>JAMJFZ010001868.1:7965000-8565000 GCA_026225945.1 Cricetomys ansorgei | reverse complement strand
TCTGGATGATTGTGTAGGCATCCCATGCTTGGCATATACCCAAACCTTAGAGTCCTAGAATGAAAGCAGGTGTTTTACTGGAACCGTATTACATGTATGATTTAGGCACAGTGAGCTGCTCACAGTAGTTCAGGAATAGTGGGGCACTCTGAAAACCTAAGCTCTCGGATGTCTTTCAGAGGCCAGGCAGCCACTCAGAGAAGAGCAGTCAAGCCTCCTCCTCTCTGTACATGAGAGATTTGCCTTTTCTTTCTATTTATTTGTTTAGTCATTTATTTATATCAGCACCTTAGTCATTTTGTGTTGCTATAATTAAACAGAGAGATGAAGGTTTATTTGTTCTGACTCTGAAGGCTGGAAAGTTCAAGACCAGAAGCTGCATGTGGTGTGATCTTTCTGAATGATGGAGGCACCCTGCAGAGTCCCAGGAGGTGCAGGGCATCACTGAGTTCAGAGTCTTAGTTAGAGCCTCCCCCCATAAGATACCTCATCCCTGTAGCATTAGGAACCCACCCACAGGGCCTCCTTTAAACTTACTTGCCTCCCAAAGATCCTGCCTCCAAATACCGTAGTCCATTAAGTTTCTACCCTCTTAATACCTTACAACGGGGATTAAAGTTTAACATGAGTTTGGGTGAGGCCAGTCAGCCCATAACAATTAATACTGATTTATACAGTTATTTTATATGTTGAGCTATATTCCAAAACGATGTTTGGGACCTTGGCTCTGGAGAGCTCTTTAACCGGCCCCTCCCTCGTTCTAAGTGCCTCCCTGTTTCTTTTTTATTTTCATGTTTTTCTTGTGTATTTCCAGCCCCAGCTCTGATTCCTAAGCATTCATCCAAGGAGCCCTTGCTTCTGTTCGGTAATGATGCTTTAAGACATCAACAAAGAACTCAATGTCAGCTAGTGATAATGGGTGGAAACCATTAACATTTTGTTATTTAATGAAGTCTCAAAGCAAAGCAGGAGGCGGTTTTTGCAGCAGATTTTTCCTCCTTCCTGTTGAGTTTCATACCTGGCAATTACATAACAGACCCGGGGGCATCATCTAAAGCCTTTCGACCTCCTTTCTAAGCTCCAGCAAAGACGAAACTGTTCTGAAGAGGCTGGAATCTGTGGGAGCTGGAGAAGGCTCTAGGAGCAGAAGGACATTTGACTTTCTGAGTAGAAAAGCCTACACTGTTTTCACTCTTCTCCATGTGTGCTAATTTTGGACACGGTTAAGAGTCCTTGAGATGTTGATGACGCTCTTACTATGAGGACTGATCCATTTATTTGTGCTCCTTTCCTAAAATGAGTTAGTAATTGAGGATTCTCTCAGAACATTATGTTCCAGTGGAGAGTATAGTCTTTTAAGTTAACTCATACTTAACTAAGTATCAGGCAACATATTGTTCTGTGTTCTCCCCTCCCCCATCCCACCCCCCCTACCCCTCCTCCAGCCCCCCACCCCCAGCACACACACATTTGGACAGCAGTGTTCTGTAAGCTTTCCTGAGGGCTTTACTGGTGTTTTGTTGTATGGAGGCCACCTTCTACTGAAACTGTAAAGGAAAGCCTTTTGAAAGAGCACTGATTAGTGGGAATCGATTAGAAGGAAGGGGGAACCTACCTTCTAATACCTGGGGAGCAAGAGAACGACCATGGCCATTATTTGTGCCTAGTGTTTACCACAGTATCTAGCCCACGTTGGGAGGGTACCAACAGAGAGTGATGGTTTTAAGAAAACGTAGATCTCATTTTAAAACACGTAACGTTTTAAGGAATTCCCTGAGGATTTCATACAGTGTGTTGTTTTGACCGTTTCACCACCCCACCAGCTTCCAACCCTGAGTCCCTTTCCTGTTTGTTTTATTGACCGTCCACTGAATTCAGTTTCTGCAGCCACAGAGTGAGTTTGTGAGGCCGCCTAATCGAGTGTGGCCAGCCTACCAGAAGCCACACCTAAAAGAAAACGGACTCTTTCCTAGAAGTCATCAACTGTCAATAGCTCGGGAGTTGGGCTGGGGGCTTCTGCGCCCCTCCCTGACTCCACGTGGGACATTGGCCAGCTTGTTGTTGAGTAGGCCTTGTATAGGGAACCAGAGCTGCTGTGAGTTCCTGAGCGCTTCCATCATGTCCAGAAGGCACTGCTTTGCTCTGATTCTCCCTGACATCCAGCTCTTACAGCCTTTTCCACCCCATCTTCCACAGTGGTCCTTGAGCCTTGGGGACAGGGGAGTGTTGTGATATAGATGTCCAATTTGTGTCCGGGAACTCCACCGACACTTTTGTCTGAAAGCTTTCCTAATATGTGGGTAAAGAGATGTGAATTTAGAAGGTTGTTTGATGGTATAGCTATTTGGCAGAGTAATAGTAGTAGATTTTCCCCTGGGGCCTGTGAGCTCCTCAGCTCTGGATTCTTGGCCAGATTTGCAGTACCAGGCATGTATTTCCTTCTGTAGAGCAGGCCTTAAATCCGTCAGAAAGCAGTTGGTTACCCCTGTAAGATCCGTGCCACTATTGCCCTCATGGGCACTTTTTTTGTTTGTTTTTGTTTTTAGAGACAGGGTTTCTCTGTTGTAACTCTGGCTGTCCTGGAACTCACTCTGTGAGACCAGGCTGGCCTTGAACTCACAGAGATCCACCTGCCTCTGTCTCCTGAGTTGCTGGGATTAAAGGTGTGCACCACCACCACCAGCTTACTGTGGACACATTTTATCACACAAGTCATTATTGTAGTTTGCAGGATTCCAGCTGGGTAAGACTGTTGACTTTTTTCTCCCAGCTACACCTTCCAAAACTATGAAAGCTAGCTGGCAAGGAGGAAGCTCACTGATCAGTACCAACCTGATTTCTTCATGTCCTTTGGCATGTGGTGTGTGGTGTCTTCAGCAATAGGGTCTTAAAAGAAATGGGAATAGACTGTATTGAGACTATGAATCTCTTACATTCTAAAGCATCATTTCCAAAGCCTGAAGCATTGTATTCTAAAGTGTGAAGAGAATAGCTAAATGAATGACCCAAAGTAGACTTGGCTGCTTTGCCAAGGCTACACCATCTAGAAACAATTTCTGTAGCTATCTTCATGACAGTGATATGAAAATATACATGTGTGTATATAAATTGGATAATTCTGAATTTATACAGTGTAAAATGGAAAACTGGCATCTCTGGTAATCCGAAAACCTTACAATAAGCTTTAGGCTATGTCTTGGTTGATGTTATTAATTAGCAGTTTAACAAGAGAGTACTCACTTGAAGAACAGTGATAGCATCGTTATTTGTGTAATTTAAAAAGAGGATTAGTCATTGAGGACTTGAGAAAGAAATTGGAACACAGTGGGACTCTTCTGTGGCCTTCTAAAAGGATGTTGGGTGTGTATGTGGTTTTTCCCCCCAGCTAATAGTTCGGTGATTTGGATAATAAAAGCATCACAAGACTTAGAAAGGAAATATTCCATTAAGTAAGTACTGCTGTGGTGTTTGTGATCAGGAGTTGAAAGAATGACAATGTTTATTGTGTTCTTTACACTTTAAAATAAGGTTCAGAAAGAACCAGGCTCTGCCCATGGTAGATTAGCCTGTGTATAAATGGAAAATGCCATTTTCACCTGCACTGTATTTACAGTGAGCTTCTGATGTAAATGGGATCTCTCTCTCTCTTTCTCTCTATCTCTATCTCTCTCTCTCTCTCACACACACACACACACACACACACACCTGTGTACCCATACTGATTAGGTAAAATAGAAACTTCCGATTCTGGCTTACTCTTTTATATATACATAGGTAAATTTAAATAGGAAAAAAAATTCATTTTTAACGTCATGAGAAAATCACTTATTCTCCCCAAAGTCACCAAACTGTCTTTCTGTGTGACACCTGTATAGGTATGAAGGTTTACTAGGCGTAAATCTCACTTATTTTTGTGGGACATTGCAGCCAAACAGTGTCAAGTTTCTTTGAAATCTTGGGTGAGGTGAGCCCCACAGGGATAGCAAGGACTCAGCAGCGCGTCTAGACGTTGCGTACCAGCTAGTCAGCTGATGTGTTTCAGTTCTGAGCCTTGGAGTGGAATGATGTTGTTTGTTTGGATCTAGTCACCTTTTCCACAGACTCTATTAACAGTCTGAAAAGAGGATTGTGTAGCAAAATTACTTTGGGGAATACTATAATTAGAAACAAAATGTAAACTGATTTTTTATAAAAGACGTAGGCGGTTGGGTTTGGGGACTGTGGGATAGCATTGGTTCACTTAACATCTGGAGGACTTGGTTCTTCTTTAAAGGAGGAGAAACCCTGCTCTTAGCTGACCTTGAAATGTTTTTGATAAAGATGAAAGCAAATGACAGTGATGGTGTTTGGTGTTTGCATCCAAGCATGGAATTAGGGTCCAGTGCTGCTGTGCCACGTGTAGCTAGGGTTCAGTGTTGGCTAGCCCTTGTGTCCTAGTGTGGAGTTGAGCTCCATGTTGGTCAGCCTTTGGACCCTTAGTTTGAATTTTCTTCTTAGGTCTGTTTAGGAATTGGAATGGTCCAGACTTGTATCAGATTTCTTGAGCTATTCTAAAAACAAAAAGGAACAAAACAACCCCCTCACAACTTCAGACACCTGCCCCCCCATACTATTACTACAGAATATATCTTAATAAATATGATTATCCTCTTGTACTTAGTGGATGGTGTTCATGCATGGAAAGATGTTATTTCAGCTTCTAATACAGTGCCTGGCAATTTGATCATGAGTGAATTTATTCAGTTATGACTTTGATAATTGCACTTCCTCTCTATGGTACTTAAAGAATGCAATAATGCAGATGGCTCACTACAAATGTGCTTCTACATATGAGGAGGGACACCTCTGAGCACATTCCCATTGACCTCCCCGGTACAGTAAGCCAATTGGGGAGGAAATGCTTTCCTTTTTATATTGGCATAAAATATTATTTGTTTATGGCTGCGTAACATCTCTGTGATTTTGAAGAGTGGTTATGCTTTGACAGTGTATTTTCATCTTAAAACACAGAATCATAGAATGAAGTTGTCCAGATGTGCTTATTTCACCAGTGGGTGTTTTGGCTGTTCCCTGACATTTTGACTGTCAGACTTCCATGGGAATTAGATACTATATAAAGAGTAGAAAACACTGTTTTAAAACAACCCCCTCACCTCAGAGTTCCCTCTTTAGAATAAGTTGCATGCATCAGAAAACAACTTTGTCCTTAGCTGAGCAGTTTCAGAGGCCAGTGGGGGTTCAGCCAGTGTTCATGACATCATCCTTCATTCCATTAGGCAGCATTATATCCAGTGGGGTAAGTGGACCTGTGGGCTCAGTCTCATCATAAGCATGCTGAGCAAACCACAGCCGGGTGTGGATCAGGGTGGAGAGAATGTACTGCTCAAATCCCTTAGGAATCTGCTACTGGTCTCTCCCCTCACCCTCAGTCCCCCCCATTAAAGGAAGACATTTAAAGATCTTATGCTAGATTCTAATTCATTTTTAAAAACCGTGTTTCTAAGGCCCTTTGCCTGTGAGGGAAGTTGGCATCGAAGGGCAGAGAGCAGCCTGTGTGGGTACCAGCTGAAGGCTCTCAAACTGACAGTCTGAGCCCAAACAGGCCAAGTCTTGTTGGCCACAAGCAGGTCTGCATAAGGAAAGGTGAGGGTGTCCTTCAGGGCACTTGCAATAAACTTGTAAGCTTTAATTCAGCCGGGCACCTCATCTGCATTGAGCAGCGCTTCCACTATAGTTGCACGTCACCGCATGGTAATGAAGCCAAGGCACTGTGGGCCAGAACTCTGCTGCCTGCGAGAGGCAGGGGACAGCTGCTGGGAGCCAGATCCACAGAATCGCCGCTGCTGCCGCCGCCGCCACTGCTGCTGCTGCTGCTGCTGCTGCTGCCGCCACCGCCGCCGCTGCTCTTGCAGCCAGCCAAGACACAATGTTGAGTCTACAGGATTCTGTGTTTTTTGAAATTAGCATAAAGTCCTTGTTAAAGTCCTGGAGCAGCAGCTGTGAGTATAGATGCCTGCCTGGGGGGAATGCTGAGTTGCGAATATTCTTGCCATTCTTTGCATGCCTTCTCTCCAGAATCCTGTCCAGATCGAATCAGAGCCTTGAAAATACCCTGGAGAGCATGCTTTCTCTCCCAATGGCCAGCAGTCAGATGAGAATCTTAAGGTTCACACGTGAAGCAGTTATGATCCTTGTAGCTATTTTTTTTTCCCCTTTGACTGAAATTTACAGCCTCGGGTTTGTTGTTAATTGTGCTAATTCCAGCAAAGTTCCTCAGAATTGATCAAAAACGGGGGGAGATGACCAGTCGACTGAGATTCCTGCAGGGTTGTGGGTCCCAGGACCACTCCACAGTGGTGCTCCAGCGTGTGCGTGTGTAGCAGCATCGGCTGTCCCCAGGCAGTTTCTTAGGATGGCAGGAACTTTCCGTGCTCTAACCGAAGTTGCAGTGAGTGATAGTCATATGTACTTGATTTAATGATAAAGAGCTTTCAGGACGATGTATTTCCAATTCACGTAAGTCAAAAAGCAAGTGCCATTAAGCTCTGATCCTCTCCCTGAGTCCCACATTCAAATAAGGATTTGGCAGAAATACTGGTTTCATTTAGTGTGTTTTTCAGTGGTGACTTTTTCCCTGAAGATCCCAGAACACTTATGATATGTGATTGATCACCTCAGACTCTTTGCTTCTCTGCCAGAATAATCATCACCACCAACTTAGGAGATCAAACTAATGAATTAAGCGAACTCTGGTCCCATTACCGTGATTGTTTTACGCAAAGAAAATTGAAGCGTAGAACAATCGTGACTCTCCCAAGGTCATGTGCTAGCAAAGAGCTGGGGGTATGGAACCCGGCTGATCTTGCTCCCAGCTGTGCTGCTGGTGCCCAAGAAGCCTCATGAATCAAACATGAGAGAGTAAATTTAAAAAGTCTCTCCTGCTCATAAAAAGCTCTTTATGAAAATACTTATTTAATGGGGTTTGGTCTTATCAGCACACGATACACAAGTCCAAACGTTGACAAGAAAGAAAGCTCCCTGAAGACAGTGTGAAGGGGGTCTGCGCATGCCGTCCACACTGCCGTGGTGGCTGTGCCTCGGTGACCCCTGACCTTGTTGAAGTAGCTTCTCCCGTGTAGACAGTGCCCTGCCAGACGGCAGGAAACTGTTAGTCTTAGGAAAGTTTTTAAGTGAGTAAACATAGTTAAAGTATTGGGAGATTCATGACGGTTCATTGATTTAAATACTTTTAGTCGTAAAAAGAAAGCTAGTCATGTAGAATACACTTTGGCAGAGGTAAATCAGACCAGAGTTAGTTATCTTCCCGTCTCCCCAATCCTCGCCACTCACTTATTTATTTATAGTAAGATGAGAGTGAAGCCATCGTTATCACGGTCATATGGAAGAACAGCCTTGTCTCACAGCGGCTTGTCACAGGAAAACTTAGCGTTTCTGTGGTCATTTAAATATTTCTACGTGTCATTGCCTAGACCCTGGAGCCTGCCACAGCCAAATCTCATTTAATCACAGTCCCTGAATCTGAGCGTGAACCCAAAGCAGATGCTTGCAAAGCCTTGAGTTTTAGCTGTGCTGGTAGGAGAGCGATTCAGTCTGTGGGCAACCCATTGCCCTTGGACGTTCGTAGTGTGCATCTCTTGAAGACACTTTCAGAGGAACGAAGAAATATGTTAATACTGAAAATAAATCACTCGTGCCAGTGTTTTAGTAAGGCCCCGACTGTGCCTGTCTTTGGCCTGCGAAATGGGAGGGTGTTTTTAATTTCACCAACATCAGTGAGCATCAGTGCAGAGAAGGGCTAAAGACACAAAGACCCGGGGGAGGATAGCAGCTGGCTGCTCTTTCTAGGGATGTTTTCATTACACCAACACTTTTGAATCAGCCAACATCGATTGAGGGTATGCTGTGGGATACAGAAGGAAGTAGGAGATGGATCTTTGCTCTCTGTGAGCATATTCAGGGAGAGAAAGCATAACATGAGAGTTACAGCGAGGGTTAGTTGGGAGGTGACACACATGCCCCATGACTACCAGCTGACGGTGGCGGATGAGCCGACCTGGGAGAACAGATGGAGAAGAAGTGGCACTAACACAGGGAGGGGGGAGACTTGGGGAGACTTTTCTGTGCTTGGTTTGGAGTGCTGGGATATTCGCCAGGCTCATAGACGGTGTTGGCGTCCAGGACTTTGTGAGCCAGAGACACGGGGTCGGTGAGCAAGCTCCTTCATCCTACCCCTTCAGTCATGGTCCAGGACTCGTCACCCTGAGAGTTTTCTTATTATCTCCTGACTGCTGGCATGACCACAGCCTTATTAACTCAGCAACCCCCCCCCCCCCGCAGGGGGTGACGGTCACCTGGATTATCTCTATCATACCCTTTTATATCCTATTGCAGCTTTCAGTTGCTGCTAACGGTTCTTTTAAAACTTCCCTCCCATAGTGTCCTTCCCTTCCATACTCCAGTCTTTCTGTTCCCTATAGGGTAAAGTTTCCCCTCCGTTAGCCTCTGTTCATGTCACCTGTCTCCTCTCTTGCCATCCGTACCCCACTCCGGGAGCTTGCCATGCCTTTGCGGTTTCTTTTGTTTCCTGCACCCTGCACACTTGTCTACTTCGTAGTGCACCCCGTCCTGTCTTCCTTGCGCCGAACACTTAATCTTCATCATCACAGTCACCCATCCTTAGAGCCAACCAATCAGCCGGTGCTGCATCTGCTCTGTGCTGCCCTCTGGGTGTCGTTGGCCATTGCCCTCCCCTGCTACTTGATTGTGTCCCCCTCACAGTATAAACTGCCTGGTTTTTTTTTGTTTGTTTTGTTTTGTTTTGTTTTTTGGTTCTTCTTTGTTGAACACTGGCAAATGTCTAGGCACTAACAGAGCAGGTTAAGACACACGTCACTTTTGTTGGAATGAATTAACAATAGCACAGAAGATAGGAAGTTAAATATATGACCCGTCTTCAGTTTATCTGATTATATGCTTATCTGAGTATATACTATATGATGTTAACATGTAACATTATATTACTACATACCCGTATTATATTATTATTTTTGTATTATGAAATTATGTACATAAAACTATATATTATATAAAACATTACGTATTAATATTATGTATTTTAGTACTTGCTCTGGACACATGTATATATGAGCAAGGCTCAATAGACCCAGGAAGCTATGTGCACCCATATACATGTGTACACGTGTATACATGCGCATAGTGTATACGGTGATAATTGAAAAGGTAATCATTTGGGATGGGGGTTATTGGGGGGGGTGAGGTGAGATCGACACGGTCCTCATCTGGGAAGTTTTCAAAAAATAAAATTACAGAAAAAAAATGAACAGAAAAAAAACCTAAAAGTTAAAAAAATGCTATACGCTAACATTGCCCCACAGAGGAACCGAGTCCTAAAGAAAATTTATATAAAGTCTTACCATAGTAATTAAAAAAATAATAATTCATTAAATTTTATTTAGTGAATTTCTTGGGAAGAACAGAGCAAAAATTGATTTCTTAAGTAGCTTTTATAAAAAACAAAAGAGGAAATGGAAAAAAAGAAAACTCATTAAGTTTGTATTTCAGATGTTGTCCTCACCCTCCTCACATGCGGGAAAAAGGGGAAAATCTAGACTTTTCCTGCTTCACCAAGCCTTGACCACAGTGGCTGTCGTTGATCGTAGCAGTCCTTACTTACAGGATGTGTTTGTGTGGCTACTGTTGGGCCAGATGCTGCTTTGGTCTCCAGCAGTGGAGGCCCCCACACAGGACTGCTTAGCTGGCGGGATGTTGACAGCGCTCTGCTGAAGTTTGGTCAGAGCTGAGCCTTTGTCTTTCAGTAACAATGAAGTGACATTCGCATGGCCTAAATTCAGGAGTTTGTCTCTGTGCCAACACTTTCAGGCATTACTCCTTTTAAAAACAGAGTCAGGGACATTCTGTGAGACCAGCTGCACAGTGAGGACGATAGCCTTTATAAGATTGGCGGAGTTACCCCAAATTGATAAGGCCAAGCAAGCTCCCACCTACCCCGTTGTATCTGCGGTGTTGGTGAAGGTGGCAAACGCCTGCACAGTACCTCTGTGAACGTATTTTTAGAATGACCTCTGCTTACATAACGGTACATGGCAGCTAGTATTTCAAAAGATTCGGGTTTTTTTTTTTTAAATTAAATTTTTTTAAAATTAGACAGTAGAATAGATAAATTGACCCAGTTTAACCATCTTGTAAATTAGAATATGAATTAGCTCTGTTGTGCTAAGGGACTAAATTTGCATAGATTGCTTGGAATTTTACGCAATGGAGTGAGTCTTAAATAGCTTTTAGTACTGAGAAATGTTTTTCCTGGATTACAGATAAGAGTCGCCGCCATTATACTTTTTAATCTAAATTTGTTAAAATCATAATGCTCTTTGATTGGAGTAAAACTTTCGTATTTATTGTAGGACTTCTGAGCCTGGTATCACATATGGCCTGTGTGTGTGTGTGTGTGTGTGTGTGCGTGTGCGTGCGCACGTATGCACATGCATGCACTCACGTTACATATATTTGTGAGCCCCCAATCAATCATGACAGTCTGATAACTGTTATACTGATTCTAAAAAAATAGCTTTGTCATGGCATCACTCACATAGTGTAAAACCCGCCCTTTCGTGGAGCCCGTCTGCTTCTGCTTAGGGAATTCTTAAGGCCGTACAGCCACCACCCCATCCAATGGCAGAATATTCTCATCATGCTCCTCAAAAGAGTCCGTGTGCTCACTAATGTACTTTCTGCACCCTGAATACTCTGGACACTTGTATGGTAAGTCATACAGTGTTACGGCGTGTATTGGCACTTTCTTAATCTTGATGGCGGAATAAATTCCGTTGTGTCAAAGTGAATATACTACATTTTGATTAACCATCCGTCAGTCGGCAGATTTCTGATTTTCTTTTCTTTTTTCCCTTCTCTCTCTCTTTTAGGTAATCAAAAGAACACTAAGACCCCTTGCCTGCCCTCCAGTCCCACACACCACACGCTTTAGCTAACTTCCTTTAATCATTCATATTTTAGTTAGGGGTTTCTCTGGTCCAGTGCTACTTGAGCACATTTTGAAGGAATAGCTAACAGTTCAGGAGAAAGATAGATGGGAAGAAGAGATATCAAGTGCAGGAGGCTGGAGGGATTGTGGCTGGCTTTCCTGGAGCATATGGTGGTTGTGAGGAGCAGTGGCACCCAGGCCAGATAGGGCTGGATGACATAGGAGCCTGAAAACCTTTTTTTAGGGATTTTGATCTTAATCTTAAACTAAATGGGGAAGCACTGATGACAAGGGCTGAGTCAGTTTAATCAAATTCCCACCTTTTTTTTGTTTTTGTTTTTGTTTTTGTTTTTTTGTTTTTTTGAGACTGGGTTTCTCTGCATAGCCCTGGCTGTCCTGGAACTAACTCACTCTGTAGATCAGGCTAGCCTGAAACCCACAGAGATCCACCTGGCTCTACTACTGGAATCAAAGGTGTGCACCGTCACCAAATTCCCATCTTTTATGGGATGGGCAAGGGAGGAGTAGAAGAGATGCACTATATGTAGGGTATAAGTTAGAATGCTCTTGCAGTAGGTCGCGTGTGAGATGAAGTTAGACAAATGCAGGGTGTGTCTTTATTTGACAAACAAGTATATAATTATTATATGGAAAGTACTCTTAAGTTCATTATGGATTATTAGCTCCTTTAGTCACAAATGCAAGAAATACTGAAGAGGTAGGAACGTCAAGTCTTGGCTTAGATGTGGGAGAATGTGGGCAGTGTTAGCAAAGTTTCTCTGACGCCGTTCTCACAGGAGAGCTTGCATTTTCATAGCCGTCCATGTCAGTGATTTATCTCTTGGGAGCATATGTTGATTGTAGTGGGAAATAACCAACCCTGCCACGCTTATTGACCAAATAGTCTGTCACGCCCTCAGAGAAATCTGCATTTTAGGAGATGAATCCTAGACAAGGAAGCCAACTCAATGTTCTGCTAGGTATGAGTTCTTCGTGATGTGCTTCCAAGCCTAGTTCCTGATACCACTGACTTTAGGAAAAGCCTGCTTTATCCTTAAAAGGTGGTGGAAGGGCCTGGAGAGATGGCTCAGTGGTTAAGAGCATTGGCTGCTGTTCTAGAGGACCTGGGTTCAACTCCCAGCACCCATGTGGCATCTTACAACTGTCTAATTCCAGTTCCAGTGGACTCCCTCACACAGACATACATGCAGGCCAAACACCAATGTACATAAAAGAAAAATAAATAAAGTATTAAAGATATGTATATGGGAAGGCCACAACATATTACATTATATATTTATATGCTACTATATACATATTATATATATATATTATACTGTATGTATTCATATACTATACATACTATACATATATATTGTGCATACATAGTATATATAGTACATAATGTATGTTGTGACCTTCCCCTGTCTTGTGCTAAGATGGGGAGCTTAGGAGAGCCTCGAGTCACTCATCTAGGTGGCTCCCCATCACATCAGCCCAAGGGCACTATAGACTTTGGTCTGACTTCACCTTCCACTGGCCATGCTTGTGTCAGAGCCTCCATCTCTAGTTCCTGCTGTCTCTTCCTTCAAGACCTCCACTCATCAAACTCTTTGCTATTTTACATTCTGCAAATAAGTTACTGAGGGAATGAGAAACCCTGTAGAAGAGCAAAGCCGGACAATGTGGAAGGCACCAGAGCCCTACTGAATCCACCGATGGGTCCTTTGAGTGATCGTGCCACCTCCGCGGCTGATTGTCCACTTGCGTCCCATTCGGGTGTATTCTTCATCAGTTTGCTGAGCATCCCTTTGACACCATATGCTGTATCTGTATCTGTGTATACAGATATTCTGTATCTCCAGTGCTGGTGCCATTCATCCCTTCTCTGTGTGTGTGTGTGTGTGTGTTGGTACAAGCATTGATGGCCAGTAGTTCTTCTGGATGCCACACGCTACTACATACTTGGTACTTGGTACTATGACTTAGTATTTCAAGCATGATACCAGAGATCTAGCTTATTGTAGTCATGACCAATGTCCAGGATCCACCTCACTCTCTTCTACAGGGTCTCCTAAGCTCCCCATCTTAGACAAGACAAAGTCGCTACTGGTTAAATTCTTAAACTTCTCTTCTAGAAATAATGGTATTTGTAGTTTTATCACCATGTTAAGATATAACTTGCCAGTTATGGTTGGCAACCTTTTTCATGGTTTGGTCATTCTTTCCAGTCAGTTGGTGTATGGTGTCCCAGGATACTGACTGTTTAACAGAAGCTCTGAGTATTTTAGATGCACTGGTTGTTTTTCACCTTGCATATTAAAATTTAGCCAAATGAAGTAAAGTTTTTACCTCCCTACTTCCAGAAAGATAACTAAAGAAAAACCCGTTTGAATGAGCAGGGAAGGCTCTAGAAGCCAAATTCTAAGCAGCCAGGTCTTTCCTTAGGAAGACAGTGAATTGCATATGTAACCAGAGTTCATAGTAAAATCACATATAAATTGCTTTACAAACTATATTTTCACTTGTATTGTTAGTAGATGATAATTAGTGAAGGCTATATAAAAATGAATGGATGAATAATAATTTTTAACAGATAGCTTACTAACAACCACACTACATACAATGAAAACTTTTTACCTAAGCTATTTTCCATAAAACTTTGGAACAGGATATGAGTGAGTCATTTTTATCATAGGAAGACAGGGAGAGAGAATGATGATTTCCGTAGAGTGGTCTTGGGTTATTGGTGTGCTGTGATTGGTTCACAGAGCCTCTAGCGATTGGAATGGGAAGTGGTCTGCTACTTCATCGCCCAGGAGAAAGGAGGAACTGGAGGAAGAGTTTGAGAAAGTATGGAGGATATTATCACTAACTTCTAAACCAAAAAGCTAGCTGGGGGCTGGCAGATGGCTCACTGGTGACAAGCACTTGCCATTCAAGCTTGGACTCGAGTTCCTATCTCCAGAACCCACAGGGAATCCTGGCAGGTGTGGAAGCTGCCTACAATCCCCACGTGTGAATATGTATGCATACACGCACACCACACGCACATGCCAGGCAAGGGGGAAAAAAAGGAGCAATGGGTGACTTTACATAGAGATAGAAGGTGATAACTAGACCAGATATAGAATGTCCAGGAGGCACACAGAGAATAATCAGTGGTGATTTTAGAGTATGTAATCGGAATCCCGCCCCTTGAAATGACAGATAACAGGCAGAGGGGCGACAGGGCCCTACGATGAGTGATTCCAAACGCGGACTGTGAGTAAAATGGCTAACACCTTCAAAAAGCCAGTTCATCAAGATTTCTAATATGAAGTAAGAGAATCCTGTTTGTCTTGTGTGTGTCTTGCTGGTCCTTTGTTTTTCATGCTCGGGCTCTGCTTCCCAACCTGGAGTTATTTAAATATCCCCGAACGGCCTGGCATTACGCGATCACCTCCTGGACTTAACGGAGCTTTAGAAACAGTGATCGGAATTAATTTTAAATGAAATCATCGTGTAGAGTCACTGTCCTTCTTTAGCTTAAGGCATAAGGCAGCGGTCCTCCTCACGTTCACTTTTAGGAGCTTCCAGAAGCTTAGGCTGCCGGGACCCCGGCTCCAGGAAGGCTGTTTCTGATTTAAGACCTTACCAGGCATGGCCAGCAGGGTCGACCATCAAGTCAGGCAGCTCAGCTCTGCCAGAATGCTGAGTGCGGATCTGAAGTGCCTCTCTGAGGGTGGAATAATAACACTGTTACAGATTCTTTGTAGGGGTTTGCCAGTTTCCTAATTTACTATAAGAAGCACGCCGGGTCGAGGGTAACGCGACAGCCGGCCTGGGGTCCGTCACTGTCCATGAGTAAGCTGGTGCAATGTGAATTCTCATTTGAAGGTTGCATGACGAAATGCGCAGGCTGCCTCTGGGCGCGTGCGGAGCGCCCACTTCCTCGGAGAGGCTGTGCTTAGGTGGCGCTCTGCCTTAGTCAGCAGTGTCTGAAGTACTCTGACTGCGTGCATCTTGTCCCCAGTAGCTATTATCACTTTACTATCTGCCAGGTGGATAAATACACTCACATATACAGTTAAATCCCATTAGTACGGTAGTTTGCATTTTCTGGGTGGTCCTAAGTTTGATCACCCCCCCCCATGTTTGTTAGGTTTTTAGTTTTTTGTTTTGTTTTTTTATTTTAAGTTTTGTCCACCTGCTGCCAGTTTTTCTCCATAGTGTTGCCTTTTTCCTTGTTATTTTCAAGTAAATCATTGAATGATTTATATCTCCTATCGTGTTTAAGTACTTTCCCTAATTCCTCCTTTCCTATTTGCAGCCTCATTTGCCTTGAGTATTTTAATCGGCTTATGTGGTTAGATGCAATTTTAAAATTGTCTTTATTAGACTTTATTTACTTGTTGTTGTGTGTGGGGATATGCATTCGCAGTGTGGGTCATTGCAGTCAGCCGACAGCTGCCAGGAGTTGGTTCTCTCCCTCTACCAAACTCAGGTCAGCAGGCTTGATGGCAGGGGCCTTTCCCTGCTGAGCCTTCTTACTGATCCAGATGCAATAATTTTGATTTTTTTTGTGTCTTGGCTGGTAGTCCTTTCTTGGATTCTACATGAGAATTCTTAGTTGTCTATGAGGCTTTGAAAAAATCAGTTTTAAACTTCATATCCATCTGCACTTTAGTTTCTTGCATAAAGGATCTGTAGTATTTTGACAGTCTATTTTGATGATTGTTGTGTTTGATATGTAGTGTTCCCAGATTTAGGGAAAAAAATTGTTTTTAAACGGGAGTTTTTATGTAGTTCTGACTGTCCTGGAACTCGAGCTCAGAGAGATCCTCCTGCCTCTGCCTCCCAAATACTGAGGTTGAAAGCGTGAACTGCCGTGCTTGACTGTTCTTTGTGTTTTAAAAAAGATAATTTCCACGACGTGTCTTGGAAGTTTATTTCTCTAGTTATACACTAATACAGTGAGTTTCCTTCAATATCACCTAGACAGAAATCATATAGAAAACTTAATGAGAATTATGCTAATATGTGAATTTTGTGGGAACTGGCACTTCTGTTAAGTCATCTTACCTCTTTCCTTGTGTTCTGTTAGTTCCTTTAGGAAATCCTTGTAGCTTCCACATGTCTTCTAGGTCTTATGAGTTTTAAAAAGAGGCATATAATATTTTTTATTTATTCTTTGAGAATTCCATGCACGTACCCAATGTACGCTGATCATATTTACCCCACTCCCTCTTAGTTCCCCCTGACCTTCCCCTCTGGTATGTTCTCCTCCCAACTTCATGTCCTCTTCATTTTTGAAAAACCTAGGAGTCCAGTTAGTGTTGCCAGTGTACAGTGGTGTGACGTCATTCCCCTAGGTACACACAACCTGCCAGTAGCTATGCCTCCAAAGAAAAGCGACAACCCCCCAGTAGCTAGCAGCTGCCAGTAGCCCTTCCAACTAGGACTGGGGTTTGTGAATACCACCCTCCCCACCATCCATGCTGATTGGCTTGATCTTGAGCAGGAAACCGTAAGTGCTGTGAGTTCATGAATCCAGTGGCCCTGTCCTGTCTGGAAGACAGTGCTTCACAGCACTCCTCCCCACCCTCCTGCTCTTACATCCTTTCTGCCTCCCCTTTCAGGATGCTCCCCGAGCCTCGGTAGAAGGTCGTATTTACGGCTGGGACTCACAGTCCCTTATTCTCAGCACTTTGACCAGTCACGGGTCTTTGCCTTAATCACTATACGCTCCCTAAAGAGGCTTCTCAGACCGAGGCTGAGAACAGCGCGTGCATGGGATGAATTCCAGACACAGCTGTGCAGAGTCAAGAGGTAGATTCCCAGGGCTCTTCTAACAATTTCTCCACTGATTCTCTGTTTGTGAATGGAAAGTTTTGTTTTTTTTTTGGTTTTTTTTTTTTAATTCATCCTATTTCTTGATAATTATAGTATAGAAAGCTTCATTAAAAAGAATGATTCAGTTTTCTTCTTTCTTTTTCTTGAGACAAGAGTTTCTGCATGTAGCCCTAGCTGTCCTGGAACTCACTCTGTAGACCAGGCTGGCCTCAAACTCACAGAGATCTGCCTGCCTCTGCCCCGAGTGCTGAGATTAAAGGTGTGCACCGCCATTGCCTGGCCAACTTGCTTATATTACGTCCAGCTCCAGGATGGTGTTGAACAATAAAGTAAGGATCCGCACCCTTTATTCTGTTCCTGTTTGTAATAGAGATAGTCTTTATGCCTTGGAACTTTATTAGTCAGTTTTCCATCAGAATAATAAAAAACACCAGAGACAATTGTTTATAAAGAGAAAGGGTTCATTATGATTCCTGGACCGTGATTGGATAAGCCCACTTTCATAGGCCTGTGTTAGGGCCATGTGGTAAGCAGAAACCAAGAAAGGAAGAGGAAGTGGTTGGTCAGGGCCCTACAGTTCCCTAGGGGAATGCTTCTAGTTCAGCTACTGAGACCTCCCTCCTTAGTAGTGACACCCTATGAACCAAGCCCGTAACACATTTCACATAGAAACTGTAGCGTTCCAACCCCAACCCAAAGGTTTATATTTATGGCACAGTGTAAAAATACATGTAGTCCATCCTCGAGAGTCCCTAATGTTTTTGTTCATGCTCCAACATTACCCAGAAGTCCTAAGTTCATGGTCTCCTCCGAGACTGAAGGCAAAATCAACTGTGACCCTCTGCAAAGAATCAAAACGAAATACATCTTGTAAGTTACATGTCTGGGCAGGCACAGAGCGAGTGTTCCTGTTTCAGAAGCCAGAAATAGGAAAAATTGTTACGAGACACTAGCCCCAGGCAAGACTAAAACAGCAGAGCAGGCATGAAACCCTAAAGCTTCCTGCGGAGGACCTGGGGCCCACTGCGGGGAGTGGGTTCCCAAGAGCTTGGGCAGCTTCGCCCCTCTGGCCTCACTCACTGCGTGTGACCTGTCTCTTGGGCAGGTTTCGCAAGTTATCTGAAGCTTCCCATGGTAGGTATTGTACCATGCCAACACCTGTGCATCCTCATGGTATCAAGGCTTCACAGTTCATCCTGCCAAGAGCTAGCTGAAGGGGCTTACAGCGTGACCTCTCAGACTGTCCTTTGGGATCTTGGTGGAAGCTGCCATAACAAACTCTTGCATTCCACGTGCGTGCACAACCAGCATCACGTGGATGGTGCCAGGTTCTGCTCTAAGTATCAGCTGTACCTGGGCCTGCCTGAACTGCAGCCATAGCAACCTTGGAACATCCAACTGGGCATTCAGAGAGGGCACCCTAAAGCTCTGTTCTAAAAAGCACTCTACCCAGGAAAGCCTTTAAAGGAACAAATCTGTATTGCTGCATCTCTAAGCTTGAGGTGGTAATATCCTTGCTGACTTGGGGCTCCTCCTGAGGCAGCTTTCCCAGGGTCCTAGTGCAAAGCCCGTGGCTTCTCTGTGCTTTCGCTGGGACTAGCAACTACACCCTGCCTGACTGGATCATGGCATGCACTGCTTTTTGTGGCCAAGATATAAATTTCCCAGAGCTTTTCACATTGTTTTTTACTTGATTGAAGATCAGGTCTCGCTGTGTAGTGCAGACAGTGAACTGGCAGTCCCCTGCTTCAGCCTTTACCAGACCTTTTCCAAGTTCATGTCTGTATTTATTTTTTTAAGTATTGTGGAATCCATTTAGTGCTGTTCTTATGCACATAGGCGTGGTGCCAGCCACTGGAGCATAGCAACCCACCAAGAGCCACACCCCTGAAGAAAACCGACTCTCCCCGCCCTGGCTGCCATCACCTGCCAATAGCTCTGGGCTCGCGCATGTTCTTTACATTCTACCCTACCTCTGGGTTTTTAGGATGGTTTAGCTAAGCTGATGAGGGCTCCATTAGGAGTCAAGAGCACCCTAACTTGGACTCTCGTAGAGCAAGTAACAGTTGTTTGGAAGATGGGCCGTTTCCTTGAGGTTTAGAATACAGAATATCTCTGTGGTAGACTTCAAGCAAAAAAAAAAACAAAAGAAAACACTGAACACATGCCAGAGATGCCATAGACACAAGACGTCTATGTTTAGAAACTGGTTTTAGTGGGAATAGTTTAGAGTAGGATAAATAAACATTTTCGCAACAGCTGTTCATAGAACGAGCAAAAAGTTTTAATTTTGCTATCCATTACAATTGAGTGGGAAGAACACCATTGAACTAGCTAGTGAGGGAAAATGATTTCATTCACACACGTGAGAAGCAGAGTACTTAGGGATTTTAATTAAGTAGATATTGATATGTGTTTTTAGTGAAGATTATGTCAGCTTCTGAACATGGACTTTAAATTTTTATTTATTTTTTTAAGCAGGATCTCACTATGAAGCTCTGGCCAGTCTGGAACTCCAGGCTGGCCTCAAACTCACACAGATCCCTGTCTCTCTCCGACTCTGGAATTAAAGCTGTGCATCACCATGTCTGGCTTACGTGGACTTTTTATATTGTAAAGATGCTAGCCCCCCCTACCCCCAAAAAATTCACGTGAAGAGAGATGTGTAACCATGGCGGTGTGAATGGCAGTGACTTTTGTATGTAAGAATATGTATGCCACAAAGTGTTACTGCCCTATCCCAAGCTATGGTAACTGATAACATAGAAGGAACACAGAAACAGATTGTTAGTAAGCAGAACAGAAAGTCCTAATGCATATTCAAGTATGGATTTAGTTTATGGTGATAAATCCAGGACAAAATTTCAGTAAACAAACCCAGAAGAACTGGTTAAATCTTGGGAGGAAAAAATATGTATTTATAGCCAAAGAAATTTCAAGGCAGGTGCAGATTAAAATGAAATAAATAAATCAACAAAGAAAGTTACAATAAAATACAAGTAGTTGTTTATCTGTCAAATAGCCTTTTCTCTCTGTCTCACTCTCTTTGTTTTTTGAAGCAAGGTTTCTCTGTTGTATCTCTGAATGTCCTGGAACTCACTCTGGAGACCAGACTGGCCTCGAACTCAGAGATCCACCTGCCTCTGCCTCCCAAGTGCTTGGATCAAAGGCGTGCACCACCACCGCCCAGTTCCTTTTCTCTTTTTAGTTCTATTCATTATAAATAAATTAAAAGATTCAACCGAAAAGACTGATGCGCGGGAATTGTCTGGTTCTGGGAGAGACAAGGTCACCAATGCCAAGTTCTTAGAAACTATGGCTGGATATCATGCTCCATAGGTTCTTTGCCCGTGTGACAAGTGACATTTATTTGGAACTATTTAGCCCTTTAGTGGTGCCTGGCGCACACCTTTATCCCAGCACTTGGAAGGCAGAGGCAGGCAGATCTCTTGAGTTCGAGGCCAGCCTGGTCTGCAAAGTGAGGTCCAGTACATCCAGGGTTATACAGAGAAACACTGTCTTGATAATCCTGCCCCCCCCCCAAATTTTGGAACTAGTTTATTACTTAGGTAAGGAGGGGTTTATTCAACGTAGTTCCTCTAGGAGCTACACTGATCAGCTGGTGGTAGAGCTGTTGGCCTTGTACATGGGGTACTAACATTTAAGATTCCTCCATCTGAGAAGGCAAAGTGGCTCAGTAAAGGCACACACTGACAAGCCTGATGACCTGAGTTCAATTCTTGGGACCCACACGGTCAGAGGAGAGAATTGACTCTCCTGGGTTGTCCTCTAACCACCACATGGTTGCAGTGGCACATGACAACCCCCCCATGCCCCATACACACAATAAGTAAATAATGTAATGATTTTTAAAAGATTGCTTTTTGTTGCCTGATGGCTAGTTTCATGTAAGTGCTGAGAAGTAGTCCCTTGTGTGGCTGCCTCCACCCACCCACTGAAGAACATCTTGGATGTCTGTTTTGGTGACCCAGTGCAAAGATGTTAATAACTGTAAACTCTGCAGGATTCTGTGTGGACATGCATTTTTGGTTCCTGTGGGTGAAAACCATGGGCAGAGTATGTTAAGTTTTGTAAGAAACTACCAAGCCTTCTTCCCAGGTGGTTGCCCCATCCTGCATCCCCACCAGGATGAGTGACAGGTGCACTTCCGCTTGCCTCCTTCCTCCTTCAAAGCCAAGGTTGGCTTGAGAGGCCAGCCACTCCAGCGGCTGGGCAGTGGTATTCTGTTGTTGGCAGTTTCCTGAGCACGTAGGATGAACACCTTTTCACGTGCCGTCTGTGTGTCTTCTCTGTGAAATGCCTGTCTTTAAGTTGGATTGGTTTTCTTACTGTTGTTGTTTAGGTATTTTGTATACAAATCCTGAATTAGTTTCTTTTTCTTTCTTGGGGCTAATCTCCATCCTCATCACTGATTTCTGCATTGCTAATGTTGTTAATAATTTTTTCCTTCCATTCATGGTACCTTGGTTATGGTGTGTATATCACAAGCCCCACTGACATCAAGATCACCTAAATTGTTCTATCTTCCAGGAGATCTACCATTTTTGCAGTTTATGTTTAGGTCTGTGTGTTCCATTTTCAGTGAGTTTTTGTGGAAGGTAAAAGTTCTGTTTAAATTCTTTTTTGCTTTTTTTCCCCTTAAACATGTGGGTGTCTAGTTGTTCCAGCCACATTTGTTGAAAAGTCTTTCTTTTCATTTTGCATTTCCTTTGCTCCCTTGTCAAACATCAGTTGGCTGTACTTGTGTGGCTCTATTTCTGGGCCATCTGTTCTGTCCCATTGATCTGTTTGTCTATTCCCTTGCCAATAGCACAATGCCTTGATTACGGAAGGCAGGTAGTGTCAGACCCCTGACTTTATTCTCCTTCCATAGTGTGCAGGCTGTTTCTGGGCTATTTTTCTTGCTGTCTAAACTTTAGAATCAGTTTATTGGTGTCCATGAAATAACTCTCCCACCTAACTTTGCTTTTTAAACTAATTCGGCTCTTAAGTTGTGAAGCCTTTTAAAAATTCTTGTTCTAAGGCCATTCCTCTTATGCACTTTCTTTCTTAGGCATCATCAAAATTTGTTAGATGGTGTAAGCAATGGTGGTATAAGCAACTCCATGGTGCTGTTACATTTCCCATATCACTTAAACTTCTATGTAAATTTGTATCTGTACCTACAGGGGCGGGGGGACGGGGAGGGAGGGTTTGTATGCATACACACGTATGCATGAGTCCATAGATGTATATGTAAAGGCCAGAGTTCAATGTTAGGTATCTTCCTAAATTAACTTCCACCTTAGTTTTGAGAAAGGGTCTCTCACTGAACCTGGAGTCAGTCTCTCACTGTAATGGGGCCAGCAGGCCAGTGAACTGTAAGGATCACCTGTCTCTGCCTCCCTAGCACTGGCATCACAGATACATGCTGCGGTGCCTGGCTTTTTTGTGGGTGCTGGGATTGAACTCTGGTCCTCAGACTTGAGCAGCAAGCACTTTGCCTATTGAGCCATGCATGCAAACAACCCTGACGTCCATTGTTATGATGGCCCCAGAGTTGCACCGGTTCAAAGGTTCTGTCTCCTAATTGTCCTTTCCCTTTGACTGAATTTGAATTTATCAGGGGACAGGTGTTGTATTAATATGACAGCTGTTTTATTGTATATGATTTATCAGCTCAGTGCTGTAGAGCATAAACTATATAAAAATACTAGTATTTTTTATTTGGAGTTTTAGAGAAAGGATAAAATGCTGAAATATAAAATATTTAAGTCTTTCTTTATGTTTCATGGTCAGCAGGTTTAAATTCCAAGAGTGTTTAATGTGACATTGGATTTTCTGTTTGTAATTCAATGTGTGGACCATGTTCTTAAGAATCACACTCTCATATTTATGCTTTTATTCGTTTATGGGCAGAATTCTGTAATTGTATGTAGAGAAATACTGCTATTGGGACTGGAGAGATGAGTCAGTAGTTAAGAGTTCCTATTGCTCTTGCAGAGGACATGAGTTCAGTTTCCAACACCCATATCCAGTGGCTCACAACCAGATCCAGGGGAGTCTCCGCCCTCTTATGGCCTCTGTGAGCACTGCACTCATGTGCACATACACTCACACATGCATACATATACATAATTGATACTTTAAATAATAAAAAATGAAATCCTCCTTATTTAACTTTAGAAAATATTTAACTCAAGCTGTCAGGTCTCCCAAGTGTCTTGGTTAGGTCTTCTATTGATGTGATAAAACACCATGAGTAAAAGCAACATAGGGTAGGTACACTTCCAGTTAATAGCCCATCACTGCGAGTCAGGGTAGAAAGCCATGCACAGCAGGAGTCTGGAGGCAGGAACTGCTGGAGAGGCCGTGGAAGAACACCGCTTGCTGGCTTGCTCCCCATGGCTTGCTCATCTTGGACCTCTCAGCGCTTTGACAGAAGACAAATGATGTCCAGTTCTTACTTATTATTAGAAAACCAGTAAAATGGAGTTACTTTGTGCTTATTGGGCTCTTATCTATTCTTTACACTTGTTTATAACCTTTTGTCCTGTTTTCTACTCGGTGGTGTTGGTAGTTTTTTAATTAATTTCATTTGTGCTATGTGGATGGCTGTGAAAGTAATTAATTCTCTATTTAATATGCTACAAGTATTTTCCTACCTTTCAATGTGGTTTTGTGTATATATTCTTGCTGTTTTTTTTTTTTTTTCTTTTTTTAAATCCAACATTGTATTTGTTCCCTTTATCATGACGTTTGGTAATTTTGGATCCTATCATTTAGTTGCTTGTGTAGCATTCAGGGAATTGGGCTACAAAAAAAAAGTTATTTTTTTTAAATCCTATGTTATTGGGATGTTTACTGGCCTGAGATTTCTATCAGAAGCTATGTTTGTTTTTTCTTCATTTTTCAATGAAATAATTACAGCAAGCATTTACTAGTGGCACGCTAAAAGAGAAACTGAAGTATTGTTTTAACTTATTTAATCATGAACAGTTGGTGTAGGTGAAATTTTGAGTTTTCAAGTTAGAAATAAAGTTTTTACTGGAACTTTGACTTCTTGACAAGTGTCTGTCACTGCATGGTCATGGAACCTTAGAATGTTTCCTTAGGATTGCTTTCAGAGTAGCAGACTGCACCAAAGGCAAGCCATTTGAGACATGTGCCTTTGGCTCTTAAGGAGCCAAAAATAATTTTTAGAAATTTAAGATCTGATACTTTTCTCACAGTGGCACTCGTTAATAGATTCCCTACTTAATAATACACAGTGTTGGATCATGACACTTCGTAGACAAGCAGGTCATTGTTTGAAATAATGTGTGCTGTGTTCCAAGGACTGTGAATTTTTGTCTTGGATTGTTTTTATTATACAATTTTAGTTGTAGAATACAAAATGTATTCGAACTTGGTGCTAATAAAAAGGACTTGTTTTTAGATTCAATATTAATGCTGCAATTTTTAGATTATTGTTGCAGATTTATATCTCTTAACATACTGTGTTTTATAGAGTACACTTTTTAATTTTTAATTTTTTTTTACTTTGTTTTGTTTGGTGTTTTGAGAACGCCTCCCTCACCACCACCACCACCACCACCACCGCACACACACACACACACACACACACACACACACACACACACACATCGCATGGCCTAGGCTGACTTAGCAACAGCTTTCCGGCCCCTTACTGGCCTCAAACTCATGTCCTTAGCCTTAGCCTTCTGACTACTGGAACTGCAAGCACGCACCACTATGCCTCTCTTACAGTAGATTTTTCTTTGACCTAAAAGCCCGATATAGGCTTCAAATATTTTTATTTTATTTTAAAATTTATTTATTCGTGTATTTTATGTATATGCATGCTCTGTCTTCGTGCATACCAGAAGAGGAGATCAGATCCCATTATAGATGGTTGTAAGCCACCATGTGGTTGCTGGGAATTGAACTCTGGACCTCTCTGGAAGAGCATTCAGGAGCTCTTAACCATGTAGCTGTCTCTGCAGCCAGCATCCCACCCCACCCCCAACCCCCATAGATTTATTTTTATGTGCATTGGTGTTTTGCCTGCATGTATGCTTGTGTGAGGTACCAGATCCTCTGGAACTGAAAATACAGTCTTGAGCTGTTATGTGGGTGCTCGGAATTGAACGTGGGTCATTTGGAAGAGCAGCCAGTGCTTTAACCACTGAGCTATCTGTCTCTCCAGCCCCTCGTATTGATATATTTTTAAACAAATTTGCTGTCCTATCATGATGTATACATCCACGGCCATTCACCATATATGTAACTGTTCTCCTCCCCCAAAACCCTTTCAAGGATGGAGTTGATTATATGCATGTCCCTTATACGAAGAAGGCAGGAGCTCAAGAGCAGGTTGAAGTAGAAGCATAGACTTTTGGATTTTCCAAACGTCTGTGTGCAAGGCAAGTCGTGCAAGCTATAGTTAGAACACAGTCTATGTCAAGCCACAGGCTGGGAAGACGGACACGACTGTATGAGTTACAGGCGGGTGGGAGGGAAGCTTGAACTCTTTCCATCATACCTGATAGGACTTAGGACCTGGCAGACCACATACCATCCCCATCTGGCTGGGTGGCCCCAGTGTCCTCTGACTGGGTCAAGTGAAGACACTGTGAGTTATCGTTGGTTCCTTCCCCTCACATTAATGCCACAAAAATTGGGCAGGGCTCAGAGCCTCTTCCTCCTGCCAACCTCGTAGCCCGGGCACCAGCCATCTCACTCGGATTTCCGTACTGCCGGCCCCGGCACTATGATTGGGATCCACATTCTCCGGGGAAGCCAGAGAGATTATAAGGACGAGTCAGATCCCAACCCTCCCCACCTTAATACTTTACACTGAATGTTCTTCACGGAGCCCTACAGGGCCTGCGTGATGAGGCTGACCTGCTCTCATTCCCCCTCCAGGCCTGGGCCCACCCTTGGTCTTCTTTTTCATACGTGTTCAGCCTTGTGTGTTCTAGTCCCAGTGCTTTGTTCTGCTCCCCGTTGCATCATTTGGGCCCGCAGCTAGGTGTAGCTTCTTCAGTGAAGGCTCTGTGAGCATGCTTTCCAAAGTAGCACCCTTCAGCTCCCAACCCCAGTCCCGTTTCATGTATTGATTTCTCTTTTATTTCCTTCATTACTGTGGACAGTCTGACCAGAATCCAGTCATTCAATAAATATTTGTTGTGCATGTGTGGTGTGCCAGGCACTTTTCTAGGTACACGGGAATCACCTAGGCACAAGCAGAGCAAATGAGCGTTCCTAACGGCTTGGAAATCACTTGAGTGGAGAAGTGGCGACACACGGACGTGCGGCTGCACCGTAGGTGTGTGAGGCGGGAGTCAGAACGGCGAGCACAGCAGAGGATGGTGACTGAGATTGGGAGATCTGGGAAGGCCCAGCAAGATGCGTAGTCCGGCGAGGTACACGGAGTAGGTTCCATGGAGCTGATCACTGACACAGGGCTCTTTTGTTCCTCTAACTTTTAGCTTCGGCACCAGTCAGCAAAGCGAGTAAGTTCTGTGCTGCTTCCAACCTTCATCCCGCTTCTGGAGGAGAGACTGTCATCATGTCCAGCATCACGATTGACCCTGAGGTCAAGCCCGGTGAATATGTCATCAAGAGCCTCTTTGCGGAGTTTGCTGTCCAAGCTGAAAAGAAAATCGAAGTTGTGATGGCGGAGCCCTTGGTGAGTAGAGCCGCCTAAATCTCTCTTCCTTCTTTTGTGTTGCTGCTAGAACACGAATTCTCCAAAGTGAATAGCATGCTTGAACACACACTAAGGGCTGGGATTGTTGTAAAGTGCCGGTCCAGACAGCAGCAGCGACTTCAGAACCCACTTTGAGAGATTCTTAGAGATCGCACAGGAAAAGACATGACTGCACAGGTGGAAACCTCGTGGCCATATCAAGCGCACACAGGACATAAAAGAGAATCTCCACCGTTCTATGGTTATCGTAAAGACTATAGCCAACTTTCATTAGTGAGCATCTTTTCTTTTTTTTTTTTATTATCGTTATTTTTGAGTCAAGGTCTCATGTAGCTCAGGTTGGCCTTGAACTTGCTTTGTAGCCAAAGATGACCCTGAACTCTTGACCCTATTACCCTTTCCTGGTACCAGGAGTGTAGACATGTGCTGCTACAGCTGACTACATGTTTTTGAACCCGTAATACGTGAGAAGTACTTAGAGAATGTGATTAGAGGCTGTGATGGGGAGGCGGGGGGTGGCCAAAAGTAAATGTTCAGGTCAGATTCTGTAGTTACAAATCAGCATCATGATCAAGAGCATGGTGGCTAGATACACAAGGAGAGAACTGTGTGTCATTCAGGCTGGACTGAACCAGGGCCCTAAAAGTAGAAGAGAAAACAATAGAAGAATCAGTAGCATTTGACATGTATTAAGTAGGAGCAATCCTGGATTTAACGTCAGGAGTTGCAGTTGTTTGATATGTTAGAAGATGGCAGTGTACTTACTTGGGTAGAGTACACAGGAGCCTCTTGAGACAGTTAGGTGGATAAGATCATTTTTTCATGGGAGTGTATTAAACCAGACTTACTGGCGATGAGTCTGTGTGGAATTGCTTGATTAGTGGTTGGGAATTCTTTTGGAGATCTCCTAACAGATGGTGAAATAAGAAATAAGGATTATAGGCGGTAGTTTCGCATGCCTTTAATCCCAGCACTTGGGAGGCAGAGGCAGGCGGATCTCTGTGAGATCAAGGCCAGCCTGGTCTATGGACTGAGTTCCAGGACAGCCAGAGTTACAACAGAGAAACAACAGAGAAAAGATATAGAGATTATAAAACCCTACAACATATTTAATGATCATAGGTTTTAATTATAAATGTGCTTAATATACACAAAGTTAATTTCTATTTTCAGTGCTCTTTTAATGATGTGATAAATTGCTATAGGAGTTGCCTTCAACAGCTCATAGTTAAGAAAAGGACAAAATTCTTATGAGAGGTTTCAAAGAGAACTTTACAGTGTGTCACGTGGCCAGGCCCTCTGCAGTATGTTGCAAGGCCAGACCCTATCATCCAGCTGCAGTTTTCCTCTAACACCACGCACTTAAAAACCCTATCTGTTTCATAAAATACTTGGTAATAGTTTCATATGATATGATTCTATCTAGTCTCCAATATTCCATATTCTTGAAAGAATTTTGGAATTCTTAAGGTCTTGAGAGTCAAAGGGTATATGAGAAGATTACCTAATATGACCGACTCTCTAAATGAACCTCCTGTCCCCTTTTAATTGGCAAAACCAGTGCCATTCCAAAGGTCTTACCTAAGTCAGACTCAGTGCATGAGCATGCAGCCAGCCACAAAGTGACTCTTCATTTTCCTTCTGCACACCTGGCTTTTCCTAGTCTGCAACATACACACATCGCCATCCTGCTCTGGAGCCATCATCATTCAGGTTTTTGTTGAGTCATTCTGGGGGCTTCACTGACTTGTGGGTGGTGTAAGGTCTCACAGCTCTCCTAAGACGTCACAGCTTTACCTATGATGTCTTCTTAGAGCCTTCTATTTTTCTTTCCACTTCAGATGCTTCAAACTCTTGTTTTTTGAGTTGTTTTTTAACAGTCTGCTAATCCTTCTGAATTTCCCCTTTGCTTTCTCCAACATAGTGACTCTATACTAAGCTGTTTGTTTTGCTGTAACATATGCCCATACAGTAATTTATGCATAATATGTGTCAGTATGTATTTATACATATTTATATACACACATATATAAATACACATGAACATATGAGTATGAATGTATGACTGTGTTGTGTCATGGTTGGTTATTTGTCTTCTCTGGTGTGGGTTACATGGTGCCAAGAACAGGTATCTGCTCTGCAGAATCGCCTGTGATTTAGGTACTTCACAGAGGTTTGCACTTTGCCTTGAATTTAGCCCTAAGAAACACTGTCCTGTCCGAGAAAACACAAGGCCACCGTTCAAGGCAGAGCAACTAGTACTTTTTTCAGAGTAGTCCGATGCTATGTTGTACTCGTTTCATTTAACAGGTTGTTTCTGGGGTATCTGCTGTGTAATCTTAAAATGTGATTATAAAATTAGACTTAGCAGTGATGTGAATTCCATTATGAGAGGCTGCAATGACGGCTCAACAGTTAAGAGCACTGGCTGCTCCCACAGAAGACCTGGGTTTGGTTCCCGGTACCCACGTGGTGGCTCGCAATCATCTGTAACTCCAGTTCCAGAGACTGGTGCCCTTTTCTGCCCTCTCAGCACTAGGCACACACGTGGGATTCACAGATATACATGCAGGCAAATCACTCATGCACATGAGATAGAAGTAAGTCAATCTTTTAAAGGATTCCATTGGGACATGGACGTTGCTGTCCCCTCATCACACTTTGAGAGAAGACTCGTTCCTGTGAACGCTCCCTGACACACCAAGCATGCCCCCCAGTCTTCATCAGAGCTTATAGATTTTTACCCATGACATTCTTGTGTGACAGAACAATTTCTCCTTATCTAGGTCAGCACCCTGGCTGCTTAGTTTTTTGGGTTTTTTTGTTTCCCTATCCAGATCTAGATAGATCAGAAACCCATAGCATCAAGATAATGAAGACACATAGACCCTAATCAGTGACAGTCTGTAGATGATAGCTTTTGGGAGCTTTGCCCTGCAATTTCATCTATTTCGTAGTTTATTCTCTCCCCTTTGAGGCAATCAGCAGCCACCCACATGGCTCCCTTCCAGCCTCAGTTCAAACAAAGCAGCACCCAGGGCTCGTTGAGTGGACGGTGCTGACCCAGGTCACCGTCAGTCCGGAGAGCAGGCTGGAGAGATGCTGAGAGACCCTAACCTGCCGACGGTGAAATGACAGAATCGGTGTTTTCATTCCTGTGTTAGAAATGAAAATGGAAGAGGCTACAGAGGCCATTGAAGAGGAGCTGAGCTTGATTTTCTGCCTCTTAATTTCATTTTCACTCTGGGAGGAAGATTTGGGAAGGGCAGGCAGTGATTGAAATTGTAGCCTGCGTGCTTTAGGCAGTCCAATAATTTTTACCAAGAGAAGACGAATGGATCTTGGCTAATGACCCAGGCCTTTCCAAGCCTACCTATTAATTGTGTCCATTGTCGGTGACTAGAAAGAAGACAGAAGAAAAGATGTTAGCTCATCACCTGGTGATTCAGACCTCGTGTGTTTCGTTTCAAAAGCTCTCTGACTTACATTATTGTTTGAGACTATTAAATATATGTGCGTCTTCTGATCAGTTTGCTCCACTGTATCTTTATGTTGGTTTTGCCTTCTTCTGGCATGTTTTTCCAAAAACAATTTTAAAAGCTTCATCTATTCAATATTAATGTGTATGAGTAGTTTGCCTGAATATATATGTATGTGTCCTGTGTGCCTAGAGTCTGTGGCAGCCGGAAGCGGGCTCCAGATCCTTGAACTGGAGTTGGGGATGGTTGTAAGCCACCATAGAGGGAACTGTACCCGGGTCCTCTGCAAGAGCAGCCAGTTCTCTTAATAGTTACACCATCTCTCCAGCCCCGGCATGGTATGTTAGCATCCGCTTTTTAAGAATGAGGTTCTAAACCACTTACTGTAGGCACAGTGCACATGGACCATGATCTTCCCCTGTAACCACTTTCGGAATGGGCCTTGTCAGCTCTTTTTCTGGGAGCTGTTCAGGGTCTCATTGAGAAGACCTGCAAAATCCTGATTGGGACAGTTTGGGCTTTGTGGAGTGTCTTAGTCGCTGTTCTATTGCTGTGAGGAGACATATGAAGACCCTGGCAATTCTTACAAAGGAGAGCATTAACTGAGAGCTTGCTTACAGTTTCAGAGGTTTCGCCATCATCATCATGGCAGGGAAGATGGCACCAGGCATGGCAGGCATAGTGAGAAGTAGCTGAGAGCTACATACTAATCTACAGGCATGTATATATATACATATATATGTAGGAGAGGAGAGGGAGAGAAGGAGAGATTGGGCCTGCCATGGGCTTTTGAACCCTCAAAGCCCACCCCCTGTAACGTACTTCCTCCAACATGGCCACACCTCCTAGTCTGTCTGTGATAGGTTTGTGATCTAATCAGTCACTCACTCCACGATGACTAAGCGTTCAGATATATGAGCCATAGGAGCCCCTGTAGGCCATTCTTACTCAAACCAGCACACGGTGAGGGCTTTGCTGTACTTAACTGCCCTGTCTTCAGTTGCGCTCAAGCAAGGCAGGTGCTGTGTGCCTGCCGTGAAAGCATTACTATCTGCCTGAGTAGATGGGTGAAGGGAATGGAAGGAGAATTCTTCAGGCACTCCCCCAAGCCCCTGCTGAGACAAGGTCTGGTGTATTCTAGGCTGGCTTTGAACTCCATCTATAGACAACAATGGCCTTGAACTTCTGATCCTCCTGCCTCTGCTTCTAAAGTGCTGGGATTCATGTAAGCATCACCTGGCTTATGTGGACTTGGAAATTGCGTCCCAGGTTTTTTGCACGGTAGGCCAGCACTGAACCGTGTCCCGAGTCCTCTTAGTTTTGTTGCCACTATAGTGCATCAGAGTGCGTCAGTTCTCCAAGTCCCGAGCCCTCCGGAAGCCCCAGAACATCAGCTGGGTTACTTTTCCTTCGCTTTCTGCCCAAATGACATTTTCTCCTCAGTCATTCCCGTCAGGTTCTCAGTCCGGTTTCGCCCTCCCGTCCTTGTCTGTCAATGCCAGCGCTCGGCCAGCTGCATGAGGGCGGGGATCATTTTCCATTTTGTTTGTGGTTCTGTCTCCAGACTGCTGGCGCTCAGCGACTCGCTGGATGGGTGACTGGAGACCCAGTGCAGGAGCACACATCTGGTTTCTCTCTTGCCTACCCAGGTGGGACTGGTCATTGTTTAGTGAGATATTATCCTCTCCCGACATGTTTTTACCTTCTTTCTTTCTCCTTGTAGCTTTGGGTTGAGTCTCTATGGAGGTTATCTCTGTGCCGTTACCTTAGTGGTTTAGAAGCAAGTTAGTATGTAAAGGATTGTGAACCCTAGCATCATTATTAATTTTTATACTAAGAAAATCTGAGGGCTGGGAGAAGGCTCAGTGGCTAGGAGCGCTTCCGTTCCTAGCACCCACATAGTGGCCCACAGCCGCCTGCGGCTCCAGCTCCACAGGATCTGATGCCTTCTTCTGACACCAGACACGCACGGTGCACAGACATACGCGAGGTCAAAACATCCATACACGTAAAAGACAAGTCACCTCTTCTAAAAAATGAGGAAAGAGTAGAAATGCTTCTAATGAAGGAAAGTAGATTTTTTTTTTTCCTTGAGACTGTATCTCAGGGAGCCAAGACTGGTCTTGAATTCACTGCTTAGCTGGAAGTGACCTTGAACTCCTGATCCTCCTGTCTCCCTGCCAGAGTGCTAGGATTACAGGCATGCACACCACACTTGGTGCCAGCCTGTCTTTTTTCGTGACTATTAATCATCCGTCTCTTTGGTACTTGCTCCCTGAAATGCACACGCACGCGCCCTCCTCCCCCACACTCGATCTTAGCCACATAACCACAAAGCAGCGCATCTCTCGTGTCTCTCCTACCGCGCCTACTGTATAAATGAAACTTCAGCACAGGTCTTCATAAATACATAGGAAGAAATAATATATGTAGGGTTTGGTGCTCTCAGGAGCATCGGATCCTGTCTGCCACAGTAGAAGGAGGATACTTCAAAACTGGTAAATAGACTTGCGATTTTATTTTGACTAGTATTAGTCACAAACGAGGGAAGGAAATTTTACGACGACTGGAAAATCTTCGTAAATATATGTATTTCTAAATTCAGTCTGCCCCCAGCTGATTGGATGATGCCTCTCCACTTGGGTAAGGGTAGACCCTCCCTCGACCCACTGCTTAAAGTGTGGCTCTCTCTTGGGAACACCCTCATCTGCACACCCAGACATGAGGTTTTGTCAGCTGCCTTGGCATTGTTTCATTAGGTCAAGTCAGCACACACATTAACACTCACAACTAGACATTAGTAAGTCTTCACAGTGCAATCTCAGAGAGTACTAAGTCTTTGTTCTCAATACTTTTCTCAGCTTGTATTTATATACTGGTATTATTCTTTAGTTAATATGTTCTTTCTCTCTCTCTCTCTCTCTCCATATATGTATATGTATCTCTCTCTCTGTCTCTCTCTCTGTCTCTCTCTCTCTCTCTCTCTCTCTCTCTATATATATATATATATATATATATATATATATATATACACTACTTTCACAAAATTATAGTGCTTGTTCTCTGGGAGAGAAATGTGTGTGTATATATATACATACCTATACATACATGTATGTATATATATACACACATATATATACATACATGTATGTGTATACATATATGTACACACGCATCTGTGTGTGTGTTGCATTGGTGGGGAAGGAACCAGGACCTCGTGAGTGCTGGGCATACACTCTTCCACTGAATTATATTCCCAGCCTGGCTAGACTGTTAAACTCACTGAAGGCAGGGACTCATTCTTTTGCCTAATTTCTGTTCCTACTACATCATAGTGTCTGGCTCTTAAAAATCTAGGGCTAACACATGAACATTACACACAGTGGGAATGAAGCAAAACAAAATAGAAGAGAAAAAAAGCTCTCTCTCTTTCTTTTGTTCTTAAGCATATAGTCCACAAAATATAGCTATCATATACATTTATCTCCCAGAGAACAAGCACCATAATTTAACAAAATGTAAACAATCACAGATATTTGCTTTTGTATTCTTATGTGTTTTAGCATGCTATACATAACATATACATATATTATATATAATAATGGCTCTCATTATACATTTTCATGCATGTGTGCCATGTATTTTGGTCATGCTCATCCCACTGCCCTTTTGTCCTGTTCTCCTTAACCTTCTTTATCTTCCCAACCAGTCTCCCTTTTACTTCCATATTTTGTCATTATTATTATTGTCATTATCATTATTATTACTATTATTATTACTCCTCAGTGAGTTTCCTTAGAGTTACCTCTAGGAGCATGGACACCTTACCAGAGGCTAAACCAGGGAAGAAAATGATTCCCTCTGCATCAACCATGGAATCTTTGAGGGTATTCATAGACTTGGAACATTCTGGGGTTTTTGGCACTGGGCATCATATCCAGGGCTGTGTCCATGGGAAGCACACGCTCCGTACCACATACCTATATCCCCAGCCTCGGTGTAAATCTTTCGGATGTGTGGTGTTAGCCTCTTCTATACCGAAGACACCTTGAGCATTCCTGGAATCCAGGAAACATTTTCTTGGGTAGAAAATTCCTATCCAACATTAAGAAATCCCTTTCTTTTGGTTAGCAATTCCATGTGTCTTTATTAAAGTCTTCTAATTGGTTGGGGGATTTTTTTTTTATTGTTGTTGTTCTTAAACAGGAGAATAAACTGTAAACTTTATTCATTTTAGTTTACTCATCACTTTGGAACTTCTTGCTTCTTATTGTTGTGGTGATGCAGCGTTCCGAAACTGACTCTTACATCCTAAGAGACTGGACCTCTAGCTGGTCCTCACGGCCGGAGTTAATAATACACTTTGAGCTCGCTTAAGACTCCTGTCCTACTGTGCTCAGCGTGTTGGTTTAACCTGCCTTGAAGAGAACAATGTAACGACCAACCTTATTTGCCTCGCATTTCCCGTGTAATCAGCTTTTTACAGCCTAAGCTAATGCGTAGCTCTGTCTTAAATTGTGTATTCTTCTGTGCCCCTGACCCAAAGTAATACATGTGCATCTGATAAACATTTGCTGGAAGTAGGCTAACAACAGTCTTATAAATGAATACCCACCACAAATATTGAACACAGCATATGACTATTGCTAGATAAACAAGAACATTTGTGATACTGTTTGTTATTTTGGTCAATTGGGGTCAGCTGGAGTCAGTAACTCAATCCCTTGTAAAACTCTGTTAAAGACTTCTGCAAAGTATTCCTCATCCTTCCCCCATGTGATGCTTTCTGCACTGTTGAATAAATACAGAGTGAAGCCCTTTGTTAGGGACACCCAGAATCACACGCAGACTCAACAAGCACAGAGACACAGGGACAGAGTCACAAGACAGCCTTCTAGCAGGCACAGACTCAGACTCACACAGCAGACAGGCAGGGATGATGGAAGACACGGGGAGAGGAAAGCAGAGAATTCAAATCTGGCTTCACGGGTGGTCAGATGACACCAAGGGGAGGGAAGTGCTTTAATTTCTTTAGTGTGACACCAATGCATTATTGGTGATTGAGTTTGTTATTAATGTGTTCAAAACAACTGCAGCTATCAAACTAGAGACAATTTAACAAATCCTACACATCTTTAAGATTTATTATTTTTATTTCATTTCCATGTGTCCTTGTGTAAGCGTGTGAGTCCGAGTGCAGATGCTCACGGAGGCCAGAGACATATTATCCCCTGGAGGGAGGGTTACAGGAGGTCGAATCTCCAGTAATGCCCACTCTGGAGGATCCCACACCTCTGGCCTCTGTGGGCACCTGCATCACATGCACACGCACATAATTAAAAATAAAATAAGTCTGTTCTTAAAAAAAGAGTTCATGTACAAAATGCCTATACATCCATCAGTCCTCCTTGAACAGGAAATTACACACTGGGAGAAGTGACTTAGCAGCGTGTGTACATCTAAGTGATGTTTTGGGGAGAAAGGGGGAAGTAACTCATTTTCTATAGTAGTGGTTCCCAGGCAGCCTACTTAGTGCTGTTTCTCATCTAAACACTTTCAGTGCACCAAGACAACCAGACAGTCCTCCACCCCACCTTAAAGTAGCTTATTTCTGCAAACAGCACTTAATATTGTGTTTATTTCATTTTCAAATGAGAAAACCAAAGCACAGAGATCTGTAATCCTCCAGCCAGCTTTGAAATCAAGCTACCCGGCATCACGGGCCACGGCCGTCTTGCCGTGAGGATGCTGTTCACAAACAGTTGTGTTTCCCACGCCCTCTCCTTGTGCTCCATAACCCACACTGGCCTGGAGCATACTACATAGTCCAAGTTGGTCTCAATCTCTCCTGCCTCTGCTGTCCCAGTAGTGGGCTACAGGCATGAGCCACCCACCTCACCTGGAAAATTACCTTTGCTGCCCCCTCCCCACACTTCCTTGTATGTATCTCATTGTCTCTTTCTGTGGGACTGGTACCTAGGACCTCACACACAGTCTCTCTACTACTCTGCTGTATCCCCAACCTAGTCAACCCTGGTTGAACAAATGAACAAGCTAATAAAAGCATAATGATGGCACAGGTCCTTTGTTGAACTTCAGTTTCTTAATCTAAGATTGTTCATCACAAACAGAGACACTCTATTTAGCGAGTGGGCTGTGAAGTCCCTTGCAAGGGAGCAGTCTGAATCCTGTGCTGTGGTGAGGGCAAGATGGGGGCTTGTCTTTCTCTAAAGCAACCTACTGAAAAATAGAACAAAAGCAAAATGAACTGTAAGTCTGACCTGTTGATCACGTCGCGATCTTCTTGTGGATTGTATTTAAACTGTATTTTTTTAAATTACTATTACAGGAGAAGCTGTTATCCAGATCTCTTCAGAGGGGTGAAGATCTACAGTTTGACCAGGTAACCACAATTTGGGGAAAGAGTCTTCCTTTGAAGAACTATGTGTGTGTCCTAATAGTCTAGCTCACCCATGTACACCACTGAGAATGCCCCTCATCCTTTGTAGTGATCCTGTATGTTTCTATATGGTAGATTCGTCCTCAGTTGATCAGTGAACTGGCTTGACTTTTGCTTAGTTAGCACTTTAAGACTTTTTGCTTTTCATTGTTAATGTCTTTAATGTGCCTTTGAGAGTTTTCCCAGGGCGCTAACTAAATCCTTCCTTCTCATCTCATGCTCTACTTTGTCTCTACAGTTTATTTACTTACTTACTTATTTGTTTATCATTTTTATATATTATTTATTATATATTGTTTGCATATTTATTTATATATATACACAGGGTCTCACTGTGTAGACAAGGCTGGCCTCAAACTCTCAGAGATCCACTTGTCTTTGCTTTCCAAATGCTGCGATTAAAGATGTGTACTACCACTCCTAGCCCTGGAATCTGGAATTTTAAAGTTATGTTATCTTACCTTTTAACATTAACAATTTAACATTCCCTTTTAACCTTTAACATATTTTCACCTGTTGTGGTTTTTGGAAACCTGTATATAGAATTTCACTCTCTAATGCCTGTTCTTTTTATTAATTTTTCCCTTTGCTAAGACTAAATGTTGGCTGACAGGCCCTCATTCAAAATACTGTATCTGTTGGTGCATTGGTGTTATAATGGTGAGCATGGCTGCCTTCCAGTGTGTCTAGGAAAAGGAAGCGAATGCTCAAGTTAGATAAACTGTTCAGATAAAGCAGGCCGGGTAGGACTACCGGCTGAGACTCACCAAGATCCTGTGCTGCTGGATCCACATACAGTTTTTCCAAAGGTTCATCACCATGAGAGGGTGCTACAATAGAGCCCCAGCATTTGCAGCCCGCTCTCCAAGAGCCGCTGTTCTGCACGGAACAAGCGAGGAGAAACTGGTCTACAAAGAAATCACAGAAAGGGAGGTAGCTCCTTGTTGCTCAGTCCTTTTCAGGGCTCTCTCCACTGCAGAAGGAATGAGACCATTAGCAGCTCCTTCGTCAGTTGAGCATGTCATCAGGGTTTGAAACCTAACTCAAAGCCATTTCCAGGAATTTTCTGGTTTTTGTTTGTTTGTTTGTTTAAATGTAAATGGTCATTAAAATGGGAGCTAGATGGTGTGCTCACATAGAAATACCATGTGTGGTTTGATTTGTTTTATTGCATGTTTGCAATGTTCTTCTTTCTTAGATGCTAAATGAAGTTTCATTTGAAGCACACTACTCATTTTAGTAAAATGTAATCCTTTAAACATGTGGTACAATAGAATTAAGATCTTATTTTGACAATAATTTCCAATGTGACAAAGCACATCCAATTACAGTATTCTATAATAAATAGAGGCCAAAGGAAGACATTTATGGGACCTAAATACTGAAAAAGAGCCTATGGAATTAAATAAACTACACCATTCCTTTCTGTTTTCCTGGATAAACTTTATTTTGAAGTTTATAGAGAGCATGAAACACCAGAGAATTACTTTGATTTCTAGAGATGCCGGTTTTTCTGCATTAAAAGACTCTTCCTATGGCCACAGAACTGAACGAGCCCCTGACTGTTCTGCAGCCCTCGTGTTTTAGATGAATCGGCAAAGTTCCATGGCGCGTGCTTGACTGCGTACTTGTGTAAAACGTTAACTTTAGAAGCAGTGGGTTGAACCAGATATAGAAATGCCCTGGGAGAGACACATTTTTTCTTGGAATCCTTAATGATATATGACCAGGGTGGCTACTCATTATGGCAACTCTAGGAAAGTTGGGTTTCTTCAAGACAGGAATCGATGGTGTTCACCTCAGATTTGCTGTTAGTCGGTTTCTGTCACTGTGACAGAGAACCTGAGATAATTAGCTTGCACAGAGGGAAGGTTTATTTTGGCTCACGGTATCACAGTCACTTGGTCCTGTTGCATCCTGCCTGTGGAGGCGCAGTATATCCTGGTAGTAGCCTGCAGAAGAGAAGGCTATGTGTGATGGCTAGGAAGTAGAGAGACAAACAGCAAGGGACTGGAATCCCAACGTTCCCTTCAAGAGCCTGCTGCCCCCGGGTGATCTGCTTCCTACCACGAGGCTCCACAGTTCCCAATACCAGTATGAGCCGGGCACTTTAACACGTGAGCCATCAGGGACATTGCAGAGACAAACCAATTCGTTCCGACAGCATCAGGGATGTGTACCACACTTTAACATTCACCGCTCTACACGCTATTACATCATTCATTTATGTGTCCTGGGTGCTAGAAGTTTGTTTTCAACATGGTTCCACCAAGCTATTTTGTGGCTATCAGAGTAATTACAGTTCTTCTGTGTCACAGTAGTGGTAAGATGGAGCCTTTTCTACCATCCTCACATAAGATAGTCTTCCTTGTCTCTGGATCTCATCAGTCAGAAACTGCTGACATTCTGGAGTCTCGTTCATATGAGCATTGACAAGCTGGTGGGACAGGAGTAGAAATAGCTTGAAGAAGGTGTGGCTGGAGAGCTTACGAAAGGAAGCAGAGGTTCACCCGGCTCCTCACTGCTCTCCAGAGGCATCCGCGAGTGTAAGCAGAGGGAGTAGCAGGCGGACTTGATGTTACACACACACGCAAGTGACATGCGGAGGCTGGAAGATCGCAAGCTGCCGAGCTAAACTGAAAGGTTTGGGGTAAAGTTTGATCACGGCTGAAACGTAGGCTGATTTTATTTCATTACATGGCTAAAGCCTCTGCTTGCCTCTTAGCTCTGAGACACACTTCTTTCATTTAAGTTACACGTTACCCTGTTCATGCATTTCCAGACGGCAGCGCACAGAGTTGGGATGTTGCTGCTCGCTGCTGTTTTCTGCTGCTGTGTTTATGTTTGGCTCTGTCTCGCATTTCAGCTGGTAAGCTCCATGAGCTCTGTAGCCGAGCACTGTCTCCCTTCCTTACTCCGAACCTTGTTTGACTGGTACCGACGCCAGAACGGAACCGAAGACGAGTCTTACGAGTACAGGCCTAGGTCTAGCACGAAATCTAAGGGGTAAGTGGCTTATGTAACTCCATTTTACGTAGACTCCAGACACGTGCAGTGGAAGGAGAGATAGCGTTATCAAGATGAGATTGTTATCATTTGCCACTGAGCATGGACTGCTTTAGTTAGCAACGGTGTAGATTGAGTTTCTGTCCGTGTGTGTGTGAAAGTAAGAATGACGGAGAGTTCATGCTTAAACTTTTATTATCTGTTAGATGTAGGCTTGCAGTATCCATCTCCAGGACAGTTAGAAAGGGATCTCGGGAGAGCCATCCCGGAGTTGAGTGTGGCGTTTGCAAGGACAGTTGGAGATAAGATGTGGTGTAACTCAGAGAAGGTCCAGCTCTTGTGTTTGCAAAGGGAAGCATTGCACTATAGTAAGAATGAAAGGATTGGTACCCGAAGAGCTCCCACCTCCAAATTTCCCAAGGGACCTTGGGTTACAAAGAGCATCTGCATTCGGACGATTGGTCATAGCTTAGTGCTATACTTTGTTAGGTGTTACCTTAGATGCATGAGGAAGTTACCCCACACTGTGTTTTCATCTAGAAAAGTTAGCACTTCTGTTTGGTTCATAACAGAAAACAGAAAGAAAAGAAAAGGGCTACCAATAAAATGTGAAGCCATGCCGGGTTTTCTAGATGGTAGTTGAAGTACTTTTCTTCCTCTTGCTTGTCCTTCTAGATTGGACTGAATTCTAGTAGACAGCACAGTGAAGTGCACATATAAATAGCCAATGTCTGAAAATGAGAGAGCATGCTATGCATGCAGTGAGCTATTGCAGCAAATGCCCCATCGCAGTTGCTGTTGGATACCCCATTACCCCCCATACACACATACACGCACGCGCGCATGCGCGCGTGCACACACACACACACACACACACACACACACACACACACACACACACAGAGCTAAGAAGGAATGCAGTTAACAACACAAACCAACCACTATATAGTAGCCGTTTTGGAACTTGGAGTCTCAACACAGTTCTCCTTTTGGATTCTTGTTTCAGAGATGAGCAGCAGCGTGAAAGAGATTATCTTCTGGAACGACGGGACTTAGCTGTAGACTTCATCTTTTGTTTAGTTTTGGTTGAAGTTCTAAAGCAGGTGAGTGCCTTTGTATCTCCAAGCCTGAATCCCCCACCACCTCCTGCGCCTCCACGTTTCAGGCTCTTCATTTAGGGTGTTACCTCCGATTCTGGCCCACGCGGTACCCAGGTCATTTAACTTAGTTACACGTCTTCCCATTGCCTGGGGCTTGCTTGCCCTGTACCTGTCTCTCTCTCTTTTTCTCTTCACATGCCATCCAAGATACAGAATCATGTTAGCAAGAACGAGCTGAATGGAATTTGTGTTGAAGTAGGGACTTTCAGCTGTGAATCCTGTCTGCCCGCCATTTAGCCACTTAATCCTTTTTACTCCCACTTGATTTCCGTGAGGTGGGAAGCAAAGACACAAATAGTATCAGATATGTCATTTGTTGAAAATTAATAAAGGTGTGCATACAAATACTTGTATGTATTTGAAAGTTGTCTCTTTTTTTTTCAAGTTTGTAGTCTCTCAGACATTGTATGTTACTAAAGGGTCATCCACGTGTTTCTAGCCACGGGCTGCTTGTGGTCAAAGAAGAAAAATCAGAAAATTTTAAAAAGAAACACATTTTGCTTATGATATGTTTGGTTAGGAGTTTCATTTTGTTACTTAGGATGAGATGTAAAAGGATAGCAAATGCCAGATCTAAAAGTAATTTGCAGTTTACTTTGATTTATTTAACACAAATATATACTGGGATTAGAGAGTCAGTTATGCTTGCGTTTGTTTCTACGATGTGTGTGAACAGTCAGTCATTCGATAGCCTGAAATCTGCAAATAAAAAAACATAACAAATAATATAGAAGAGAAATGAGTTAATCAAAAGTAAAGTCACCTTAGTGTATACATTTTGTAAGTTTGTTTGTTTTTTTTAAGTAAATCTGGGAATCAGACTTCCTCTGTGACTTGTTCTAACATGGCAGATTTGGTTTGGTTTCTCTGATCTCTGAGTGTGGCCAGGATGCCAAGATGCTAAGCCAGAGTAACTAGGGCAAGAGAGCTTCAGGGAGGAAGGGCCCTGGCCACTGGTGAACCTGACTGTGCCCCTGTGGCTGACTGCTGGCGTCACTTCTGTGCTGACCTCTGTGGTCCTGTGATGTGTGCGCACTGTTGACACCCTCTGTGGAGCACCTTTGCACGCCCCTGAGCTCGTGTTTGGTAGGGTAATGACCACGCACTCTTTTCTAATTGAAGTATTGCTGGGTTTCCTTTCTTCAGGCTGAGAAATTGCAGCCTTGCACCAGACCCTGACCTGTGACCCTACCTCACTAGAGTACTTCCCCTCTGCCTCTCATGCAGTTCTCCAGTTGATCCCTGTCTTGTTTTGTTTTTCTAACCAAAGTCACCAATACTTGCACTGGTTTCAGAACTTCAACCCTCACGGGCAACCTGTGGTATATATGTGGGGGTACCCTCGCCTCTCCTCCTTTCCCTCTCCCTCCCTCTTCTCAGAATTGTCAGCCTCCTGCCTCAGCCTCTACATTTCAGGCAGCTCTTCTAACACAGGACAGCATCAGCACCTAGCAACATAGGCCTGTTAGAAGGTTTTTCTAGCTGGCTCACTTTTCGAGATCACTGCACAGGGCCTTGCTGACTCCTAGCTCGCAGGGACTGAGGTGGGACACAACGACATGCTGCCTCTGGTAATGACTCGGTTTCTGGTGCCACATTGCTCCTCCCAGCCGTGCCCTCCCGTCACCCTTTGCCGTCACCTCCTAACAGAGTTCAGATGTACCCGGTTGGTCAGCGAAAAGTGAGCCACTGGGGACACGGGTGCACTTCTTCTGAAACTCTTTGTTAGGGACCCTTATCCACGAAAAGGCAGGGTTGTTTTTGGTTTTGTTTTTATATTAATTTCTCTAATCAGATAAAAATAGAAGTTTCTGAAATATCGTGACAAACTAACCCAATTTTCTTCTGTCAGAATAGCAGAGACCTTCATAGATCTCCAGGGCAGTCGACTTGCTGCATCTTGAATTGACCGGACTCTTTGCTTCTATCCTGCATAATAGATCCATGTTAGCCTGTGAATTTATTACAGCAAGTAGGTAGACTTGGGTACTAGAGTACCAAAACACCAGGCTCAGTACTGAAGAGGAGTAACTACTCACATGACCTTGTAGTAGAAATCATCTGTCTCTAGATAACAATTACGTGTTCATTGCTTACCCATGTTCTAAACTCTTCCCCATGTATGAAGGATTCTGTAGTCTTTGTGCCAGCTGATCGTTGTCATTGTTGGGAGGTGGCCAAGGACGTACTAACATCCCAGCTGTCTGTCTTGTGTGCTGGGGAACTCAGGCTAAGTTGTTTTCCATGAGCCTTTTGTCCTCTGTACAGAAGGATGGCTATAGTATGCTTTTGTTGCATCGTGAGAACTGAATTCAGCAGTGCTTGGTTGCTGGGCGATTCCCAGGCTGCGGGCTGTGCGGTCTCTTCATCTTGTGGACGAAGAAAAGACCTCAGTCGTAGTGACGTGGCGGTGACGATGAAGTCGTTCTTATGTTTTTAAATTAGCAGGTTCACCTTTTAGTGATGAAAAGTTAATTATTTCTAGTAAAGTCAATGCTATGAAATTAGACAAAAACAGCCAGTGTATTTCCAAGTTAAAGTTTCAATTGTAATAAGTTAGTATAAAAAAATAAGTTAATTTAAGAATGAAATTAAATAGCAGTGATTCACTACGGGAACAAAACTAACTCAAGATTAAAAAATATATTTTTTAAAAAAAGTGAGATGGGCCGTGCAGATGGCCCAGTAAAGTGCCTGCTGTGTAACTCTGAGGTCCTGAGTTCAGGTCCCCAGAACCCAGCTACTAACTAGGTATGTGGGCAAGCACCTATCACCCCGGTGCTGGGGCATGAGACAGGAGAGTCCTGGGAGTTCACTGGCCTGTCATTCTAGTATAGTAGGTTCTCAACCTGTGGGTCACGACCCCTTGAGCGACCCCTTCACAGGCGCTGCCTACCATCTGCATATCAGATATTTACGTTACGATCCATAACAGCAGCAACGTTAGTTATGAAGTAACAACGACAAAGATTTTATGGCGGGGGCCACCACGACGTGAGGGACTGTTAAGGGGTCGCAGCGTCAGGAAGCCTGAGAAGCACCGTTCTAGAATCGGTGCCTCCAAGTTCTGTGATGGACCTGTCTCAACAAGTGTGTTGGGGAGGTGATTAAGGAAGCTATCTCACGTCAGCCCCAGGCCCCCCACACTTACACACGGGCAAGTGCACTCACCCGCACACGTACACCAAACACACACGCCATACAGTAATAAAATATTTAAAAATAACACCCCAACCTTCACCCCCAAGCTACACACACACACACACACACAGTGAGGAGAACAGCGTGCAGCCAGGTGCAGGCTTTACTGTCCCTACTGTGAGCTCTAGGGTGCCTGGCAGAACCGTGTTTCACCAGCAGGCCGGTGTCGAGGAGCGTTGGGAACGCTTTGGGTTTTATACTCAGTTTTAGTTGTTCATTGAGACTTTGAGGCAACGAGCAGGGTGAGAACCCGTGCTGTGGAAGGGTCTTCATCTGTGGGTGGATGCTGGGCACTGGCAGATGTACAGCAGCATGTGAGATGCTGGTTGGTAACCCTGAGGAAGGCCCGGGACGTGCGTCTCGTCGTGCCGGAGGAGCCCTAGGGTTTGCTTCCCTTCTGCTGTGTTCCACACCGTATGTCACTATGAGGTACTGAACAGGGTCACCGCCTTCGGGAGCGAGCACCTCTGACTCCCCAGTATTCCTGTCTCGATGTGGTTTTGTGATGAGATGATAACATTTCGCGAGGTGGGCACCGGGATAAATCTCAGATATTGTGTCATGCCCACTGCATCCCCCCTGGTGGAATGTTCTAGTAGAACAAAAGCTGTTATTAATGTCACAGCAACGGTTAGGCGTGAAAAACTTGATCCCAAAGATGAGAATATTACCCCACAAAAGCAGAGTTTCTTTCTATCTGAGCTGATAGATTCTGCTCCGTTTTGGGGCCATTCAGCCCAAGTTGTTTCTACTGTCGCAATAAGGTCTTACAGATGGTTCAGTTCTGGAAGTAAAACCCTAGTGGTGCAGTCTCCTGCTGTAAATTTCAGTGCCGTCTTTATCCGTTCTTCCTGTGTTTGTCCTTCTTCTCTGGCTGTAAGTCTGAGTAGAGCAGGTATAATGTCCCTATTTGTTTTGTTGTTTAAATACAACTTTATACTTTAGAAACTGGACGTATTCTAGAGAAACTCCGACTCCAGAAGTTCATCGCCCTCGCAGATAAAATAGAGGGCAAGCACCTACCTCATAAGACTGCCGTAGGTGGAGGGAACGATATATACAAATCACGTGAGACACTGCTGCAGCAGACATGTTTAAAATGCCGATCGTGGAGGTCTCAGTAGGGTGACAGAGCACTCCGAGCGGCCCGGTGCCATCCTGGCTGAGACTGGTGGAATTCAGGAGTGTCTAGAGCAAATACAGAAAACTTGCCATAGGTTTTAGATACCTTACATTTCACACCAAACCTCACAATGTGGAGCGTGGAGAAAACCAGAGCAGAGTTTACCATGGGAGGTACCCCCTCCTCCCAAACCAAGTCACTCAGAACACAGAGTCACATTATTTTGAGGTCGCAGACATCTGGACCGGCCTGCGTGATCAACACTGTGAGTGATGAATCGAATTCTGGGAGTTGGGCTGATCATTCAAGCTCATCCTGTTTCGTGCTCAGGTTTGACATCACCTCACGGCAGCAGTCTCCTCGGGTTAGATGACGGGGTTAGAGGCCTGACTGACCGAAACTAACAGGACAGAACAGCGCTTCCAGCAATCTCATTGTCCCCTTGGGGCTCTGCGATATGCTGCCGACCCAGTTCAGGAAAACTAGTCTGGGAGAATAAAAGAGCCTCGCCATCTGCTTCCATGAGGTTTGGCCTCTTACCATTCCTCTCCTGTGACTTGGCCTTCTGTGCAAGCTTTGTGCCTCCTTCAGAGAAAGGTGGGAAGGGTGAGTGCACAGCGGTATAATCTCCATTTGTAGCGCACCCAAGTTTGCATTCTCTCGCGGCTGGAGAGTATGGGTTTTAGCCTACATGTGCACTATAGAGGAAGCAGGAACTCAAGTTTACATAGCAAGTAAAAAGAGAAACTGAGGTTTGACTAGTGTCAGTCAGTGCTGTCTTGCCACCATAATGCCATCCTGTTCATCAGATCATCAGTGACTGTCTGCAATTGGGACTTAAAATTGGGTCTGTAGACTATTGGCATTCCCTCATAGAAGTAGAGGATAGAGAGTGTCATAAGACCCTTACTGAGATTGCAGCCTCTCCCTCTGGCACCTCCCAGCCAGCTGTATATGGTTCTGCCACAGCTGCCCATGGGCTTATGGTTTCGGAAGGTTCTGGAATATACAGAAAATAGAAGGGGGGCATCTACACAGCTATGGGCGTCAACATCCAAGTTCACCTTAGTAATAGAATTCTGATATATGGGTATTGTCAAAGATTTTAGAAAAATGTGAAGAGTCTGGTTTTGTTTCTCTTCAGTTGGACCTTCGGTCTCTGGAATTGGATAAGTCACGATTTGGCTTAAGATACACACGTAGCATTGATGTCTTTGTGGCTGTCTGTGTTGGTTGGTTTTAAGTGTTTGTTTTCATGTGAACCTACTGCTGAGTTTGCCAGCTATAATTTAAGCCTCAACACATGGATTTCAAGTTCATTCCTTTACTGGCTTCCTTCTTTACCATTCTGCTAATTTTTATGGTAGTTCTTTAATTTTAAAAATGTTTTATGTGTTTCAATAATAGTGCTTTTCTTGATTTTGAACCTTTCTTCTAAAATTATATATCATGTATTATCACCTAGTGCTTACTTTCTCTCTCATAATTAGTTACTAAGGTCAGGCAATGAAATGTAACTATTACTGTTTGCTTAGGCATATAATTGCTACTATAGATAAGTAGGAAAGTGGGGCTCAGTGGTTGAGAGCTCTTCCTACTCATGGAAAGGACCCAAGTTTGATTCCCAGCACCAATGTTGGGCAGCTCACAGCTGCCTTCTTTGACTTCTTTGACTTCATTGGTCACTTACACTCATGCACATACCCACACGCATGCATACAACTAGAAAGAATATGAATAAGCAGAGAAATTGCTTTTGTTCTGTCGTAGTTTTAATAGTTGGAAGACGTATAAATTAAAGGGACAAAAGACAAATTGACAAGTAAAAGGATTTACTATTTCTGCAATGCGGAGGCTTTTATAGGAAGGAAATGAAGGTGCAAAGAAGAGTTAGATCCACAAGTTTGTATGCCATTTTGACAAGAGTATTAACCTGTAGCTTAAAAGGAAAGGATGTGGACTTCTAGAGACAGTGCGTTATGGGAAGTAAATACACTGGAAAACGTCTGTGTCGGCTAACAGCTACTTCGAAGACTTATTTATACAGCTCCATCTATGAAACTGACATCCGACATCCCTTCCCCAGTGATAGTGGCTAGTGTCTTCCTCCTGGTTCAGAAGGCCTTCTAACCAGGATGAAATCTTCCGGAAACTGAAACTCATACCGAGCTTTACAACTCATCTGCCTTGGGCTCAAAATAATGTGCACCTCACAAGGCCACGTGTAGGTGGTGTGCTTTGTGAAAAGTGCCTCGCACCCCACCAGCTGTGTACAGGAGGCCTCACTGACATTATCTTTTCTGCTTGCAATTGTCAGACTTAAATGTTTTCCCATCAGGGTAAAATAGGAGCTTGTGCAGACTCCTTCCTTACTTATAAAATGTTTATTGCCTTGGGAATAGATAGCTGATTGTGTTGAAATGTGAGACTGTTCGTAAGAGTCTGCTATGTTACTTACATCTTCCTGACGCGGTATTTCTCTTTAAATTCTAGATTCCCGTTCACCCTGTGCCCGACCCCTTAGTTCACGAGGTTCTAAACCTAGCTTTTAAGCACTTTAAGCACAAGGAAGGGTAAGTACAGCTAGCTTCAGCTAACTTGTTGATCTTTTCCACAGTCCAGATCCAGGCTATCTAAGTAAGATTTGGGATCTCCCCTCCACTCCTGTTGGTTCTCTTGAGGTTACTGTGTGGCCTAGAGTGGCCTTGAACTCTTCTTAATCCTTTTGCCCTGGCCTCCCCAATGCTAGAACAACAAGCATTCATTACTGTGTCTGGCTCCCAAGTTTGAATCTTATAATGAATTCGAAGCAATTATCTCCCATTACTTTTTAGTCTTTTTTGAGTATGGGAAGATTTTTTTTTTTTGATAACTCATAGCACTGTAAATTGGATTCATAAGAACTGGAAGGTTAAATTGCATGGACAATTAAAATGCATACAGAGGAAAATTCTTGTGGTTTTTATCCTATAAGTGAGTGCTCAGGAAAAAATGCTACAAAACTCTGATAAGGAATTTTACAATCGATTTACTTCTCCTCTTCTTTTTGGTGGTGGTGTTTTGTTTTTACTTTACTTTGGAGACTGCTATTAATCCTGTAGCCCAGGCTACCCTAGGGCTCACTGTGTTATTCACGTCAGCCTCACACTGCTTGTCGTCCTCCTGCCTCAGCTTCCTGTATCCCGGGACTGCAGGTGTGAGCCACCACACCTCGCTTTTCTGGTAAGGAGTTTGAAGCGTTTGAAGACTAAACATGTAATAAAACACCACATTTGTTTGTTGTTGTTTTAGATATTCAGGAACCAACACTGGGAATGTGCATGTCATTGCAGATCTATATGCGGAGGTGATCGGCGTCCTTGCCCAGTCAAAGTAAGCTTCCGAAACCGTGGACTGCCATTCGCTTTTGAAAGATCTGTCCCTGATGCGCCAGGCACTTGTTCTTTCACACATGCCCACTCTGTCCCATACCGTCAGGAGGCTTGTTCCAGCCTTTCTTACCGGACTCCTCCGAGATCCCTGAGCAGCGCCATCCCAGAACTGTGCAGCTCGCGTTCATTTGTTTCTGTTGTTGGTATATGTCTGAACCAAGTCAGAAGCTGTCCAGGAGAGTCAGGACATTGCTTCTCCCCCTATTTTAGAGAATTCTATGAGAATTTTTTTTTTAAAAACTGTTCATTTAGAGCTCTGGGCAGAGCTAATTAATTTTATTGCTTTCTAGCTGAGTGCTTTTATTTCTTAGCCTGCACTGAAGTGAATTCTAACCATCTTGTTTTAATACAAAATAGTTTTCAGTAGCTAGGAAAGACACCAAGTAAGGAAAGGTAAAAGACGCTGGATTAGCCCAGTGCAAGCTCCATTCTTTAGGATGTACACTCACAGGGCTTTACCAAACTGTCTCCTGTGGGCTGTAACGTGTCTTTAGGGCCTGTGGTTGCTCCAGAAACTGGAAGCATTTGGGTTTGCTTCTGTTACTACAGGGAAATATGTTAGGAGAATACTATCAGTTTATATTTACCTGAATGAAAATTTTGATGGGTGTTTGACCCCGAATCACCGCATGGCAACCTTTGTAAATTCTTAAGAAGGCAAGCATAATTGTCATCAGTGTTCAGCAATTTGCATTTCACCATTCACTATTGTACATTATTTAGTACTTTTTAATCTTTTTATTTAATTCTAGAGACCCTTTTTTTATAGCTCATGTCATAAGATGTAGAATATAGTTCAAGTATTTTAAGTGATCAAGCCCCCCAAAATAGCACCTTAGTGTCTCATTTCCATTTAGCCAACAATGGTTCCTCAACTCCGGTGGATGAACACAAAATCATATGGATAAGCCGTGGTGTACTCTTCTTTACATCGTAGTTCATGGGGCTTTTAAAAGTAAAGAATGTGTCTCAGTCTTAGAAACATCAATCAGAAATCCTAAAGACTACATACCAAGGCTAAGTTAACTCTGTGTGGTGGGACAGGGGCTAAGTTAACTGTGTGGTGGGACAGGGAGTCTAAGTGACTGGGGAATTTACTGTGCAGCCTCACTCATTGAGCTGTAGAGCAGCATGGCAGTGTGGCCACTCAGGAGTGTGAGGGGCAGGGGGAACTATGAAGGGATTCACTCCACAAGAGACTCAAAGCACCCAGTGGGGAAGGAAGCTGACATGTGTTTGAATCGTGTCTGGAACATTTCTTTAATTGTAGTGATTTAAATTCAATCTGTGTGTGTGTGTATGAGAGAGACAGACAGACAGACAGACAGACACAGGGTCTCACCTTTGTAGCCTAGGTTGACCTAGAACTCACCACAGACTCTCAGCAATCCTTCTGTCCCAGCCTCTGATTCCATCAGTGAATCAAAGTGCTTGCCTTTGAATGCCTTTTTAAAATACGAGCAAAGAAAGTCACACAGCTTCTGATTTGAATTCAGGACTGTGCTCATATTTCACAAGCCTTCCGATCCTATTCACATAGGGAGAGCAACACCCTTTCTTCCGTGTCTCCACACACGAGGTACTCCTTTGCAGTTATAATCAATACCCTCCAGTTGATTGGCTTGTCTCTTCAAATTAATTTGTAGTCCCCAATCTGTTTCCCGAACAACTGTCGTAAGAAACTTAAAAAAAAAGGGCTTTAGAGTTTGGAAACAGTCTTACTTGTATAGTGCTGTTTCGTAAGGATGGTAACAGAATTTTATTGTAACAATAAACAGCAGTGGTGCTCTGCTAATGACATAAGAAAATACCCTCTATGGTTTCTCCTTCAGGGGCTCTAGAGTACATTAGCACAACTGTCACATTTCACCATGTTTTTCATTCTGACGAGGGCAGAGCAAGGAGGTGTTCTTCGGGATGTACATCCTTTGGTTTCACCCTACAGGTCACATGGAGAGTTAGTGTTTTTGACTCAAGTCAAACGTTGTCTCCACGTGTGTTAAAGGTTTCAGGCTGTGAGGAAGAAGTTCGTGACTGAGTTAAAAGAGCTGCGGCAAAAGGAGCAGAGCCCGCACGTGGTTCAGAGCATCATCAGCTTGATCATGGGGATGAAGTTTTTCCGGGTGAAGATGTACCCCGTGGAGGATTTTGAAGCGTCATTTCAGTTCATGCAGGTGACAGTCCTCCTCAGGGTGGGCGGTTCTGGGTAGCCCAACGCTGTCGGTTCTTGTTCCTTTCCATGCCATTGTTACTGATTGTTTCCCTTTAATTCCACGTGAGGTAGCTCTCCTTGGTGTGGAGTGACTCCCTGTTTTAACTAAAGGACCTCTCGCCCTTAGCTTTTTGAACAACCATCTCCGTCTAAACATCCCTTTTTTCCCTTCAAGGAATGCGCTCAGTATTTCTTAGAAGTCAAAGATAAGGATATAAAACATGCGCTCGCTGGTTTATTTGTGGAGATTCTTATCCCTGTCGCCGCTGTAAGTATACGCATCTGTCTTCACACCATGGCTCAGTCATACAGAAAACACACTTCCCTTTCTCTCCTAAAAGCTCTTGCGCGGCCCCGCACCCGCTCACGCCCTGAGCTCCCTGCTCCTCGGAAGCCCATTTGTTATGTTAACTGACGTAGCTTGTTTCTGCTCATCATTTTGTAGATTTTGATTATTTTCTAGTTATTGTAGATGTTAGGGCAAATCTAGCCTCCTTTGTCTTGGCTAGACATGGGAGTCAACTGCATTTTTTTAAATTGCAGATTTCACTCTCCTTAAAATTTTCGTGAGAAATATTCATGTTGAGACATTGAACTGCTCTGACTTCCATGTTTGCACATTGTTGGGGGCGGGGCCCGTGTGTTTCTGTGAATTGCCCGTCGTGCTCACGCACTGCTTCTGGAACGTGCTTAGGAAAGGCGGGGTGGCCAAAGATTGTCTTGTACAAAGAAGTTAAGAAATTGGAATATTAATGACAGTGGTTGGCACAGCTTTAAAAACCGCCTTACTATTGTTAGCTTACAGCTAAATAAGAAAGGGTTTTGTTTTTTGAAATGGGTGTAAATAAAAGCCATGAATAAGAGGTTTGTAAATGACTCGAGCCACCCCGCTCATCTTTTGTCCTGGTGTTTAGTCCCATAAACCAAGTTGACTTTATTAACAGACAAGGCTCTGTAGTATTTATGCTACTGTGTGGCGGCTCACAAAGAAGACAAGGAGGCGGTCTTCATACGTGTAAACTCTGCCAGACTCAGCAGGGAGAACCACCATCCTGGCCAGCGCCAGACTGGACAGTGGAACCACGAGGGTCTCAGCTCTGGTGTTTTTATTGAACTCCTCAGGTGCAGGTCATAAGCAATCAAACATCCCCCACAGAAATCCAACGCTTGTAGACAGTACAAAACACCAAGGCCTGTGCATCCCTTTTTTCAATAGTGCACAAAATAATTATTTTAAACACAACTAAAAATAAAATTCCACAACTGTTATATTTATAAAAACCAACTCACTCATCATCTTTATCTACACTGACTTTTTCCTATTTCCCAAGTCCATTCACTGTCTAAACTGTGTGGGGTAGAGCCTCTGCATAGGAATTTTATAGGGACATACTTCAACCCATAACCCCAGCCCTCTGTAAAAGCAGTGCCCTGTTCCTGGAACATTTATATCTCTGATGACCACTTTCCCTTCTTTGACTGGCTGGCCTGTCTTTATTTCTTTATTGTATACTATATTCTGTGTATTAGGGACTCATTTGTGCATAGAAAATAGAAATGCCCAGCAAGCTAGGAAAGATTCTGTATGATTCTCGCTCTTATTCCTGGCATGCAAGCAGAGAATAAACTTGGATGTAGCATATGTAGGACGTCATGTTACGGCAGGCACTGTGAAGAACTGGTGTGGGTGCACAGAAGGAAAGATTGGCCAGGGGAGGGGAGTTGAACTCTTAAATAGAGTGAGATTATGTAAGCACCATCTTGAGAGAGATGGTGGCAACTGAGCAAACACTAAAGGCGTAAGGGAGAGAGACATGTTCTATCTGGGGAGAGAGCAGCTCAGAAACCTGTGTGGGTGCCCTGCGACTGTGGTAGGGGCAAGACGATGCGGGCGCTTGTCTCATCTCCCAGGGGCAAAGCTGTAGGAGCCGAGGCTGGAAGGGTTAAGTAGGAGGTTTGTGCAATAAATGATCTGGGTGCACCTTAGCACTGGCTTCCATATGGAGTTCATCCAAAAGGCCCCTCTGCGTACTCACAGGCTTGTCCCTGTGCCCAGGTGGCTTGTCCCCACCACACCCGCTCTGGGTTCTCACCTCCTGACTGCTTGCTTGCATCCGCCACTTGTTCCTGCGGGCCAACCGCCAGGTTTACTTTACTAACATAGCATTTGGTACATAACACTTGTATGTAAATCTCAGTGAATCATTAACTAACTTCAGACCTTGCAGTAAGTTCTCATAATGCTCCAATCCTACCATTTCCTGGTAGTAACAGTTCTTCTGTTTGTTCTAACTCTTTCCCTAGGCTGTTAAAAATGAAGTCAATGTTCCCTGTTTGAAAAATTTTGTGGAGATGCTGTATCAAACAACATTCGAGCTGAGTTCCAGGAAGAAACATTCACTGGTACCGAGAGTGTTTCAAATCCTTTTGTGCTTCTTTGGGGATTTTAGTAATTGATTTCTGATTCCCATAGAGATTGAAGAGAAGTACAAAATACCCAGAGTGTAGGATAGGGCAGACTTTGCATGTGTGTATTTTTTTCCCATTCCATTTTAGATTTTCTACTTTTTATCATGAAAGGGAAAAAAAAGTTACCAGGTATCACTATAAGCCTTTAATCTTGTGAGGCAGAGGCAGGAGGATCTTTATGAGTTTGAGGCCAGCTTCATCAACATGGCAAGTTTCAGGACAGCCAGGGCTAAACAGAGAAACCCTGCTGGGGAGTGTTTTTTGAGTAACACTACAAGATGGCTGTAACCTGAGAGCTGCCTACCAGATGGCCTAGTCTTGTTTTTACTGCCTCTTTGTTTGATGAGTTCTTCAGACTTCTTGCTCAGTGTTTACCTGTCTCGACAGGTGCTTTAAATGTGATATTATGATATACTTTAAATACGGTTTTATAATAAACCATAAATTCTTTTATTTTATACCGGAAATTTGTATTCTAAAGCATCGTGTTTTAAGAACCACCCGCTGTGTAATTTCATCACTTCCGTTTGGATGCAGATGCCATTTTTTTTCCCACTAAACCCCTCCACTTCACGTTACATTACTGCAGTTAGGGAAAAGTGTGGAGAATCGGTCAAACATTGACCATCTACATAAGAGGCAAAATGATCATGAATCCGACTTGTGCCAGACATTGCCTTCGGTGCTTTGCACCCTTTGGCATACTTTAAGACTCGCGTCTCCATGGGACACTTGTGATTACTGCCTCCTACTTGACGTGTTTGGAAAATAAGCGGCTGAAGTCATGTGCTTGGCCATAACCAGCTGAAATTCAAATGCCAGGCTGACCGCTGATCTGCTCAGGAGCACTGTAGTGGGTAATATTAGACAGTCCAAGGAGAAGCAAGAACTTGTCCTGACTTGGGAGGCCCTGGTTTAAGGGATTGGTCTCACGAACGTGACCGTTTCTCATTCCTCGTTAGTCTATGAAATGGCGTTTTGTCTTGACAATGGGGATGCTGCATGGAGCGTCTTTAATTTTTTCTTTATGAGCATAAATGAATCCATTGTTCACAGTTCCCGCACCTTTCTGTGAAAAGTGTTAATTCTCTTTTTCCCTATCTCTCACAGGCTTTGTACCCATTAATTACCTGTCTTTTATGTGTCAGTCAGAAACAGTTTTTTTTAAATAACTGGCATATTTTCCTACAAAACTGTTTGTCACATTTAAAGGTAAGACATTGTTACATCTCTGACCTGTGGATACTGTGATGTGTTCGTCTCCGCGTATTCACTGAACAGTAAATAGCAGAATTTTCATTATCCTTGGTACATTTGAATAACGCATTGTGACAGCCTTCTGTGGGCTGGACTTCTGTAGGGGCTCATGTACAGAAATTCATAAGCCTTTGCTTGAACATTTTAGTTTGTACTAAATGCAAAATTATGTATCTTGATGGATTGTTACATCATCTTATATGGAGCGATAATTACTTACAGTTATCAAGAATTGTGAACTATTAATCTTACAAAACCCTCCACATATTTATTTTGTCTTTTGTCTTAAGAAAATTTAATAATGTTACCTCAAGCCTAAGTAATATGCAAAAGCCCTGATATTAGATTGTCATTAAACACCCCTGGACAGTACACTTGTCCAGCCATCTCTGCCCCTGTGGTACCAGATCCCCAGTGCATGAGCTCCTGAAACCCGTTGTGACTTGAAAGGAGGGTACTCGTTACTAACACCATCTGGCATGTCCACGCTATTCTTTCTCCGTGTTGACAACACAGCTGTGAGAGTCTGGAGAGAGACTGTTTTCTTCCCAGGATGCTCTGCTAGCCTGATCCCCATTTCCTCTTTGGCTAGGAACACAATTAATGTCTAACACTGAAGGTGTGACTATGCTTCATCTGCATGTCATGCAAATACAGAGTTAGATGAGTCTATTCAACTATTTACTAATCAGTCAGAGAAGTATAACCAATGGATGTGACATTTCCCTTCCTGTTCGTTGTCTGAGTTACATTGGAGACTGACAACCTGATATTTTCACAGTAGTAAGACCAAGGCACAGATAGAGTAAATGAAGGTCTCGGGCCGTGTGACCCAAGGAGTATTGTGAACAACAGGACTCCTTCACCCTTCACGAATAATCCACTGGATATAATCCTTAGTGTCTTTTTCATGATTTTATAAATCATCTTCAAAACTGCTTTGACTTCATAGTAAGGTATAATCAAAGATGTAAGTCTTCAAAAAATTTTTTGTCTATTTTTCTTCTTATATAGAGATTCACTTATATTATTCCTTCTTAGACAAGAACTGAGATATACCCTCTCTGGTTATGAAAATCTCCAAGGCTAGAGCAAGTTGGCCAAACTCTTTGTGTCTCACAACCAGGAAAAAGAAGCATTACCAGTTATTTACGTGGTAATTGTTTCTAATTCACATGGATATAGGTAGTAAAGGAGACTGTGCCATTTTCTGGGTCGATTTTATTTCTTATGGAAGGTTTGAAGATGTGCATTTAATGTTTCTGGGAGAGTGCTCTGTTCTGTGACCGTTCATACCTCTCTGTTGCTTGTTGGAGTTTTTTGTTTTTTTGTTTTTTTTATTTTAATCTTTGTTTCCACCTAACATACTTACAGTACTTCACAGTGCCTTAACTGTTTTATTCTCCCTCGCCCCCCTTTTTTTTTTGTCTTGAGGCTTTCATTTAAAACGCTGTTTCCTTTGAACCCTTACCTCCTGTTTAATATTTCTGGCATAGTGTCCATTTATGTGAACGGCTGTATCAATCTGCCAGGCTAACGGAGATAAGAGCCACTTAGCATAGCATGAATATTTGGGTTACAGTTGTCTTGGCCATTAACCCTTAGCTTACATTAAGGCTCTATTCAGCAGAAATGTGTGACTTGGCTCCTGCTCATTAAGCTTTTGGAAATGTGGCTGCTGTGCTCAGTTATGGAAGGAACTTTAAACATCCTGAGAGACACGATACTAGCTATGTGTCGTAACAAGTTATAATTTGTTTCTCTTATTTATTGGAAAATTAAATCAGAGGCTTTTTCTAATCAACGACCTGATTCAAGTAATCTCTTTATTTAAAAAAAAAAATCCACCTAAAATCTTTCTATTATCACTCCGTCACAGGATTTATTTTTCTAATATTTGCTGGATTCTATCTTGCAATTTTCACATTAGCCGAGGCAGAAAGATGATAAACGACCTGTGTATAGGTAGCCAGTAGTGATAGAGATAGTTCTGCATCCACAAGCATCCAGTTCTATATGCTTGCTCCTTCCAGTCTGCCATACTGTCCTGGAATGTGCTGAAAGGCATGCTGAGTGTTTTAAGGAAATGTTTTGGCTGAAATTCTGGGATATTAAGAGACATTACGCTCTAGAGTCCTAATAAGTACAGTGACTTTTCTAGGCACTTAAAGCTATTGTACAGCTTAAAAAATAATTACCACACCAGGCTAAGGATGGCTCAGGATAAAGCGTTGCAGCCTGAGGACCAGAATTAGGATTCCCAGAATCCTACAGATGTCGGGTGGGTGCAGCAGCTTCCCTGTAACCCAACACTTAGAATACAGAGACAGGGGATTGATCACCAGGACAAACCGGCCACCTAGATTAGACTAAAACAGCAGCTTCAGTTCAATTGAGAGACCCTGCCTGTCAGTGGGGTAATGTGGGAAGTGATAGGGGAAGACTCCAGAAGTCAGCCTCAAGCTTATACACACACCCACGCATGCATGAGTGCACACATACACACACACACTCACATGCATGCACACAACATGTGCGCAGACAACACACGCATGCACACACACACAACATAGGCACACACATGCACGCACACACATATGAACACACACTCAACACACTCTCAAGCAAACAGTCATATCCCTCACAGAGATGCATGCAAAGAACATTTGTAAAGTTAGCATGCCAAGTTTTTAATTTGGTGATCACAGCAAATGGGCTTCATTGCTGAATGCTCATCGTATGTGAAAAAATGGCCCTTCGTTTCCACTGAACAGTTGCTTTTTAAATTTTTTCCTCTTGGGAAGAATATGGTAAATTTCCATTTCTTTATCCTTATTCAGCTTAGGTTCAATCGGTTTATTGATACCAATTTTAAAGTTTCTGAAGAATTACTAGCGACAGAGCAATTGAATAGAGGCCGTATAAAAATAACAGTGATTTGCCCCCAGTAACCGATCTGTAGTCTCTTTATTTGACCTTAACCAGCAGGGCATGGGAGGAACATCAGGTAATGAGGCATTTAGTTCCCTCCTAGCTCGAGTGTCATAGGCATGCTCCAGAATATCCAAAATTTGGGGTTTTTTGTTTTGTTTTGTTGTTCCTTGTTTTCTAAGCATTCTGGCCACTGCCTTGGAAATGTCAGATTTCTTCTAAATAGAGGCCTTGGTGAGGAGCTGTCGTGTTTTGTGCTTATTTTCATCTAACATGCATGTGCTGCATCTCATGTTTATGTTTGCTGTCTCACGTTGCTTTATTTAGATGCCATCTAACAACAGTATCAGAAAACAAATAGAAACACTGCAGGTGAGTTGTGTTGGCGTCACCAAGTAAAGTATTGCTTTATTTGTTTTTGTTTTTTTGTTTTGGTTTGGTTTTTGGTTTTGTTTTGTTTTTCTTTCTTTTTCCTTTGCCCATTGTTGCATTGCATGTGTGAAGTATTTACCCTAACCTGCTTTTACTGTATGTGGAAGTTGCCCAAAGAGGGTGCCCCCTTCAGGAGATGTGCTGTTACTGCAGCCCCAGGAAGCTGTGTTGTAGAGGTGGGGGTAATAGTGGAGGTTGATTGTTCATGGAGTTTACACGCTTTGCTATTGTGTGTAATGTACACTACCCAACTGTTCTAAGTGAGGATGTTAAAAATATTCCAGTGAAATTAGGAGGTAATAGCTTAGGTTTTTCAATATGGTTTTGCTGGGTGAGTTTTTACACTTTTATCCCGTTGGTTTGGGTTTTAGAACAAAGCAGTTTTTTAAGTTCTCATTAGAAAAATGAAATGCACAAATTAAAGTGGTTGCTACAGAGACTGTAGCAATGTGTCAAAATTTTGGAGAATATTAAAGTCCTTAAACGTCTACATAACAATCTGATTAGTCTGATTTGTAAGAAGTTTATTGAGAGAATTTTACATCTTTGTTTAAGGCCTAGATCAATTTAGGATATTTTTATTATTCTGACGTAGACAGCAAAGTTAATTTCTGTCTTCATCCCTCCTCTCTCCTTTCTTTTCTTTCTTCCTTCCTTCATGGACTCACTATTATGATTTATATAGTGCTCTGCTTTCTGTGGGTTTCCACAAATGTTGTTATGTAGCCATCATCATGGAACCTTTCAGAGGGATTTTAGGGCCTAAAATATCATCTGTGCTGTCTGTCTGTCCCTAACTTCTTAATTTCTTGCTGACATCATATTGTGATATCTGATATATGGGATTTAAATGGTAGAAAGGAAACTTATGTTTTATAGAAGACATTATTATTACAAAAATTTGGTTACTAAGTTAGTAACATTCATTAGTTACTGTGACTTTGGTTATTTTAGTAGCAAATAGAAGGCTACCCCAGGTTCTCTGTGGTTCCTGCCGTGAAAGAAGGGATTGGTATTGAGAGTATTTGGATTTTCCGGTCTTAATTCTATTATATAGATATATGCAAAACCTCTTATGGTCTCTAGTGGATAAGTCTATTATAGAATATCCTCAATCCTTTCGCATTGCTTTTAATTATTGTAGTAGGTGTCTGTTATTCTAAACCTTAAAATGCAGCTGCTGAAGTAAACTAAGTATTTTTAAGGATTCTTTCTGGACATGGTATCACACGCCATTAATGCCAGTCTTCACAGAGACAGAGGCAAGTAGATCTCTGTGAGTTTGAGGCCAGCCTAGTCCGCATTGCTAATTTGAGGCAGGATGGCCAGGGCTATGTAGTAAGACTCGGTCTGAAGGAAGTCTCTGTTAGTTATCGTATATAATTACTTAGCAATGTAGAAATCTTCTAGAACAAATATTTTAAAGTATGAATTTTTAGTAGTCAATCAGCACATATATGAAAAGTGTTTGTTCCCTGCTACATTTTCAAATTTTACAATATCCCATTACGTGACTGAGGTCATTATAGATGCTAGAGTGAAGAGAAAAATCGCTGGTAAAACTGGTTGAGACAAAAGAGTTTTCTCATTGTAAATCATAATTTAAATAATGTGCTGATTATGCATAGAAATTAGGAATAGTACAGCTAATGTTGAGTGAACATTGAGCTTGGGGCAGGCACTGTTCCCCTGATTTGTACTCTTTGACCTTGACCGGGGAGGTAGATCCCATCTTCCCTGCAGTAAAGATGAGGACATCACGCTCACACAAAGTTACGAAATGACACCCAAGACTTGGATTTGGTCCTAGCGTTTATGATTTCAGACTGAGGCTCCCAAGTCTCTGGTCTCTTCTCACAACAATGTGCTCATTAATGTTTGGTATTACTTCACAAACTCAAGTGACGAATGCGATTTCATATTTCAAACTTGATCTACCTGTGGGCTGAAAAATAAATTAAAGATGAATGGTCCCTTGGTTGTATCAGTTATGGCATGAGCCGTTTGTCAAGAGGTTTGATGGTATGTATGTATTTTGAAATTTTTAGAAATGTGAATAGGATTCTAGTATTTCATCTTATTATAGAGCAGAATGGAGAGGTTGGCTGCTGCTTTGTTGGTGGTCACCTTCGAGCCACCTATACTTAGCACAACTAGATGCAGACAGACACATTTCAGCTGCTTAGACTGACCAGAACAGGGAAGTGGGAACTCTTAGTTATTGTCGGAGAATGTATTTGATCTTAAATGTTTACCTGTATTTTTAATAAGCTTATCCTTGTTTTCTTTTGTTTCTAAACAGAATAAAGACCCTAAAATGTCTCGAGTTGCACTGGAGTCTTTGTATAGACTGCTGTGGGTTTATGTAATTAGAATAAAATGCGAGAGCAACACTGTAACTCAAAGGTGAGTGCTGTGCCTTGGGGCGCGTTTAAATAAGCCTAGCAGGCAGTAGGGCATTGCTCAGAGAGTGAGCATGCGCTCAGCACATGCAGGGCTCCGAGCTCCAGCCTCAGTTCTGAAAGAAATAAGCAGAGGCTTGCTACAGTCATGCCAATAGAAACTGACAGAAGCATCCTTGGGAGGAGTCTGAGTTCCCTTGACATGAGGAGCAGGAGGAATTCCGTGGCTGTGTTACAACGATCTCCTGGTCATTAAGTCGCTTTTCTGCCTACAGTCGTCTGATGAGCATAGTGTCAGCACTCTTCCCAAAAGGCTCTCGCAGCGTGGTCCCCCGCGACACCCCTCTCAACATATTTGTGAAGATCATCCAGTTCATTGCTCAGGTGGGTGCTTCGCCTCCTTGGCCCTCTTGTCCAGGTTGGCAGGGCCAGCCATTTCAGCGAGTGGAGGTTTTTTCTTACACACTTGGAGGCATATTTTCAAAATATTAACACGACTTAAGAGTGCTTAGAGGGTTTTTAAAAATGCGGAATGCTACTTTTTTTTTTTTTTTTTTTTTTTTGGCGCACGTGACAAAGGATGGAAGGAGTCACGTGAGTGGCCACACATTTAGTTGAGGGAGGGTTGAGAAAGTATATGACAGTCCTAATAAAAGGGCCCCAGTAATTTTGTGTTTTGCGTGTGTTGTGTATTCATATATGTGTGCATGAAAACCAGAGATCGACGTCAGGTGTTTTCTCCGCTTTTGCTTTTGAAACTTGAGGACGTGTGTGTGTGTGTGTGTGTGTGTGAGAGAGAGAGAGAGAGAGAGAGAGAGAGGAGAGAGAGGGAGAGAGGGAGAGAAGGGGAGAGAGAGATAGATAGATGACACTGTCATGGGAACAAGCACTTGTCTTAGTAAGGGTTTCTATTGCTGTGATAGAATACCACAGACCAAAATCAGTGTGGAGAAGAAAGCGTTCATTTCAATGTGTAACTCTCAGATCCAAGTCCATTAACAAAGAAGCCAGGGCAGGAACTTAAGGTAGCAACCTGGAGACGGGAACTGATGCAAAATACATGGATCTCTTACTGGCTTATTCAGCCTGCTTTCTTATAGCACCCAGGAACATCTGCCCAGAGGTGGTACTATCCACAATGAATTGGGCCCCCCCACATCAATCGGTCAAGAAAATGCACCACCACAGGCTTGCCTACAGACTAACCTGATGAGGGCATTTTCTCAATCAATGTCTTTTTTTTTTCCCCCTTTTCTTTCTTTCCTGATTTTGTTTTTTTGTTTTTGAGACAGGGTTGTAACTCTGGCTGTCCTGGAACTCACTCTGTAGACCAAGCTGACCTCGAACTCACAGAAATCCGCCTGCCTCTGCCTCCCAAGTGCTGGGATTAGAGGCGCATGCCACCACCGCCCAGCGAGGTCCCGCTTCTAAAATGACTCTAGCATGTGTTGAGCTGACACCAACCTGGCCAGCACAGCACCTTCACCTACTAAGCCATCTCACTGGCTCTCTCCACCTTATTTTTTGAGTCAGGGTCTCTCACTGAACCTGAAGCTAACTGACTGGCTAATCTGGCTGGCCAGTGAGTCCATGGGGCCCTCCCGTCTGCCTCACAGCGCGAGGGTTGCAGGAGTGTGCAGACTGCATAGCAGTCTTTTGCGTGGGTCCTGAGGGTCTGAACCGCATGCTTCTGCAGTGCTCACTTTACCCACTGAGCCGTCTCCGCAGCTCGCAAGCTAGATTCCTAAGCACACGTGCTAAGTCAAAGGGGTCTTCTAAGGAATAAAGAGAGCACACCGAATGGAAGACAGCGACTCTAATCGGAGCCAGGGAGAGCATCGAGTCGTGAGATAGGTGCCCTCCTTCAGCGAGGATGCTCAAGAGCCATATTGCTTCCGCTATGGGCCCGCAGCCTTTCTTCCCCGTGTCAGAGGGAGCAGCCTCCTCTGCTCGGCTCATCTCCTGGGAAACGTGACGTTAGCTTTCTAGCCTCTGCAGGATAGAACGCTTATCAGAAGGGTATATCCTGGATTTTGAGTGAGCGGGTCCAGGCTCTCAGAACTATCTCCTTTGGAGCATCAGTCCTGTGAAGTAAGTAGACGTTCCCTCTTGATGCAGGGAAACGCTGACTCCGGATTTCTTATATTCCTTCTGAACTGAAACTAGAGAATTTAGATGAGCCATAATCAAATTAGTTTTTACAACAACGACCGATAGGAACATTTCACTAAAGTGAGCGCACGTCTATGATTGGGGCCTGGAAGAAATGATAATTTACTGAGTAAATGATGAAGATTAACGGAGCGAGTTGCAGCTTCGGGCTTGTGTTCAGAAAGCAGTGCTGTGAAGTTGCGCTGCTCACCTTTTCGTTTTTCTAGAGCTGTGCCGTCTCTCTGGAGTGGTCTGCCAGCTCTGGACCTCAGGAGTTAGTGCGTCTTTGTTAACTTTTATCTCCCGTTGGGATCCCTCTGGGTCCCACTCTTCCCATCCTCGCAGCTCTCGAAGCACTTAGCATTTGTGGGGAACAAATATTTAAAATTTACTCAACTCTCTGGGTGGTGGTGGTGCACACCTTTAATCCCAGGACTGAAGAGGCAGAGGCAGGTGGATCTCTGTGAGTTCAAGGCCAGCCTCGTCTACAAAGTGAGTTCCAGGACAGCCAGAGTTACAAGAGAGAAACCCTGACTAGAAACCCCGCCCCCCAAATAAATAAATAAATAAGTAAAATTTACCCAGCTCTTTTGGAACTTACATATGTATGTACACCAATATATGTATTTCTCAGATAACTTATTTTATATTCTAGGAAGGTACAATGATTTTTTTTTAATTTCTTTCCATAGGAACGTTTGGATTTTGCAATGAAAGAAATAATATTTGATCTTCTCAGTGTTGGAAAATCTACTAAAACTTTCACCATTAATCCAGAGGTAAGAATAAACAATTTGCATTGCGGCAATCAGTGAAGTTTCCACACAGGGAGGAGAAGTGTTGGTCCTGCTGGGGTTTTATGCGATCCTTGTCCGTCATCAGTCTGTTGGGGGAGGGAACAGCGATGGAATCTTTTTAAGTTTTGAAAACCAGTTAAAGGATCCATTAACCTGTTTCCGCAAATGCTTATGATCAGTGATACACCAGGGAAATGCCTGGAGGAGCCCCACCACGTGATGGAGCACTCATTGCCTTCAGGCTTTCTCTGTGAGGCTGTGACTGGGTCCGAGCCTCTGGTCTGTGAATTAAGGGAGCACATCGGACCTTTGTCAGACCTAAAAATGAGTAGCACTTTACGTCTGTATCTCACTTACAAAGTAACACGAATGGACATTTTACTTTCTTCTTGCATTCAGTGTACTGCATTGCCACCCACTGGGGTGCCTGTCCCCACCTTAGCGATCCCCGGTGCAGGTGACAGAGAGAGACACGTGGGCTGAGACAGTTGGATGCAGATGGAGAAAGGCAGAGCACTAACTGGACAAAGGAACATAGAGAAGTAGTCAGCTCTGGGCGAAAGATCCTGTGTGTCTAACTTGTGGCATTTAGGGACATCTAAGATCTTGAGGAATGTGTTCAGAGTTGCAGGCTAGACACAAGTGTTTGGCAGTCTGGAATGGGCCGTGATTGATGTCATGTAGATTCATGTACTTTCTGTGGGAGAGAATACCAATGACAGGAGGCCGCTCAGGAGCATCCTGAAATGTAGGTAAAGGTGACCTACAGGCCAGGAGGAACACAGGAGTGACAAGGGAAGGCAGTATTTGAGAAAAGAGGGTACTTGACGGTGCCTGTGGATGTACAGTGAAAGAAGATACAATGTGGGCCCTGATGAGGGATCTTCATTCCATTAGGATAACTGAGACACACGCTCTGCTTCAGAGTGGAGGGACAAGGGTGTGTGTTCAATTGGAAGGGAAATGGTGAGGATAAAAGGAGGAGAAAGGATCAGTGCTCTAACGTTCTAGAAAGTGCAAGAGCCTATTGTCTTAGACACTGTTCTTTTTCTGTGATGAGACACTATGACCAAGGCGACTATTACAAGGGAAAGCATGCTGTGTGGAGGTGGCACACGCCTTCAATCCCAGCACTTGGGAGGCAGAGACGGGCCAATCCTTGAGTTTCAGGTCAGCATTTACCTAGGGGCTTGCTTACAGTTTCCCAGGTTTAATCCACTATCATCCTGGCAGGGCGCGGGGAGCAGAGCTACATCCTGGTGCCTAGGCTGAGAGAGAAAAAGACTCCGGGATTTGCATGGGCTTTTGAAACCTCAAAGTCCACCCTCCAGTGACATACTTTCTCCAACAAGGCCACACCTCCTAATCCTTCTAATCCTTTCAAATAGCACCACTCCCTGGTGACTAAGCATTGAAATATATGAGCGTATAAGGGCCATTCCTACTCAAACCACCACGTTCATGGAATTCCAATAAGTTCAGGAAGCCATCAACCCCTTCACTGTGAGAAGCCTAAAGAGGACAAAGAACATGTGTGGCTGTCAGTAGGTTGGTGTGATGTGTGAGAGAAGTTGAGTTGATATGGTTTCTCCCTGTGAAGGAGAAAAGTGATCTTAAGAGAGAGGAGGGAGACTGAAAAAGTCATAGGAAGTTGAGAGAGCACAGAAGAGGTCTCTGTGGCGCTTTAGAGACAGAAAGCCTGTTGATCCCAGAAGGGCAGAATTGGAAACCACATCATACTCTGCTGCCTGGGCTTATTCCTAGTGTCAGGCAGAAAGATTAGATTCCTCTGTCCTTCCTTGTCCCAACCCCCTTAGCATATAAAATGCATGGCCCTGATTTCTTCCTCTTGGGTCTGTTCTCTCTGAAGAGGATGAACATTGGCCTGAGAGTCTTCCTTGTCATCGCGGACAGCCTGCAGCAGAAAGATGGTGACCCTCCCATGCCCACCACAGGAGTCATTCTTCCCTCAGGAAACACTCTTCGTGTGAAGAAGATTTTTCTCAATAAAACCTTAACAGATGAAGAGGCAAAAGTCATAGGTTCGTGTTAACTGGAATGAGTTAACTGCTTTTGTAATTGTCTTTTGTGCAAGTCCATAGTCCAATGGAAAGTGCATCAAATTGCCAAGTGTGGGTGCCCCGATGTCACAGTGATCTAGTGATTTACATTTTGATAATGTTTCTAGTATTGTCAACAGTCTTCTAGTTAAAGGTGTTTTCTCACGGGGCGTTGGCAGAGCATGCTCTGTCCTTCAAATCCGAGTTTGAATTCTCTGCATAACTAGTACGCACTACCCTGAAGAATGTCACAGTTGGGGCACCTTCTAATGTAGTCGCAGTAAGCTTTCTTCCTTGAGAGACTGATAGGTTGTTTTCTTTACCCAGCTTCCGGCATTATCGTGACTGTGTGCTTTCCCTTATAGGGATGTCAGTTTATTACCCTCAAGTAAGAAAAGCATTAGATAGCATTCTCCGACATTTGGACAAAGAGGTTGGGAGACCAATGTGTATGACCAGTGTGCAGATGTCCAACAAAGAGCCCGAAGACATGATTACGTACGTAGCAAGCGCACACCTCCGTTTCTATTTCAGTTTTCACAGAGGAGTACATGTAGGTGGTTGGTCCTTGCCTACCTATTTCTACATTTTCTCCCAGACTTCTCACATGTGGTCATTTGATGGAGTTTTTAATTTTGATAATGTTTCTAGTATTTCTGTCAACAGTCTTCCTTCCTTCCACATGGTCCGTTTTGTTGTTTTATGTAATGCCAAACTAGATAATGAAAGTCACCCTAGAGCCCAACTCCCAACAACGAACCCTACATTCATTTATCACATGAATAGTTTACACTCACCACGGATATGTATAATATGATTGACATATTAAGTCTAACAAACTCTGCATGGTCCTGCATGCAGAGTCCTACTTTAAAAAAAAAAAAAGTCAGGAATTCTGTAAATCTGAGCTCTTGTATTTCTGTCCTCGGAACCACTGAGTGCAGAGGGGAGTAATGTGTGCGCTGCTCCTTTAGAAACAGCCCCATATCACAGTCCACCCTATGCTTATTATTTTCCATCCAGCGCTTTTCCCCCTTACTGTTGGATCCTTCTTTTCCCAGGGTGGTGTGCTTTATGATAGCTATGGCCCTTGTTTTCTGGCAAGATTGTCAATAAGGAGGTTTTCAGACGTAAATGTAGATTTAGACATCTGCATGGCAGGTCTTGGAGTACCCTGCTGGGTGTTTGCTGACTAGGCTTACTAAACGAAGCGGTACTGTATACCGCTGCACTGTAGTGTCTAGAGAGTTCACAAATGTGAGGGTTTGGTGTGTTTGACTTCCCCTGGGGCATCTTCCTCCTTTTCAGCACAGCCACTTTTGCATTAACGTCAACAGGTTTACGTCTAGTTCCTCCCATGGTCTTGTGAGAGCCTCGAGTGGCTGCAGTGTCTGTCCCCGGTCAGCTTTCTCTCCTGTGACTCCTTTTTACATTTCAATTTGAACTTTCCTTCCTGTGATCGTCACCTATAGTCTAACAAGAGACGCCAAATGACTAAAGAGACACACGATGGAAGTGGTTTATTACTTAGCGGTCCCAGAGTCTACACAGAACTCCTGGGGGTCACACACAGGCTAGGGAGCATATGCTGAGAGAAGGACCCAGGGCTGGTGTCTATTGGATCCAGGGTGTTCCCTAAACAAAGTTTTCCCACCCAGAGCCTTAAGCAGCATGTTTCAAAGAAGCAGCCACAAGTTCCAGGTCACGCTGTGGCCAAAAGACAGTCACTGTGACATGCAGTCTGCGTGCTGCATCTGGGCACGGAGCCCGAGGGCCAGTCAAACTGTATCTAGCTGGTCCCACAGGGAGGTGGCAGCACCTGGATTGATCATATAATAAACTGGCGGTAAAGAGGGGAGTGTGTAGAGCTAGACATCACCAGGGGTCCGTGACACATGCTGTTAGAATGAGTCGTGTTACGCTCATATTCAGAGAAGATCCCAGGACAACCGGAAGTTGCAAGAATTTGCTTTGGCGGTGGGTTGTTTCCTTTTCTCCCCTTCTACTTCCATCTTTGTTGGCCCCAGTTTCTCAAAATTACCCCTTTTGCTAAACATGGCATTTTGGGGACAAGCAGACCCCGCAGCAGTCTCATACTTGGCTGTGTGTAGGAACTGGGTAGCAGGCGCACACTGATCAGTCAACAACAGTTTTGAAGGGCACGGTGTGCCCGGTCACCCACCCAGGTGTATGTCTGTCATCTGCGCGGTGCCTTACAGATCAGAGAGCCAGCAGCAGCATTTGCACCGTCACTGTGAGCGTGCAGCAGCTGCGGCTTAAACCACGTCTAAGGCTTACTCTGTCTTACTTACTTACTTACTGTCTTACTCATCTGATTTGCGGCTACTCTAATCCATGCATTTTAAAGCCACACAAAGCGACAAACTGTGGAAACATCTCTGTAACAAAGGCTGACCCATACTCTTGGAACGTCTCGGTCCTTTTCTGCACAGGGCCCTATTATTCAGGCAGCTAGAGAACAATGAGGATGGAGTTAAGTAAGAAGCTTACCCTCGAATACAGATAAAAATGAAAACCAGTGTATTTAAGCAGTTGGGCGTTTAAAGTAAAATTAGTGAATGACTTGAAGACATTATGCTAGAGGTGGTGGGAATGTAGCTCAGTGGTAGAGCTCTTGCCCAGCATGGAAAGGCCACGGATTTGGTCCTTAATATCCTCCTTGCCACAGACACATGGATACTAAAATGCAATTATATTAAACGTGTGCTACTCGGGAGGCACTGGGATTTTAAAACGTCAGTGCATTTTAATTTGTCTAAAATCTAAACGTAACATGCGTGCATGTGTCACAGAAAGATAAGAAAGAAACAATATAAATAGTGATATGTGAGAATGTCCGATTTTAGAACAATCATTTCAGTCAGTTAATAGTATCACCATCGCTTATTTTAGGGACTTTCCTTGTCGTGTGACAAGGAAAGGTTGGGCTGAGTGCACAGCTTCAGCATGCGGTCCATCATGGAGACGGGGTGTCACGGCAGCAGGAGCTCGAGACTGCCAGTCACATTGTCCCCGCAGTCTGGAAGCAAAGAGCAATAAATGCTTGTGCTCGGCTAGCTTCCTTTTTCCTGTGTAGTCCAGGATCCCGGGTCACGGAACAGTGCTTCCCGCCTCCACAGTGTATCTTCCTACCTCAGTTAACCCAATGTAGGCAATTCCTTGAGGAGTCCCAGAAGCTGCGGTGCTGGGTCCTGTGAAGTTGGTAATCCACGTTAACTGTCGCACAGCTGTTTATAATAGTGACTAGCATTTAGTTATGTTTGTGGATGGCTATGTTTTAAAATAGTAAATTGAGTACATTTTAAGTGTTTGAAATAATAAAGATGCTACGGGTGTTTCCTAATTAATGAAGTTAATTATTAGCTGCCACTTCCCTGAATGCTCTCAATGCTTTCCTTTATTTAGCGGTGTAACTGGCTCCTGAGTCCGTGTGTATTTGTACACGCCCCTTCCTACTGCCCCATTAGCCTTGGGACTGTGCTCCTACCTTTTGTAACCTTTTTTTTTTTTTTTTTTTCCCAAAATGGATTGTTCTAGCCTGTGTGATATACTTCTTACTCAGTTTTTTGTGATATGTTTTCAGGGGGGAAAGAAAACCCAAAATTGATTTGTTTAGAACTTGCATTGCTGCGATCCCAAGGCTGATTCCCGACGGGATGAGCAGAACCGACCTCATTGAGCTGTTAGCGAGGTGAGTGATGCCGTCCGCCCCGCGGACTGCGTCCGCCCCGGAGGCAGCAACAGACAGTTTCGACCCACCTGTTTACTTAATTTTCACCTTTTATTTTCCCTGAGAAATTTTTATCTTCTAACATTCTCCCACATCCAGTTCCCTGCCGAGTCATAGTTGGTTGGGTTTATGTGACAAATGCCCCTTACGCAGGGGCTTCACTGATGCTCCTCGATGTTTACTTCTGTGGTCATTTCATCGGCACCTGGGGTGGGGACCAAGACTCGCTTAACTATTTCCGCTATAGGAGAGCCTGCTGTGCGCAAGCGATTACTTCTCTCTCCGTTTGCCATGGCATCATCCTATAAAATGAACGAATGACAGCAACCACACTCAAATGAGGCCTCCCAAGCTAATTCGACGTCGAGGTGGCAGCCCATTGAGGCACCGCTGTGTGTGCCATCAGAGATTGTGCAGTCAGGGGGTCAGCAAGCTTTCTCCACCAAAGACCAGGCGGCATGTATTTCGAGGTTTTGCAGATCATGCCATAGTCTTGTCTCGTGTCTGCGTTCTCGCTGTGGCGCCAGGCCATATTGCAAGAGCAAACATGACTGAGTATGGAGTTAGCCCAGAGCCACAGTTGGCCAGCCACACCCTAGTGGGAAACCAAGCCAAGTGACGGTTACCAGCCGTGAATGCTTAACTGTATTGAAAACTGTTTACTGGTTGCCGGGCACTCGCCATATTGTGTAAATAGTGACTGGATTGCTACAGCAGCCTTGTTCCAGCCCTGGGCGGAAACACCTGGCATTTCACTGACAGGCTCACACCTACCTCAGGTGTTGGGACCGTGGAAAGAATAGTATTTGTCTCCTGTGGTGAATATAAGGAGACAGAGGGGCTTCCTTGAAACCGTACTGTTCCATAACTTCTTCCCATTCAGCCACAGCCTCTTCCCTGTTTTGTGACATTGAGCTGAACCTCAAGTCTGTGCATGCTATGCGAGGGCTCTGTTGCTGAGCTGTGTCCCAACCCTTCTGTTTAGTGTACATAATACATACATTATGTGTATATGCCTTATTTTGAAATAGGGTCTCACTACGCTGTCCACATTGACCTCGCTCTCCCTCTGTGTGCTAGGCAGGCCTGAACTTGGAAATCCTCCTGCCTCATTCTCTGAGTACCTGGAATTTGGTGCTTGTGCCAACAGGCTCAGCTCTCTCTTAATTTTTTTTTTTAATTTTTAAATGTATTGTTATTATATGTGTATGTTATGATGGAGGTGCCCGAGCCGTGGCGCAGGTGTAGAGTCCAGTGGACAACCCTACGATTGGAGTTGGTCCTTTACGTCCACCTTTGTGCGGGCGCGAGGGATTGAACTCAGGTCCTCGGGCTTACACAGCAAGCTCCTTCACTCTCTGAAGCATCCCCCAGCCCCTCTCTCTTAATGTCTGCCATAAACTGCTGCAGAGTTATATGCCGTGCCTTGCCACATGGCCTCCCACGACTCAAGTGTCAGAGGCAGGAGAATTAAGCATCAGAATTTAGACTGTTACATAGTTAGACACCGTCTCCAGAATAAAATAGATAAAATAAACACAGTGCAGAATCAGGAAGCCGCATCTCCTTTAGGAACCTGACGTAGGTAGTATAACCTCAGCGCTCTTCCTTGGGAGAGCGGCAAGCAGTTCCTGCCAGCTCTGTTCTTACTGATCCTACCTCAGCTTCGCTTGACCTTCGTCTTTGTGGAAGGTGGTCCTGAAAGGTGAATCTTCCGTATTGCGCCCCCTCACCTCTGCCAGAATGAAGCGGCGCCCGAGAGGGTCAGGGCTAGGCAGCCTGGTGAAGGGAGGATCCAGCCTCTGTGCAGTGAATGGCAGTTTAATTGCTACTTACTTTACTTCTTTCCCCTGCAGTTGTCATTTTTAATTAATTTGCCTCCGTGTCCAGGAAGATTCTAGAGTATGTTGGTTTGGAATTAAGGTCTCTAACTCTTTCTTACTCAAAATAAGGGAAGCCAGCAAACAAACAAAAACAGCAACAGAAGCATGTTGTAAATGTATAGGCCTCTGTGAAAGATAATCTCCTGACTTTAATTAGCCAGGTCCCATTGTTGTCTCCTGCACAAGGAGTCATGGACTCAGGCACAGATATCCTGAGTCACGCTCATTTGGCATGAGATACTTAGACACAGATTTAAAGGCTGCGGAATTAACTAGTGTGGACAGCACTGTGCTCTCTACAGCATTTTGCTCTGTGTCACCAGCAGAGGCAGTGCACTGGGCTGGAGAGGTGCAGTCCGACCATGCTGGCCTGGCTTGCTCTCCATAGCTGCTGCAGCTGCTACGTGATTTGCTCCCAAACCTATGCAGCCGCTACAGATGTCTCTTTAGCTTTTCTGTCAGTTGTAGGGCGGCTTAGTGAAGACCCAGATCTGAGTTCAACAAACTGATACCTCCCTTCTCAACCACATAACATCACCCTCTCTCGTGGCAGATAACTCCCGTGCTTACATGTATAGTGTGCCTTTTAACTACTTATTCCTTTGAGTCATTGTCAAACTTTAATGCATTTTGCCTTTATTGTCAGCTACTAAAATAATCTTTAACTCAAGATCTGGTGCTTTATTCATGTGGTGACATACCTCGCAACCTAAGTACTGCAGCCCTTTTAAATTTTACCTATCTTTTCTCTCTCTTCCTCTCTCTTAATTAGAATTAAGACTCCTAGCTAGAATTGTGATCATTGTATTGAAGTCTTTACATAGTAACTTAACTTTCTTCATGTAATTAAACATCCTGATTTACTGAGCTGTAAAACTCCTTCAGGCCTGGTGGGCTGTTACTTTATTTTCAAAGTATAGACCCTTTCTTGTGTTGCTCCTGAATTTGCTTCCATTCTCACCCTCCGGGATTATTTCTGTTGATTCCACCTTGATTATTACCTCTGTGATGAGCTATTTATATTCATGTGTAATGTTAAATGTGCCTATAAGAAATTGTTAATAAGATGAGTCACGCCCTCTCAGGTAATGGTAAAGGACTAAATAACTGTACGTTATGTCAAGATGCTGTGTTGTTGGACAAATTTTTGTCGATTAGGGGAGAACACTATAAAGTATGTCAAGGATTGAAGAAGTTTGAAGTGGATTTCTGTTGTTATCTGTATTTTTGCACAACAGCCTATCCGCTAAATTCAACACTTACTTTCCTGACTTCAGCAAAAAACGTCAGTTTATTGTGACTAGATTTACATGGGATTTAAACTACAGACTAGCACAGATGGAGCGATTTCAGCATATGAGCTGAACAAGAGCCCCTGTCTCCATGTCCTCACAGAGCATTTGAAGGGATGTATCATCAGCTATCCCAGCTTTACGTCTTAGGAGAGAGATTTATGTTGACATATCTTAGTCAGAAGTGTTAGGTGGCAGAACCACGTTCCGTTTCAAGGCTTGCTAATGGAACTCTGTTCTTGGTAGGCTCACGATCCACATGGATGAAGAGCTGCGGGCACTGGCTTTCAACACTCTGCAGGCACTAATGCTTGATTTCCCAGATTGGCGGGAGGACGTTCTTTCGGGATTCGTGTATTTTATTGTCCGTGAAGTGACTGATGTCCACCCCACCCTTCTCGATAATGCTGTAAAGATGTTGGTGCAGTTAATAAATCAGTGGAAGCAGGCAGCTCAGATGTATAACAAGACCCAGGACTCCCAGGTACCACACTCTCCCGTGTCGTCACTTGTGTGTGATCAGTAGCGAGTGGCCGACTGTGAAGTTAACTGACACAGAGCGGCTCTCTCAAGCTCTAAAGTCGTTCCTCGTCGTAATGACCTCCTGTCGATGCTAATCCCTCATGCCGACTTGTTCATCGTTCGTGTATCGGGTACCAAGTGCGTGTGTCTAGCTTTTAGACTTCTTTGTTTGGTGACAGGTTGTGTTTTATCAAGCACGGGAACTGTAGAGTTAATCCTTACATTAGGTTGTTTCCAACATTTCAAAGGTTATATATGAGACCTTTGGTAGTCTGCCGTTTGGATTGATTATCTTAGCAAAGGCACCAGTTTCCTGAGTGCACAGGTTCCTTAGCCAGACAGAGTGCACACGTGGTTGGTTCACGACACTGTAGACACCACAGAACCCGGAAGTTTGGACTTTCCAGGCCAGGTTCTTGAATGAACATGCAGATCACAAGCACTGACCCTCCTGCTTCTAACAAGCTCCCGGGTGAGACTGTGTATCCAGCCCGCACTCACGTAGGGAGATGCATGCCAAGTCTCATTTCCCATGTGTAAACATTACACTGAGAGCGACCAGGTGATGACTGCAAGGTTACATGGTAGTCAGAGTGGCAAGTTAGGCATAGGATACTTAGATTGCCATCGGAGCGATTTATTGCATACTCTGAATTCCGAGTCTCAGCCCTCCCACAAGGGCCGTACCACTGAGACACCCCCAGACCTCAGGTCCCACTAAATCGCCCAAGCTGACCTTGAACTCACTGTGTATCCTGAGCTGGCCTAAAACTCAGGACCTTCATGCTTTAGCCTCCTGAGATGCTGGGAGGGCAGGCCTATGCCACCAGCCCCAGTTTACATTTTAATTACATTTTACATTTTAATGAATTAAATTACATTTAATGAATTAAAATTTTACAATTACATTTTAATGAATTAAATGCTGTTAAATCGCTTAAGCTGAAGCAGCTTTGTTACCATATGTTTATGCTTGGCTTTTTTTTTAATTCTATATTTTTTTTAAATTTTGATTTTAACTTGCATCTGTTCTTAAGCATGGTGTCGCTAATGGAGGTCCTCACCCCGCTCCTCTGGAAAGGAACCCGTATTCCACTGTATTCCATGTGGTCGAAGGCTTTGCACTGGTCATCCTCTGCAGCAGTCGGCCTGCCACAAGAAGACTGGCTGTCAGTGTCCTTAGAGAAATACGGGCCTTATTTGTACTTTTGGAGGTACCTAAGGTAAGATTCGGGCGTTTTATGTAGTCATCTGACGAATGTGCTCAAGACTGTCCTTCTGTCCACCCGTACTTGGTGTAGGCTTAGCGTACTTACGGCTGCCTGTTGGAGCAGGCCCGATCCAGACCCACCCTTCCCCGCCATTCCACCCGACCCTTCTCCCCGGTTCTTCACAAGCAAAGAATGTGAGCTTGAACCCTTCTCAGCTTCGCTTGCTGCATTTCTTAAGCATCCTCATGTTTTAGACGGACGGTCTCTCTTTTAATAGGGCGATGACGAGTTAGCCATCGACGTGATGGACAGGCTGAGCCCATCCATTCTCGAGAGCTTCATACATCTCACGGGGGCTGACCAGGTAACTGGAGGGACTTCTTCCTACTCTAATATGGGGACTTAAGGCAGGTAAACACACATCCATGTGTATGCATATGTATAAATAAATCTTCTTAACAAGTGCAATGAGTTAGGAACTATTTCTCAAGCATATGAAGGGTTTCTAAGCGGTGCATGCTGCTGCTGTGACTAGTTCTTGTCGCCATAAAAAATAAGTTGATCTTGGTAAAATCCTACTCTCTTCAGTCTAAGACATTTTCCTTAAATATGATATCACTGGGCTGTGATCTCCAGCTTAGTGGTTACAACTGTGGGAAGAAGCACTCTTGACATCAAAGGAGGGGAAACATTTTGCTTTTTTCAGTGAATATTTTTTTTTGCTCTGTGAAATTAGGTAAACAGTACGTTAAAATGTAGAGAAACACTTTATCAGCAAACACATTATAAAGAAAACTAATGGTATAAGTTTCTTCACTTTTTTTCCCTCCTCTTCCTTCCTCTTCTCTCTTTCCCCTCTCCTCCGTTTTCTGTGCTTGGGATAGAACACAGGCCGTGTCCAACCTAACTCATGCAAACTTCTTTTAGTTTTATGTAGTGTGGGGGGGGTGGGGAGGGAAGTCAGTATTCCAAGGTTGATGTAGGGACAACTATGAAATTTACTACTTGAATTTTTAATTCTTCTCTTTTGGATTATGTGAATGAAAGATTTATTTGCTTCCTGCTCAACACCTGGTTCTTATAACTCATTTGTTATACACAACCTAAGGCAGATAATAATAAAATTTTATAAGCCCAAGACATGATTAGAAATGTGTACAATTAAAAGAATTGTGTTTTAGATCATTAACTATGTATTATGGTAACAAATAAAGTACTAAGTGACTTAATAATGCCTTAAGCAGCGTTTAATGAATAAAATGAAGTAAAGTAGATATTAATTTCTTTAAGAATCTGAATGTTAAGGAACAGATATTTAAGAATGTGTTTCTCTGGAGACAGAGCACATACATTCCAGGCTGTTCTGCTTCTTCAGGGTGGAAGTCAATGGTTTTTGTTTTATTTCTAAAGAGTACCGTGGACCCATGAAAGTTGAGTATTCACACAAGACTTACTTAAGCTGTGGATCCTAACCTCGGTCCATACAGACTTGTGAGCTAGGAAAGCTACAACAAACCCCTGTGGGACTGTCATAGATTCACTATTCCCTCCAGCCACGCTCTATACCTTTTACTCCAGAAAACACCGACAGTTCACTTTGAGCATGAAACACTTCATAGAGCAAAATTTTCAAAGTTACTCAAGTGTGTGATAATCGTTTCTCTCTCTCTAGACTACTTTGCTATATTGCCCTAGCTCAGTAGATCTGCAGACATTAGCAGAATGGAATTCTTCTCCCATCAGCCACCAGTTTGATGTGATCAGTCCCTCACACATTTGGATATTTGCACACGTCACCCAAGGCCAAGACCCATGGATTATAAGTCTCTCCAGCTTTCTAAAGCAAGAAAATCTTCCTAAACACTGCTCTACAGCTGTGAGCTATGCGTGGATGTTTGCGTACACTCGGCTGCAGCTGTTGTCCCCCCAGGTGGATATAAAGTAAGTCCTTCGCACAGAGCGTATTGTAAAACGGATGGTCGGCTCTTGCAATGCGTGCTTTTGGAAAGTGACAGACGCTGGAAATTCTCTAAGTCGTGTGCCATATACACTACTATCTTATGGAAGGGGAGAGAGATGTGAAGAGCGTAGAGAGATCTGTTTTATCTGTTCTGTCCCACATGTCTCACATGATAGGCATCTAATACTTAATTCATTTCTCTCTCTGTCCTTCCACAAAGATGGAGTGCTTGCAACAAAAACTTTATGATAACTACCCTGTCAGTTGGTAGACAACTTGACATTAGTTACAAAAAAAAAAAAAAAAAAATTGAAAATATGTTGTGTCATTGATAGTTGCTGAGGAGAGATGGTCTCTCTTTTTTGAGGGTGTGGCCACTAGTAGGTGGTCCATGCCCCAGAGCATGGCCACGCATCAGAGCCACACACGAGAGCAGGATGGGAGCGGGGGGGGGGGGGGGGGGGGGGGGGTAATTAATAATGGGGCGGGAAGGAAGACAGAGTTGGGAAGGTGACAGTGTAGCGGTTGGAGGGAGGTAATGGTGGATAAATATGAACAAAATACATTGAATAAATTGTGAAATTTTCAAATAAAAATATTACTTAAACATAACATGTTGAGTGACTTGTACCTCCTTGTGTTTCTTAGTAGCCCCATCAATGCTAAGAAGGTAAATACCACCACAAGCAGCGACTCGTACATTGGCCTGTGGAGAAACTACCTGATCCTCTGCTGCAGTGCAGCAACGTCCTCCTCCCCTTCAGCATCCACAGGCTCCGTGAGATGCTCTCCTCCCGAGACGCTGGCGTCCACCCCGGACAGTGGCTACAGCATCGACTCCAAGGTGGGTCTCTCTCTCCCTCTGTAGAGCCCCAGAAAGGGATGTTTTAAATTTCTTCTCATGGATAACAAAGTAAAGTGTTTGAAGAATATATCACTCATATTCACTAGGAGGGGGTGAGTGGGTGGGGACTTAAAGAAATTCTACTATGTTGTGAATTCCTAGTTAGAATCAAGAATAGAGTTTTTCACTGGGCAAAAGGTACCACGTTCTAGAAATAGTGTACTGAATATTTTAAAGGAAATAATAATGCCTGTTTCCCCTTATTCCACTTCCCAAGCCCTTAGCATTTCCATTCATTCATTTGTTCATTCATGCATTATTTTTTATGAGACGGGACTCACATATAGCCCAGGCTGGCTTAGAGCTTACCAAGTACCCTGGGTTGGCCACACACTTCCAGCGGTGCTCTTATTTTAGCTACCCAAGTCCTGGGATTACAGGAGTGAACTGTCACAACCTGCTCCAGAAGTCATCGTCTGTGCGGTTATAAACACTTGCACAGAACTTGCCTAACCACACAGTAACATAAGATGCTCGAGGAGAACTGCTAAATAGGTAGGACACGGGCATAGTGACATGGTTGAAGGAACCCTAACAGTAGGGGTCAGGGTTTTGTTCTCCTGTTTATGGACCAGAAGATAGAATATATCTTATGGATCCGTGGACTGTTATGTAACAGTAAATCTCTTTAAGAAATGCAGAGACCCACAAACAAGTTCTGTGAATGAACTGTTGGTAAGCCAGTGGATAACTCATTTAGCTTCTCTTGGCTATGTGTGCTGAAAGTGAGTTTTGAAGCAGCATTTGTTTGACGCAGAAATACCATCTATTCATATGTCTTTGGCCAAAGATGGTTGAGATGCCAAACTATTTGGTTGGATATCAGACTATAAGTGGCTATTCTGATTTTGTTCCTCAGATTATTGGCATCCCGTCCCCTTCATCCCTGTTTAAGCACATAGTTCCAATGATGCGCTCCGAGAGCATGGAAGTCACAGAGTCCCTTGTTCTAGGTCTTGGCAGGACCAACCCAGGAGCCTTTAGGTAATTCTCTTTACGTTTTCTCTGTGTACTGGAGCAGTGGTTCTCAGCCTTGCCAGTGGTGCGACCCTTTAATGCAGTTCTGCGTGCTGTGGTGACCCCTGACCATAAAGTTATTTTTGTTGCTATTTCATAATTAATTTTGCTACTGTCGTGAATCATAATGCAAGTATCTGATGTGCAGATGGTCGTAGGCCCCTGCGGATGGGTCGTTAAACCCCAAAGGGGTCCCAGCTCGCAGGCTGAGAACCACTGTGCTAGAATAACAAGTGTGCTCATAAGAGAGATGAAGTAGAGTGGAATAAAGGTCTTTCGAGCATAGTTGCATACCAGCCCTGACTTCTCCACTTCAGCCATAGAGATGGCAAGTCAGAGTATTGAGCCATCTCTTTCTCATCTGTATTGAGAAATTAAAACTTTATTTTCTACTCAGGATTGTAATCCTGATGTTAAGCATTTTTATATAAATGATCAAGTCATGGCAAATTTTGTTTCCTCAGACTTTTAGCTTTTTTTCCTCAGTCCTATGCAATGAGCACACTTTGAATTTATGTCAAAATGTGAACCAGGTCCTATCAAATCTTCCGTACTGGTTTAGTAAACAACTGTGTATATTAATCAGTTGCCTTTGTTTCCGACTGTCTCCCTAGGAAAATCAGGCTAGCCTGCCGTATGGTAGAATGTTATCAATCTATTAGTAGTGTGCAAAAGTGTCTGTGCTAGTGTAAAAGGGAAAGGGGAGAGCATTCTATGCAAAACCATGTTTCAGCTCCGTAAAATATATATAGTTCACAGAACGATAGAATAAAAATATTGATATTTTCCTCTATAAATGGAGAAGCTTATACCATGTCCTGCAGTTTCCAAATGTTCAATTAAACAACTATTTTATAATCAAAATGAAACATTAAGAATTGTTTAAAGCAGGCTTAAGGTTAATACTTGCCAGTTTCTGCTGTTCCAGTATGTATTTGCAAATGTCAGATTCTACCTATTTGGTGCTCAGTGCAAACAATATATACCTTTTTTTTTTTTTTTCCTTCCAGGGAACTAATAGAGGAGTTACATCCCATAATTAAAGAAGCACTTGAAAGAAGGCCAGAGGTAAGCTGCTATGTAGTTTCCCATCATTAAAAATTTATGTGGTGAACATTGTCCTGCTGTACCCTAAATAGTGTACCAAAGGGTAGAAATTAAGAAGTAAAAGATCTGTGTATTTTGTTGTTGCTATTGTTTGTCTGTTTTTGCTGTATAGACAGGATCTCACAATGTAGCCCAGTGTTGTCTGGAACTTACTATGTACACGAGGTAGCCTCAAGCTCAAGAAATCCATTTGCCTGTGCCTCCTGAGCGCTGGAATTAAAAGCCTGCGCCCCCATGCCCAGTCGTCTGATGTATTTTAAACTTGTCTTTCCACGCGCGGGTTATCTCCCCGACCCAGTATAACACATGCAGAAACAGACGTAAAGCAGTTGAAAAAGTCTGGAGCATAAGCAAGAGCAGGACATAAGATCTGCACAGAGTTGCAAAGCCTTTCTGGCCTCGCCGTCTCTGCTGCAATTACTTAAGTTGCCTTTGAAGCATGAACACATCGTAGACCTCCATCAGCAAACATAACAGGCAACCAGTGGCTGGACTCCACAATCCTGCCTCTCAAATCTGACATCTGTAGAATGGAAACACTCAGGAGCAATAGGCGTTCAGAAGCAGAGGAGTATGGAAAGTGTAATTACGTCAGCTTGCTGTGACACACAGACACGATCTTATAAAAACGTATAGGATGATTGCCTCAGGACTTTGCCTGCATTGTTTTGAAGAGCTGATACCTGAGCTGGGCTTAGGGATGTTTTTCCTAATGGACAAAGGCATTGTAGGCAGAAAAACAACATTTGACAATATTATAATATAATCTGGAAATTGCTCATTTTTCTGCATGGCTTTATGATTCGGAAAAGTAGTTGATTAGTCTAGCTAGCTCAATACGAAGTATCTCATGAAAGTGTCTTGGTTTTCAGTCTGTCCTGGAGTCCAGTAATCCCTGCTCGATAGTGGCATCTAAAAATTATGCAACAAACTTGCAAAAACTTAATTTCTAGGCCAGCCTATGCAGTAGGAATCCCTGGGGCAGGGTCTAACAATGATTTATATGAAGCAATACATCAGCCATAGATCTCTGTAGAAGACCTCTGCTGGATGTTAGGGTGCTAAGATCCCCTGAGACACGTAAGTAGGAGCGGGAGTTAATGACTTCAGAATTCTGAAGCCACATCGCTGTTCCTTCCCGTCTATGCTTCCACCCTGGAGGGTAGCAGCAGCCTTCGCCTGTGGTTACATAGTGTGATGGTTTAGGGGAGATGCCCTTGAGTGCCAGTTCTGAATTGAGAGTCTGCAGCCCACCATCTTCCCACGGAGACAAATGAAAGCAAGCAGTTAAAGCTCTGCAGACGTCCTTGAGAACTGTTAGGAAGCTGTTTATTTCAGAATGAATTCTGTAAACTTTAGAGAGACCCCAACAAAGCCATAAACGTAATGAGTCAGCAAATGAGCCTGCCGCTGGGAGACAGGGAGGTGGATGGGCTCGTTAATTTCACATCATCACACGCCTGTCCCTTTGAGACCAGGACTGGCAGCATCCTCAGCGTGCACACTGCTCAGGCAGTGAAACCGTGATGAGCCCGTCTCTCCCGTCACATCGACGGTTTCCTGTGAATCTCCCCAGTGGTTCCTTAATTCACATCTTTGTATGTTTGGAACAGAATATGAAACGGCGCAGGCGTCGGGACATTTTACGAGTACAACTGGTACGGATATTTGAACTGCTGGCGGATGCTGGTGTCATCAGTCACAGGTCGGTTTTGAATTCTGACTTTAAAAACTTTGGGGTGATTGGGGAATGTATTTTCTCCTTGAAAAAAACGTGAAAACAGGAAATCACCATTGCAACAAAAATATGCATGCCAACATCTGTGAATATTATTTATCAATTAAAGAGGCATTGGGTGTATTAACCAACAGTCAGAAATTATACTGGATATGTACCTCCAAAACAGAGGCGGGATTGCCATGAGTTTGAGGCTAGCTGGAGCTACAGAGTTACCGATGGATGGATGGATGGATGGATGGATGGATGGATGGATGGATAGATAGATAGATAAAGGGAAAAAATTTAAAAATCTACAATCAGCACTAGATTTGGTCAAAAACTAGCTCTAAGGTGCTCATGACTCTGATATTTGGTTTGGAGCCTTGATTTCTAGGAAAAGGCCCTTTTCTTGACAGATTTATAATTTCTTACCTCATTTTGAAGATAAATATGTTCTGGGCTTGAAAAGCTCGTATGTTCAGGGACTATTAACAAGGTCTGCAGATTTATTCTGAGGAACTGCTGTTGATCCTCCTGGGAATTAGGAAACCTACAAATGTAACTCACAGCTGTTTTTTTCACTGCCCACAAACCATAAATCCCGGGGTTATTCTTGACAGTAGGACCAAGACCTTTGAGGAAAATACCATTAGCCATGAGTTGAAAGTGATCACTTTCCTTAGGAGGGTAATGGTGTCACCTGACCTTTGAAGGCCAAAAGTAATGGGCCCGACCTTGTGCCGGTAAGGTAACTGGAAAGTCTTGACGGAAGGAACACATCGATAATTTAACAAGCGTGGTAACAGGGTGTGCTACCATTTGTCCTGGCTCTTTCTTAGTGTGCCTAAAGCCTCTCAGATCTTCAGAAGCTTGTGGAAGACTCTGGAAATAGCATTTTAGTGGGAGAGAATTTTAAAGCCGTAGATTCGCTTTTCTTTCCTGTTGAATGGGAAGCAAAAGAAAACATGGTGAAAGGTAACTCCGTTGAAATTATGACAAATAAAATTGAAATTTGTAGACTTTGTGACAAAGCAAAAAATACGTAGGAGCCTCCTGTTGTTCCTTTTAGTGTAGTGGTAGAGCACAGAGGCTCTTGGAATGGTTCTGTTGGATAACTACCAAGCAGTGGTATGCTGAAAGTCAACTACAGAAGCTGTGCCCACTACAGAGGGGGACTTGTTTTAGAAAAGAGTTCTTATTTTGTTCTTCTAAGAGAAAATTAATAGAAGGGTATCACTGCTGTGGATTGTCTCCCTACCCCCTTGGCTAAGGACAGGAACATTTTGAGTGCCAGGTAGACAGGGACCCCCTGTACCTGGTGCATATGGTAGCTGCTCGGTGACTATTTAAGTGAATTAATGTTGTTCTCTGCTGTCAGTTGCACCCCACTAATTGGTCGTAATTTGAGGGTAAAGAATATTCTTTCCAGCCTAGTCTACAGAGTGAGTTCCAGAACAGCAAGAGTTACAACAAAGAAATTAAAAAAAAAAAAATTTTCTTCCACGGAAGTCAGAATGTGGGTCATTAGTTGTTTATTTAGTTAAGATGGATATTTTTAATACAGCCTTTGAAACAACCTCTTACTCTTGTTTTTGTGTGATCAGGTTTTTTTTTTAAGATGTAACTGTTAAAAAAAATTTTTTTACTTTAAAAATATTATGTAGATGTACTTTCCCGAAAGCTGACTTTACTAAATAGAAATATAACACCTTCTGAGTTATATAGCCAGCACTTACTGTTTGCAGGGTCATTTTAGGCACACTGGCTCGTGTAGGGTAGGTTCTTATTGAAATATCCTGGATACATAACCTAGAGATGATAGACAAGACAGGAAACCTAGACTTGTTACTCTAAGCAGCCCGTGACTCTGGCGTGTACATCTCTTGCCTCAGTAAGAATCCCAGAGCAGGCTTAAGGCAGCCCCCAGGGTTTGCAAGCAGTCAGAGGTCCAGCACTGTGCCCCTTAATTCCCTTTAGATATATTCTTAATAACACCTGTCATCTCAGAAGGCTGGGGATAAGTACCTGGTGGGTAAGCAACTGTGCTAAATGTGTGGCGGGAAGAGCAACGGAGACTGGACACTTGCTGGAACGGGCCTTCCCGTCTACACCAACACATCCCCCACCCCCTAACCCCTCAGACCTCCCAGCTCCTTACCAAAGAGCCTTACCTGTGAATGGAGAGGCAGGAACATTTAGTTTTTGAAAAGTTAGGTATGAGATTGGGTGATAGGAATTGCAGTAGCCCGACGAAGAAGCGCCACCTGCTTTTTACATTTAAGTAAGCCCAAATCCCATTTATTTCATTTTTATGTCTTAAAGTGTCATTCTGCCACAATCAAGCCAAGTTTGCTAGGTGCCGTTCTGATTGTGGTTAACGGGGTTTTGGTCTTATCCAAGCTGTGATTGAGAGTCACATTTCCTCTCTGTTTTCTTCTCTCCGGTATTTCCAGTGCAAGTGGTGGTCTTGACAACGAAACACATTTCCTCAACAACACTCTGCTGGAGTATGTGGATCTGACCAGGCAACTTCTGGAAGCAGAAAACGAAAAAGACTCTGACACACTGAAGGATATCCGATGCCATTTTAGTGCCTTAGTGGCGAATATCATTCAGAATGTTCCAGGTAAGGTTTTTGGTTTCTCAGAACATTCTGGAATGTTAAGGGCCCGTTCTGTGCATTCCTCCCATCTGAGGTTTTGTATTTTGAGGAAGTAACTTGTAGGCTGGAGATGAGGGCTCAATGGGGAAAGACATTTCCTGCTCAGACTGATGACCGGAGTTTGATCTCTGGGACCCACGTGATAGGAGAGAACCGATTGCTGCAACCTGCTCTGTAACGGCCACACCAGCTCTGTGGAGTGTTTGTACATTGTACATGTGTACGTGTTTGTACACGCACGCACACACACACACACACACACACACACACACACACACACACACACGGAAAGAAATAAATGTGACTTTTTTAAAGAGCTCTAACTCTTGAGCATCCTGGGAAACTGTCAGCATGATGACAATGGCAAGAGATTTTTTATTTTTAACCTTGAAATTAGTGTCAGTGATTAGAAATCAAGAAACAGCCGACCCAGTATGGACTTCTCAACAAACATCAAGGTAGTGCTGTAAAAATCAGAAGATAGCGATTAGAATGAGCTTTTTGGACAAGTCTGTGGTAGGTACAGTGATGATGCTCAAAGTGATAATTAACAAGTCACACCTGCAGATTGAAGGCAGCGTACAGTCGATTAGTGTAAATTAAAGCAAGCGGACAATATTGCTGATGGATTCCTTTAGCAGATGCATGCCTATTTTGGGGCAGGCACCGAGATATGTGCTGTGAAGATTGATCTGTACAACTGTGGTTTAAAAGGCCATAAATTCTTTCCAAATACAAGATTTAAAAAGATGAAGCCTTTTGCATGCAGCATAAGTTGATCTTTTTCCCCTCTCTCCAAATAAGGTTATTTTGTTATTTTAGGTGATATATCCTAACCTTTGACTTAAAAACACATGGGTTGTATCTTTATTAGGACCTTTTAAGTGCATAATTAGTTTTGTGAGTTTTAAGCAGAGGAGCCTTATTTTGTCCTTTGAAAGGAAAATTATGTTGCTTGAGGGTCAAGAGTATTTTTTCTTCCTCTGCATTTTCTCTGTGTAAAGATAGATTTAGTTTTGTTACTGCATACTTTCCCCACAGCCCCCATCTTGATGTATGGTGATACGGTTGAATTTAACAGGTGTAGATACAGAGAATACACAGGGGAGGTGTGCTGGCTGGTTTCATGTCAACTTGACAGAGGCTAGAGTCTGAAAGAGGGAACTTCGACTGAGAAAATGCCTCCGTAAGATCTGGCTGTAGATGATTTACTCAATTAGTGATGGAAGGGGAAGGGCCCAGCCCACTGTGGACAATTCCATCCCTGAGCTGGCGTCCTGGGTTCTCTAAGAAAGCAGGCTGAGCAAGCCATGATAGGCTGTTATGTAGAAGTGTCAGTGAAATAAACGCTTTCCTCCCCAAGTTGGTTTTGGTGTTGGTGTTTCAGCACAGCAATAGTAACCCCAACTAAGACAGTGGGACGGGACTTGAAAAGGGAAAAGTTCCCCTGACCTGGTTGGTTCCAGACGGAGCCATTTTGCAGAGCCCTGCAGGCTTCTGGCACCATCACTGGGCATCATAGACAGCAGTCCCCACATATGACTTGGAGACGACCTGCCCTCCTTTGCTTTCCTGTCAAGACGTGTGATGTGTGGTTCCTTATACAAAGGCAGCTATTTTACTGGATGTCACGCTTCATAACAGCAGCAAAAATACAGTTATGAAGGAGCAATGAAAATAATTTTATGGTCAGGGGTCACCACAACATGAGGAACTGTATTAAAAACCTCCTTCCTAGATTCCTTGCAGCACCCTGCCTGGAGGTTTTACATAGATTCAAATGCAACTTGGGCTTTCTCTCCTATAGCTCTCGATTCTTGATAACTGACAAGTTGGCATGCACGTTAGAATTAAATGAATTAAAAGGTGACTCTGTCCACCTGTGTTTATATTTACAGTGCACCAGAGAAGAAGCATTTTTCCTCAGCAAAGCCTTCGTCACAGTCTGTTTATGCTGTTCAGTCACTGGGCAGGCCCCTTCAGCATCATGTTCACGCCCTTGGACAGATACAGTGATAGGAATATGCAAATCAACAGACATCAGTACTGTGCACTAAAGGTATTTCCTCGGATCCCTTGTTTCCTTTTTACTATGCTCCGAGAAGAGTTCATCTCGTTCTGTCTCTCATTATGTGATCCCATCAACAGATAAGGTTTTCTTCAGAGAAACTCAGAGTGTTTGAATGTGGGTTTGTCTGCCACATAGGTAGCCTTTTTTAGGTACCCTAAAATACAATGCAGAGGAGTTCCAGAAGTCTCTAAGATTTCATCATCACTTTCTTAAAAGATTTAGGATTCCCTCTAAGGAATACCTGGTGTCTTTCATATCTAAGTGGTCTTGGTCTACTTGTCTTTAAATGCATAGTTAATTGGATATGATGATGAGTATGAGGACAGACTGACCGACTCATAATAAATACTTCACCTTTAGAACCTAATGCTAGGGTACAGGAATAGCTTACTAGCAGAATGCTTGCTTGGCATGTATAAACACTAGGTTTTATACCCAGAACCACCCCCCCCCCCACACACACACACACACACAGATTACTATTACGTATTTCTTTTAAAAGATACTATGCCTAGATACATGTGAGTAAAAATATCTTGCCTCTTCTCATTAAGCAGTAACATTTAACCTCTTAAATGTGTTAAATGGAATTCTGGTGTTATCGTTTGAAGGCTATGTCTGCTGTACTGTGCTGCGGCCCTGTGGCAGATAACGTGGGACTGTCATCAGATGGGTATTTGTACAAGTGGCTGGATAACATTTTGGACTCCCTGGATAAAAAGGTAATTCTAACAGGTTCCTTTGAAGTCTCATAATAAATTACCATTGCATTATTTGCAGTTAACACACAGACCTCCAAAATAAGACTTCCTCAAAAATAAGATAGAATCAGATGTATTAAAAAAAAATAAGCAGAAGGGCCATGGAGATGGCCCGGGGATTGAAGCACTGGCCAGACGAGTGTGCGTACCCAAGTTCAGATCCCCAGGACTGTATAAATGCCAAGCCGATGGGGCAGTCTACTCGTAGTTCCTGTGCTCAGAACACAGAACGGGGATTCCCCGCAGCAAGCTGACTAGCTGGACTAACATTATTGGGGAGCTCTGGGCACCATTGAGAGACCCTGACTCAATGAACAAGCATATGATGTAACATCAGTTAGGCTACATCATCTAAGAAAGTTGGAATTCTTATTCCTCATGTGAGCATTTTAATTTCCCTTTTATAGTGTAGGACTAATAGGATGCCACATGCATATCTTAGTAGGATTCAGCCTAAATAATTAAAATAGCATGCATCGTGCTCCATGGAGAAGCATGTTCTTCACTGTGTTTCATGTCATTGTTTTGACCCCTTGTGAGTTAACCATTCTTTCCTGCCCTCCCTCTTCTTTGCCCCTGTGCCCTGTGCTATTATGTATCACACACACCAGCTTCACAATATGTGTGAAATGTGTCTTACTCCCCACCCTCACTGAGTTAGTATGGATAAGAATCACTCAGGAGGGTTCGACTCATTTTTCTGAAACCACGTAACCATTGTTCACATTCATCAGTTGCCTTGGGGCTCTGTTAGAAGAGAATCAAACTAAAAAAAGCCTTGCAGGAAAACAAACAGGAGACAGAGACACATGTGATTCCCCATCCCTACCCCCCACCCCCCTCAGTGAGCAAACTGGGAATGAGCTAAACAAATGGAGACTGATTTGTGATGGTATGCAATAAATATATGCGGAGTCCTGCAGCAGACACCCCGTCTTCTAACTTCCCTCTCCCGGGCATTCTTCCCTTTCCCCAGGTTCACCAGTTGGGTTGTGAAGCAGTCACTTTGCTCCTGGAGCTGAACCCAGATCAAAGCAACCTGATGTACTGGGCCGTGGACCGATGCTACACTGGTTCCCGGAGGGTAGCAGCCGGCTGCTTCAAAGCCATTGCCAATGTGTTCCAGAACAGGTATTCCGTCCACACACTGCTGCTCAGGTGTAGTTACAGTTGTTCGTGTGCTGTTGTCTTCAAGAAACTCTTTCAGAAATATTAAGGAAGCTATGTTTTCTTCCCTTGAACGCAAATGAAATTTAGCCAATAAACAATAATAATCCCCCCCCACCTCGCACACGCACACGCACGCACCCCTCAGAATCTATTGACTTTAAAAAGGAAGTCACCTACAGCCTTAGAAGATGCTCACAGCCTTGCCCTTTGTCTTCTGCCTTTATCCATCACCTGATGTGAACATTTCCAACCTTGCTTTTCCTAACATGTGACTTTTATCCTCAGGGATTATCAGTGTGACACAGTGATGCTCCTAAACCTGATACTGTTTAAAGCAGCTGACTCTTCTAGAAGTATCTATGAAGTTGCTATGCAACTCTTACAGGTTCGTGTACCAGCGATGATTAAAATCTGGCTTTACTCAGGATTCGATGAAGTGATACTTTGCTTTTAGCATTAAAGCATAGTAAAACTGATAGTATTGTACCAAGTTCTGATTACCAGAGGAATTCAAGCCAAAGACAATATTGCTGTTTAAGTTTTTAATTAATATAAAGTGTTCAGAACTTCCCTGGAGAGGATTATATTGGTACCTGTGAGTGTGTTCGAACACTTAAAGCTGAAGCGTGGGAGTGACTGTTTCTGTTCGACAGATGAGAATAATGAGAATGAAATGGGGTTTTGTTTTGTTTTGTTTAAGAACCATGTAAAAAGTTAGTATAACCCTTTATGATAGCCTTACAACTTAGATTATCATTCTTATCCACTGTTTTACTGATAATAAGATGAGATAGAAGATAACAAAGCCTTAAGGGTTGGAGTAGTCGCTGATGTTTCTAAAGGCTCTGAAGTGTACCCATGCCGGATCAACTAAGGAATTGCACCCAATTTGGCCTTTTTTAATGAAGTCCGTGGGCAGGCGCCCTAGTGCTCCCCCTCATGTAAGTGAATGGCAGCTCTGGTTTAATAGTCTGTCTAGGGAATAACCACAGGCTGTTTCAAGGGGCTTTTCCCACGTACACATATTTTGTGCAGTTATATTTTTAGCTGGAAAAGTGATTATTCTTTTTCAAGTAAATTGCTAATTCCAGTAAATTGCTAATTTCAGACTGTATGGTGAGCCCGCATCACTAGTGTTAGATACACGGAATGTAAACCTTTCTGAACAGTGGTCGCCTTCTGCAGATATTTCAACCACTAGAAATTAACAAAGTAATATAAATGACTATATCGATTTTAAGCTGGAATACTGTATAGGAGAGTTTTTTTGTTTTGTTTTAATTGTAGATGAACTTTAGCGGACCCATAAGTATTAACTGAAGTTGGTGGAATTGCTTTCCTGTAGATCCTGGAACCAAAGATGTTTCGCTATGCTCACAAATTGGAGGTTCAGAGAACGGACGGAGTCCTCAGCCAGCTGTCTCCGCTGCCACATCTGTATTCCGTGTCTTATTACCAGCTGTCTGAGGAACTAGCCAGGGCGTACCCAGAGCTCACTCTCGCCATATTCTCAGGTTGCCCAATGAAATGCTTCCTGTTTCTTTCTGCAATCAGTTCTAACCGTGTGTGTGTGTGTGTGTGTGTGTGTGTGTGTGTGTGTGTGTGTGTAAGTATATGCTTGGATGGACAACCCGGGGAGGCCCCGGGTTGGCGTCAGGTCTTTCCTCAGTCACTCTCCGCTGTGCTTATTTAGATAGGGTCTCACTGATTTCAGGAGGCTGGCCTCCTGTCTTGACCTCCACAGCTTCAGGACCGCTGATGGCACTCCTCTGCCCAACTCTGTACCTGCGATTGGGATCCATACTTACATTCTGATGTTTGCATGGCAAGCATTTTACGGATTGAGCTTCCTTCCTGCTCCGAAAGACTAATGTTAGGAAATTTAAAACATTGGAAATGTAAGGTTGAATCAAGCGTGTCTGGAAGAGAAGTTTTTTTTCTTTAGTAAAACTTAAACTCATCTATCTTGCTATTTAAACCTTCTGATGACCCTGCCTTGCTCTTTATAAGAAAGAAAAAGAGAGGGCTTCATGCACAATGCAGGGTTTTTTGTTTTGTTTTAAACAAAGTAAACCTTTAATGTTGTCTGCTCTCTGGCTTCTTTGTCACAGCTGGCTTGGCACTCTCCACGGTGCCTTCTTTGAGCACCTACGTCACGTCCACATCCGCCACCCACTGCAGCTACCACCACCACCACCCCACCACCCACGGCGTTCCCCACCCACCACATCCACCACGTCTACCCCCCACCACACTGTGCTCTCTGGCCTCGTCTCGGGAGGCCTTTAACTCCTTCAGCATCAGGTTTCTGTCTGAACCTGATGGATTCAGTGGTAGTTGGATTGCCTGGGTGACAGAGTAGTCCCTTTTATTTTTGAGGATCCACCATACTGATTTCCATACAAGCGTTCACCATCTTATGGTCTTGCCAACCACACGGAAACATTTATTTAACTGCCAAAGGCACTTTGTATAAACAATAAGCATGGCTACTTGTGGAAGCACACGTCTGCAATTCCAGTACTCCCCAGGTGGAGTTCAAGGCCAGCCTGAGCTACATAGAAACTGTGTCACACACTGTGTTTGTGTTAGCTGGGTTTCTTTGTTGGTTTGTGTTTTTGTTTCTTTATGATGTCAGTGAGGAGAAATCCATTGTATGAGAGATGGCATTTATCACTGGGAAATGCGTGACGTGTGTCTTCCTGGTGGCCGAGAAGCACATGGGATGATGTTGGGTCTCCCATTTGATATGCCTCCAACCAGAGATCAGCCAACGGATCCAAACAGCTCACCCCGCAGGGCGGCAGGCCATGCTTCATTATCTACTGCCCTGGATGAACAACATCGAGCTGGTTGATTTCAAACCTCTGCCCTCAGTGAGGCGGCAGGATGAAGATGAGGATGACTCGCTGAAAGACAGAGAGCTCATGGTGACGAGCAGGCGCTGGTTACGGGGAGAAGGCTGGGGATCCCCGCAGGCAACCGCCATGGTGTTGAACAATCTCATGTACATGACAGCAAAGGTTTGTGCTTGTCTTGGCTGCACAGTGTTGGGGTCATTGGGAGGAGGGAGTGTGGTCCCGAGATGGTCCTGGGGCCTGCAATATGAGAACTCCGTTCTTCCTCTAATTCAAGGTGCCTGCTGATACTGATGTTTAAATTCCCTGAAAGAAGTAATCATTCCTTTAGTGTTTGGAAGAGACACAACTGGCGAGTTTGGCTTTTTTCTGAAGTGTCTCTTGTGTGCCTCCTTTCAGTACGGTGACGAGCTGGCCTGGTCAGAGGTGGAGAACGTGTGGACCACACTTGCAGACGGCTGGCCAAAGAACCTGAAAATCATTTTGCACTTTTTGATCAGCATCTGCGGGGTGAATAGTGAACCAAGCCTCTTGCCTTACGTATGTATTTAACTCTGCCTAACTTTTTTTTTTTTTTAAGTACACATTTACTGGATGGCTGTCAGAGTCGGGACCGATTGCCCCACAGAGGCCTAAAGAGTGGAGTGAGGGCAGCAGGGGACAGTGTGTGGACTCAGTCGTTGGCTCCGTCCATCACTGTCACTGTGTTCTGTTCCAGGCCAGGCACTCTCCAAAGTGCTGGTGTTCCAATTCAAGGATAATACAAGTTTTAGTCTTTGAAATTACACCTAGAATGATTAGCAACTTAATAAGTGCAGCCATAATAAGGGCCACAGAGGAAAGCTATAGAACACTGAGAACGATTGTCTGAGGAACCCCAGATAAAGGCTAATTCTTGAGAGAAGGTGGTACTGATGCAGAGTCCACAAATTGCGGCCTCCCTGGGCTGCAGCTGGCATTTTGATTAGAGAGCTCAAGGCCTGCATCTTCCAGAAGGAAAGGAAGGCTTTGGGACAGGTGGCAATGGGAGAGACAGGGGATGTTCTTTCCTAATCCAGGGGAAAGGAACACTTAAATCCCTCCAAATTGAGACTGGAGAGATGGTTCAGTGGTTAAGACCACTGATTGTTCTTCCAGAGGACCCGGGTTCATTTCCCAGCACCCACATGGTGGCTCACACCTGTCTGTAACTCCTTTTCCAGGGAATGTAACACTCTCTTCTGGCCTCCCAGCACCAGTCACACACATGCTACACAGACACGCATGCAGACAACACACACATACAGGTTAAATGAAAATAAAATTTATATTTAAAAAAAATTGTGCTAGGTGGTGGTGGCACAAACCTTTAACCCTACCACTCGGGAGGCAGAAGCAGGCGGACCTCTGTGAGTTCAAGGCCAGCCTGGTCTACAGAGTAGTTCCAGGACAGCCAGAGTTACAATGGAGAAACCCTGTCTCAAGAAAGAAAAAGGAAAAGATAAAAAAGTATATCCATCCACATTAATAAAACAATAGGAGCCATGAAGTCTGTGAGCGTATGCATTTCCCCAGAGTGTGCCCCCCAGAAGGACGTTCTTACAGACCCCTCCATAAACAGACTGTGAGGTGGTATAGATGATGGTATTGGTAGGTGGATGCATGCCCAGAAGGTGGAGTCACTTCCTTACCGTTAAAGATGACTCCACAGATAGGGGAAAACCTAGTCAAAGACCGATGCTTCCCGTGATAGCTGGATGAGTAGCAGTCAGAGGGCAGTCCTACCCTGATGGCAGCCCCAAGCTTCTTCCATTAACAAGTTTTTACAGAAAAGTTCCCCACGCCTTTTTCGCCCTCTTGTGCTTATTAATCTTCCACAAAGATTTCAACTTTGATTTTAAAAAAAAAAAAAATCTGTCTCAGTGAGGGCTCTGAGAGGTGGCTCAGCAGTGAAGAGCACTTGCTGCTCTTGCAGAGGACCAGGTTCAGTTGCCAACACCAACATGGTAGTACACAACCAACTGTGACCCCAAGCTAGAAGAGCTCGCAAGCAAGCTTCAGCTCACAGACCCTGTCAGCTTGGGCTTCACACACACTTTTCCAAGGGACCCGAAACCCTCTTCTGGCCTCCTCTGTGTACTGCATGAACACGGTGCACAAACTCACCAAAGCGTGTGCACACACATAAAAACAAACATGTTTAAAGTGTCTGCCTCTTGACAAAGCCACGAGATTAAAACTTTTCTTTTTCTCCCCCTGCACACTTCCTCTTGCGCAGGTGAAGAAGGTCATCGTTTATCTAGGCAGAGACAAAACGATGCAGTTGCTAGAAGAGCTCGTAAGCGAGCTTCAGCTCACGGACCCCGTCAGCTCGGGCGTCACACACATGGATAACCCACCCTACTACCGCATCACTTCAAGCTGCAAAATCCCTTCAGTCACCTCAGGTGAGCTGCCGTGGGAGGCGATGCTCTGCGTCCGAGTTCTTCTTCCCAGGAGTTCATGTCTTTAAGTCTCACTGCCTTTGACTCAAGACCATCGTGCTGAAGCTGTCTCCGTGTCAGACCTCCCAGAAAGAGTTTTGCCGATCATCTCCTGAGAGTATTCACACATAGTCTCCTGGACCCTAACAGGCCAGGGGCTATGAGCTGCAGGGCAGGAGTTGCAGTTCCAAAATCTAGTGTGAACACTCTCATTTCTCTGCCTGTCATCTAGAAAGTGCTTCCTTCGCAGCTCTGCTTGTGCCCCAGTCAAGAAGCCCTTTAATTTATTCTCACCATAATGACGTCTACTGGTGGTGGGAAGAGACAGCCAGCAGCTGCAAATGTCTCATCTCAGCGTTATATTCTGGAGAGCGACTACTTTTAAAATAGATTTTTCACACAGTTCTGTTTGAAGCACTGGTTCAACAGTGTGGAAGCCTCTTCATGTCTCCCACCTCTGTCTTCATAACAATTATTTCCTACCCATTTCTTTTCTTTTCTTTACTGCATTTCTTGATTTATTGTGTGTTAGTAGGAGCACGTGCATGCCATGGTGCTCATGTGCAGGTCAGAGGACAACCTGTAGCAGTTGGTTTTCTTCTTCCACCATGTGGTTCTCTGGGATCCAACTCAGGTTGTGAGGCTTGGTAGCTAGTGTCTTTACCCACCGGGCCATCCCTCCCACGCCCACCAGCCCCGCTAGTTTTCTCACAGTCAAGAATATGGCGGCCACTATGAGCATCTTTCCTTTACTTTCGTGTCAGCGGCATATTGATTGAAAACCTTTTGTCATTTACTGTTCTCTTAAGCTAACAGGTACTGTTTTGTCTTTGACACAGGAACTACTTCCAGTAGCAATACAATGGTAGCTCCCGCAGACAGCAACCCTGACAGTAAGCCCTTAAAGGAGAACTTTGAAGAGAGGTAAGTCCTTTAGTCTTAGAACATGTGAGAATTTCTGCTCAGAAGCACAGGACTAACTCTTCAGGCTAATCCTGGTGGGGCATACGTTTCCATACGTGAACATTTTCGCATTGACTCCTCAGTGTCCCAGGCTTTTTTATATGCTCTAATAGTAAAGGGTGAACTGTGATAAGTCACTCTATCCAGAGACTCTTCTAAACGCGTATTTACTCTGTCTGGTTCTTTACTTAACTCTCCCTAGAATCCCTACTGTATGGGATGCTTAGAGAGGAATAATTAACTGAGAGCATCAGCTTTTGAATCATAAGATGGGCTGGGCAGTGGTGGCACACACCTTTAATCCTACCACTCGAGAGGCAGAGGCAGGTGGATCTCTGTGAGTTCGAGGCCAGCCTTGTCTACAGAGTGGGTTCCAGGACAGCAGGAGTTACAACAGAGAAACCCTGTCTCAAAAAAACAAAAAACAAACAAACAAAAAACAAGGTAGAAATTGGTGTGTGCCTGGTGAGCTGCTGGTAATATTTTGTATAAAGTGTCCTTCCATTCCACATAGAAAGTAAGGCTAACGGGGCTGGCGAGATGGCGACACGTGAAGCACTTGCCACAAAAGCATGAGGGTGGAGTAGAGATTCTCAGAAGCCCACGAACGCCAGGCTGGCCTGGCATCCCACCAGTAACCCCAGCACTTGGGAAGGGGACGTGGAAAAGGGATCCCTAAGATTAGACACACGGGCAAGTAAAGAAAGTGGAAAGCCATTGAGGAAGACAGCCAAGGTCAACCGCCAGCCTATGCATATGCACACACACGTTTGTACACACATGCACACACACATTTGTGCACACACAGACACAAACCAAGAAAAAATAAACTAAATGATGGACTGGAAATGCCACTTGACCTCTACATGACGCCCATGGTCTTCCCCGCAGCTATGTGCACCTGGACACATCTACAGTGGGCTGAACAGTCATTTAAACCGGCAGCATCACAGACTGGAGTCTCGGTACAGCAGCAGCTCCGGAGGGTCTTATGAAGAGGAAAAAAGTAACCAGTTCTCCGTGTTCCTTAAATAGCTACCTTGATAGCCTGTGTGGCTAACTGTGCTAACGTTAATGAGTTTGTTTTTCCAAGGAATTGTTTGAAAATGGCGTATTTAACTGCCACTAGTTCTAACGTGATCTGAGATGTCTCAATTTTAAGGAATCATTTTATTAACAGTAAGTTGGGAGATTTTTGTTTTAGGTGCAGGTTCCCTTCAGAAAGCATATAGAATTGGTTCTGGAGAAGAGTCAGAGGATAGACATTGGATGTTGTTCTTTAGACGGATGTGCTGGTCTTATGGATCCACATTTGGCCGAGAAGTTTTCTCTTGTTCTTCCGAAGTGATCAATCCTATCCAGTAGCACTGCCACGGGAAAGACGTGTAGAATAGAAACACATGCTTTGTAACTAGGTTCGGACCACGGAGGACATGGTCCAACCTCCTTATTTTGTGCATCATGGAACTGAGGTCCAGAGAGGTTAAGTGACTCATCCATGTCACACAGAATTCACATTTCTGGGTGTCGCTTGTTCTGCACCCTGCAGCCCAGGATGGTGGAGCAGATTTCATGAGAGATGGGTTCGTGTCATCCCCATCTCTGGAAATTTAGACTCGGACACCTCACCAGAAGATCCTTGTTTCAAGGGCAGCTTTGTTTAAGATAACGGTCTCCCGGTTTGGCCTTCAACCGGGGAGACGTAGGGGCGTGTCAGTGTTGCTTCACTCTAAAGGATGGAGCCTCAATCAACAAATCAGTCTCATTCTCTCTCGCTCTCCCCCCACCCTGCCCCGAGTTCTGCAATATTTGTACCCAGGTCTCCCTAGCAAATGTATATCAAGGTAGTGGGAAATTATTTTGGATCGACGTCCAAAGCTGTGAATAGTGGGTGTCTGACTAGAGCTTGCTTATATGGCCGACGTTAGATGATGCAGAAAATGAGATCGTTTTATCTTGATAGGTGATTCAATGCCACTTTATTCTAATTGGCGCCTGAAAGTGATGGAGCATAACCAAGGAGAGCCACTGCCCTTCCCACCAGCTGGAGGCTGCTGGTCGCCACTGGTGGATTACGTGCCTGAAACGTCATCACCTGGATTACCTCTTCACAGGTGGACTAGAGCGTCATTCCTCTTTCATACGGGCCACACTGCGGCCGGACCCTTTGAGCTTCCTAGATACTGTCTGACAGCACAGCGTAGAGGGGCTCGTCCTTCCTGAGAACACTGCACCAAAATTAGACCGGTCTGTTGAGAAGCTAAGAGAATCAAAACCGTATTCTGAGTATGCAAAGTTAACATTACCGTATCCAATCCTTCTGCTGCTCCTCTGGGTGTCTGGCATAGTTACTTGACCTTTCTACGACCCAGTTACCACATCTTTAAAAAAAAAAAAAAGTGACTTCTTTGTGGTCAGCACTGCTTTTGGAATTCGATTAGCCTGAATTCTGCTGAGTAAAATCATAGCAAAGCAAAACATTCTCTCAGAACTTAATCAATGCACCAAACATGTACCGAACACCTACTGGGGCAGGTGGTATATGTGCTAGGTCTGAAGATGCAAGATAAGGCAATATAGCCCCTGACTCCAAGGAGCGCCAAGCCCTGTGTTTTGCGCTAAAGCTATCGCTGTAACGGTTTCTTCTGCTGCGTTTGTTTCTCCTTCTTTCACCCTCTAGAAAAGTGCTTTTCCATAGAATACTCAAGTCTTGGAGGAATTTGTACGGGAGTTTTCTCTAGGTCACCTCCGCCCCGGTGAGCCGCTAACAGTGTTCCTACTGTCGCAGGTGTAACATAGCCGTGATCCTGCTCACGGATCTGATCATTGACCACAGTGTGAAGGTGGAATGGGGAAGCTACCTGCATCTTCTTCTTCATGCAATTTTTATAGGTAACCAGTTTTAATTCCTCTACTTTGTGTTTCCGGGACCATTTAAAGTTGGTCCGTTTTTCAGAAAACCCTCAGATCAGTATTTCTCAACCTTCCAAATGCTGTGACCCTTTTTTAATATAGTTTCCTCATCTCGTGGTAACCCCTAACCATAAAATTATTTTTGTTGCTACTTCATAACTGTAATTTTGCTACTGCTATGAATACCTATTATTCAGGATGTTCTGAGGTGACCTTTGTGAAAGGGTCGTCTAACCCCCAAAAGGGTCTTGACCCCAGAGGTTGAGAACCACTGCCTTAGATGCTTCTGTTTCTTGTGTATGAGCGTTACTTCCATGAGGCGCTTCACACACTCTCTATTCAATGAGGGGTTACTCTCAACCTCTTGTTCTAGGCCAGCCAAGGCTACATAGTGAGACTGTCTCAAACGAACAAGCATTCTCCCTCAACATTCATACAGTGAGGGAGAAGGCCATTATAAATGTTTGGGGGAACTTGAGACCAATTTAAAAATAAGCCGTGTGATACACAGTGCTCCATGAAGCCTCCTGTAACAGTGAGCAATTGTATTCATGGACTCTGGATGCATAGGCTGAGCCCACGACAGTTTGCACACTCTCTGGGTCAGAACTCAACATATACAGACGTTTCCTTGCCAACTCATTAACCCCTAATGTGTACTGTAACCGCTCCCAAGATAGTATGTTTCCATTTTAGTCTCAGTAATCCAGATTTGATTTGGAGTCCGTGGGGTCACATGCTCACACTACACCGTCTCACATAAGGAGCTTGAGTGCCACCAGCAGGGCCGGCTCCTCATCTGAGCTCGGGGGTCAAGCACGCTGTCCTCCTAGCCGACGATGCTTTCTTCCTGTCTGTTCCAGGGTTCGACCACTGCCACCCTGAGGTGTACGAACATTGCAAACGCCTGCTTCTGCACTTACTCATAGTGATGGGACCCAACAGTAACATCCGAACTGTTGCCTCCGTGCTTCTCAGGAACAAGGAATTCAATGAGCCCAGGGTGCTGACAGTCAAGCAAACTGCACACTCAGATTATACCTTTACAGGTACCGGCTTCAAAGCCACAGCTTCTAACGCAGACACGCACTCCATTAAGTTGGAACCCTTAGTAGTGAAAGCCAACCGTGGGTAAACATTTAGAATGCAGTTATATCATTTAAAGTAGCATCTGTACCCTTCATAATCAGCAGAGAATACAGAATAATTGAGCTTCTCACCTCTAAGGGTCTCTAGCAAACAGATTTTAGGTTGGGAATATATAAGTCGAAGGAAAAAAATGAGGAGTGCTTAATTGATGACCAGTTTTTGTTGGTTTAATGATGTGTGAGATTCCTTGTCACAATTTCTAAAAGTTGACTGACGTTTAAAAATCTTTCAGCCCCTTGATTATCTTTGTCGTGCTAAAATGTTCCACATTTTCAACTTTGGAGGCCAAAACAAATGAGACTTTACGATAAAACTTAACTCGTTGTTTCTAGCTCTATGCTAAGTTCTATTTTCTTTATGCTCACAGCCCCAGTTTATTTATTCCACTCCTGCTAATACAGCAATTTACAAAATAATTGTTCTTAGGGATCAAGGTACATTTGCCATTTTATGTAATTACATGTCAGACACAGCACTAATGAGATTTTTTTAAACTGTGGTTACAGGACAAAGCAAGGGTTGGGATCCATATGGTAGAGAAGTTTTAGAAAGCCCACAAGTTGCCCTTTGGCCTACACACACAACCACACACACACACCCCTTTAATTGCACGCGCACATACCCCAAACATACACAAAATTAAATAGGTAAAGCACTTTCATTCAAAATCCCATAGCTGGTTGCTTGTTCCTAAGTACCCTCTCACCACTTTGTAAAGTTTTAACTTTTAACAGTGTGTAGTTAATGACTGACTTACTCTAAATACTAGAGATTAAAATAGATTCTGAAAATAAAGCATAGCCGAGATTATAGAAATTTTTCCACATGAAATTAAAAGTGAATTCACATTATAGAAATCTAGCTTGACTTGATAAAGGTGAAGAAAACAGCCCGAGTTGCTAGGAATTAGCCACCGTCATGTCCTTCGGCAGATGGCAGCAGAGGACCACTTAGTAAATGTAGCTACGTTTTAATGACAACACACCATTTACCTCCAGAGCATGTGCTAGAGCTCTGCCTCTGAGGATCAGTGGAAGCCAAATCGTGTCCACTCGCCTGCCCCTTGCCCTCACGTGTTCCGTGCCATCTACGAGTAGCAATAGCCCTTGGAGTTATGAAAGACTCTGTGGGTCCTGTTGTGCGCATATACTCATGGTCGGCTTTCTCTTTCAGCAGGCATCAACGATTTTATACCTGATTACCAGCCCTCCCCTATGACTGACTCAGGGCTTAGCTCAAGTTCTACCTCCTCTAGTATCAGCTTAGGGAACAACAGCGCTGCCATTTCGCACCTCCACGCCACCCTCCTCGGCGAGGTGGACCTCTCAGTGGAGCAGGATGGAAAAGTGAAAACCCTCATGGAGTTCATCACCTCAAGGTAACTGTGCGGCTTTGGCCACCTCAGCTCCGCTTGTGTTGAACTAGTCTCACATCGGTCAAACAGTGTAAGCCGGATTTGGATTTCCTGAAGTTCCATACTTCGACACACAGGTTTATACTGTACACAGTCTTTCGAAAACTACAATCTAACCAGAACGTTCTTTTGAATGCCTGCTGGTGTACCTAAGATAAATGAATCATAAGTGGTTTACTAAGTGCCTGAAGACAACACTGTTTTCTGGAGGCTTCACACTCTAATCAACCGTCAGGCGTTCGTGTGTGCAGGACTCTATTAGATAAATAGGTGGGAGAGAGGGCATGATGTCCTGTAGCGAGAGCCAAACCACAGGGCTTGGAGGAAGCAGGGTGAGTTTGACAGTGGTAAGGGAGTTCTTCTGTTAGTACTGCTAAGAAAAGTGTTTTCTACACAATTCCCAGGCTCTCTAGCTTGGGAAAATTCCCACTCTAGAGCCATGAAAACCAGGCCTGTAATTATAGAATACATTAAAAATGTGTATGCATAGTCTAGGCCGGAGAGTTGGCTCAGCAGTTAAGAGCACTTATTGCTCTTGCAGAGGACCCAAGTTCCAGCCCCAACACCCACATGGTAGCCCACAGCACACCGGAACAGCAGTCCCTGGGGACTAACACCTTCTTCTGACCTCAGAGGGCAACAGGCATGCATTTGGGTACACATATATAACATGCATATGAAACATATTTTATCATATGCATATTTTATCATAAAATAATAATAAAAATGCATTTTTTATGTATAGGTTTTGACTGCATATTTGTCCCTTTAATTTCTACCCACAAAACTTAGAGGTTAGTTTTGTGGATAACAGAATCATAAAATTATATAGTACAATGAGAAGGTAGGAGAAATCACATTAAAGAGAAATAGACAGAGATTCTAAAATTTTAAAATTCCCTTTTCTCTAAGCAATAATACTCTGTCGTCTTTTTCAAATGTCTGAGCTGAAGCCCTGTCTTCCTCCACTTGTGGTAGGCTCTCCTTGCCCATGTGCTTAAGTGATAGGCACGGGCTGTGACCTGTGATCTGACTTATTCAGCCACTGTCCCTCCTGAGTGTAAAGGTAAAGTCTAGACAGGTTAGAGCTAGCAGCTGATGTCACAAAAAGAATGTCCTCTGTCTTCAGAAAACGAGGGCCCCTTTGGAACCATGAGGATGTTTCCGCCAAGAACCCCAGCATCAAGAGCGCCGAACAGCTCACCACCTTTCTGAAGCACGTGGTTTCTGTTTTCAAGCAGTCAAGTGCAGGTATTGTCTTCAATGAAGAGACTAAGTAACGTTTGATTTTGATACGATGTCGCTATGACCGAATTTTCGATAATGCCGGGCTAAAAGGTCGATAATGAATGTTTGTTATAACATCGATATATGTTATTATATACAATTTTAATGTTTATTACATATAATCGATTGTTATCAATTATTATTAATATAATCTCCGAAGTACACATTTTTAGAAAGATGTTCTTGTTTAACATGTGCATGACGACAGATGTGTTGGTGAACAAAAGCTACTAGATGAAAATGAGATTTCCATCTGTGAAATCTGGGCATTAATCTTGTGGATGATAGTCATTAAATTGTACAATACAGGTAAAGTTATGAAAAATAACACTAAAGGAAAATATACAGAGATTATAAATGTTTAAATCCCTTTTATGTAAGTAAAGTGTTCTGCCATTTAAAATGCAACACACTCTGACAATCTTTGTAGAAGAATTCCATGCTAATAATGGTGCTTGCCTGCTAGGTGTGGTTCCCCTTTTCTGGATCATTGGCAATGTCTAGAATCATTTTGGTCCTTATTGTAGGGTTGACAAAGTAACTAGGCTGTTACTAAACACCATTCAGTGCCTAGGACATCCCTCTATACAGCCAACTACCTGGCCCCAACTGTGAGTGTTGCCGAGGGTGAGAAGCCCTGGTCTCCAGGATCCCTTCCCTGGAGAGCCGAACAAAGATGTCTCTCAAATGCAATCACTGTACATAGTTAAGGTGTGGCCTGCCTGGCCTTGTAGTGTGCAGGGCCCTGGTCCTGAAGTGGTTAGCCTCTGGTTATAGCAACACCCTACCTTGTACACAAGCACCCACTGGTCTCCCGTGTCTTCTCAGAAGGAATACACTTGGAGCGTCATCTTAGTGAGGTTGCTCTGCAGACGGCACTTTCGTGTTCTTCTCGACATTATGCTGGGAGATCCTTCCAGATTTTCAGGGCACTGAAGCAGCCCCTGTCTGCGAATACTCTTTCTGATGTCCTCTCCAGGCTTGTGGAAACTGTAGGGGACCCAGGGGAGGATGCACAGGTAAGGTACCTACAACTTTTTGGCAGTTATCAGCTGCTCCTGGGGTGGAGGACTTAGCTGCAAGATCCACACGACTTTTTAATTACCGACTAGATTGCTAATCAGTAATAGGTTAGCAACAGGCAAAGTAGTAGGAAGCAGACTGAGATTCCCTGCTGAGAAATTTAAATCATACAATTTACTCCTCTTAGAGAAAGCTTTTTTATTTTTCATAAATATTTACACACTACCTGGATCTTAACTCCAGAGTCACCAAAAGGTAATAGAGGTAGACTATTAAATTTCACGGGAAAGGAAAACTATCATTTTTAAAGATAAGTAAAATATCACACTGGAGAACTAATTTGTGCAGTTCAGTGGGTTTATTGATTTTAGACGTTGGATCCTCTGTGACAAGCAAGGCAAGGTCTTGGCACCCTGGAAACTGTAGAAACGAGGGGTCCACTCTATGAAGGACAGCCCACACAGTCATACTTAATGATAAATGTCATGAAATAATTAGGCATTGGTTTCAAGAGCCATGAAAGAGGGGAGGCCCTCACATACACGATCATCTAAGTGCTGCTCTTTAAGGAGAGAGCGAATGAACCAGGTCCTGTGACGATCTGGCTTGAGAACAATTCAAGTAAAAGAGGAGTCAGGAGTGCCAAGGCCCTGCAGCAGGAGCAGTGGGCCTTTGAGGAACTCCATGGAAGCCTCAGGAGCTAACAAACATTGAGAGACTGTCGGGGGCGTGACGTCACCAGTCCAGACCGTGGAAGACCTTACAGACTCTACCAAGTGGGTCGACCACACCGAGCTGATGGGAAGGCAAAGGCTTTGAGAGAAGGAGAAGAAGTTCATGTGATTCAGTTTGCTTTTTTGTGGGGGAGGAGGACCTCTCAGTGCTGTCTCGGAGACGTCCTTAGGGGGTTGAGGGGAACAACAGGAAGCTGAAGTGGTAGGTTCCATTGAAGGAAGCTACAGCGGTGTGGACACAGGCAGTTTAAAGTGCTGTCATCAAGACTTGTCAGATTCAGTGTACGGATTAAAGACAGAAACAAAGATGGTGCCTTGACTTCTGGCCTGAGCAACTTGCGGTAACTACAGTGCTGTTATAACCAGTGTCTGCTGTTACTTTGTTGAGTTTTCACCCATCAGCAAAGTCATTTTTCTCAAGAGGTTAATTATTTTGTAACATGAATGAGAGGTCAGTTCTGTTTTTAAATCTCCCTGGGAGGTCCATCAGCATTTTTTTTTTTTTTGAGTTGAATGTAATGAATTAAATTCTGTCCTTTGTCCCCAGGGATTTGTAATTGAACTGCTTCTCACCTTGGAATCTGCTATCGATACCTTGGCTGAAACCATGAAGCATTACGATCTGCTTTCTGCCCTTTCTCAGTAAGAACCTAAGACCAGGCAACCCTGAATGTATGGAAAATACTGACGAATGAGAACAACCCCTCAGAATTTCCAGAAATTTCTGGAGCTAATCTTTACTGTCGCTTAGGCTCTACCGGGGAGCCCCATGTTGTCACACCAGGGTCTAGTCACTCCCCTGGATCCCTCCAGTCCCTTGGACCTCCTGCCATATTGCCACAGTGTCCAGAGCAGCCTCGCCTCCCACCTTCTCCAAACCTCAAGCCGCTAATCTTTGAATTCCCAGGTCAAAGGTCACCTCCTTTCTAAGGTTTTCCAACTCTCCTTGCTAATTGTTCTATCCATTTGGGTTCCTGAGTTTCCTTTATATTTGAGTAACAGTAGTAAGAAGGGCATAGACAAATCCTTACGTACTTACCTCCCTCTGTAGGTTTTATTTGCCGTCCCTGTCTTTCTGCATACTTCTGATGCATGTAGAATAGTAACTAATTTTAATCAGTTGGCTATGCAGAAGTCAACAATCATTATGCTTGGGTCTCATGGAAAGAGTATGTCACTGGAAACGGGAGGGGCATGAGCGTTGTCAAGTCAAACAGTCATGATACAAACAGGATCTGCTTTGGATGTAACGTGTATCTAAATCCGGAGCTGAGGGTCAGTGATTACCCTAGCCGTAAAAGCTTCTCTGACCTCAAAAGCTAGAGCACCGCAGAAGAGATGCTATTTCACTTTTTGTTTTTATGTTGAGGTAAAACTGAAATTTCATGAAACAAAGTCAGGTGAAAAGTTGCTTTTTCAGTTTTTAAAAAATAATACTAGAGCAGAAGTGACTCTTTCCTTCATTCCTTTTTTTTCCTTTCTTTCATTCTTTCCCTTTTTTTTTTTTTTTTCAGAACCTCATACCACGATACTGTAATGGGAAACAAGTATGCAGCTAACAGAAAAAGCACTGGACAGCTCAATCTAAGCACAAGTCCCATTAACAGCAGCGGTTATTTGGGATACAACAGTAACACAAGAAGTAACTCTTTAAGACTAAGCTTAGTTGGTGACCGCGGCAGAGGTGATCGGCGGCGGAGTAACACACTGGATATAACGGATGGGCGGATAAATCACAGTGGGAGCTTGGCGAGGACTCGAAGCCTCTCCTCCCTGAGAGAGAAGGGAATGTATGACACGCAGTCCACTACCGAGCCCACCAACCTGATGGCCACCATCTTTTGGATAGCAGCGTCTCTGTTAGAATCCGATTATGAATATGAATACCTCCTGGCCCTGAGGCTCCTCAACAAACTGCTCATCCACTTGCCTCTGGATAAGTCGGAGAGTCGAGAGAAGATCGAAAGCATACAAAGCAAGTTGAAATGGAGTAACTTCCCAGGCCTTCAGCAGCTCTTCCTCAAGGGCTTTACCTCAGCGTCTACCCAAGAGATGACCGTGCATCTCCTCAGTCAACTCATTGCAGTCTCCAAACACACGTTGGTGGATCCGTCCCAACTGTCAGGTGATGTTAATATAGTCTGTACCAATGTTGATACAGTTACCTTTTAAGGGCATGCAGGGGGCAGGGGGTGGTAAGGGGGGGTACACTGGGGACCAAACCTAGTTTCTTGCTGATGCTAACCATTCAATTCCATCCTTGGCCTATAGTTGCATTTTAATGTAGTTGACATATAGACCAATTGTCTGTTTTGAAATTGCCAGTTTCTGCCAAAAAAAAAAGAACGTTTCATGTTATAACTTAAATTACTTAAGTTTAATAATTTAACTAAATTATTTGGTTAAAAAAATTTTAGATGATCAGATATCCCATGAAAACGAATATGGTTTCCATAGATGGTTTTAATGTGCCTTTAGCTTTCCAAATACTGTGCAATAAAGTTGGTTTTTGTTTGCTTTTCCCCCCCACCCAATAGGCTTTCCTCTTAACATCCTTTGCTTACTGCCTCACTTAATCCAGCATTTTGACAGCCCAACTCAGTTTTGCAAAGAAACAGCTAGTCGAATAGCAAAGGTAAGCAAACCAGACCCTGAAAGAGCGGGTTTAGGGTATTGTTCTATCCTGCAGATCCTCTTACTTTTCTTTCCTGAATTTTGCCTCTAATGTTTATCCTGTTTACCATGCAAAGGAGTCAAACAAAAGCCAGTGAATAAAAATATTTAATCGGAGTGACCCTTCTGGAGTCTTGAGTCTTTTTCTGCTCTTTTTCCTAACTCTTCTCTGTCAGTTTCTCTCTCATTCATTTATTTACTGGTAAACCTGGACCAGGCACTGGGTTGTGCTAGAGACGCAGTGGCAGCTAGAGGCAGACAGAACTGCCATCCTCATGGGCCCTAGTGGGGACATAGACACGGAAGCCGAAGCCATCCTAGAGTCTCGTAAGGCGCCTGTAGGGGCACAGACAGCCAGTGTCTCTAGAGGGGGTCCTGCCTAGGCTGGTTCTGAAGATCAAACAGGAACTACCAAAGTGAGATCCCTGGGTGAGAGGCGGAGTGGGCCAGGAATAGGCGTTTCCGGGCAGAAGAAGGTGCATGTGCAGAGCTGGAGAGTCGGCTCAGCTGGTTAAGAGCCCGGGTCGGTCTTGCAGAGGACCTGAGCTCAGTTCCCAGCACCCACACACGTACAGCAAGCACACGCCCACAGATTAAATGTAGCCATCAGAGGAAAAAATTTCCTGTGCAGAGGCCCCCAAAGGAGGAGTCATAGTATATTTCGAGTTTCTTAAAATTCTCTTTCTACTAAAACACTTTCTTTTCTGTCTTTTCTCTCTGCTCACACTATTTTTCCTTCCCACTGCGCATTTCCGAAAGCAGTAGCGTAGCTGTTTTCATATCATCTGTTAATGTGTTGAAAAATGTCTCTTAATTTCATAAAATACGAATTTGACATCTTACGTTATTAATAATTTCCCGTCCGAACAGCCTCTTAAGGATAAGGTCCCTTTTCATATATGTTCAAATATATGTATGTGAGTGCTGTCTCTTGGAGGGGGCAATTTTCAAACTTCATATGGTCACAAACAGAAGTTAGATGCATTTAGAAGTGATACACCCGCCACACACAGTAAATGAACTGAACTAGGACGGATGAGTAAGAGAATGACAACACAGCCTCAGGAATCTAACGAGAGCCCTGGGAAGAAAAGCCAGAAGTTTCTAACAGAGAGGATTCGAAGAGGTTTTTTTGCAGAAGCGGTCTTCTCACGGTCTGCTCACGCTGAGCACGCACAGCCCAGTGGAGGGGAACCTCCGTCGTCGGGGCGATGCCCCTGGGTGTGGAACTGTATCGAGTGCCGAGCAGCGCCAAAGCGCGGTAGCAGACAGTAGCAGTAACGAACCTTAGCGCTCTGGCATTACCTTGCCAGCTAACATACAGGTCAAGAATATACTCAGAGCTGGGCATGGTGGTGGGAGTGTGGAGAAAGGATCGCCAGGAAGTGCATGGGCACCCTCGTCTTCCTAGGGAGTTGCAGGCCAGCCAAGGGGCATAGTAAGACCCTGCCTTAGAAACAAACAAACAAAAAAAGGTAAAAGATACCTTATTAAAACATGGCATTGAGTCCCTCCCTACTTGAATTTCTAGATTTATTAGAATGTATTTAATATGAAGAGATTCTTAAACAGCCAATTGTAAATCACTTAGCTTGTCATAGTTAATGGAAGCATATCATGGTTTCTTAAAGGAGGTAAAACCAGGCATGGCGGCTCATGTCTGTAATCTTAGTACTCTGGAGGCTGAGGAAGGAATTTTGCCCTGAGTTTGAGGCCTGCTGGATTCCATGGTAAGTTCCAAGCCAGCCTAGGCTACAGAGTGAGACCCTGTCTCTCAAGAATCAAAAACGAAAAACTGAGCTAGTGAGCTGGCTCGGCGGGCAGAGGCACGTGGCCTCCAGTCTTCACAGGCTGACTTTGACTCCTAGGTCCTAGATGGTGGATAGAAGGAGAGAACCTCTGTCTGCAAGTTGTCCTCTGACTTCACACACATACGATAAATAAATAAATGCAATGAAATTGAAAGAAAAACATTCATGGTAGAAAAGGGGGGGAGGTCAAAATTTTTATTCTTTTTTTGTTGTTGTTCTTTGTTTTGGTTTTTTGAGACAGGGTTTCTCTGTTGTAACTCTGGCTGTCCTGGAGCTCACTCTGTAGACCAGGCTGGCCTCTAAATTTACAGAGATCCGCCTGCTTCTGCCTCCGGAGTGCTGGGATTAAAGGCGTACGCCATCACCACCCAGCTAAAAATTTTTATTCTTGATTTTAATGAGTTCAATAGAGCGTTATTTAGTGGAAAACTGATTGTTTAAAATTAATACCTCAGGAAATACTTGACTAAAGCCAACTTTATATATAGTATTTTCACTAATAAGTCTTTAGGATGATATAAAATTTATTAAAATAAGTTCTATTTTAACAGTCTAATGATGCATCATCAGAAAAATATAAACAAGTACCACCTACCCCAAGAGAGGTTTACAGAGAAATCAGGGGGACGATATACATTGGCTTAATTGGAATTTTTAAGAAAGCAAAAAGCACAAATAGGGAAATAGAAACATTTAAGAGGTATAGCCAGAGTGTGTGCAATAGCCACCTACTAAGTTCCAGAGTCACTGAGAAGCTGAGCCTGACTTAAGGGATGTGGTAGCCCTGAGGATAAAGCTGCTGATGTTCTGACCCCATCAGGACACAGAAAGTCCCCAGATAATTTTTTTTGCTTCTAAGAATCCAAATCAGGCCTTCTGTGATTGCTAAATTGTTAAGTGTGCTTTCTCCTGCAGCGCCTCACAGGATGGCTCCCTCCGTGCATGCTTTTAGCAACCTGCAGGATGTGTGTTAAATTGGCTTCCTTAATTTGTTCTCTCACTTGTAACTGTGGAGAGTAATTTTCTGCCATTATGTGCTTCCTCATTATGCAAATGTCAGTGGATCTCGGCCTGTGCCCATGGAGAGCCTGGCATTTCAGGGCCAGGCAACACTCTCTTTCCTTATGACAGAAATCGTATGCCGGAAAAGTTTGTTACAGAACATTACCTTTTCGATTCTTAGATTGTATTTTTACCTGGTGCTTTAGAATGGCAAAATTAAATCTTAGGTCATTTTATTTTTTATAATATTGCACAGGAATTTTCTCCCTTTTCAAAGATAAGTGTTTAAAAATAAGATAAGTGTTGAGAAAAAAGACCCTTTTGTAAGAATTCAGTCTGGCCAGGCGCGATGGCGCACACCTGTAAACCCAGCAGTCAGAACGCTGAGGAAGAAGAATCACAAACTCAGGTCTGGCCTGGGCTACATAGCAAGACTCAAAAGCAAACAGAAACCCCAAAGTAATGCTTTGTTATCCAAGAAAGGTTTTCTGGCAAGGATTTAAATAATTACCATGAAGTTATAAGATGATATGACTTTAAATCATTCATTAGGTTGTATATCTGAAAATAGAAATGAGAAACACTAACCAAGCCCCCCCCCCCACCATCTTATTGGGTTTGGGAGGGGGGAGGGCGGGGGGCACAATGGATAAGATTATCTGCTTTCAGAGAGTTTATAAAGTAATCCCCATGCCACTGTTAGTATTTTCTACAGCCATGCATCCGTTTGTAGCTCCAGCCTGTGCGGGGGTAATGGCTAAGAGACAGACTCAAGGCCCTCCAAGTCAGTCAGACGTCCTCTGGATTATCAAAATAGTCAAATGTATATGTATATTCTCTTTCCTAAATGCTCTGGGCAGTTGTGAAAATGTATACAGAGCATTAGTAAACTGGAAGAACAAGTAAGAAAAATTAAAAGAAGAAAACTGGAAGCAGACATTAGGACAAAGCCAGCCTTTTGTGATACATAGGTTTGTACATACATATATACACATACATACATACACATGTATGTTACATGCATATGTGTGTGTAACACATATATGTGTGTATACAGATATAGTTACACACACACACACACACACACACACACTAGATTTGTAAAACAGCATGGGCCCCTTTCCAGATCTGGATCATTCTAGTGTCTCCCAGAGGAGGGAGGCTAAGAGACATCTTCACCAATAACCCAGGGAATAAAGGAACTAAGAATATGAATTCAGTCAATAAGCCTCCCCTGCCCCTCAAAGATTTGTTGGTTCCTGTTCTGTGTCAAGCAGCTTCTGTAAAATAGGCATGTTATAGACTGGCTTCCACAGGGACTGGCCAAGGAACTCGGGCTTACATAATTTCCTGAAGAGCAGTTTGCTGTCTGGCGTGTGGATCACTGCCTGTGGAGATGGCGTAACTCCAGTGAAGCGCTGTGAGTCTCCCGTGAGCCGAGGCTGTCTGCAGTAGCTCATCTGTGAGATAGCCTGACACAGCAGCCCTGAGCCAGCCTGAGAATCTCAAGTAGAGCCTGTGCACTTAGGCTCTTGGGCACTAGAGCACTCTGGGATTTGACAAAGCAGTTAGAAAGTCATGGGTAGGACTTACAAAACCTGTAGACTGTCTTTTACCAGAAACAGTATTCCAGACTGAAAACACCATCCAGTGTAAAACCCAGACAGGGGTTGGACACACCACTCTTTCCACTCCTCTGTTGCAGTTCTCTTAATGGTAACTTGGGGGTTTTTGTTTGTTTTGTTTTGTTGCCTTTTGCATTTAACTTTCCTAGCTTTTTGGCACATTGAAACTTAAATATGCACCTGAAACGATTTCTTTAAGTAAGCGCATTTAGCCGAAGGCAGGTTTAAGTTGTAGGCAAATGAAATAAGCGTGTGTGTTCTCTAGGTCTGCGCGGAAGAGAAGTGCCCAACGCTGGTGAACCTGGCCCACATGATGACCTTGTACAGCACACATACCTACTCCAGAGACTGTTCCAACTGGATCAACGTCGTGTGTCGGTACCTGCATGACTCCTTCTCCGATGCGACCTTCAGTCTTGTGACTTACCTGGCAGAGGTGAATCTAGGTGGTTTCCAACTGCCTGATGGTGAAATTGCCAAGTGGCTGTCGATGGAAGCAGCCCCACGGTGCTGACTAGTCTTCGGGTTGAGTGGCAGAGAAAGCATCAGAGTAGAGAGTGTGGAGAGAGGGATGCAGATGACTCCTTTCAAGAACAAAGGAATTTTTTAAGTTGAATATTTTTCTCCTGTTTCCAACATTTAGTTCTTTAATCAGTGCCTTAATTGACAAGAATGAACGTGTTAGTTGGGGTTCCCATCGCTGTGATAGAATACCGTGATCAAGAGCAACTTAGGAGAGCGTTTGTTTCAGCTTATATTTCCACATCACAGCCCATCACTGGGGGAGTCAGGTAGGGCAGGACAGGACCCTGGAGGCAGGAGCTAGTGCAGAGGCCATGGAGGGGTGCTGCTCCCTGGCTTGCTCAGTCTGCTTTCTTGTATATCCCGAAACCATCTACCCCATCTACCTCTGTGTTGCTGCCCACAGAGGGCTGGGCCCTCTCACATCAATCTCTAATTTTAAAAAAAAAAAAAAAAGTCCTACAGGCTTGCCTACAGACCAGCCTGATGGAGTCATATTCTCTTCCCAAAGTACTCTAGCCTGTGTCAAGCTGACATAAAAACTAGCTGGCACAGTAATTAATGAAAACCCCCTCCTTTACAGAAAAAAAAAAAACAAGCAAAGTGTATTTTTGGTGTTGATCCTAGAGAGTGAGTACAAATTTTATTTCTTAAAAATTAGTTTCTAGAAGCTGGGCTCATGCCTATAATCTGGGGCTAGAGATTTGGGGGGCCAGCCTGGGCTGAGTGAATTCCAGGAAGGAAGGAAGAAGAGAGGGAAGGAAGGAATCAAAACTCAAGAGAGAATAAAATTTTTTTTTTCTAAAACGCATGTTTCTTTTTGATTGGTCAGAGGTGTGTGAACTGGCCACTGGGGTCCAGGTGGCAGTCCTTCATTCAGTTTTATAGGATAAAATCTTGTGCGAGATCATGCAGCTACTCCACGGCTGTAGGAGTGGTTTATGAATGGCAGTTCACCATCCATTTAGTAGTCTTTTTTCTTTTCTTTTCTTTAACCTAAAATAAATAACATGTATTTGCTTATTATTGAAGGTTGTTATTGAAACAAGAAGTAGTCATTCTTTCTGACTGAAGGAAAAATAATAGATACTGCCTTTTATTATACCGGTTTCCTGATTTCTATGTCTCTGGACAGACCACCAGATTAAGCCTATTATGTGTTTCCACTTTGTAAGTGCAACGCCAAGCTTTTGTTCAACCTGATTAAAGTGTACACTTCCGTGTTCTTTTTAGCTGTTAGAGAAAGGGTTGTCCAGCATACAGCAGTCGTTGCTACAGATCATCTACAGTCTGTTGAGTCACATTGACCTGTCTGCAGCCCCAGCCAAGCAGTTTAACCTGGAGATCATAAAGATTATTGGCAAATATGTACAGGTGAGCGATCACTCAACAGTGTGTCCAACGTGAGAGGATGAGGATAAGAACTCAGAAGCACCCTAGATGTGCAAGGGTAGGGAGCACCAGTGATGTTTCCAGGAACATTTATTTACTGCATAGAAAGTGTCCTCAACGGAAGTGACTCAGAAGCACCATCTAGCCGACCGCATTGGCGTGACGCTTTTGTTAGATTTCACAGCCACACTTGTGAGTGCATCGCTTCTGCAGCAGCTAGAGGGTGTGGAGGTGCAAACGGCAGCTCAGGGCTGGCACCTGTGTTGTTCCTTTTATGTCTCTCTGTGTTCACCAGGTGCTATGCATTAAACAAAAGCGTTTAGAAACAGAAAGTTACTTTAAAAATCTGTACTTTAAAGTGTGTTGTTTTCTTTGTTTTGTTTTGTTTTAAATATCAGGAAGTTCCAGATATTTAGAAAATAGAAAACCAGACTTTGTTTAAATGTGAATGTGACGAGGCAAACTGCATCTCACTGCAGTTTGCGCAGTGTGTGCACACTGCACTTCACTCTTGAACCATGTGTGAAAGAAAGGTGCTCTCACATAAAGAACAAAGAGATAGGCTGGAGATGTGGCTCAGCACCAGGCAGCGCATGGCAGCTGTCACTCAAGCTCCAGCGGATCCAGTTCCCCTGGCTGGACTCTGGGCATCTGGACTCACGTGCACATTCCCACACACAAACACACACATACCACACAACTAAAAAATAAAGGTAATAAAATGAAAATAAAGCATCCAGAGAAAAAATACTTTGAGAATTTTCACAGATGAGTATTTTGAGTTTATTCTCAACTGATATATATATATATATATATATATATATATATATGTATGTATATATATGTATATATATGTATATTTATATTCCTTGCAGCAGAATTTTAAAAGGGAAATGCTAAGTTCAACAATCTAGCCTCAATCTGAAATTAATCAGACTGTACGGAAATGGTTTTGAGTTGGTAGGTGTATGGCTAAGTGGTAAAGTAAAATGAAAAAATAATTGTTATAAATTCTTCGCTAGACATCAGTTCTTCTCTGCATGCACATCTGCCATGTCAATCACTTCTAAGTTATGTTGCAGTAATATATAAAACAAGGAAATAGAAAATATAACTAAAAAGCATAGACACCATAGTGAGGAAAAAATTCTTCTGAAACTTGGCAGTTCCTGAAGGTGTCATCCCATGCTTGGGGCCCAGGTAGTCAAAAAACAAAGTCCAGGGCCTTCAAGGTGGCTCAGCGGTCAAGAGCACTTGTTTTTGCTTAGGACCTGGGTTTGATTTCCAGCACCCACATGGCAGCTCCCAACAATCTGTAATCCAGTTCTAGGGGTCTAGCTCCCTCTTCTGGCCTCTATGGGCATTGCACAAGTGTGGTGTAGAGACACATGCAGGCAAAACACCCACACCACATGAAATAAAATAAATTTTAAAAATTTTAAATCAAAATGTGCTTTAGTATTTTAATATATGTCTAAAATGTATGTTTTTTTAAAAGTTATTTTCTATTTAAGATTTAGCTTCGAAGCCAAAGACTTCACCTGGAAAATTCAAATGTATGTGACTCCTTGTTTAACAGCAGCCAGGTTTCTGCATAGTGCTTTCCAAATTAATGAAGTACTACCGGAGAGAAAAACAAGGTCCTCCATTAAGGAGTATCATTAGGACTACTGAATGTGAACATCTAACACTACCAATAATGACTCATGTTTTCCTGCATTCTGTACTTAGACTTTGCATTAAAAGATCTCAAAGGGAAGTGAATCATTTTATAGACATCTTACAACAGTACCGTTTTCACAGTCACTGGGTTTCCGTTCTTCCACGTGCACACTTGTAACTCTGGTGCCAATTCCTTCTGAATCCAGAGTCCTTACTGGAAGGAAGCCCTCAACATCCTGAAGCTGGTGGTGTCCCGTTCTGCAAGTCTCGTCGTACCCAATGACATCCCCAAGGCCTATGGAGTAGACGTAGGTTCTCCTGAAATATCCTTCGCTAAAATTTTCAACAACGTCTCCAAGGAGCTACCCGGCAAGACCTTAGATTTTCACTTTGACATCTCTGAGGTAAGGTGTCCCGCAAGCAATCTGGTGCCGTTAGGGATTCTCACTGGGCCCGCCTATTCGCTCAAGCTTTAATGGAACCGGTACTTGGTATTGGGCACCGGGACAGGTGCTGTGAAACCGGTTGTCAAAATGAGGAGAAGGCTGACTCGGGAAGCCTACATTGCCTCGAAGAAACAGGCAGATGAGCATTGTGATTGTAGGATAGAGGTGGTCTGGGAATAGGCAGTGTGCACCTAAAGGCTTGTTTCAGAGAGGAAGGAACATCTAAGCTGAGTGTTGAAAAGTTATTAGCCGTAGGGTCGCAGTTAGTGTGCGGGTGTCTTGGTTAGGGTTTCTGTTGCGGTCATAAAATAACCATGGGTGACATCAGCTTGGGCAGGAGAGGCTTCGTTTCGTCTTATAACTTGTAAGCCATCCTCGAGGGAAGGCCGGCCGGAACCTGGAGGCAGGAGCTGATGCAGAGGCCATGGAGGAATGCCGCTTACTGGCTTGCTCCTCGTGGCTTGCTCAGCCTGCTTTCTTGGTTATTCGTAGAAAATGTCGCAAGTTTCTTTGGTGTAGAAGCGTTGAGTCAGCGCTGGCATCTGTTTCTGTGTAGACACCCATCATTGGAAACAAGTATGGCGGCCAGCACAGCGCTGCGGGAAGGAACGGGAAGGCGAAGGTGATCGCAGTCACCAGGAGCACCTCCTCCACCTCCTCTGGCTCCACATCCAACGCCCTGGTTCCTGTCAGCTGGAAAAGACCACAGTTATCACAGGTGCACAAGGAGCCTCAGCATGGGGTGGAAGACTCGATTTTGCAATCATGTAAACATCTGAGAGCTGTCCTAGCTTACCCATATTAACACCTGAATTTCCTTCCTGTTAGCGGAGAACAAGAGAGAAGCTGATGAGCGTGCTCTTCCCTCTGCGGCCCCGAATCTGGCCTCCCAAAGAATCCATCTGTGAGTAATCAGGAGCACACAAATAAAGGGCGCCAAAGTCACTGTGTCTTGGTGCTGGCCCTTTCTAGGTAGTATTAACAAAGAATGAGAAGGGGGTGGTCCTGTCTGTTTTAAATGCTGGCAGCCATGCCGACTGGGCGTTGATCTAGTTGGGCACAAAGACTAGATTGGGGTTCTGCATTGATTGAAGGCTGAGGCCAACAGGATTCTTGAGAGGCTGGTACCTTGGATGCAGAGTGACAAAGATGATGGCAAACTTTTGTTTTTTTTCTTTTTCGGGACATCAGGTCATATTTTCTTCTAATGAGGATTTGGAAGTCGGGGACCAGCAGACCAGCCTGATTTCCACCACAGAGGACGTAATTCAGGAAGAAGAAGTCACTGTTGAAGACAACAGCAGTGAGCAACAGTTCGGCGTCTTTAAGGACTTTGACTTCTTGGATGTTGAGTTGGAAGATGCAGAGGTAAGAGTGTAGGCTGCCTTGATGTTTACAGGTAGTCACGGTGGAGCCGGACTGACCGTCTTTCCTTACGGAGATTAGTCTAAAGTCGGGAAAGGTAAACTAGATATGGAACTACGATTGCCACAGTTAGTCGGTAGCAGAAGGAATCTGAAGTAAGATTGATTATATATTAAAACTGATCAAACACAGTTTTCCTATTTTTGTTTTGAGACAGGGGCTCCTCGCCCTCTAACACTAACTGGCCTGAAACTCATGCCAGTTCTCCCGCCTCAGCCTCCCAAGTGAGAGATGACAGGTGCGAGCCACCATGCCCAGCTCAAATGTAATGGCGTTTGTCACTAAAGCGTGGTAGCTTTGGCTTTCTAGAACTCTGCCTTCTGGCAGGTGCCTGAGGTCCTCTCACTGGCATCCCTAACCAGTTACTTTTTCCTTCAACTCTCCCCAGGACCTGTTTCTTCTGATTCCCAAAGGGCTTTCCTGTACAAACTGATTCTGTCTAGACAGTTATGTCCAGCTAGGGCAGCAGTTCTCAGCCTGTGGGTCATGACCCTTTTGGGGATCAAATGACTCTTTCACAGGGGTCGCCTAAAACCATCCTGTGTATCGTGTATCAGATATTTGCATTACAGTTCATATCAGTAGCAAAATTACAGTTATGAAGAAGCGATGAAAATAATTTTATGGTTGGGGTCACCACAACATGAAGAACTGTATTAAAAGGGGTTGTAGCATTAGGAAGGTTGAAAACCATTGGTCTAGGGGTTTTCTAAAGTGGAAGTTCAAATTCAAAGAGCAGATTTGTCAGCCCACATGGCTGAGCTTGTCCCAAGGCAGAACTCAATCCAGTGTGGTTCTGTGAGCCCTCTGGCCGTCTCCCTGTGCTCCTCTGGCCCTGCCCTTCTGTGGAGGTCAACTCAGTCTCAGGCAGTAGCACAGTGGCTGTCACTGTTCTGTGACCTCACATTCCCACATAGCAATGTCTGGGCAATTAAGATCAGTTTCAGGGATGCTCTCAGAAGAGGGAGAAGTTGATTTTCTCAGATGCTCTTACACCCTTCTTAGCTCATCCATGGGCCCAGGTGACTTCTGAAGCAACAACTATGGTAGATGTGAAAGGAATGGGCTGTTGTCTTAGACTATTGGGATTCCACTCCTGTAGTTCCCCAAACGGCAGTCCCTTAGACCTCAAAAGAATATGTTCGATAGATCAAAGATCTGGACATCCCAAAACTGTTGCTAGTATACACTAATATACAGTAAGATGAAAATGCTTAGCATCCAATGTTCTGTGCCATGTTTGCACATTTCTTTTTCTAAAGAGTCAACTCAGGTAGCTCATGTGCATCCATTAGCTCTCAGGAGGGGCTATTCCCAGCAGACAGTGCTGGGAGCTGTTCCCCTCCTTTGCCTTGGCCTGCCCTGCGGCTTCAAGCATGTGAAAACGGTACCTGGAAATCACACACATGCCAATAGACTTAAGCCACCTTTGAAATGAAAGTTTTAAACCTATGTTTTCTTATTCTATGTATATTTCCTATTTTCCTTTTTTTATTTTTAGTTTTTTCAAAAAGGGCAGGTTTTAAAGAACCTTTAAAAGCATTTTCACATTCATCCATTGAAAAACATATTGGAGGAAGCGTAGGACAGGCTGTCATGGCGGGGATCGAGATGGCTGGCGGGCTGGCGCCCTGCCCCACGCTCGGGAGTGGCTTCTCAATCCTTCTCCAACTACTTGGTTTTCTTGTTCAGAATTCAGATTTCTAAAGACTCTTGACATTTTTCTAACGGTTAAGGTTATTATTATTTTTTGTTTGCCCTTTTTTTTCTTTTCTATAAAGAGCTCTGGAAATGCTTTTGAGTTCATCCAGCCCTTTTAAATGTCTGGGAATGACTCCAGCTTTTAGCAGCACCCCAGTCAGACCACGCTGGAGATACTTACTGCAGTTTGTTTCCTTCAAGTCACAGTAATCTGGGGTGGGGAGTAGAGAGGGGCTGACCTGACTATGCTTGCCAAGGGTGCGTATTTCCTAACCCCTGGGTACTGTCAATGGTGGAAGATGACAATAGGAAATGCTTGGATTGGATGGCTCAGACAAAAACAAAGGAAATGAAACTCCTTCAAGGCTCCCAGGCTTCGAAAGCCCGAAGAGTGCACTCATTCACTCATCAGAGACTTGTTGGGCCAGGTGCCGTCAATGTGCTGTGCGGCACGGTCCTGTTTACAGTGATAAGTTCAAGAGAGGTGCTTTTCAAACTCCGTCCTTGCAGAGCATCTAAAGTACCTTGAGAAACAGCTGAGATGGGTTCGGGGTGTAGTGGGCAGAGCTCCAGAAGCGCCTTCAGCCTGAACAGTTTGGGTTTAATCTGTCAGGCTTGCATAATTAGCTTCCAACTAAAATTCCATTTAAAAGAAGAATTCCTCTGTATAGGAAAAAAATTCATTTTTAAAACTTGTATTTCAGACAACCCCTTCCATGTAAAGGGATATAAATGAATCTTTTTTTTTTCTTTTTTTTTTTTTTTTTTTTTTTTTTTTGCCCGCTCAGTATAATTTGTAACACCAGGGCCTCAGACAGTTAAGAGTTATGTTCTTCCAACATGGAGGTTCAGCACAGACACAACGTAAATCCTAACTGGAGTGCAAGCTGAAATGCGTCATCTCTCTTGTGACCCTTTTGAAGCTGGCAGCAGTTGTGTCTTGATAGCTGCGATCTTATTTTTAAGTTATAGTGAAATAAGCGATCACCGCACCTAGCCGCTGCTATCCCGCGGATGAAAATAACCACGGCCCTGTATCGTATTGTTGAATGTGGGTGCTCCTGAGTCAGCTGCTGCATCGTACCAAGTGCTAGCTGTGTACATTCTGAAAACTTCTGTAAATTTCGTGTTGCCAAAGTGTATCACAGAAGCGTTGTTCTACGTGTCTGTCTGCGCCCCCCCCCCGCCCCCCCCCCAGTTCAAACCACATGTTGGCTTCCTGCAAAAAGCTAAAGCCAGAGCTTGCATCCGTCTTTGGGTTTGAGAAATCAGTTTTCCCAGAAAGCATAGCGTATATTTGAATGTGTGTCTTCGTTTTCTCTAACTCTGTGTGTTTTCCTTTCTGCTAACCAGGAGCTGCAGGTAAGTTGCAGCCTGGTGTTGTGGGTTGTGTCTCCGTTGTCACCGTGGTGTATCTGTCCTCCGTGTGGTCTCATTCATGTCTGTGTATCAGAGTAGAAACGACCTAGAGTGTAGATGTAGTCCACCTCCCCCCCAGCCGTGCAAGATGGATTATCAAGAGAAAATGACCAAATCACTTTTAATTTCTATAAATATAAATAATTGATGACAGTTTAAACATTAAAAAAGAAAGGCCGATTGGAACTCTGCTTCTGGTGACGCATTCAGTGATTTTTTTTTTTCATCTTGGTGTGTGTTTCCGAGCGTCTTAACATCTGCGGCGTCAATAAGCTGAGTCCTGCGTCGTCCTCAGAAATCACATCTTGCTTTTCCAGGGCGAGAGCATGGACAACTTCAACTGGGGGGTCCGCCGGCGCTCGTTGGACAGTATTGACAAAGGAGACACGCCATCCCTCCAGGAGTACCCGTGTTCGAGCAGCACCCCCAGCCTGACCCTGACGAACCAGGAGGACACTGACGAGTCCTCAGAGGAAGAGGCGGCCCTCACGGCTAGCCAGATCCTGTCGCGCACACAGATGGTATCATTCTCACCTTTCCATGAAGTGGAGGGGGCTCAAGTAACTCTTAGCTTCCAGTTTTTTAAAAAAAAAAATGGTGTTTGCATGTCTTTGGGTTGTCCCTTCACTGTTTACAAAATGCATGCACCAAAATCAGACTTACACAGTTGGCCTGTGTGCACCACAGCAGCCAGAACACACCTCAGCCAGCTCTCTGCTAGAGCAAGTTGCGTTGAGCCCTCTTGGGGGCTCCCCTCAAATGACACGTTTTGGCTGTGGGTTAGGGCACTACCACTCTCAGTGCACGGCTGCTTTTCTTAATTGGTGTGTGAAAGTAATACCTTGAGTATAATGTGCAAAGGCTGAGCACAACAGTGGTCCTTTTCAAGATCAAGTTAGGAGACGGGAAAGATAGCTCCGCAGTTACGAGTGTTTTCTCCTCTTCAGAAGGGACCCGCTCTCAGTTCTGGTGGCAGCTTATAACCACCTGTCACTCCAGCTCCCGGGGACCTCACACCCTCTCCTAGGCTCTGCGGGCGTACCCGTACTCACCTACACACATATACACGTAACTTTTATATAGTAAAAGTAACCTTTGCGCGGCGGGGTGCAAGTTAAGTTACGTGAAGTTCTTGCTCCTATCCCAAGGGCCGTGTAGCCCTTTAATGAGTGCACACGGACAAGGCTGCAAGCTCGTCTGTTAATTCAGAAGAGTAGGAGGGTGGAGAAGCCTGAGTTTGCAGGCACAGTCACGTTGGAACTCGGAGACAGCAGCGTGGAGAGTAGCACCATGGCATGTACAGTGCCCAGTCGTCCCCAGTGTGGGTGAGGGATACCCAGCTCTTCCATGAAGGCCTTTGGCACGCGAAACTCAGCCTGTCTCCTTTCAGCGCAGACCCCTAGCTGTACGCTGTCTGGGTCGAGCCCTTGCAACAATATTGCACCGAGCAGGCTTTAAGCAAAAGGTCAGGTTGTCCCGTCTGTGCTCAACTTCCTGTCTCCTCCGCGATTTTGACGTCTCATTATTACACAGAGAAGTCATTCCAGCCCCATCCCCTTTATATGTTCAGCGATTGCTGAGTATCCACGTGCAAAGTGTTCTGCATGTACGAGTCTCCATAACTGTCACCCAGTCCACAAAGCAAGCAGAGTAAGTGGCATATCCCAGAACACACAGCTAGTGAAGGGGACCGGAACCAGGGCATCTGTAGTGCCCATGCACTTCCCCATGGCACCAAAGATTTGTCCCGCAAGGGACTAGTGTAGAAGAACAGTGAACTTACTGGCCATGGAGACTAACCGAATGAGGCACTGCCAGCATCCGTGGAGGCCGACACAGACTCCCGAGGCTGGCTTCGCCTCTGTGGTCACGGTTCAGACTATACAAGCTCCGAAGCAGACCCAAGCAGTAGTGCCTCAAGGAGTCAAGCCACCAACACACAGCGAGTGTCCAGTATGGCTAGCTCAGGGCCAGCCCCAGTCTCAGTGATAACTGAAGTAAAGAAAATCATGTAAAATTGCTGTGTCTGCATAGGAAAAGGTTAGTACTTGCCTCTGTGTATTCTAAATCAAAAGCTCCGTGTTTTCCTGTTGACTACTGACCCAGAGAAAATTGTAACTCTGCTTAAGCCTCACTAATGGTGCTTTCTTAGAAACAACTTTTTAAGAGTTGCTCCTCGTTCTTGTTGAAACTGCACCGCTGGTTTTTTGCTCACGTAACTGAGTGGTGCACTTCATCATTTCATGCCTGTCTCTCAGGTGTCCCCGCTGTGTCAAACCCTCAGATCTGGCTGAGGTGGAGCTCAGTCATAGAGTACCTGTCTGGCATGCACAGGGTCCTTGGTTCAATCCCAGCACCACAAAGATAAATCAATCCTCAGACCTACCAAAACACGACCTGCGGATCTGGGAGTGAAGCTCAGTTGGTTGAGTACTTAATTCACACAAAACACAGGGTTTGATCCCCATCGGCACATAAACCAGGCATAGTGGTGCATACCCGGAAGGTGGAGGCAGGAGAATCAGAAGTACAAGGGTCATTGGCTACAGAGAGTTTGAGGCCTGCCTAGGACATATGAGAATCCCTCCCAATGCCGCCCCAGCGGGTTGGGGAGGGGGAGGAGCATGATACATGAAAAATACATATTTTGGCTCAAAGATAGTAGAGTTCTAGATAGCTCTTGGCTCCTCCCCTTTGTTTAGTCAGCGGCATTTAACCTGTGTGGGTGCACGCTCCATCATGCTGAGGGAGTAGCTGCTTCCATTCACAACCCATTCTGGTACATGCCCTGTTGGGGGAGAAGGCTAACTGTAGGAAATCCCAAAAGTTCTTTATAACCAAGCCCATAAAATGATTTGATGATGCCCCCTGTGCTCGTGGCTGTCGCCGCTAACGAATGCATCTCTCCTCCCAGCTCAGCGGCGACTGTGTGGCGGATGAGACGATGCCCGAGCACCAGGACCTGCTTCAGTCCCAGGATTCTGCCAGCAGCAATACAACAGAAGACGTGCTGCAGATCAGAGACGAGACCCCCAGTTTGGAGGCCTGTCTAGATAATGCTAGCAGCCAGCTGCCTGAGGTGGGGAGACGTGGGGCTGGTGCATGGCCAATCTAGGCTCCCCTCGGCACTCCTCCTCATCCCTCGCTCTTCTTCCCAAAGAGTTTCCGGCTGATGTGCTGCTAATTATTTGATTTGTTTCCAGTATTTCTAACCTGTCGGGTTGTTTTTAACAAAACATTCAGACCCGGTTGGGTTGGGTTCTTTTGTTTTGTTTTGTTTTCTTTTGTCGTTTTGTTTTTAAGATGACGTGTTGGAAATGGCCGACAGGTTAAAAATAATGTCAAGTGTGTCAATGAGCATTTTGCATTGCAGAGTGTGACTTGGTTACTGTGGGAGCGCTTCTGTGGGGACAGCAGGCATCGCCGGGGTGCTGAGTTTCCGTGAAGGACCGCTTCTGTGTGTCCCTCCCCTCCCCTCCCCTTTTGCTTTGTATGGGGTTTCTGTGATTGGTGCTAGGACTGGGTCAGGACCTCAGGCTAGCTGTGTGAGCAGCCAGTTCAGTGAACCTTCTCAAAAGACTTTGGAACCACTAGTATTATGGTTTTTGGAAAGGCCTGTGAGAAGTAAGCCAGATTCCAAGCTAATGACTGACCCAAAATAAGTAAGTATTAGTCTTAGTTTTGTTGTTGTTGTTGTTTTAAGATGATTACAGATACTTTTTTAAAATGTAATTATTGCTATAGCTCTGTGAAACATGCTTTTTGTTCGGGTAAGTATTAGAAACTGGTGCAGTTTTGTCTGTTAATGAAATTAATGTAGACCTCAACTGACGTGGTTCTTGGACTGTATTACTTTTGTAAGGCAAAATCTCATGTTCTTACTGGGCTGAGATCGGGCATGTCTGGACCCTCTTTAACAGAGCACAGGTGTATTTTGAAATGGAGACATTTTGCCTTCCTGATCACCAGTCTTTGAAATACTACTAGAGCGAAGATGTGGATAGCTCAGTCAACTATTCATTGTGACTGCACTAGGTGCCAGAGTGTCAGGAGCTAGAAGGAAAGCAGATATGATATTTACTGTCTACATTAAGGAAGATTGAAAAGGTGTTGGGTATATGCATATCTCTGTGTGTAATGTGTATATAAATATATATACATATGATGTATATCTGTACATAAGCACACACATAATAATATATATACATACATACACATTTCAGTACAGGAACTCAGTAATATGCTGAAGGATTTGTGGAAATTCAGAGACACATAAGCTGATTTTGGTGGTGACAAGGATAAAGGACAGATTTCAGGGTACTGGGACTGTCCAGGCAGATGGGTAGCATATGGAAGACATGGCATGTAGCTAACATGGTATGTTCAGTGGACTGCAGGCAGTCCAGTCTCCTAGGGCATAGGATGGGCCGAAGAGGCAAACAGCACACGTGAAGAGGATCAGACATGTGTGGTTGGAAATGCCATCCCTAAGACTGAGACTTCATCACCAGAGAGCAGGAAATCGTGTGGGTGTTCCTTTCGAGAGACGGCTCTGCTGATGTGTGTTTGAATACTGCCTGAGATAAGCAGCTTAAAAAGAGGAAAGGCTTCTTTTGGATCACATCTGGTGCTTTCAGTCCCTGACATACTGGCCTGCGGTAGTGATCGTGGAGGAAGCATATACAGAGCAAATCTACTCACCGTGGTCTTGAATGGCATAGCAAAAGGGGAGAGAGGAGAGCAAGGTGCCACAGTCCCCTTCACAGGCCACACCCCCAGTGACCTAGACACCCACTAAGCCCAGCATCTTCCAATAGCACCACGTTAGGGAACAAGCCTTTACTTCATGGACCTTTAGGGATATTTCCAGTCCCAAAATATAGCAATACCTATGTCAAGATAAGCAGTGTGTGTTAGACCCTAGAGCAAGATGCACCATAGGTGAGCATTCGTTCATTTCTTTTTTTTTTTTTTTTTCCTTTTTTCTTTTTTTTCAAGGCAGGGTCCTACTCTGCAGGGCTACAACTACAGGTGTGAGCCATCTTAACCAACTTAGCCAGTGCTATTGAGCCCCTGTACCATGCTGGACACTGGTCTAGGCTCTGGAAATATAAAACAGAGGCAGCTGGTGGCATGGAGCTTAATCCTAACAGGAGTGACAGATAGTGAGCATTTAAAAACAGCATGAGGAAGTGGTCCTTGTACTGAACCACCTCCAGAAATTTAACGGTCATGTGGATGTGAGTGTCGGGAAAGGCCTGTGAGATGAGGCCTAGGATAATCCTGAATGCATATGTGGGGTATTTGTCTGTTTCTTGGCTGTTTTGTTTCAGGTTGGGTTTTGATTTAGGCTTGTTGAGATGGACTCTCACTGTGTAGCCTAGGCTGGTCTGGAACTCACAGTGGTCCCCCTGTCTCAACCTCTCAAGTGCTAGGATTACATTCATGAACCTAGCTTCATCCAACAGTATGTAATGGACTAATGGACTCCCTTCCTAAGTACCGTAAAGTCCCTGGGGCATCTTTTCTACCAAAGAAAGAGCACTTCAATTTACCCCTTTTCTTTCCCTTTTAATAAGGGGTTCGTTCTCACTATACACTTTGTGCTACTGAAGGATAGGAATGAAAGGATTATTTTAAAACAGAATCATTTCATTCGTAAACAGCTCCCATTAAAGCTGTCAGCAAAAGAATAGCTCCTACAAAGGAATGACAGCATTGTATCTGTTCACTGGGCTGGCATAATTTGTTTTTCCCTGTGTCTCTAATACAGTGACCAGTGTTCCAAAATTGCCCTCTAATAAAGAAACACGGGGAAAGCACCAAGATACTAAAATCATAATTCATTTTAAAGTAACTTATACTGGGAAGGTAAAGGAGGTGTCTTAATTACTGTTCTGTTGCTTTGGAGAGGCATGACTTAGGCAAATAAAAGTAAGCATTTAATTGAGAACTTGCTTAAAGTTTCAGAGGGTTAGTTCATTATCATATTAGGGGGCATGGCGGCAGACAGGCATAGCACTTGAGCAGTAGCCGAGAGCTTACATCTTACCTGAAAGTTCTGGAGGTAGGGGGAGAACTGGAATAGCCTGGGCTTTTGAACCCTCAAAGTCCACCCCCCAGTGACACACCACCTTCAACAAGGCCACACCTCCTAATCCTCACTAAACAGTCTACCAACTGAGAACCAAACAGACAAATATATGAGCCTAAGGGGAGAGGGGGTCTCATCCAAACCACCACAGGAAGCATGTCATGGCAAAAACTTTGTGGCTTCTCTTTGACTGAAAGTAAATCACTAGAGGGCTGGCAGAGATGGCTCAGCAGTTATAAGCGCTTGCTGCTCTTGCAGACAACCTGAGTTTAGTTCCCAACAACCATGGCTGACAGTCTACAGCCATCAGTAACTTCAGCTCCTGGAGATCCAACGCCTCCAGCCTACCAGTGCACCTGCTCTCATGTGCACATACCCACATGCGGACACGTACACCTACACAATTAAAAATAGTACAAGTATTCTTAAACAACAACTTCCTCTCTTCAAGACATGAAGTCTTCACTTGATTTTTTTAAAGAAACCTTCAATCATGGGCCACAGAAAACTTTGCACATAGAAAATGAACCTTTAAATGTAACAAAACGTGTGTGTCTTAAACATTGTGTGACTCTGGAATTCAAGGAAATTTGATTCTCATAATCTGCATATAAACCATGGGATTCATTCTACAAAACCAGTATACTACTTAATGAAATCTAGGGACGTTGTTATAAATTTCCAATATACACCAAATAATGGTATTTTCCGATAAAATAATAACCTAAAATAATAGGTTAAAAACTATAGCCAGCGATAGCCAAATATAGGTCTACACTAATGAAAAGTGCAGGCTTCGTGCTATGGTGTTTGGGGGTATAATACAGTATACTCAACTGATGTGGGGGAAAGAAATGATACCAGTAAATTATAGCTGTAAAGATATTTCTAGCAGTGTTAGATAAATTATCTTTCCAGATACTAGTGCTGTTTCTTCACTCACTAAGTCTTTAAAACCAAACTTCAGGTGGAAACCTGAATATAATCCACTAGCATGACTTAGGTGCTACTCTGTGAGGTCAAGGTTCGCTGCTTGCCTCATCCAGATCTGTGTTTCCTTAATGGACTTCCTGGTCCTCCGCCATATTCCTCAACCTTTGAGGTCTTCTGGTGTCTGTCCTCAGAATACCATCCCTAGCTATCTTTCTCTGCACCAGTGATTCTCAGCCTGTGGGTCATGACCTCTTTGGGGATCAAACGACTGTTCCACAGGGGTCGCCCAAGACCATCTGCATGTCAGATATTTACATTACAATTCGTATCGGTAGCAAAATTACAGTTACGAAGTAGCAACAAAAGCAATGTTATGGCTGGGGGTCACACAACCCCAGGAACTGTATGAAAGGGTCGCAGTGTTGGGAAGGTTGAGAACACTGCCTAAGCCCAACATCAGCTGTGTCCTTGAGAAATTAGTCTCGGTTGCCTCAGACAGCCATGGTGTTTCCTTCCTTTGGTTAGGTACCAGCACACATTTTGTATGTGCCTGGTACTGTTTACCATATGCATTCCATATGCCAGTGTATGCTGTTGTCATTTGCATGTTAGCCTAAGTCCATTATAAGATTACAGACTTGTGATTAAGAATTAATTTGTAGCTGAGCACCTGCCTAGAAAGTGCTCAAAATTCTTTTCATGGGTGAGTTTTTCAGAAGAGAGAACTAAGGTTCAGGCTAACCCAGGGGCTCTAACTTCTGCTTACTTTTCACATTTTTGTAGGAAAAATTCCACTTTTAAGCAGTAAAAGAAAAACTAAAAACTACTGCAAATAGAAAGTAACGTAGGTCTAATACAAGTCCACCTTGGTTTTTAAAACGGCGCTACCATTGAAACTCAGACTGATCAGACTTATCCATGCAAATTAGAAATGAGTGTTGACACCATTTCAGTATATACTTTGAACATGTTTTTCTTTTTAAATAGTGGTAGTTCATTTATTCAGCCAGTGTCCATTGGGTTTCTCCCCTTTGGCAGTCACAGCAACATCATGTCAGCATGTTAACAGTGGGTAAGAAGAGAGACCCACTTAACTGCCGTTATACTCTATAACATGGATTTTCATTCACTAGAGGTTAGGGATGTGCAGCCATTGTAAAGGAGCTTGTAATTCATTGAATTTCAAAAGTTAACAGCTTTAAGTGTCCTAATCTTTGTGAACTCTATGTTAGCCGTGAGGCTTCACTGGGTCTCAAAGCTGCAATGAACTATTGTCTTACCTGCTCTCTGCATCACAGATACCAGGAAAGTGAGCATGGCTATTTGGGTTGAATGTCCTTATAACTGCTCAGTGTCTGGTTCTGACTTGTGGGCAGCCCAGCCCCAGGATCAATGGGTTCACTCTTGAGCCAGCTGTGTGCCTATGGCCAGAATTTACTGTGTTCTGGCAAAATGAAGGGAATGCTAAGTAGTCCAAATAAAAGAGAGACTTCATGGTAATGCCAGGTTTTCTTGTATAGATATATAATGTGTATGAAAGAAGGTATTTTAGCATAGGGCATAGAGTCCAGTCAGCACCCAAATCCTGTACATAAGAGGAAAAAAGAAAACAAAGCAAAAATTGTCTGGTGTTTTCATATAGCAATTGGCTGTATACAGTAATTTTTACAGTTCTAGGGCTGGGATTTGAGTCAGTAGTAGACTGCTTGCCTCAACTCTGAGGCCTGGGTTATTCTATACTTGCAAAAAACAAAAGGGAAAAAGAAAAACAGTCGGACAATGAAGACAATTGTATATATTCACAATTCTAAAACCATACAAAGTAGACAATTTAAGTGGAGACTTGGATTTGGCAGTCATTCTGTATTGTGTTAATAAAATTCTTCTTTTAGTGTTGTTGAAGTCTGCTAAAGCTACAATTATTTCACAGGATACAAGTTCAGTATTAAAGGAGGAACATGTTACAGCCTTTGAAGATGAAGGGTCATACATTATCCAAGACCAACAGGACCCGCTAGTTTGTCGAGGAATTCTTGATTTAGAAGAAACTGACATGCCAGAGCCTCTGGCCCCTGAAAGCTACCCCGAGTCGATCTGCGAAGAGGACGTCACCTTGGCTTTGAAAGAGTTGGATGAACGGTGTGAGGAGGAAGAGGCTGATTTCTCTGGGTTGTCCAGGTGAGCACAATCACACATAAAGTAATGAGTCTCCACTCCAATCCCACCCCGTCCCTACCCCATTCCAGTTTATGCATTTTGATTTATTGGTATTTAGTCTATAATCATACTCTCTTCGTTTTTAAAGATAAGGCATAGTATGGTTGTTTGTTTCTGCTAGCAGCCATATCAAACATAAACAATCCATCCCTAACACACCATGTTAGAAGCACACCATGCGCCTGTTTGGGCAGAATACCAAAAGGCCCAGTGTTAAAATCAATAGTATGTCTAAACGGTATGTCCAAAATGTATCCAAAAATTATTATCTGCCAGGGGTCAGAAGTTAAAAGTTAGATTGCTGTAGGAAGCCTGAGGAGTTACTTCTTGGCACTGAAGGATGATACATTGTTCCTTTCAGATGTTTATGTTCTACACATTCATGATACTACCTAATGTCTACTATTTAAATTTTATAACTGTTTGTAGTTCACCATTAGGTTCTTGGTAAAGGTATCTAACTTTTTATATTCTACCAATGTACTTCCCCCATTGTACAAAAACAAAGCTCTTGATAGTTACCAATGTTTGAAAGTAACATTATAAACTAACTAACATTATAAAGATTCAGGTTTGTGCCATCCTGCAAGACTAAAGCAAAGCAGTTTATTTCGGCACGTTACTACTACTGAATAGAATGTTGCATGTCTACTGAGCACACAGGTCTAGCTCACAGCACTTTTTATTAAAATCAGTCACCCGGTGACTTTAAAAAAAAACAAACTCCTTTTAAGGTAAAGTAGGTTTTTACTTCAGGCGAGTATTTTAATATGCTCCAAGCCTTACTCTAGTGTCTGTCTTTTTCTCTCTTAATTAAAATTTTTCTTATTTAGAAATTCATACATGAGTACTGTTATTTACGTGACTTCTCCCCCACCCTCTTCCTCCTTCAACTGTTTGCCCCCTTCCCTGACTCCCTCTCAGATTCATGACCTCTTCTTCATTATTGTTACACACAGACACAGACACACACACACATAGACACACCAGTGAGTCCATTTAGTGCTGCTCTTACGTATGTGTTTAGGGCTGAGCACTGAGAAGCTGCCACAATCACTGGTAAGGAGGGAACCACACAGAAAAGGAGGAACCTATCCCCACAGATTTCCCTCCTACCCCCACCTTCATGTGCTATGGCACATATGTGAGCACGCGTGTACTCGCATACGCGCACACAGATAGATGGGTGAATGAATAAGAAAAAAACTAAATGAGTAAAATCTAATTTTATAAAAGGATCCAAAGTAGATCACAACATGAAGGCACTCTAATCCATATTGATTGATTGTTTTGGGACAGGGTCCTTTCTACGTAGCCCTAGCTGTCCTGGAACTCCCTGTGTAGACCAGGCTGGCCTCGAACTCAGAGACTCGCTTGCCTCTGCCTCCCAAAACCTGGGATTAAAATTGTGCACCATCACACCCAGCTTTAATCCATATTCTCTGTAGATGTAACTGGTGTTAATCCAGTAGTCATATTTGTAGACTTGGTTTAAGATAGTTGCTTGAAATTAAAAGTTCTAAAATAGGAAGGCCATGAATTCACTTGCGCCATCCTAGGGAGTTTAGACTGCAATCTCTAAGTCAATGTGTATGTGTGAGAGTAGTTTATATGAGAAGGATAGAGTACTATGAGCCTATTCTTTTAAGATAGGATAGGGTGATGGTTACTCTGGTTTTTGTTTCAACAGTCAAGAGGAAGATGAACAAGATGGTTTTCCAGAAGTACAGACGTCACCGCTCCCAACGCCCTTTCTGTCTGCCATAATAGCAGCTTTCCAGCCCGTGGCTTACGACGATGAGGAGGAAGCATGGCGCTGTCACGTCAGTCAGATGCTGTCGGACACGGATGGGTCCTGCGCAGTGTTCACTTTTCATGTGTTTTCACGGCTGTTTCAGGTCAGCGGAGGTTCAGGTTTCTGAACCCGTGTTATAATAATCTGGTAGTTAGGCCTCCCTACTCGAGATCTCAAGCAACTGTTCCTACCAGTTTTCTTTAGCAAGCATGTTTCTGTGAAGGTAACATTTCCTTAATTCGCGGCATTGCGTGTAGTACTCCTGCTGTTGATCAATCGCTAATGCAGACAGGAAAACCTGAAAAACTGCTACAAAACTCCAACACAAAGGTCTGACTGATTTTTCTGTCATATACTGAGTACCATCGTGGGTACCAGAGAAATAAAGGCATGTCATTGGACCTGGCCTCCCTCCATCAGCTTGTTGTAGGGAGGTTCAAACGTTTAGAATGGGGTGCTGACACTGTCATCACCATGGGAACTGAGTTCCACCGTGAGGTGATGGTAGTAATGAACACTGTCACTTATTGAGTGCCCACCCTGTACCCAAGTGGATTCCCTTTTGAGCGTTGTGTTGGGAAGGAGAGAGCCTGAGGTACCAAGCTGCCATTCCTCTAAACTATCCACCATCTTTCTTCCCCACCTACCCTAACTCAGCACACCTTAGGAAACGGAGATGTGCATACACTTCACCGGTGTTCCCCTTGCACTCCGGCCTCCAGTTTCCTCCCTGGGCAGTCTGTAGTACTCAGTAGTGGGCGCTTTGACTTGGCCTTCTGCAGGCAGCTTTCTGTTTGTTTCCCTCCTTACCAGTGATAGTGGCAGTTTCTCGTTGTGGTCCCACCCCTCCCCCCGGGTCCTAATGTCATCTAGCAGCACCACACACATGTAGATACATATTAGCTATTTCCTACACCGAGCTGGGTCACCCCTCCTAGGGCAACCTGGTGGTGCCTGCCCCTGGGAGGTCACCGTTTTCATGCTGATGGTCATAGCTCACTACAGGCAAGAACTCGTGGACTCCAGCAGTTTTCCCACCATGCCCTCCCAAACAGGTGGGAACACAGGCGTGTGCCATTGTACCCAACCACATTAGCTAGCTGTATAATAATTACACAACTTGGAATCATCAAGTATTTACCATAGGTCAGACACTGTCTTAGACTAAGAGGAGATGCTCCCGAGAGCACATTCTTCCTCCCCTATATATGAGGGCTTGTGTGTTCTGGGATGTGAAGTATGATTCTCTCTGCCCCCTAGATGAGAAGGCATATGCCGTATATCGTGTGTGTGTGTGTGTGTGTGTGTGTGTGTGTGTGTGTGCACGCTACTATTTTGCTAAGTATTGAGTCATTCTTAAAAGTTAACATTATCTTGGCCTGGAAAGATGGCTCAGCAGTTAAGAGCATTGACTGTTCTTCCAAAGGATCTGGGTTCAATTCCCAGCACCCACATGGCAGCTTACAACTGTCTAACTCCTGTTCCAGGGGATCCAACATATGCAGACAAAACACCAATGGATATAAAAATAAAAATAAATCTATTTTTTAAGTTGATATATCTCCTAAGGAAATAGACTTAGCAGCAGATATATTAGATCTGTTATTAGAATTCTATCATCACGATAATTTCAGTTGTGAGTCTGCTTCTTTACATAAAAGTGGGCACTTTTTTATGAAATACTAAACTTTTCTCATGCTTTTCCTCATAGACAATTCAAAGAAAGTTTGGAGAGATAACTAATGAGGCAGTGTGCTTTCTTGGTGAGAGCCTACAGCGCATTGGTACCAAGTTTAAAAGCTCCTTGGAAGTAATGATGACGTGTTCCGAATGCCCCACCGTCTTTGTGGACGCCGAAACGGTAAGCCAGGCATGGTGGTGCACATCTGGAAATCCCAGGACTGAGGCAAGAGGATGGAGAGTTTGAGGCCAGCCTGGGGTGTGTAATGAGTTCTAAGCAATCCCCCTATTAGTGAAAGCCTGTTTCAAAACACAAAATAAGTGACTACATTGGAATGTTGTCATTAATTTATTGGCCCTTTGTACAAAAAAAAAAAAAAATCTCAGTTTCGAAGTGTGAGGGTTTCTTAACCCTGATCAACAAATGTAGCAAAATGTCATTCCAGCCAGGCATGGTGGAACCTTTAATCTCAACTTTCAGGAGGCAGAGGCAGGGCAGAGCTCAAGGCCAGTATAGCATACAGAGCAAGCTCTAGGCCAGCCAGAGTTCATAGAAAGACTGTTAAAAAAAAAACCATTCCAGTATATGAAATGCAGTATTAACAGTTCAATGATTCTGCCCCTCCCTATGCATATAGATAGAGTTCAGGATGAGGAGGTGGAAGTGTTGTATTCTTAAACAAAAGTTTGTAACAAAAGTTGGTCGGAGAGGCGAGACCTCTCAGTGTAAAACATCCAGAGCCCTTTGGTGTTCCCTGACTTGCTTTGAGCATCCTTAGCTTAGACAGCTGCATGTTTAGAAGCAGCTTCAAGGATGGCGCCTTTGAGGTGTATACCAGTTTGACAGGGAGGCAAAGGATGTCCAATAACCAGCTGGCAGGAACTCTGACCTGTCCGTGTGTCTGCTTTCACAGCTGATGGCATGTGATTTGCTGGAAACCCTCAAGTTCAGTGTCTTGGAGCTGCAGGAACATCTGGATACCTACAACACCAAGAGGGAAGCAGCCGAGCAGGTCAGTCTCCTCTATGTACAAAACTACCGTGTGCTTCTGACACCAGAAGTGTCAACCCGGATGCAGAATACCCCGGACAGACAAGCAGCTCTCTCCCTGGCCTTATGGTGGGTCCTGGGAAAGCTCCTCTCTGTCTGGAGAATTCCTGGCTTTGGCTTTTAGAAAAGAGTGTAAGAGCACAGTGGGAGAACGCGGCTGTGGTCAGCAGGTCAGCATGTCGGCATAGCAGGTGGGGCAGGAAGCTGTGGCGTAGAGCGTCTTCTGCCCTGGTGTAGGTGGGGACAACGGGCATGGAGTAGATCACAGGTGCTGGCTGCTTCCACAATTCTAGTCCGTCATTTAAACACTGGCCCAGCTCCTTAAGTCTGCCCAGAGTGCTTTCAATTGACAAATGCTGAAAAGGGGGTGGGGTGTTCTCTCAAACTTTAGGCATCTTTTTCTAAAATACACAAAACTTCAGTAGTATTAATTATAACCACATTTAAAGACCTATGAAAAATTGAATGTGAAACCTGGTTCTCCTTTCCCTAAGTCTTTGAGGTAAGAATCTGTAACACAAATTGTACGTGTGAATACAAGTTGAATGCCCCAATCCAAAAATTTGAAATCCAAGATGCTTCAAAATCCAAAACTTTTAAGCATCAGCATGACATCAGAAGTGGGAAAGTCCATGCCTAACATTATGTGACGGGTCAAAACATGATGTAAGGAAATGATTGTCGAAGCGTAAGACTGTGGTAGTGATGTCAGACCAGCCAGACTGAACCCCCAAGTGGCTAGTCCAGTGCTATCTTTGCTTTCTGGTGCTTCGGTTTATATGGACTTTGACTTATGATCAGTTAAGACTTGTACAAAGTTACCTGCAGGCTATGCTAATGCAGTACACACATACATGTATATATGTGTGTGTGTGTGTGTATATATATATATATATGTATGTATATGAATTCTGTGCTAGATTTTTTTCATTCCTTTAAAATGAAACAGAAAACAAGACAAACCTCATGTACATATAAATATTCCAAAACCTAAAAAACACTCTGGCTCCAAGGATAAGGGGTACTCAAGCTATAGCTACACAATAGTTATCAGTCACGTAAGTCACTAGTATAAATTAAAGTCCCAGTGATGAGCATATCTTCTTGGTCAAGATGTTCTAGCAAAGCTGTTGTCAGCCAAGTACTATATACAGCTTCCAAAGAGAAGGAAAGCTTGGTGGGACTGGGAAATGATCATGGACTCTGGATAATGAATGGGGTTGGAGGATTGTTTCAGGAAAGGAAATACTTGTGCCTAGGCTTTCTCTTCTTTATCAGAGGAGTAGAGAAACGAGCTTTCAACTTAGGGAATTATCAAGATCAGGTCTATAAATACTGCTGTCTGCATGGGACTGTCTGTGCATCTGCCCAGAAAGTGTCTCCTGGAATGGAGAATGGAATTGCTAGGGCATAGAATGTGTATGAGTTTGAGTCTACCAAGCAGTTTTGCTAAAGAAATGTTTGCACGAGATGAACATGGATTTTTTCCATTGCTTCATCTCTTGATCATCACCAGATGCCGTCTTTTGTGATTTCAGTTGTTCTGGTGGGTGGATATGAGGTAGAATCTCACTTATCTTACATTTCCTTAACCACTAATACTGGAGCATAGTTATCTTCATAGGGGTAGCTTATGGATCCTGCTTCCCATCGCCCATGTCTGAAATGAGCTGTTTTTCTCAGTTATTTACAATAGGTCTTTATTGTTTGTGGGGAAGGAAGCAGCACACTATGACATGCATGAGTTAGTCACAGGACACCTTGTAGGAGTTTGCTCATTCCTTCCACCATGTGTGTTCCAGAGACCCAACAAAGGTCATCAGGCTTGGTGGCAAGTGCCTTTTCCCACTGAGCCACCTCTGTGACCCTCAGTGGTCACTTTTTATTGGATGTATATGTATTGAAGTTACTTTTCCCCCCCGCTGTGGCTATTTCACTGATGAATCTTTTGATGACCAGATATTTAATTTCACTTTATTTAAATGCAAGTTATCAGTCTATCCCACTATGGTTGTGCTTCGTGGGGCTTCAGAAGTCACTGCTTACCCTAGAAGCTGTGGTTGATACCATAATGGCCCAGTGCATTCAGTCTCCCTGGTCTATAGTCCTTCCCAGCACAGGTTTAACTCCACCCACATGGAATGGCCTTGTAACTCACTCTAACCACTACAACTTCCAAGAAAAGTCCTAAGAGGCCTTTTACAGTGTCTGCTTCTGCCACCAAACTGATCAGAGTATTTGGAAAACTCTAGAAGACTTTGACTCTGGCCACACAGGAAAAAAGAGGCATTCCAGCTAAGTGCCCACAAGACAGATGTAGGAGGAAGGCCTGCTTGGAACGTTGAGGTCCTGGTCAAACCATCAGATAACTTAGAGGCAACAAGAGCACATACATTATCTGATGTTGGTCATATGCATGGCAAATATTTTTTTCTCTTCACTGTTACTCTAAGCCATTACATTTTAGGGTGGTTGGTTTTACAACAGATTAACTACCTTTAATGAGGCAACATCAAATGCACACAGATAAATCCAGCTAATGATATGCTAAGACCTTTACACAGACACTTCAGCCACGAGAAATAAAAGACCACTCAGAGAACCAAACCATGTTTCATTCTTCGTGTCAGGAGATCCATTTTTTTAAAGATGTCATCTATAGACTTAATGTAATGTATTTGAAAATCAAATGGCATACTGATGGGAATTCTAAAATTTAATTCCAGAATGTATATGGATATACAGATGGCTCATAATTACACAATCTTCTTGAACATAGGGTCAGTGACCTCTAACTCTCCACTCATCTCTGGCCTGCTCTTTCCTGTAAATGAAGTCTTCGCAAAGTCTTTGAGCAAAGAAAACATAAGAGCAATTAGGTAGGAAGTGGGGATTCTCTGCATGAACCCTCTGCTGCTGCATCTTGCGCATGCTGTTAGAAGGCCAGTGTGCACCCATGGGACTATATTGTTAGGGATAAAACCAGAAATAATTAATGTTTCTTAAAATGCTAAATAGGGTATATGATATTTAAAATTTTTAGAATAGGCAGTAAATAATCAACTGAAATAACTTTTCCATTTTTAGTTTAGTTGGACAAACTGGTCAAGTAGTTATCTTAGTTAAACACATATGGTGTATGAATAGAGATTAGTGCATCAGTTCCGTGGTAGATGTCAACTGCATTTTGCTGAGGGTAAAGAGATCTGCTGATGGCCTCTGACAGTGGCTGCCAGCAGCTACATCTTACTAGGAAAGCTTAACATGTTTTTATTCCAAGATGCTGTCAAGAAAATAACCTAAGGGCAATGCAGTCGGGGTGATTGTGATAAAAGGGACAGAAAGTCAAAAAGAAACAATTACCATTTCTAATTTAATTCTTTGCATGTAGAACACTAAGTAATTTAAAATATTTTCCAGGTAGCTACTTAATGTAGCTGGTAGTTTTTTCTCAAAGGGCAAAGTCTTGAGTGGTTAATTTGATTACTTAATAATTTCACAGACACACCAACAACAAAACCCAGTCAGCCCGAAGAACTGACACCATCAATCTGTCAAATGCAGGAGCTTCATCTGAAGGCTCCTGGCTCGCACATTGGAAAGTCTGTGGCTACACAGACTTTCTACACACCCACAATGCTACTTGAGTAAAGTCAATACAAATTTAAAATAAAGAATAGCCCTGGGGTAAAGAAAACCCTTATTTGGCTTCTATATCCCAAATGCCTCAGAGATAGCATGCTTTTCATTTATTACCATCCAAAAAGAAAGAAAATAAATACAAACAGGATTTAGATAGATCTTGGTTTCTGTTCCACTAATTAAAATTGACATGCATCTTCCGAGAACTACACTTTGAATGAACAAGACAGTCCTGTCTCATTTTTCTTTGTCTTTATTAAATTGACCAAGGGAAGAGTGAATCTCACATTTAGACACAAAGGTCAGGAAGAGACAGTGAAGATTTCCAATAAAATCCGCAAAGCAAAAGATCTTACGATATGAGACTTCACAGGTCTCAAGAACACTGATAATCATCTTTGTTAATAAACTCACAGTGTATGCATCTTGTTTACTGATCCCTTGTTCATTTGTTCCATAAAAATGATTGGTCTTAGGTCGATCAAGTTTTGTCTATGGCCAGTCCTAGCTTTTAAAGTCAGTTTCTGTAGACAGACTTATTAGTGCAATAGTTTCATTATGTCATGATTATTGAAATTTGCCCTTGTTTTTTCTATAGTGGTTAGACAATTGTAAGAGGACATTTGGTGTCAATGAAGACATTTATAGGATAAACTCCAGTGCACAAGTAAGTCTCTCTTCCTCTTTCTGCTGAATGTCTACATTGGATATTATAAAACAATGTATATGTGCAATCGTCCTTACTTGATATTCCTAGAAAGAATGTAAGCCTTTTCATTTTGGTTATCAGAACAATCTTTCTGAACGTTCAGTTCGGTGAAATATTGGCTTAGTAATGAAAAATTCACTTTAATAAAAATGAACAGGCAGCTTGTGACTGGAGCTTAATAACATTTAGTAGATAAGGTTGATGAGTATCTAGACTGTCCAAGTTGGCATTTAGTTACATCTGCCTCTTGGGGGCGGGGGGGGGGGGGGAGAAATGGTTTTACATTAGTATTCTGTGGCTATATTGTTCGGAGAGAAAAGCAAACCGCAAAGCAGTGTGCTCTAAACCCGTTATACTCTAAATGTGAAACTGGCTCTGTTTTTTTCCTGTAGTTCCTCAGTAGCGACACATTCTTAGAGGAAGGGGCGTCCATATGTCCCCCTGGGAAGAGTACGTTAAGACCTATGTGTTATTCCAGTGGGAGCAACTTAATACTAGGAGAAAGCCGTTAGCAACTCAGGCTCTAGCATAGCATAGTAACAAAAGCTATCCTAGAATAAAAATCTGAAATTTGGTTAAGAATGAAATCTTGAGAAAAATCATAATTTAACTGTTAAGCTTTTCAAGCATGATGCCACTACATGTTTCATAGTGATATTCTCTCTCCGCCACTCACTGTATCTAGTAAGCAACAGAAGCTAGGATTTAAACCTAGACAGGTAATTCTAAGCTCTGTACTATTTTAAAGGAAAATTAAAATCATGAATAAAGAAATAAGGTGAGATAGAAGTTAACTCTAGAATTGAATCCATTGGGTACTTTTGACAATGCCTAGAAGCATGCATATAAGCCAGGTGGGGATGCTGAGTGGTTCTATTCCTTCTTCCTCTAAGACTCCTGACTCGGTTAACAGCTTAAGATGTTCTACCGAGTGAAAAACAGACTGTACACTTAAGACTGATTCGTATCTTCCCTCCTTACACAACCTGGTGCGGTCTGAACAAGCAATCAGTAAATAGTTATTGAATTAATGAAAACAGAAGTCTGTCATGCAAATTTCAGTGTACTTAAAATGTGTGTGCCATCCTCAAAAACTGCTTTGTGGTATTTCACAGCTATAGAATCTGTGCCCTTGCCTGTAACTATAGTGGCCATAAGCTTTATCAGTGCGCGTCAAAACCAATACTATTGGCATGTACGTGTAAAACCGGTTCTACTTAGCATGCTAACAGGAATAATAAAAATGGATTTGAAACTCGTATTCCCACCTGAAATAAACTATATGAAATAAAACCTTAGCAGTAAAGCCTCCCGCTAACTGTTTGACGTTTGGATTGTGCTCTGCTAATGTTACTGGGCCACTGTTTGCATAATTTATGGTCAGCTGTGTCGAGCTAAAGTTCACCTTTGCTTAGCAAATCCTTTCTAAACTGACAAAAATAAATGTTAAAAAAAAAAAAAAAAAAAAAAAACAGCCCTTCAGAGGAAACTGTTCAGAAAAGCAGATTCAGAGTGGCTTCTAGAAGCTTCATTTATGTACCAAAAGTTGCTGTTTTGAGTCAAACTTCCGACCTACATGACATTTGAAGTATAACACAAAACACACTGGCTCTCAGTGTTCTGCCCTGCAGGCCACAGCATGAATGAGACAGCCTGAGACCTAAGTAGACACTAACAGGTGGGAGAGTCTAGAATGAGCCACACCAGAGAGCCTGCTGTGGGGGAGGGTAGGTATCTCCCATGTAAGATCATGAACCAAGTCAGCCAACCCTTTAATAAGTTTCCCACTGCAGCCATGGAAATGTTGTTACAGTTGGGTTTGTTGGGAGAGGCACGAAAAACTTAGATCAAAGAACATTTACAACTGCCAGGGCTCCGAGATTGCTTCGTGGCTTTTAGACAAAAACAAACTACAGTAAACTATAGCTCAAATTAATCTTATTTGCCAAAAGGAAACAAAGCCCACCCTGAGTTCTTACAGTAAGAGTCTAGAAAGTAGTTTGGAAATGACGTCATAATTCGGGGTATGAGTGTGTTCTTCAGTTGAGTGGGGCGTCTGTAACCTTAGTGACAATGATTTCTTATACTAATTCTTGATCTTTTTCTCTTTGTATTTTTTGTGACCCGATCACCTTGCTTAGCAAATGGGAATTCTAGCAGTAAGTGGCCTGTCTTGATTTATAGATCCCTTATCCTTGCGAGACAAACTGGTTTTCATCTGCCATGAGTCCCCGTGGGTGGGACCTAGCAATGTTTTGTCATTGACCACTTTGAAAGTAGTGTGTGCTTCAATTTTGCATAGCCCTAATCTATGGTGTGTTGGTCCTTTAAAATGACAAAACAGTGAACTTTATAATGAACAAGCAACTAGCAGTTGCGTTTTTTCTACACCTATAACTGACATATCTCCGTTTATATTTTAAATTTTAAATTGCGCGTGTCAGCTTCATAGTCTCACTTGAATGAGATCACCAAGTGGTTTTCTTAAGGAACCAGTCCGTTTCTTTAAAAGACCCTTTCATTTTGGTAAGAGGACACCCAGTTTTGCTCTGCACCGGTTTACGGATGCATTGAGAACCTCAGTGGGATCAAAGCCTGTGCATCTGCAAATTCTTCCTGTCATAACTTGAAGTTTTAAATTTACGTTGCGTGCCCCCACCCCCAAAGCACCCTACATACTGCCTTCTGATACTCTCCGGTGTGGAAATGTGCTTCCTACTAAAAAGGAATTCTGTAACCAGCAACGAGCCTTGTATTTGAATGCCGGCCCCCCAAAGCACCTTTCGCCTGCCTCTCATCAGCTTCACACCGTATTAACTTGCTTACTGCAGAAGCACAAATGCCAAGACGACTTTAACATACTTGTCCTGTTTTACTGGAAATACGCTATCTAGCCAGACCTGAAAAACGACACCTCGGCTAACTCGGTTAACACTGCTTATTCCTAGGAGCTGGAGCTTTGTAGGAGGTTGTACAAACTGCACTTCCAGCTGCTGCTTCTGTTCCAGGCCTACTGTAAACTCATCAACCAAGTAAACACGATCAAAAACGAAGCAGAGGTAAATCCCAGTGGGCATCAATAGCGGTCTGGGAGTTGTAAATGTATGCGTGCGTATACGCATGTGTGCGTGTGTGGGCAGCATGTGCTTATGTGTGTATATACTTTCCTTGTTAGAATGTCTAAAGCCAAAAACCACTTACATTGAATTTTTTTCCAGTTGGTCACTTAGCTCTTTTCCAAACTGATGTTGTCGTAAATAAGAGAGCTGATAGCCAATGGGTAAAGCCACAGATTTGGTATGAGAAGCAGATCTGTAATCAAAAGTAAAGCACACTTAAAGTTGTACTGCAAAGCCCTTAACATCTCCTCTGTTTCTGTAGCTCTGTGAATGAACACAACATTAATGCAGAGGTTCACAGTTACATAATCTTTTTTTCCTCCCGTACATGCTTGTACTAAACTTCATACTGGGAAAATAGAATTTTTTTTTAATTATATATAAAGTATCCTGGGTAAGTAACCTGCAAATTACACTTTCCTTCTTCACTATCCAAAAGCAATTATAATCTTCCAAAATATAGTATAAACACTTATACTAGGCAACTTGGTTTGCCTAGAATATCTAAACCTGGTACAGGAACACACGGACTGTAAGATCCAGTACCCAGGAGGTTGGAGCAGGAGGCTCTCAAGTTCAGAGTAGCCTAGGTTATATCAGAGGAGACTTAGTCTCTTTTTTTTTTTTTTTAAGTCTTTTATTTGGTGGTTAATTTATATTCCTGCTTAGGGGGAAAAAATGTTCCATGAGCTGCATCCCTGCAACTGACTAGGGGCCCCTTTTGTTACTGCATAGGAATAGATCCTTAAAGACGCATTCATTTTAGGTCATCAACATGTCAGAGGAACTTGCCCAGCTGGAAGGCATCCTTAAGGAAGCAGAGGCTGCTTCAGAAAATGAAGAAATCGACATCTCCAAAGCAGCGCAGACCACAATAGAAACCGCCATTCATTCTCTGATCGAAACTTTGAAAAACAAGGAATTTGTATCAGCTGTAGCACAAGTCAAAGCTTTTAGGTAAGTGGGGAGAGACTGCACAACTACACAGTCAGTATATTTACTCAAATAACAACGAAACCAGGCAGTTTTGTTCATAGGCTTCAGCCTAGAATGTAGCAGCATGCAGCTATGACATAGGTCTCAGAACTTTATGTATTTCCAGGACCCTCTGGCCCAATGACATCTTCGGCAGCTGCGAAGATGACCCCGTGCAGACGCTGTTACACATCTACTTCCACCACCAGACGCTAGGCCAGACGGGCAGCTTTGCTGTCATCGGCTCAAACCTGGACATGTCAGAAGCCAACTACAAACTGATGGAACTTAACCTGGAGATCAGAGAGTCTCTTCGCACAGTGCAATCATACCCGATTCTAGCGCAGGCCAAGTCAGTTGGAAACATGGCGAGCACTGGATTCTGAGCACCTCCCGATAGAGGGAGTGAGCTGAAGATGATCAAGGATACTAGCCAAGCACCTTTTACGAACCCTTGTGACTCACTGATAACTTTCGGGCAGCGTCTTCAACTGTAGTCTAATTTCAAACTGTCGAACAAAAACCCGAAGGAAAATATCTAACTGCTTAACTGCTGCCTATACCTCCTCAGTAACTGTATGAAGAAGGATTTCTTTTTTAATTAACCTATATGAAAAAGAAAAAAGGGCTAAAAGTGATGCATACAAGTACATTTCTCCGGAGAAATAGAATTCCGAGAATGTTTGCAATAATGGCCTCCAAGACATCAGAGGGCGGGTGAAATGAGGCTAGGATCGGGGCCAGTTCATTCTAGCTGAAGACCTGCAGAGCCACTTGGATCTCTAGCCCTCATCAACACAACCTACAGCTGACCCATAATAACCACATGACCATCCAGTCAGATAACACAGACTTATTTGCAAAAACCATTGGGTTTGGCTTTGTTTTTGTTTTTTTTCAACTTACGGGATATGGGTTTGGGGTGTTGTTTTTCTGGTCTGTATAAGGAACTGTGTGTGTGTGTGTGAGTCGGGGTGTGTGAGTGTGTGACAGTCCTATTTTCAAGGTGTGGGTGTCTGGTGACGGCTCCTCAGAGCATGCCTAAAAGAGCACTGCAAGATTATTTTTGAAGAAATTTTATTTTATTAGATCTAACTCTTCATAGCGTGTAAATGTTAGAACCCTTTAATAATATTTTAAAGCTGGGCTTTCCCAGCGTCTCGAAAAAGAAATAATATATCTGTTAACGTTATTGGACTCTGCTGCTCAGCTGTCTGATCAGTGCGTCTGTCGATATTGTTGATAACTAACCAAAGTAGATGGCCTGCAGAGACTTTAAAAATGTAAAATAAAGACATATGCTGCCCATCAGCGCTTCTCATTAGACAAGTTAACTTATTTTACTCCGTAGTTACTACAGACACTGCATAGACTAACACCTGCATTTTCCTGTACATTCGTGCCATGCACTGTTAGACCAGAGCACATGTACAGAGCTAAAGGAAAAGTTGTGGCCACCGATGGTGGACTGTGCGATCTGAAGGCTGCAGACTTCAAGAGAAGAGATGCAAATGACGTGTGTGTTTGTGCGGGACTCAACCTGCTTTCACGCTAAAGGACTCTGGGACTATGAGGGAAAGACAGGAAGCCCTGAAGACTGACTCCCAAAACACGCAACATCCTTCTCCACTAAGTCTGTAGCGTAACACAAACTGGATCCTCTGTCTTTTTTTTTTTTTAAATAGCATTTTGTAAAGGAAATGAATGTAGTCCCATGACTCCTGATTTGAGAGGAACACCTTGTATTTTTTTATAAGCATCTCTTATCCACTGTGACTTTTATTTCCGAACTGAGCTCTGTGACTCCAGAGTTTGGAATGTAGAAATGAATTGCTTAGCTTTGCCTTTTCCTGGGGGCGTGGGCCCTGACGGAAACATAATTATGCTCAAGTGCGTTCATCGCAGGCACTGTGCACGCCGTCGGACTGCCGGCCATTGTTGTTTCCGGTAAAATTCCATAACTGGCCACAGCACATTCATAATCACTGTATTTTTGACCCAGATTAAAAAAAAAAAAAAAGAAAGAAAACAATTATTTTAATGGTGTTCTGGTACTGTAAATGGTGTCCTTTAAATTATTAATAACTTTGTGGGGGGGCGGCACAGGGGTGGTGTCCGGAGACGCACACCACTTCACACCCCTCCCCCGTTTCTCACCCTCCTTACATCCTTTTTGTTAAAAATAAAAAAGCATTGTAGCTGTTGGTTCGTGTGGTGTTTTAAAGGGGAGGAAAAAAAAGACGACTCTAGGTGACATCGTGTTACCTTACACCTATAATTTTACTTTAAAAGAGCTAAAGTTAAATTAGCCCAAATGTTTTCAACACTTTGTATGTAACTAATTTGGTAATGTTGGGATAAAAAAAAAAATACACCTGTAAAGAACAAAAGTGGATCCACTAAGACTGTCACCCCCGTCACACCTTTGCTCCACCTCGCCCGACTCCGAGGTCTATGTTTACCGACAGAACACCAGTGTTTAATTTCAATCTGCTGCTTTCATTCCACTGAGAACCTAGCGTTCGCTTCAGCCCTCCCTCTTCACTGAATTCAAGAATTCACTTTAAAATTGTTAGGAAAGAGAGAGACGGGCCGCTTCCTGCTCTTTAGGAAGCCAGAGTACCACTGCAGATTTGGAGCTGCCTCCTCGGTTAGTGACTCAAGAAGGTAGGGCTGTAAACCGTCACTTACCTTGGCCTGAAGCACTGCTAAGGGACCTTTTAGGAAAGAACTGGAACTTGGTGACGAGTTACTGTCACAGCAGCAGCAGCATCACCTACGCTTCAGAGAAAAGACCCGATAGTTAACTATATCGCTCCCCCCCCCCAGTTTTCAAAGTGACCCACAGTTACTTTGAGAAGTGTAATTACACACAAAAAAAACAATCCTTTCAGCATAGGTAGCATTTGGAGCGTCCCCTGCTAGCCTTTCAGTCTCTTAAAGTCTAATGATCTCTAAGCTTTGAGTTGCATGCATAAACAGTGTGGCAGGCCCCCATGCTAAGAGTGTAGGCATGGAAGACCAAAAGTTTTTGTGACACTTTGTTCAGTATCCAGGTACCCACATTCTGATCTTTGCCAACGAGTATCGGCTGCCCTGGGGAAATGAATGTTAGATTCGGTGCGTGATCTCACTACCCACCTTAGCAGCCAGTGGGTTTGTATTAGCACTTTGTTGCAGGTAGATTTAATTCACTCATCCACCTGGCAAGTACTTACTGAGCACATATTCGGTATATCCTGTCTCAACAAAAGCATGGGGATGAACTGGATTACCTTTGCCTGGACCTAGTTCCAACTAAGGCAAAGGTACCCATGAGAACAAGTGAGAACCCCACTTTTACCCACACCATTCTTAATGCTCACTTCTCACCACCACTCTAGTCCATGGACTGCTTACCCACCTCCAGGTAGAAGACCAGCTATCTTCCTGGTCCATGGTCCACTATCCACAGCACTCCTTTACAGCAGTTTACTGGGGGTTTACTGAGAGATGGCTCAGCAAATTAAGAGCAATGGCTACCCTTGCAGAGGACCTGGGTTCAGTTCCTAGTACCCATATCACGGCTTTCAATACTCAAGTTCCAGGGGATCCAGTGCCCTCTTATTGCCTCCCCAGGCACAGCACACATGTACATATAAAAGCAGGCAAAACATACATGCATAAAATGAAAAAAAAAAAAGCTTTTAGTGCCTTCTCATGGATAAGTACCTAATGGCCAGTCTCAGGCAGGGCCTGAAGAATCTCCCAGTCTGATCCCTAGTTTTTTCTACCACAAGATCTTCGCTCATGTTGTCCTAGCATAAAACGTGTCTATCAAACTCAACTGACTCAAGTTTCAGATCAGCTGATCTAAGTCAGACAATCCTTTGAGTCATTTGGCTAAGAGCTTCTCATATGTCAGACCAGTCCTCTGTCTCCTTTATATAAACCTGACAGCCTCGCTGACAATCAAGGATGGAGGTATTTGCTGTGCACTGGGTAGAGAGCTGACCATCAGGTGGTACCCCACATTTTAGTCCCATCAGCAACACCTGGATACTTGTTAGACATGCCCTGGATGAGATTCAGGGGCAGAGGCTAATAGCACTCTGCACATAGATAGCCCTCCACACTCTGGACAAGTGGGCCTGTCCCCTCCACACAAGGATACTAGCTAGAGTCCTAATGCTCACTTTAAACTTTTAGCACATTTCTTTGAGATTACTTGCTAGTGCCCAAGATGTCAGCTGCTGTCCATGTTGGGGGTGGGGGCTGGGGTCTGTAACAGATGTTTAGGAAACTGAAAGGGAGAACAGTTTCCACCTGGTTCCAACTGTGATGTCTCGTGTTAGACCAACATCTTTCTTTAAAACGTCAGACCAAGGCCGTAGATTTCTTGTCTATCAAACTTTGAGAGTTGATCCAGTGCCAGGACCCTAACAGCCGGGTCACCCTGTCATCAACAGATGTTAACAAAGTGTAGGTGACAGGTCCCAACTTTTACCACAAGCCCTCCTTCAAACTGAGACAAACTGGATAAAGCTTCAAACTGTTTTTGCTATACCTTTTATTTGAAGGCTTTATCAAAGTATACCTTTTAACCAAATATTTTGAGAGGGGAGATGTGGAGAGAAGGGGCGTGGGAGAAATCTCACTTTCCCCTCCATGAGCCCTATCTAGCAGAAACATTTTTGACTTTTCACTAAATGATGTATTTGAAGCTGAAGGTGCTGTCACAGGACAGACGTTTATCCTTGCATCTCCCACACAAGTCTTGACGATGGGGGCGTTTGGGGTCCACGTGGCGCAGTCTGACTGGGCAGGCACATATAGTTCTCTTACAACGCTGAAAAATCAGAGTGAGAAGTATAAAAGGTGAACCCCTCTCCCCTTGATTCTTGGAACTTCAAAGCACATAAGAGTACAGAACAAACAGAGCATGTGCTGGGCACTGAAAGCCAAATAGAGTGGTCTGAGGGACCTTATTCTACAAATATTCTATCTCCCTTTCAAGATGGAATCTTAACAGCTTTCCATCCTTGATCTCCGGGCCCGCCCTAAGTAGTTAACCCTCCAATGGCCAACTTAATACCCTTATTGGATTCTCAGATATGTGGGCTCCCTTAGCTCTGTGATTATCATTAACAGGTAAATGCTGTGGCTTCATTTTAAACATTATCTAAGCCCTGTGGCACAGTGATAAATAGGAAGCAAGCAAATGCTTAGTAGCTGTAGTCACGTGTGAACCCCATAAAGCTGCACAATTTAAAATGGTCTTACAGGCAAATCCCTTTGTGACCTCTCAAGCAAGCAAGATCGAAGGTTAATTCATCGTGTGCTTCATACTCTAACTTGGACAATGTGCTTCCTAGGCAGCATTAGAGTAATAGCACACCACCTCAAGCTAGCAGGAAGTTATCCTAGTTTACAGTCTCTTTATGCCAGGCTGAGTGGCAGGCAGGTAGGCAAGCCTCCTATGCTGCAAACGAGGTAACAGATTCAAAAGAGGCTGCCCAATAATTAAGTTTCGCAATAGCAGAAGGGAATAAACACCCCATTTTACAGTAGAAGGAACTTTCACAAAAAGCAGAACCTAAGGCTAACTGGGAACTTCGCCTCTTTTAGGAAATACATTCAAAAACCTTCCAGAATGCAAATATCCGATTTACTTGGCAGGTGATATCCTCCACTCGGTAAGGGTTGTATGACTTCTGGCATGCCCTGCAGAACTGTTTGAAGTACACCTGTGGTGAGAAAGAGCACCCACTTGAAGCAGACACCCACCGCAGCGGGAAGAGGGACCGCAGCACCGCACCGCTTACCTTGCTAGTGCCCTGCACACACCACACATAGGCACTCTCCCAGCGGATGTTGCAGTCCTTGCAGTGGTAGTAGCCATACTTCTGCTCTAAGAACTGAACAGCAGGACACCAGACTTTAACCAAGTGATGTCTGAGTTACCCTCATTTCAGAACCTGAGCAGATTCTACTTGATACTGAAAATCTTCAAATTTCCTTCTAGATCATGAGGGGGGGTTAAGATTAGGTTTGAGTCGACCTCTAATCAGGTGAGCTAATAGATCAAACAATTATGTTGACTGAGCCCCACCCCCCCAAAAAAACAGTTTATATTCCAGACTAATTTGGCTAGCTGACACATTTGGAAAAGCCAAATGTGTCCAGTGTTGTCTAGAGCTCAGAATTCTTTTGCTAGGCCTCTTTTTTGGGGTGATGCATGATCTTGGGACATGCACAGGTGAAATGTTATTAGGCTGAAGGAGAAAGACTCTTAAACTTTCTAAAGTGCTCAACCAACATCAAAGTTACATCTCTAAGTATAACTCACTTAGTATGAACTATGTAGCATTAGCATCTGACTCAATTGACTTCACGTCTCGCCACTTAGTAACAAGCGAGTTGGGAACAGGTTTTTACGATTAGGCCTTTAGGCCTGGTAGGAGATTGGGAGAGCACTTAATGCAATTTTACAGGTGAGCAAATACCGAAGAGGCCAAAAAAGCTTCAGATTTTTGCCTAAGATCATGCCCAGCTGTGAATGCCATGGCCAGGTGGTGTTTTTTGTTTGTGGCCATTTTTTCTTCCTCCACACCACCCCCCTTCAAACACAAACAGTCTTGAGATTACTGAAGGAAAGAATAAGGAATTACCCAAAACCCTTTCCTACTGCCCACGTTTTTCCATTTCCTTGGGGATGACAACTGCCCTTCTTGTAACTCCCTCCCCGCCTAGCCTTGTTTGGTTAGCCTAGGCATCAACTCAGGACTCCCAAAGGGCAGTTCTGGATGAATGGGGAGCTTTTTAAAGCAGGGCATGTTTGGTAGGGAGAAACTTCAGCTGACAGCTACAGAAATGGAGGGAAGGATGTGTTAAGGAACAACACAGGAAGACACAGCTAGACAACTGAGCGGATTTTCCCGAATCTAGAAGGGAAGCGAGAAAAGAGGCCTTGGGAATCGACTTCTCCGTGATGAAGCGCACCAGCTGATGCTCAGCTATGCGTGTATTTATCTTCCTTCAGCCATCTAAAGTCTGTCCAGACTGGACTGTGCGCCCACCACAGAGGCCTTATTTACGGGGTGCATGTGTTCGGAATAAGATTAATTACAATACACTGGCATTTCCCAAAGAACAGAGACTGCCAGTGAGAAGGCCATGCATGGGTCGGTTTTATTAGGTAAACGCCTCTCGTTGCATTAACAACGGCTACAAAATCCTGTATTCTGTCTAAAGCGTGCCTCGCTCTTCTAGAGGACCCTAATTCAGTTCCTGGAACCCACGTGGTGGCTCACAAGCATCTGTAAAACTTCAGACTCAAGGAATCCGACGCCCCCACCCGTCTCCACCAAGCGCACAAACATGCAAGCCCAACACCCATACATATTTAAAAATAATTTTTTAAAAAGCATACACACTGATAGCATTGAAGGACGCTATGCCACGCGCCCCCAGAGCCCCCACCGTAGCCCCTGAAGGAGAGACACCCCACACACTTTCTCTTCAGGCTCCCAGGGCCAGCCAGGCCTCACCTGGAAGCGCAGGCGCTCCTTGTCCTGCTCGGTGCTCTGCGGGGAGGCCAGGTCACTCGCGGCGGCCGGGTCACCCGGGTCCTGAGTCTCCGGCGCAGGACGCGGCTCCTGACTCCCGGGCTCAGGCCGCGAGGCCGCCGCCGCGTCCTCCCGCGGGGACTGCTCCGGGCCGGCCAGCCCGTCGGCCTGGACGCCGCCCTCCTCGGAGCGCGGCCCGGGCACCGCTTTCCTCCCTGCCGCCTCCCTCGGCTCAGCTTCCCGAGTCCCCGCGGGCGCCGGCCTCCACTCGCCCTCGGTGGGCGTCTGCCCGCGCTCCGCGCCCTCCGGCGAGAAGGCGAGGCCGCCGCCGAAAGCAACGGGCGAGTACACGGCGGCGGAGCGGCGGGAGCGCGCCGGGCCCCGGGCGCCGGCCGGGCTGCGGGGCCAGCGGACGCGGGCCGGAGCCTCGGGGCTGGTTGGGAGCCGTCCGCGCGGCAGCGTGCGGCGCCCGAGCGAGCACTGCACGGCGGCGTCGCGGCGCGGGTTCACCTGCACCGCCGCATTGCGACGGCCGGCCGGCCGGGGGCCCACCCGCGACAGCAGGGCCATGAGCTGCGCCCGCCGGTAGCTGTCTGCGTACTCGGGGGCCACCAGCTGCTCGCAGCCGAGGTAGAACGAGGGGGACGCGGAGCCGCAGCCCCCGGCGCCGCGGAGCTGCCAGCCATCCCGGGCCTTGGCGGCCGGCGGGTAGTGGTGCGGGCAGGAGTGGAGCGTGCTCGCCGGGAACATGCGCGCGTCCCGTGCCTCGCCCGCCCAGGCAGCCATCAGTGCGGCTCGACGGCCCGACGCCGCGCTAAAGAGGCGGCCCGCACCGGCCGAGCGAACCCCTCCCCGGCTTCTGCCCACACGCGGGAGAGGCGAACCCTCGGGGATGCGGAGAGACGGCTCTCCTTGCTAGGCACCGTAGCAATTTGTAGGGAACTCGCCGAGGTAAGGATTCCACCCGAGAATCATCACCGAGGCAGGTGGGCCCGGTACCCTCATCGCTCCAGATGTCTGCCATGAGGAAGATGAGGCAGGCCAGGTGTCTGATTAGGGAGCAAAATACCAAGGTTAGGGGACTGCTTTGAGTCTAGTATCTACTGTCTCCAGTCACAGTTGACTTCGCTCAGAGTGGTGGGGCGGTGTTCACACACAGGTTTTTCAGGGAGGGATGCACCCTAGGGCACCTGTAGCCACTGCCCTGCCCCTCCACCCCCGTGGTGGCCAGAGGGACCCGATTTCTCTCGCCTCTGGGGTGAGGTCTACAAATCTTCCTAAAGAATATTCCTTCAGATGATAAATGAATCTGAGATGCATGAGTACAAATGCAAGAAACGGATTTAAAAAATGCCTTCATCCCTAGAAAATGTTGGCGGTCATTAACAATAAATAGATATCAGATCAAGTAGTCGAATACAGTAATATGATTTTCTCTAGTTTGTTAGTGGCTTGACAATGAAATGCTGTATTAGAGTTTTGTCGACCTGTTTTGGACTTGTCTCAATAGAGGCTAATATTGACTATCATCAGGTGTCTGTAAGTTGAGCAAACACGTTTTTGTTTTAGAATTTTACTCATATATGCACCAGACATCCACATTTCCACCCCTGCCCTTTAGTACAGGCTTCCTATCGGTAGCAATGGTGGTGGGTCGGCAAAAACCAAACATCAGGCTTAACGAGACGCGGCTGCACTTTAGCTGATTCAGGTGCAAGCAATATTGGAACACTGATTGGTGACTTATAAAAACACATGGTTAATACTGGCATACAACATTACAGTGGGAAGATCACATCTGTAACAGGAAATGTGAGCCCATCTTTATCCTGGATGTGAACCAAATGCACTACCACAGGTCATAAATAGGAAGGACGTGATATTTCAGCCAAATGGGAGAAGTATCTCCAGATTCAGAGGGAGGTCTGGGTTTCCATCATTACTAAGTCATCGGCTCCCACTGTGCCATAGGAGGTGTCCGCCATTTCCTCTTCTTTCAGTTTCTTATAAGAAATATCTGTGTCTTCATCTTCCTCTAGGGGGTCTCTCTTGTGCAGTATCTCACTTCCGTACATTTTGTATATTAAAACAAACACTCCTGCTTCCGCAGATTGGAAAAGGGCATAAAGCAAAGGGAACATGTACATACTTCCTATGAAGCGTGGAGGGAAGGCCAGTTTGAGAATGGCAGTACAGAGCTGCACGTTCTGACTTCCTGTTTCCAGACACACAGTCCTCTTGCAGTTGGGTGGAAGATGGAAGAGAGTAGCTAAGCCATAGCCTGAGGCATAGCCTGCCAGAGGCATAAAAATGGCCACCACATAAACAGCTGCAGGGATACTTGCCAGAAGTTCAGGTCCTAACATGGTGCCAGTCATTATGAAAAGAACCACGAGAGTCACTAGCAGGGACCACAGGGAAACCTGAGAAGAGAGAATACATAGGCAAACTATCAGCAATGATGTCAGGCAAGGGATGATGGACTACACATCCATTCTAACCTCCCACACAAAACGGAGCTCCTTGACAGAGTATGTCCAAAGGCTGGAACTCCATGTTAGACTTAATTGCTTGGAGGCCTGGCCTGATATCCAGTGACAATTTGCCTTCTCTGAGCCCTGGCAATTGCCTTGGATGACACAATATAAGAACCGACTCCTCCTTCTGAAAAAGTCTTTGAAATGATAAACCAGTGATCAGGGAAAGGCTCTGTTCGGAGGCACACTGTCCCTCAGCCTCTTAGCCTTGGTCGTACAACTTTTAGTACTCTGAATGTGTGTTCAATTTACTGGCATGCCTCTTTAAAATGGAGCAGCTATAACTGAACCCAAGAACCTGTTTATGGTTTGAGGACTAGACTGGACAACTTAGTCTTCACCTCTCCCAAACCCTGTGCTTTCCACGTGAAATTAGTTCTCATTTTACACAAGAGATAAAAGGCTGGTAAAGTGTACAACAAAAAATAGTTTAGGATTCTTTTAACCTTCAAAGTATTGTTTGAAAGATGGTTAACATAGAAATGATTATCATTTCATTATATCAGAGAAAAATGTAAGTGTAAGATAGGATGAATTCTTTGTAGTTCGGCAACTCTACTCTTTGATTTGTCCATGAAGAATCTCTAATGACTTCTAATGATTCTTAGGAAGTATTACAATAGGGAGGTTTTAGGTATACTGCTATTGGGTTAAATGTGCCTTCTCGATGTTCTGACTGGCACATTTCAGTCATTCAAGTAAAAGAAGATGCACAAATGTGAGGAAGAAATCTAAAAATTCAAATAGGTGGTTAAGTTGTTCTTTTCCATGGGGTGGAAAGGACACTAGAGGACAGTAGAGACCCAAGAAAGCTGAAGAGTAAATTCTGCCTCTCTGTGAGAGCATATCAGAGAGTTAATCCTTCTGCAGTCTCTGGGGTAGACATGCACTTAATGCTCTTTTCACAGTATTTAAAATTAATCTAGGCTGGTCAAAAATTCTACTCCAGAAGACACTGAAATAATTTCCTAAGGTATATAAAAAACACATGCACAACTGGCAGAAGACTACTACAAATCAATACTTTTATTAGTCTTTCAAAGTATATCATGTTGAAAGTACCGACATGAAATCAAATTCTTCATTCTGAGGATTCTAGCTACAAAATCCCTTTAAGCGATTTAAATTGTTTTTTAAAAAAGAAGAAAGGAAAAAGATGAAAAAAGACCTATGGCGGGGTACTGAGATTGAATACTAATAAGGGTTTGAAAAAGCAGAGGAGTGTATTCACCTCATTCCAGTAAGGTCAACTCGCCATAATTGCAAAGGTAGACAATCTTAATGACCTGTCTTATTTAACACATCTCTTCTGTTTTTAGAATGAAAGTACTTCATTGATTGTCTCGTTCTTGGAATTCCTAAACCTTCGGAGCAAATGCCATTGAATTAATAATAAAGCAATAGCTGAATGGTTGAGCTTGCTAGATGCATCTCAAGATCATCTATGGGGATATTGTATAAATATAAGAACCTGTTTATTGTATTCTATATTGGTTACTGCATAGGACTTCTTTCACTTAGGCCTAAGTCTGTATGCAGATCTGAACCCTCTATTCCTCTTACTAGGGAAAGTGGGAGCCTCTGTATAAATTCAAAGTAAGTTAATAAAAGTAGATAAAAAAAAATAGTTTCTATATTCTAAAGTCTCCATAACTCTATTTTTTTCTTGTATAAAGAAACTGTGTCTGCACCTTAGTTAGCTCTGTGTTATAGTTATCTCCCTAAAATGAACATTCTGTTTATGTTTTCACCTTTTTTTTCCCTCTATTTTAACTCTTCAAAAGAAGTAAAAGTTAATATTTTCCAGTCAATTATTAGAAAGTATGTGTTGTTAAAAATTCATTTTAAAAATAAAGCAATGTTAGAACTATTTCCTAATAATAGTAATCCCTCACCATTTCATTGAAAAACTACATAAAATTATACAGTGAGTTTAGAAAAAAAGATACCCAGGTTTTAAAATGACAATATAATTTACACTATTCAGGACCCAATTTTATTTTGTGCTTTAAGACCTATATTTTGTCTGTTCTATTATATTGACACAATGTCTTGCCAATTTCAACTACTTTAAGAAGGTATTTAAGGGTACTCACTGAAGGTTTTGTTTCCTCAGAGTTAGATTTGCACTCTTGAAAATATACTAACGCATTATAAAATGTTTTGAATAATTTTATTTAATCTGCCCGAATTTTAGCACTATTCAGTTAGTGGGAAATGCTTGCCACTTTGTTGCTGTTGTTGTTTTGTTTGTTTTGAGACAGGGACTCATTATGTAGCCCCGGCTGTCCTGGAACTCACTATGTAGCTAGCCTTGAACTCACAGAGACCTGCCTGTTTCTACCTCTCAACTGCTGGGATTAAAAGTGTGTGCCACTATGCCCTGCAGTGCTTACCATCTGATTGCACTATGTCCCCATGAGTGTGCCCCTGCTATGAGTACTCATGGGTTTTGTGCACTGTTGTTAATCTTCAGAGGTGGTAGGGGTTGAGACAGGATCTTGTGTTGTAGCCCAGGCTGTTTTCAAACTCCAGACCCTGCTCTCTCAGCCTCTGAGTGGTGGGATTACAACCAGCACCTTTAGCTGTGACTTGATTAGAGCTACCATCCTAGGAGTTTCCCACTGCAGACATTAGGCTAGTCTTGGGCTTGTACCATAAACTTGTTTAAGTGTGTCCCTGAAAGTACTTTGTTTCCTTCTCTGCTTTCCAGACCTCCTACTTGTCAGCTACTCTTCAGAGACCAAACTATAGGTAGGTGCCACTGAAAGGGAAGAGAGACCTCACCTTCACGATGTAGTCAGCCACCCGGTTGTATTTGTAGCGAATGAAGACGCCCAGCCCAATAGGGATTAGGGTGCTGCAGAGAGTCAGAGTGACTGCCCCTAGGGGGAGCAATTGCACCAGAGGGGTATTGATCCAAGCCCGGCTGTAGATCCAGAGGCAGAGGGGCATCAACACCAGGGCCAGAAGCGTGGAGGAAATGGTCATGATGATGCTGCAAAAAGATATGAACAGAAATCAGAAAGAGCTCTGAGCCAAAGAGCCAGCCATGTCTTTCCTTACCTGTTACATAGAGGGGAAGGGGGAAGGGGGTCACTGCAAGTCTCAGGGTTGAAGTCTGTAGAGAATCTATTTTGTCCTGCATTAAGAGAAACATGAATCCCGGGCAAGACAATGACCTGGTATCCAGGACCCCTGGGCTTCATAAAGTCTGGAAACTGGATGACTCTGAGGACAAGAAACCATTTCTTTTAGTCTTTTCAAATACCCTGCAGCACTGAAGCCAGTGGATGCTACTTGTTGGGTTAAACTCAATTATGTTGCACTCTCTATGAGATCACCTGTGAGAGCAGGGCTACAGTCCTGATTTGGTTTTTGCATTTCCTTCTAGTCCTAGCTTTAGACTCTCCCTTCTCTGCATTCCAGCTACTGGAGAAACTGGAGAGCTAATGCCCTGACTCTCTGAGAAGGGCCTATGCGAGAAATCCCAGGGCCTTTAGGCAGCTCGTTCAGGGGATCTAGACCGTCCCTGTTGACACACAGCCTCTAAGCATTCACCGGGATTTCAAAGCCATTTCAAAGCCCAGCCTCCTCATCTTCCTCCACTTATCCTTCCCTCCTCAGGCCATCCTCCCAAATAGCTCGACGCACCCCTCTTTCAGTGAATGCTGTGGGTTGGGGTGAGAAAGAGGCCATACCTGAGATTCATGTCGCCGTCCACCAGCAGGGACATGAGGTTGGAGAGATTCCCTCCGGGACAGCAGCCACACAGGAGTACCGCCACCGCGGCCACCTCATCCAGCTTGAAGGCGAGGGCCAGCAAGAAGGCCAGCAGCGGCAGGAAGCCGAACTGGCAGAGCGCGGCCAGCAGCGCGCCCACGGGCCGCCGGACGTGCGCCCCGAAGTGGTTCACGTCCACGGTGCAGCCCAGGCCCAGCATGGTGATGCACAAGGCGGCGCCCACGAACACGTTCAGCTCGTGGTTGAGTGGTGTGTCCCAAAACGGAGGCTCGTGGGGGACCCAGGGCCGGGGGAAGGCGGAGGAGACCTGGCCCGCCACGCCGTCCGCGAGGCTGCCGCTCGTGGGCTCAGGGGTCGGGGTCGGCCCGGGGCTGAAGCCGATGCTCGGACCCGGACTGAGGCTGAGCCCGGGGCCGGGGCTGGAAGCGGCAGCGAAGGGCGAGAGGGTCCCGGCGCTCAGGCTACTGGTGTTGGGCGACAGGGTGAGGTTGTCCGGCAGCAGCGAGGACGGGGCAAGGAGCAGGGTGGCGTTGTCCAGGCCGTCCATGGCGCTGTCGCCAAGGCGCGACAAGGGACTGTCCCCGGCCGCGCCTCCTCCCTCGGTCCTGCGGTCCCCGCCACCCGTCTGTCTGGTCAGGCGTCCCCGCGGCGTCGGTGCGGAGGGCTGGTCCTCGCTCCCGAGTGCATGCCCGGCGGCTGGCACTGAGCACCGTGCAGCCCGCGCCTTGTCGCCGCCCGCGCCGCAGGCCCCGCCCTGCCGCCCGGTCCCCTCCTTTTAATCACATCTAAGTGGTTCTGTACCAGCGCAGCCAGGGGAGGAACAAAGACCCGACAAAGCCCAAGAGGGTGGAGGAGACCAGGCCTGGCCGCCCATCAAAATCTCCGATGGCCCTGCCTGTTTTTCTTTTTAATTAAAAAAAATTTTTTTTACTAGCTCAAGTGTAAAATTTGAACATGAAGTCCCAGGTGATGTTTGGCTATATGTACGCACTTGTCAACTCATTTTGAATGTATCTCCTTCAACATTTATCTTTCCTTTATTATGAAAGCATTCTGAATGCTTTCCCCCAGCTTCTCTAAATTCACAGTACACAATTATCTTTAATCAGCCTGTCCTGCAGCTACACACCAGAACTCAGCCTCTTTGGTAATGAAATCTAGAGGGCCAGATGCATCAAATAGGGAAAGAAGAAGAAGAAGAAGAAGAAGAAGAAGAAGAAAAAGCTTATCTATGTCCACATAAGTCATATACATAAACAGTTTAAATAGCCTGCAGCAGTAGGCATGGAGGGGCCTGGCATCGTGGGAGCCAGTCTGGAAGTGGCTCAATCTGGAAAAGCAGAACTGGCTTAAATTTGCAAACAAAAATGTTAAGTTTTTTATGTTCAGTCTCATAGTAAAAAGCAGTAATAACGTTCATGGCTTTTTGAATCTGGTGCCATTTCAGAGCCAATACAAACCCATGGACTGGGGACTTTCTCTACGAATTCCACTGAAAGGTGTTCATTTTTAATTCACACTTTGCAATTGTACGCACCTATTGTATACAGTGTAACATTTTAATCATGTACACAATGCTTAATGATCAGATCAGAGCCATCAGCACAATGTCTCTGGTTAGGAACACTGAACCCTCTCCAAACTCTATTTGGAATTATTCCATTTCTTGTCACCAACCAGGTATCCTTCTGTGTCATGCCTGATTCTTAGATTCGGTGGCAGAACATCTCAGCTTCTCCTACCAAGATCTCAAGTACCTGGCTCATTCTCCTCCATAATGCGGGGCTGGGCTGAGAAAAGTCTCCTTGAAAAATGTGTTAAGAAAGTTGGGAAGCTTCTGTTGCAAATGTTTACCCTAACTGCTAAGTGGTACAGACTTTGGGTCTGGTCTGTTTTGGTGTCTAAATTTTTACCTATTTGCAAGGTGTTGATAACATTTTTAAAAATTTAAAGAAATCATTGGCAGGTGGGGAGAAGACTTTTCCATGGTCACAGCAGATTTATGAGATGCTGTGAGTGAAGTCTCAGCACTGGGATTAGAGGACTGAATGGAAACAAAGTGCAGAGATTCCAGCCTTCAGACAGGCTAATCCCCAAACAAATCAAATCAGAGCTTATAGGAATGGAGACCCAGCAACTTGGAGCCTGTCACTCCACGTAGGTCAAAGGAAAGGAACTTCTCTACACAGAGTGTATCTCTTAAGGAGGTGTGACTATCCATAGAGTAACCGTAGCTGTGACAGCCAGTCGAGTCAGAGGAGCCAGTGTGGGAATGTCTAGTCTAACAGGGCTCAGTCTGGAGTCCCTCCTGAGCAGAGCCAAGACAGAGTGAATTCTTCCCCCCAAGAAGTGATTCCTGTTCCCTTCCCAGAGAGACAGGGTGACCCCCACTGCCCTGCTGTTTGCATTTCTTCCTCCCCAAACCTCATGGAAATGGCAGAGAATATGGAAAATGAGACAAAATTCATACCATACACGTATTACATACATGATCTTCTTCTCTGGTGCAGGATTGATTCAAGGAGGGTAGAGCCTCAAGCAAACATTTGGGAACACAGTATGTGCTCATGCTTTTCTGATGTGCTAAACTCAGAAAAGAGTGTGTGTGTGAGGCTGTGCAAGGCTCTGAAGGAAGTGGGCTGTGAGGAGAAATGCTCTAAGTTTTCAAGGCCCCAGAGGGTAAAACACAGTCAGATGTGTGATGGCGTATGCTGCTCTAAGTTGAGTACCACCAGATGGTGCCATCATGTCACAAGATGGGGCGGCACTGCTGAGCCCTGTGAGACCCCAGCCCCTGCTCACTTTTTTGGTTCCTATGAGATGAACAGTTTGACTCCACCACGATGTGCACCTCCCCAGAGGCCACAAAGCAATAGAGCTAAAACATTCATGGACTGAAACCTCCAAAATTATGAGCCAAAATGAACCTCTTCTCTTTGTAAGTAGATTATCTCAGGCATTTTGTTATAGTGACGGAAAGGTCACTAACCCAGGCATTTACATTCTTGAGCCATGGGATGAAATGAGCCAAGAACACACAAAGCAGAGGATTCCGCTGAGGCTCTACTGACCAGGCGCCAAGCCTGTTTGCTTTAGAATGCCTCCTCCTCATGTTAAAGATATTAAAACCCGCAAATCAAATAAGCCGCAATTACAGGCAGGCCAACCAGCTCCTCTTGGGGCTTGGGCAGGAATCTGGGAGGCAATTTATACAATGGGTGAAGGATGAGAACAGAAAGGGCTGGACTGGAAATGAAAAGCACCAGGTCCTGCTCAGCCTACAACTGTGGGGGGTCTGTGGACCCTGCAGACCCGTTGTCACCTCTCAGACAGCTCTTGCCTACCCTGTCTTCTCTGATGAGGGGGAGCCTGAAGCACTGGGGGACAGAGAGGAGGACGTCAGAGGTGAAATGGCTTGGGTCAGTTCACATCCACCACTGCCACTGTTTCAGTTGCCACTGCCAGCGAGGAGGGCCCAGTCCACCCCAAGAGGAAGAACGCTTAGAATGGAGAAATGATATACGCAGAACTCGGAAAGCGTGCTATCAGGGACAAGACTTTTAGGGTCTTATCGCAGCTTGTGCCAAAACTAATTCCAGGAAGATTGAGGGCTAATACTAAAAACCAACAACCATGCAACAAAATGCAGGGAAAACAGCAGCAAGAACTTATCTAGCCTTGAACAGGAGCATCTTCTAACCCAAGAACTAGAGAAAAAAAGGCCTAATGAAACACTCAGTAGGTATGACTATCTAAACATTGTAATTTTGTTATAATAAAGGCATATTTTAAGAAATCAAAAGCAAATTATGAAACAAGAAAAACACTTCCGGTGTGTATAAAGTCAAGAGCTAATATCAGTAATTTATAACGCTAATATCACTGATTTACATATTCTAAGAATAAACAGTGCCAGGAAGTAGTCAGTAATAGAATGCTTACTTAACATGCACAAGGCCCTGGGTTCAATGCCCAGCACTGATAAATAATAAAATTGCAATAGGAAAAAATGCAACTCATATGAATACAAACAAGATTGCAAGAAGGAACGCAAACAGTTGCACTTACAGAAAACACCTACATGCACTTATAACCAAATCGATCACACTGTAACAATTAGAGGACATTTTTTTTAGCGTTGGAAAAGATTCAAATGAATGAAATTATGTGGTGGTGCAGGGGTGTGATGCAACCAACTCCATGCACAGCTTTCCAGTTTTTCTTTTCTAGAAGAAAACGTGGTAGTAGATGACACCTGCCCTACAAATGTGTATCCTCTCTGACCCAATAATTCTGTGTCCAGGTGTTTATCCTAAGGAAACAATTAGGGAATTGAAAACAAAAGAGAATATACTACATGAGCACCCACTGTGTGCAGTACGCTCTAGAGCCTTTACATTCAGCTTCACCAGAAGTTTACAACACTGCTCACAGATACAGAGCCACAGACTGAGCACACACTAATGGATGCCAACACTTCCTTCTAAACACATTGTTCTGCAGGCATGAACTAGGAGGCAGTAATCCAGGATATTGTTATGCAGACACTAAGTATCATGCCTTGCAGCTGGGGTTTTCTTCCTTTGTTGCCTGAGATCAAACCCAGGGCCTTGCACATGTTAGGCAAGTGTTCTACCATGGAGCAAACACCCCACCTTGATAACCAGAGTTCTTTTTTATCGAACTTTTAAATTTATATTGTTTATTTTTCTTCAGGTGTATGTGTACGTGCCTGGGTAAGTATATGTGCCCTACATTCGTGTAGGTGCCCTGGAAGGCCAGAGGGTGTCGGATCCCCTGGAACTGGAGCCACGGATGACTGTGAGCCACTTGATGTGGGCTCCAGGAACTGAATGAAGGTCCTCTGAAAGAGCGGCAAGTGCTTTTAACCACTCTTTAACCGTCTCTTCCGCCCCTCAGAGTTCTTAATCTAGAGCCCATAGACAGACCTGGGCTTCTACTAGAGAGCTGGTTCTTCACTTCTGTTTGTGCTTTTGTTTCATCCTGCGAGAGTGGATCACTGACTTTTCTGATTCCTAAGAGTATCCAAGACACATTTAGGAGAATAGTTAATGAAAGAAGAAACCACTACCATCTGAAGTGGTAAGTTAAAAAGCTGTAAGTCCACAAAATGTGTGTGTATGTTTGTGTGTGTGTGTGTGTGTGTGTATTTGTGTGAGTGTATTTTACATTCTAGTAAATATTTTTTAAATCTTATCTTTTTAAAATAATTTATTTTTGTTCATTAGTGTTTTGCCTCCATGCATATCTGTGTGAGAGTGTCAGATCCCCTGAAACTGGAGTTACAGACAGTTGTGAGCTGCTGGGAATTGAACCTCGGTCCCCCGGAAGAGCAGACAGTGTTCTTATCTACTGAACCATCTCACCAGCCTCTCTAGCAAATGTCTTAAACAGATATGTATTTGAGAGGTATATATACATAATAAATGTTTGGACAGTCTTTAAAACTCAGGATTATTTCAGGTGAAGTCCCAGGAATTCTGACTCAAATTGGTTTAAGCTGAAAAGAGATGTCTGGATCCCCGAGTTAACATGAAGACCCTGACTCTTTGCATCCCTCAGCTTTGAGTATCTTCATTTTGACTTACACTTCTCTATAGGAGGCCCCAGGAGTCTCAGCCATATGATGCCAGCTTAGTCATAGCTGCAGAAAGAATCATTGCTTCTCAGTAGTCTCCCAAAAGGTCCTGAGAGTCATTTGGTCCAAGGGAACTGGGATCATCTTTCAATCATGGGGACAGGGAACAGACATTCCTACTCAAGCCTGAGAGTACCTTCATCACTCCTCAAGACAAAAGACTGGGAAGAGACCACAGGAGTCCCCACAGGGATGTGGTGGAATGTTGAGTGCTGTCAACGGGGGTGGGGGGGGGGGGGGGGGGGGGGGGATGTTGGGAGATGGAACACCAATGCCCTCAGAAGTTATATCAACTGAATGGCCACCAGCCATTTGAGTGTCTCCCATCACATTTCCAGTAGAGGCTGCTGCTTTGAGAGCCTTTGTCAGTTCAATTTTAATGCTTCAGATTCTGAAGTCAACTCTTGTCTACTTAGTAGGAAATACTTTATTACAGGGATTATCAGTAAAGAGCCTGTTGAGCAAGCATGAAAATATTTCTGTATTCTCTTTCCCCATCTCTACACCACGGCCACTCCCTCACAGGAGCTGTTAGAATAAATAAGGGTGTTGAATACGCTCTGTGTTTTGAGTGATAACAAGTAAGTTTTGAAAATTCACTGAAACTGCATGAATCAAATTGGGCTTGTGTTGAGGGTAAGGCTGTCTTTTATCAAACTGTCTTCCTCCCCCCTCCCGCTGCGTGTGTGCGTGTGTGCGTGTGTGTGTGTGTGTGTGTGTGTGTGTGTGTGTGTGTGTGTGTACTGGGCGTGTTGCTTATCTAATTCAGTATTTTTTATGGATGGTTCGCAAGTGTTCTATCTCTGACCCACAACTACTAGAAGGGATTCTTTTCTATATATATTTAAGTTACAGTTACATATTTATTTTTGGGGGGGTAGGGTACACATCTATACCCCACATATGGAGGTCAGAGGACAACTTGTAGGAATTGGTTAACTCCTTCCACCATGTGGGGTCTGGGATCAAACTCAGGCCATCAGGCTTGGTGGCAGGTGCCTCTACCCACTGAGCCATTTTGCCAACATTCATGGCAAATGTTGCACTGAGCTGGTTTGTATTTAAGTGTAACAGAGCATGGTGATTATACTTGTTTTTTTATTAAGTCTGTTTTATGCAATGTCAATTTCTAATACTACCAATTCTACCTTAATAATCAGTTAATGATAGCTCCAAGCAAGGATTATTTCCTATGTACTACTATATTCTACTTTAAGTATGTCCTACTATGTACTACTATGTACTACTTTAAGTCAGAGAAAACCTAGAGTGTGTCTGCTCATAGTGAACTGTACTGGAGAGGGGCTGGAGAGATGGCTCAGCAGTTAAGTGCATTAGCGTTAGCTGCTCTTCCAGATGCCCTGGGTTCAATTCCCAGCATCCACAAGGCAGCTCACAATTGTCTGTAACTCCTGTTCCAGAGGATCCAACACATGCAGGCAAAGCACCAATGTACATAAAATAAAAATAAATAAAATATTAAGAAAAACAATAATACTGGAGAATGCTGGGGTAGCCCAGTAGACAAGGTAGAGGTCATATCAAAGGACCACACTAATCCTGTTCACAGTTGTTGGCGGGGGGAAGGACAGGGGATGTCCAGTTAAATTTAAACTTCAAATAAACAGCAACTGTACCGTTTAATATGGAGATATTCATTTGACACTCTTAACTAGTCACAGATGTCTAGCTAACTGTTGGGGATAAAGGGTGCCTTCTTGCAGTTAGAAAATAAAACTTAACTTCCAGGAAACAGTAGATAGGCAAAGAGGTACAAAACTTGAGTCAAGGGTGCTTCTGGGTGTCATGAGGAAAAGACGGTGAGGGTTGAGGTCTCATCCTGTGGGAACATGGGCTCGGTTCTATAGTGGAGAGCTGTGGTGTACATTTCATGGCCAAATTACAGTTTGGTGGGTGTGAGAGGAAGCCAGCAATCTACACAAACACTGGATCAAACGGCAGTTTGGGAATGAAGTGAACCATGATTTGCAGGACAGTAGAGGTAGCCACAGTTCCAAGAGGATGAGGTAGCCTTGGAGAGAGGTGCACTAAGGAACAATGAAGGGGTATAAGAACGGAGGGAGATGTCTATGGACTTTCACATGGGAGACAGTGCAGATCTGCTAGTCTGTTCAAGACACCAAGATCAGCTGTTCTGCTTTGCGCATATCTCCTTCATTCTTCTGGGAAATACACCTTCTATTCGGACAGGGACTTATTTCTCTAGAAATTCTTAACACAAAGTTGAAACAAAAGACACCCTTTTCCTAAAGGACTCTGCTTCAGAGTTGTCAGTCAGTATTGAGGAGCTGCCCACCCCCTCCTGTGGCCTCCTGAGCCAACTTCACAGCTACACAAAATCAGGGTGATTCTAAGCAAGGCTTAGAGTTTAATGTCAGCTTGTGTGGAGAAACTCATTTGCAAGTAAAATTGCTCTAAACAATTCTTTAAACACACATACCAATGCAGCCTTTATATGTGTGTGTGTGCGCGCGGGCGTGCGTGCGCACACGCCCTATGAAATTCTTTCCCCAGTAACAGGTAAAAGGGCCAGCTTGCAGTTAGGGGCCAGTTGAATAGAAAGCATTTCTAGGTCTTTGGTCTTTGTTCCAGTTTCTCAGGTCATGACAATCCCTGGGCGCTGAGAAAGTGCATTCAACACCAAGATCCTGGTCTGGTCTTTTCCAACAATATCCCTCACCTTTCAAGTTTTGCTGCTATTAAATCTTCATCATTTAGCCGGGTGGTGCAGGTAAACACCTTTAATCCCAGCACTCGAGAGGCAGAGGCAGGTTGATCTCTATGAGTTCGAGGCCAGCCTGTTTTACAGAGTGAGTTCCAGGACAGCCAGAGTTACAACAGAGAAACCCTGTCTTGAAAAACAGCAACAAAACAAAACATGCAAACAAACAAACAAAAACATCATTTAGCCAAACTAGGTCAAGTTGGTACCGAAAGAATCCGTAAATAGTAAGACAATTTTCACTAAGTGGCTTAAAAAAGAAAGACAGAAAGAAAGAAAGAGAGAGAGAGAGAGAGAGAGAAGGAAGGAAGGAAGGAAGGAAGAAAGAAGGAAAGAAAGAGAATTCAGCATACATTTGGAAGTCAAAAGCTATTATTTTAGTGATTTCAAGGTAATCCATATTTATGAATCACAGCTCCAGACTCCCATGTTCAGAGGGAAAATGGGCTATCCTGAGATGCTATACAGTATTGCTATGGATTTCATCTATCATCAAGGATGAACAGTCTTCCATCCCTGGAGATGCTATTGCCTTTACTTTATTCAGAGAGATCTAACAGAAAGCTCTTGTGTCTTATAATCGTCCTATCTCTTACTGAGGTTGTCTTGGTATCTTAGAAGTTGTTTGCATGCAGCTTTTGTTTCCAAATGGGCCACATCTCATGTTCTTTCAACTTCCCCAGCTAATCCCATTTGCTCCATTCTTACACAATGGCTTTGCAAAACACCCATCTCTTGAATCATGAGATTCAATTGTACAAGCTGTAGCCATCAAAAGAGATGTGATTGAACCCAGACCTCCTTTCATGCTATCTCTAAGGGTGTGTGAGAGAAGCCCTTGGCCTCTTATGGATCTGCCCAGTGAGGTAAGAGCAGGCATTTACTCCAAATAAGATTAGTTTGCTCTTCCTTTTTCTGCTAATCTCCTGTTGCCCAATTAGCCCATTCTTGTTTTGAACCTATGGTTTAACCTAAAATTTCAACCTGATCTTGGTGCATGCTTTGGAGGAATTTTCTAGGGACTTCACATAATTACCTTCAAATAGCACAAAGTCTTGTTGGCTGGGCATGGTGGTGCACACACATCTTAAATCTCAGCACTCGGGAAGCAGAGGTTGGCGGAGTTCTGGTCTACCTAGCTAATTCCAGGCCAGCAAGAGCTACACAGTGAGAGGATACCTCAGATAGAGATATGTGTCATCTGATAAACTGACCGTCAAAAAACAGTATCTACAAAGCTCCAGCAGGATATTAAAGTGGAGATGTATTTGGCCCAAACATTTATAGAAAATGTCCTGATATTTTCAAGGCTTACTACTGAAATATTACCTCTGTCTAAAATTGGACTCCACTAAAGGTATTGGGTTGTGTTGTTTTATATTCTGTTGCTCTATACAAAAAAGGAAAGGCATTAACATTTCTATCAGGACAGGATCCCACTATGTAGTCCCCACCTTGCTGTGTAGACCAGGCTGGCCTCATACTCAGAGTAACTGCTTCCTCAGTCACTGGAGTTAAAGGCATGTGCCACCAAAATTTACTACTATTATTATTATTTATTACTTTACTGTGTGCATCTGTATATGTCTATATTAATTTATGCCATGTGGATGCATGCCCTCTGAAGCCAAAAGAGGGACTTGGATTCCTTGGAGCTGGAGTTACAGGTGGTCATGAGCCACCATACATGCGTACTGGGAACAGAATGTAGGTCCTTTGGAAAAGCAGCAAGTGCTCTTCTACTTCTTTAGCCCCAAGGAAATGTTATTTTCAATATCTGCAAAAGTAGCATTCTCTTATTGAAATGTCTCCTCTGCTTGTATGAAGTTAATCATAAAAGCAAATGTAGAGGATGTTCGTTTTCATGTGGTCCTAAGGAAAGAGAGTAGATTGTTCATAGTTTATATTTTATGTATCTCTTCTTACTCTCAGGATTGATCTTGCCATTCAACAGTTGCTTTCAAATTATTGCCTACCAGTGCTACTCCCCAGTACCTGTCACTGCTACCATTGCCCTGGGTTGTACAGGGTCCTGACCAAAGGAGCGTGGAAAAGGTCACTGCCTTTTCCCATCATTTCTGAGTTGTGTTTAAAGATTAAAAGAGAGGATGTAAAGAGGGCTTGGTAAGAGGAAGATTAAAAATAGGACCAATAGGGCTAGAGAGATGGCACAGTATGTAATAGTACTCTTGAAAAACCAAAATGAATGAATGAATGAATGAATAAATAAATACATAAATACATAAATAAATAAATACATAAATAAGTAGTTTATACTTCTAATTCCCCTTTCATTTCTGGCAATATGGCTGACTCAGTAACTTTAAACTTCTCCTCTAAAATAAAATAAACCTAGCTATGCTGCATAAGATGCAGCAAGTATTCTCTACCAGGCCTAGGTAAGGCCTTAGTAAAGTAACACAAATCCCCAGGAATCAAAACAAGAGGAAATAAGATGAAAAGTTTAAGCAGGGATTGTCTGGCCACAGTTTCTGAAGTTTCCTGGTTTACCCTTTAATGGTCACATGGAGACAAGAGACTAGGATTATGGTTGGTAAGAGTTTGGTCCTCATGTTGGTTTACACTGTTCATTTGATGGGATCTGGAATTGCCTGGGAGACCAATCTCTGGACATGTTTGTGAGGAATTTTTCAGGTTAGGAAGTGGGTGGACTAAAGGTGGGGTGGGTGGGTGGTCCCATTCCGTGGGCTGGTAAGAGGAAGTTAGCTAAGAATGAACCCCCATCACCCTCCTCCTCCTCTTCTTTACATTTATAAGGTTTACTTTTATTGGGTTTTTTTCTTTTTTTTTTAAATTTTGTGTATGTGCCTCTGTGTGAGGGTGTGTACAGTGAGCACAGATGTCTGAAGAAGCCAGAGGTATCAGATTCTCCACAGCTGGAGTCACCCACGGTCATACACCATCTAACATGGGTGATGGGAATCAAACGTAAGTCCTCTGGAAGACCACTGTGTGCTCTAGTCACGGGCATCTCCAGCCCATTCCCTTGATCACTGCACAACATAACCAGAAGGCTCCTATTCTGGCTGCCATGACGTCTCTACTGTGATAGGTGTCCTCTGGTTGGGGGTCATCACAACTTGAGGAACTATATTAGAGGGTTACAGCATTAGGAAGGTTGGGAACTGCTGCCCTAACCTGTATGTCAAATCAAACCCTTCCTTCCTCCCTTAAACTGCTTTGGCCAGGCATTTTGTCACAGTAGTCAGAAACTCAGCCAATATGGTATGAGTCCCAGGCAAGGTTAGAACTAAAAAAAAACACTCCTTAGCCATAATTTCAGCACTTGGGAGGCTGAAGCAGGATTATCTTAAGTTCTAGGTTAGTTAGACCCTGACTCAAAAAACAAAACCAAAAATAAACCCTATAAAATCAAAACCTCAAAATATTACTCCTTTAGGTAAAAGATTGAAATAGAAAAAAAATCTACCTATAAGCACAGAGAAATGACAGGTTTTTTTTTTCTTTTATGTTTAAAACAGAGCTATGATTTGAATCTGTCCCTTAAGAGTCCATAAGTCAATGAATCTGGAGGGAATAATGTATCTTTGGGAGAGTCAGACAAAGCCACGAGGCTAGACCAGTCGAGAGGGCATTAGGGCTTTATAAGAAGAAGATGGCCAGCTTGCCATCTCCCCTTGAGATGTGCCCAGCCAGTTTGCCATCTCCCCGTGAGACGTGCTTTAATTTTGCTTTTTTCATTTCTATGATGAAACTGAAGTGGACAAAATCTACATTCATACATCTGGATGAATGTCAGGCATGGCAAACAAAACAAGACACAACACACAAAACAAAAAACAAAAACCCAGAACATTCGATATATATATATATATTGTGTGTGTGTGTGTGTGTGTGTGTGTGTGTGTATTGTGTGTGTGTGTGTATGTATATATGTGTGTGTGTGTGTGTGTATATATATATATATTGTGTGTATGTGTGTGTGTGTATATATATATATATATTGTGTGTGTGTGTATATTGTGTGTGTGTGTGTATGTATATATGTGTGTGTGTGTGTGTGTATATATATATATTGTGTGTATGTGTGTGTGTGTATATATATATATATATTGTGTGTGTGTGTGTATATTGTATGTGTGTGTGTATATTGTGTGTGTGTGTGTGTGTATATATATATATTGTGTGTGTATGTGTGTGTATATATATATATATTGTGTGTGTGTGTGTATATTGTGTGTGTGTGTGTGTGTGTGTGTGTGTGTGTGTGTGTGTATACACACTGCCAACACAGCGGCTGCTATGCACCTGGCTGATCCTGCGTCTCCTGCGGGCTTCCTCCTGTGTCCCCTTCCCCAGCCTCATCCAACTGCCTAACTGTTGCTGACCCTGGGGTTTCCTCATGAGGTCTTCTCATTGTGTGCTCTCCTAGGTGACTTCATCCCCAAATGGTTTTTACTACAAACTGTAATTATTGATCCTCCAATTTACATGTCTAGCCCCAAACCTGAACCCCCAAATGTACCACAGATACTACACACTTGGCAGGAAGCAGAATTCATCGTTTCCCCTTGCCTGCCCATCTCCACCCCTGCTTCCCATAACCATACCCTGGTGGGACACATGCCCACCTTGTTCTCAACCTGGAAAAACCCAATTCACCCCTTAGCCTTAATCACTTTCTCTGTGAGCCCCCTAACTCTCCTTGCTTGCCCTCCAGATACTCTTTTGAACCTGTCTTTCTCCAGTGCTACACCCATGTCAGGAAATACTACGCTCAAGCCAGTGGTTGCCTCATGGAGAGTCTATCCCAAAGCAGCCCAGGTGGGAGATGGTTGGCTCAGTGGATATGCATTCATGAATGGATCTGCTATACCCAACCAGCTGGAGGGACTCAAAAGTGTGCCTTTTAGGGTTACATTGTCACCTGCTGACTGCAGTCTGTGAATGTGGCTCCTGTTTATGGTTCTGAAAGCTGAGCCACTGCTGGGAACACGATGGCTGTTTCTTCCAACAGCAGGGTGTTGCCAATCACTGTCATATAAAGCAGTCTCAAGAGTGCTGCTCCAAATGACCCGATGTGAAACTGTCTGGGCTGTGGGCTGGAATATTAAATGGCATTGTGTTTCTGCAGCTCACTGGGCCTCCTGACTCACAGCTGCAGCAGAAACGTTTTAACAAAATTAAAATCTCCGTGGGGGAGGGGAAATAGGGACCAAAGGTTGGACTGAGGGCTATGATGAGAACACTGGCAAGGCAAGGAACACTGGTACAGCTTGATTCCAACCTTTAATTATTGTGGGCAAGGAGAGATTAAGGCAGAGAGGTCTACTGTATAATTTAAAACAGTCTAAATCATCTACAATTTGCCACTTACTGAGTTGAAATTTATGAAAAAAAAAGGAAACATTTCTGGAAAATATATACATTAAATCAAAAGAGGCCATGGGCCAAAGAAATAAAAGCTATCTCTTCTGAGAGCAAATTGAAATAGATGGATTACCCCTTGTCACTTCCTATTTCCAAAGCTAATGAATTATGTTTTTAAAAACCCAGCCCTGTGCACTGCTGGGCTTAGCCAAAGAAGGAGATCCCTGGTGTGTATTTTAGGCATATAGAATGTTACAGATGCTAATGTACTACTGTTTCTCTAGGGAACTGATATACAGAATTCTTGTTACTATAGAGTAACCGAAGCTGGAAAGACCTGTGTGATGTTAGAGTTCCAAGGAACACGAGCAGGAGTATCCTTGGGGTCATTTTGATCAAAGGAAAGATGGCTGTGAAAACACTAAAACATAAGGTGACATTCTTTGACTTGCTCCATTAAAAGAGGCAATAATGTGTTCTGTTGTCCTCAGCATAGAGGCCCTGAGGGTACAAAGATGAATACCATCTCTGCCTTTGAACGGTACACAGAGCAGGAGACGCTGCAAAGCTCAAAATAAGGGCATTAAAAAAAAAAGTCAAGGAGCCCAAAGTAAGCCAGGGGGGATTAGAGTGACCAGGAATCCATAGCTCCAAAGTTCCTGGCTCCCTCTCCATCCACCTGCTGGCAGTGATGCAGCAGCCAGCCTAGACCTGTGACTCTTTGATTCCTGTTCATGGAGTCACGTATGTTGACAGCTGTCTTCCCACAAATACGAAGACTTTCATCCTTGAGAAAGTCTACCAAAAAGCAGAAAGTGTGATTTGAATCCACTCCAAGTTACCATAAACCTTATTTCTCGTGAACCTTGTCACTTCTGTTATTACTAAATTACCTGTGACACACCCCATAATTAACAGATAAAATGAGGACGGTCCTGTGTACTCCACAGGATGCCCGGGGATGCAGGGAAGCGACTCTGAAAACCTAGGAGAGCTTAAGACAGAGCTCTGCCTCCCTCCTTCTCCCTCTCCCTCTCCCTCTTCCTCTCCCTCTCTCCCTCTCCCTCTCCCTCCCTCTCTCTCTCCCTCTCTCTCTCTCTCTCTCCCTCACACACACACAGACACACACATCAGCCAGGGCAGCTGTGCAGTTATCTAATTATTTCGACCTTTCACTGCCATTTGTGGCAGTAATGTCTCCCACGGCTTAAAAATTACTTGCAGTGGGTTCAAAGACGGAAGTGACGGGAGCTCAGACAAATCAGGAGATGATTATAACAGCCTGGGTGAGAAATAATAAAACCAGTCCAGCCATATCTAGTTGAACGGATGAATTAGGGTTCATAAACCAGCGCGGATCACATTACAGACGGAATATATGTAACAGGAAGCCCACTGCTAACCTTCTTTGGAATGAATTGGGATAAAAATGGATAAACAGAGAGGTGGCGCCCACCTTTGATCCTAGCACTCCTGAAGCAGAAGCAGGCAGATCTCTGTGAGTTCAAGGCCAATCTGGTCTACACAGTGCATTCTAGGATAGCCAGGAATAATACATAAAGAGACACTGTCTCCAAAAACAAAAACAAACAAACAAAAAGAATAAATACATATATCAGTAACAGCCTTTTGGGGCTGGGGGTGTAACTCATGGTAAACAGTAGCCTAGTGTGCCCAAGAGTTTTTTTGTGTTATGGTGCTGGGGCTCAAAAACAAATAACAATAAATGGTAATAACAGCAACAAACCCACAGTACTGCTAAACCTTAAATGTGCATAGACATCACCTGAGGACACTGTTTAATGGCTTTATAAAAGTCCATTTGTTTGCTCATTTGTCTGTTTATTGTGAGGCTAGAGATTCAACTATGGCCTCACATTTGTTAGGCAAGTGTTTTACCACTGAGCTACCTGTCCAGTCCAGAATCTATATTTCTAAAAAAGTTCTGGGATGATGCTTGACACTGACACTATAAGGACCACAATCCGAATAGAAAGGAAATCCTATAAATAACTTAATTTTTTTTAAAAAATCCCCAGTCAATGAAAGAATATGGGCTTTGACATCCCAGAAGCTCATGTCTAGCCCAGAACTCCCTACCGATGGGTTATAGCTGACTTACAAAACAAAGACGGTTTTTGGCTCACTGTTTTATAGGGTTCAGTCTTTGATCCATTGGCCCTATTGCGTTGGGTTTGTGGTACACATGACGGTGGTAGCACTCGATAGTGGGTCAAAAGTGCTCGCTTTGTGAGGAATGATAGAAAAGGTGGGGAGAGACCAGGTTTCTTGGTTCCAAAACCCAAAGACCTCCTACTAGGCTTCACCTCTGAAAAATTCCTACCACTTCCCAATAGGCCCATGCTAAGGACCAAGGCCATATAGACTCCTGGGGGAATTTGAGACCCAAACTAGAGCAGTGACTCAGAGCAGACATTTGAAAATTTGATCTATGGCATTGGCATACTATCAATTAATTGCTTTACTTATGAGTGAATGAATTCAGTGATTATTAGGAGAAAGAATTAACTCAGGGAGCATCACTTGGTAGGCACTTCATTAGAAGCCACAGAGACGCATCTCAAAGTACCTTCGTGTGCTGGCTTCTAACTCCTGCTGGAGACAGATGCAGTTAAGTTTCTGAGTTGAAGCACAGACCTCAGGCTGAGATGTTCTTTCATTAACATTAAGTAAGCCTAACTCCTCGGAGAAGACTGGAAAGCTTTTACATAAGAGGTGACCTTTGAATTGTAAAGATGAATCAGCTTTAACAGGATGAATTAGTCCTGGTAATACTGCAGACAAGATATTCTGAAAATTCCTCTAGCGACAGAACATCTGAATTACATATAGTAACTATCCTTTGAGAACAAAACTGAGAATGGCTACTGGCAGGTACGAGGGTCTCAGAGCCCAAGGTCAGACTAGAAGGGAGTTTACAAAGGACAGGAGTGGGAGCTATAGGGAAATGTAAACCCCACTTAAAGCCAGATCAGTGTGTGTGAGAGGTGCTGTGGATTGGACACAGGGCTTTGTGCCTGCTAAGCAAACACTCTACCACTTAGTTATGTTCCTAGCTATAATGAGAGAGAGGGAGGGAGGGAAGGAGGGAGGGAGAGAGGGAGAGAGGGAGAGAGGGAGAGAGGGAGAGAGAGAGAGGAAGGAGAAATTTTGAGACAAGGTCTCACTAAGTTGACCAGGCTGACCCTGAACTTGCTCTTTAGCCCAGGCAGGACATAAAGTTACGATCCTTCTGCCTCACCCTCTTGAGTAGCTGAGATCACAGTCCTGCTTGATTTGAAGCCATACCTTGATTTGAAGCCAGAAATATTCAAGAAGCATTCTCACTAAGGTGAGAGAAAAAAAATTGTGAAACTGGAAGATTTGTATACTTTTCAGTATGTAAATTACATATCGACAATTGTTTCCCTCGGAAGGAACACAGAAGCAAGCATGAGTGCCAACCTTCCTGCTGAAGACAGTGAAAAGTTCTAGATAAATATTTTCAAGACAGCTATCAAGAGGCTGGAGAGTCAGTGGAAAGCTTGCTGCTCTTGGAGTAGATCTGGCTTCCATTCCCAGCATCCACTATAGGTGGTTCACAATTCCAGGGGATCTGACATCTGGAAGAACTGTACCCAGGTGCACATACTCACACAAGACTGAGTCTCAATCTCCCTCTCTCTCTCTCACACACACACACACACAATTATAAAATAAAACTAAAAGTTAAAAAAAACTAAAACAAAACAAAAACCTACCATAAAACATTAAAGGCATGGTCTGGAGAGGTGGCCTAATGGTTAAGCACTGGCTGCTCTTGTAGAGGACCTGGGTTCAATCCCCAGATGCACATGGCAGCTCATTTTTTAAAACCTCTCCAACCACAGTTCTAGGGGATCTGGTGGCCTTCTCGGGCATCAGCCATGCACACAGCACACATAAACAGATACAGACACTCATGCACATAAAATAAAAACAAATAATTTTTAAAGACCTAAAAAGACAGTTGGAAACTCTCAGATCATTTTTTCAGGTTACAGTTTATTGCTGGAGAGACCAGAACATCAGAACAACACTAACAGACCTGAGCTTGCTGAACTCTCCTCTGGCACTGCCAGGCACAGTGGAGAGGACGGCTTGGTGCTGTCATGGGGAGCCAGGGATGAAAACAAAGGGAAAGGCAAAGGAGCTATTCTGGGGAAGTTCATGTCTACAGGCCAATTCTAATATGAATCTGTGTTCACCATACATGTGTGTTGGCTAGCTCCTGACACAAGCTAGCATCATTTGGGAAGAGAGAGCAAGCGACAGTTGAGAGAATGCCCCCACCAGATTGGACTGTGGCAGTCTTTGGGGTGCTTTCTCGAGATTGATGGTTGATGTGGGAGGGGGTGGTGCCACCTCTGGGAAGGCGGTCCTGAATGTATATCAAAGCAGGCTGAGCAAGCCTTGAAGAGCGAGCCAGTAAGCAGTGTTCCTCCATGGCCTCTGAATCAGCTCCTGCCTCTAGGTTCCTGCTATGCATTGAGATCCTGCCTTGACTTCCTTCAATGATGGGCTGATATCTGGAACTATAAGCAAAATAAACCCTTTCCTCCCCAAATTGCTGTTGGTCATGATGTTTTATCACAGCAATAGAAGCTCTAAGACAATACATAACTGAAGGGGCTCCAAACTCTCACACCTTTTTTTTTTTAACTTCTGTTTTTATTTTATGTGCATGGGTGTTCTACTTGCATGTATGTCTGTGCACCATGTGCATGCAGTGCCCACGAGGCCAAAGAGGTGCTGGATCCCCCAGGAGGACTGGAGCTACAGAGGGTTGTGAATCGAACCCAGGTCTCCTGGAAGAGCTTAACCACTGAGCCATCTCTCCAGTTCCCTCAGACCTTCCTTCTTAATCTTCAGACACCAGCAGAAATAATGCAAAGCTTTGAGGGGAGGCACATATAAGGCTGGCCTGGGAGAACCAGTACATCATTTTTCTAGGGTAAATGTCCAGCAGGATTTATGAAGCACAGCAACATCTAATTAGGACACATCTAACAACATTTGTGCTAAAAGCGGCTCTAACTGGCCTGTAGCACTAAGTACAAATGTGAGAAGGAGTCTGGGATGACAACAAAGCCTCAGACATATTGGAAACCTTTGTCTATAAGAGCGATGACTCAGGCTAAGCACATTGACAGCTGTCCTCAGGAGGTCCCTGCCACAATTCTCCCCATCATCCCACCGTCTTCTAAGCTGCTTGACAATGTCGCTACAAATCCTTGACCATTTCATAGAAGTTCCTTTCACTCTCATGTTCTGTTGTTTGAATCAACTAAGGAAATAGTGCACCCCAATCTGAGACCCCGAGGTAGATCATGTGACCTTAGAAGCATGAACTACACAGCATTCCCTTCACTCCTGTGTTTCTGTGACAATTTGTATGTTCCACCCTTTAGCCCTCCAGAGGTCAACTATTCCTCAAAAGTCCATCAATTTTGTAAACTGAAACTCACTAAAACATAGATTTTTAACCTATATGTAAGTAACAAACCCTTATGTTGGGATGCATACTGATTAAAATACTGGCTATCTTGCAACTCACAGGTGATAAAGAGCTGATGTGCAGGGCAGCAACCTGGTCCCTGTGACACCTAGCAACAGCCTGCATCCCTGATGCTTTCTTCATCCATCCTCCCACATCGTACGATGGCTCCCAGTGGATTCTGGGTGTACTTGGGGCTTTACCTGTATGATATTGGACACACAAGCAGCCATTTTTTCTCTACAATTTCAACTGAAAGCATGTATAGAAAGGCTGTGTTCTGTGGTTGAGAGTAGTAAAGGTCTTTCAACAGAAAATATCACCAAAGAAATGCACAGCCAACCCCTTCCCACCGTGATAGCAGGCCAGAGCCAAGTGCTTTAAACAAGCCTCGGTAGGAGGGGAGGTGCTTTCTCAAACTTGCTTCTGAATATTTCCACTATTCAAAATAAAAATAGCTCTGAGAGGAGAGGGAATGTCTAGTGACAAATCTGGGATCCTCACCATTCTTGAAAGTCATCTCTGCGATGTCACCATGCTTGTCTGAGTGGTCCATTAGAATACAGTAATTCCAATTGTGTAGGAAGTCAGGTTTGTGACTTTGATTGGCCCTGTCATTTATGTTGACCAGTGGGTTCTATCCTTATGGCTGTACTGAGCAGTGACAAAGCCCATTAGTACTGTGGACAGTATAAATGTCCTTACATGGGTCGACTTTCAGAGCTTCTGCCATTAGGAGGAATTTTGTCAGGAAATTTGACTGCCATCTTAATTACTAAGACACTGACCCATGAATTTTGTTAACCTTTGTCATGATTTAGGTTGGTAGTTTGCCAAGAAGACCAAGTCTTGACACATCTGTCTCCACCTGCACTTTCAAGGGTTAATATGACCCTTTAGCTAAATTGAATCATGATTTGCTAATTGATACCAAGCTCTTTGGAAATAATTGCATTGTTTTGAAGTCTTTAAAATTGTAGACTAAGTAAAATGATTGCTGCTTTCCTTAAAGTCTTAAGGGAGTCACACAAATCATGAAACACTTGAACATTTAGGAAATACTCAACGGGCATGGTGGGTTTTTTTGTTTGTTTTTTGTTTTTAAATGAAGAAAAAACATTTTTTTGAGACAGGTTTCTTCGTGTATCCCTGACTGTCCTGGAACTCATTCTGTAGACCAGGCTGGTCAAGAACTGAGATCCACCTGTCTCTGCCTCCCGAGTGCTGGGATTAAAGGTGTTTGTCACTACTTCCAAGCAAATGAGGATATTTTTAAAAGGCAGGATCAGAAGTTGTTAGGTGCATAACTTAAGTTGCTATATTTTTGATTAGAATTTGAGTTGAAAAGATCTATACGGTCAAAAACAATCCAGCTACTTTGGAGTATAGCTACAGTTTCTCCCAAGGCAATTGCTAATCAGCCAGGCTCATGGCTGCAAGGGTACCCCTGTACCCCAGTCTCAGCAGTATAATGGCAGAAGTACATTTTTTGCTCACAGAAAACCCACTGACTGTGTTCTGGAGCAACTTATTGTTCTGAGGGAAGGGACCCATGGATCTAGCTCCCCAGCCTCTTCTCTAGCTCCCTACTCCCTTCCTCAGTCATGAGACTCTAGGGATGTGAAAAAGATAAAAGATAGGATGGGAGGACCACCTGGACACAGTTCTCACCTTTAGCTGGCAGGTCCTTTCTTACCAAGGATGCTATTGGCTAAACTGTGGCAATCCCAGTGGATGCTGCAGTCTTCTAGCCCCGGCTTCTCAGAGCTGCTTCGGTGAACCTTCCTTCCTTTCTTTTCTTTTTCTTTCTACCCTTCCCTCCTTCTCTCCTTCCTTCCTTCCTTCCTTTCCTTCTCTCTCTTTTTTGTGGCATTGGTGTGTGGTGGTGGTGGTGGTGGTGGTGGTGGTGGTGGTGTGTGTGTGTGTGTGTGTGTACACATGTGTGCATGTTAGGTACTGGACCCAGGGCCTTAAACATGCACTCTGATGTATTTAGCTGTGAAAGTCCCAAGCAACATAAATAGGAAAGATATTCTCTTCCCTGGGGCCTGGGGATGGCTGTCTCTTATTATTCCACCATTATCTCCTCAGCTACCCCTATCACTGAAGGAGGTAAAAATAATTCTTTCATTTGTAGTAGATTGGGGCTCCAATATAGGGCATGCCACCCCTAAATTTGCTCTTTGTAGGTAGACTGTGGGCCTTTGCCTCATAAGACTGGAAAGCTCGGGAAAAAGTGCCAGCCAATCTTGGTACAAGCTGGGTTTGCTGCTCTGGTCCTCTTCCTTGATTGGTTAAGGCTCCCCTCCCACACCCACACCCCAAAACTTGCATGGCACACCCCACTGTCTTTTCGGTTCTTCATTGCTTTCCATATGATTTGGGGTGTGTTTTATTTAGTAGTTTTCATTCTAGAGAAAAGGTTGATCTTTAGAAACCATCTAGTTCCCCATTAACGAAAATCGATCTGCTGATATAAAGTGTTATGACATACAGACCTCTTCCTATTTTCAGCGCTCCAGTCTGCTAGCCCAGTAGTGGAGGAGCTCGGCCCCATATGTCAAGTCTGGATTTCATCATCGTCTCAGCCAGTACTCAAGACATTTCTTCAGCCTGGCTCCCAGGTACCCCAGCTTCACCACCATACGCAAATCCAATTGTGAGCTCAGCTGTGAGCCTGTTCTGGCTGGACGACACCACTAGACCAGGGCTGCTTTCCCTGAGAGTTTCAGCCACTGTCCCTGGGCGTTTGCAGGAAAAGACAAAAGGGAGTGGTAGAGGGCAGAGATGGAACCTGGATGGAGAGTCTCTTCCCCACAGGTGCTGGTGCCCAAGATAGACACGAGGGGCCCTAAATGGCAGCAGTTGGACCAAGTTTATGAGCGTCAGGTGGAATTAGGATCTCCTGACAGCAGCTGGAGGCTTCTTGAGGGAGAAACAAGTGGAGGAGAAGCAGGTGGGGCTGGTTAGAAGAACAGCAAACAGGTCTGCAAGCATGTTAGAGGGTGGCACACAGTGGTGTCTTCTGAACCAGAGGACCTAGGAGGGGTCTGAAGACTTTTGATGAGAGTCAGGACTTGCTGGGCCAGAGGCTCGCCTGTATTACTCTTCTCACAACTTCTCTTATTGGCTAATTGCCTTTCCTCCCTCTCTCCTTTCCTACCCATGTATGTTCCCTCTCTTGCTGATTCAAACTCTGTATCTAGAAGAGGCGACTTTTAATAGTGGCTTCCAATAACTAGTGTGCTCTGGCACCATCTTTTAGAAGATCCCCAATTCTGCTGGGAAACCAAGAGCTGTAGGACAGTCAACGGCTTCCTCGTGATTTACCTTTGTTGGCCTAGGGCTTGGCAGGCCTTAAATTCAGCCTGGTGTCTTCAATCCAAAGCATCTTGTTCTTCTGAGTGTCCGTTCACTGATGTAGTCACTGATTGTTGGGCTCCGTGTACTTCCCTACGACATCACATAAGAATCATGAGGAGGGAATCAGAAAAGGCTAGGGGAGGGGTAGACGAGTCTAAGGACAGTGAGGTTGGGATCCTGGGACAGAAATTATGAGAGTCATTGTAAGAGTTGGGGCTCTGAGAGTGAGAGAGGCATGCCACTTTTCAGTGCCTTTTAACTTTAGTTTTGTTTCATTCAGTCGGACCACCAGGCTGAGACTCACACATGTGAGCTAACAAGGCTGTAAAGGAGCTTTCTGGACTGTCTCTAGAAATGGGCACCCAACTATGCCCTCACATCCACTCCCTGCTTCATCTGCGGATTGGGATCCAAATATCAAATTAGTTTTTCTTTAGGGCTGTATCTGTAGCTCAGTAATAGAACATTTGTTTAGCATGCACAAGCCCATAGTTTGATCCACAGGGACCCCATATAGACGTATAACATGTAGAAGTTTATTTTTAGCTATTATTTTATTATTATTTTAGAAGTTATTATTTTAGTTATAAAATAATTGTTTTATGCACTGTTGGGTGAGGGGTTCCCTAGGTCTTGACATTTTGTATTGTCTGCAGATGTTGGATTTATGTGGGGGATGTTTGATTGCTCATGATCAAACATCTATCAGTGGACCATCTGAGAAGTTCTGTATCCATAAAAACACATAAGCTCAGGTGCTTGGGGTTCCACTGTGATGGTGGTTCCCTCTGCAGACGTCTGGAAGGGTTTGCATGTATGAATATGTCATCGTGTCCCTGATGAGCTGCCACAGTAGGTGTACTAGTACATATATATGCATATATGTTTATATATGTCCACTACTCAACTGCATTCTCCTTTAAGGATCACTTCATCTACTAGTTAACTTGTCTCCTGTGTATTTTTTTTAAATGCTTTTTTTAAAAACTGTTTTATGATTTATTTATTCTTTATTTAATGTGCATCGGTGTTTTGACTGCATGTATGCATCTGTGAGAGTATCTGATGCCCTGGAACTGGAGTTACAGACAGTTGTGAGCTGCCATGTAGATGCTGAGATTTGAACTCAGGTCCCCTGGAAGAGCAGCCAATACTCTTAACCGCTGAGACATCTCTCCAGACCCTGCACCCTCCCACTCTAAGTGTATATTCTTAAGTGCTGTTCATGGCTCCTGAAGAAATTAAATGCAAATTAGGTTCTGCTCTCATTTATAATTTTTTCCTCTGCCAGGCATGGTGGCATGCACCTTTAATTCCAGCACCTGGGAGGCACAGGCGGGTAGATGTGCGTCTACTCACCACCTGTGTGCCAGTAGTTGCCAGAACAGGGCATCAGATCCCCTGGACTGGAGTTACAGAAGGTTGAGAGCTGGCATGTTGGTGCTGAGGATTGAACCCAGCTCCCAAGGAAGAGTAAGCAGCCAGTGATCTCAACTGCTAAGCCATCTCTCCAGCCCCAAGGTTGTTCACTTTTATCAGCTAAAATTCATTTTTTATAATGTTGAACCTGCTTCTCCTGTTCCAAGACATTTGATCATTGTGTAACCCTCACTTTATTTTGATAATATGAAAATATCACAGATTCATTTGCACACAAAAACAAAACCTGTATTCAGTCAGAGCAAGCTGCGAGACTGGAAATTTAGCGTTCCGAGAGCAAAGGTTTCCCCCTAGTGTTCAATGTAGATAACAGCATCCCAAACAGCTCACTGAAGAATGAGACAATTGGATATTTCGTTTAAAAATGTCAAAATGGTGCTGGGCATGGTGACACACACCTATAATTCCAGCACTTGGAAGGTAGTGCCTTGGCAGGAGGATCTCAGTAAGTTTGAGGCTAGCCTAATGATAGACAACAAGCTCTGGGATAGACAGGACTACAAAGAGACCCTGTCTCAAAAATATATAATAATAACATAATAATAATAATGATAACAATAATAAATTAAAAGACGAAATTGATGTCACATATTCCTTTCCTCCTACTCCTTTTAAAGGCATTATTCATATAATAAGCACACCAAGAGCTCCATAAGGAAGAGCAAGTTCTCCTGTGTCTGCCATTTTCTCCAGCCTAATGCGTAGGTATTAGACAAACCCTTTAGCTTCTGGAACACATCAGGCCCTAAGAGAAATGCACTTGTTGCAACTGAGCATCATGACCAGAGCCAAGCAGCTAGCAGGTGGGTTCTTCTCCCCTTTGTTAAAGAATTAAAAGGCAGGAAAACGGCACTGAGCAGAGAGAACATGTCCCCTGACAAGTTCACTGCTTCTGGATAGAGAGGGCCCAGAGTTGGGAAGACTGTGACAAAGGGGTTTGGGTTCTATTTGGTTTGAGGCGGTCCTATCTGGTGATTTTGGTTTTGTCTTTATGGGGTCCCCTGGTGATTCCCCTCCCTCCACATTTTTTTTTTTTTGGTGTGACATTGTCTGTGCGCCCCTCCTAGAGCAAGGGTTGGGGTTCTGTCTCTGTAATTGTTGGCTGGCTGGGATAAGAGTGGGAGTCCCAATCCCCTGTTCCTTGTGGAATGACAAGTATAGAAACACCCCCTCCACACACACACACACACACACAAGGGGAAATAGGCTCTGTTTCAGAGAAATAGAGAATTTACTGCTGGAGGCAAAAAAGCCACAGACTGGAGAGTTACTCCCTATTACTGGGAGCAGGAACCCTGGCAAAACACACATTGGGATTATGTTTGCCCTTCTTCTATCCTGGGGTGCACAGCCTCACACGATTTCTGAAAATGGGGATGAAATCAGAGGCACACAGGTAGAAGAACTTGGTGATTGTTTTGGCAGACCTGGGTACCTATCAACTGCAGTCAGCTACAAAACAACTCAAACACCGTTGTAACCTTGATCTCCTTTGCCATGCCAACCTAATATAGTCACAGGCCGCCAGGGTTGGGTGTGGATGTCTTTAAAAGGCCGTAACTCTGCCTCTCGTTTGTTTGATACAAGAATCTAGTATTACATGTTTCCTTAAGTCACTTTAATTTCCCTCAAATTCTGCTTCTAGACTTTCATTTTTGTGCAATTTGAAGTATTTTCTGGTTTTGCTATTGGCTTTGTCTTTGATCCCTGGGCTATTTATAACTAATAAATATAACTATTTAAAATTTCCAGCTTTTTGTTTTTTCCAGGTACCTTTCCACGACTGATTTCTGCTTTTATTTCTTATGACCAGAGAACATGCATTATATTATTTCAATACTTTTTAAAAAATAAATTTATTTTTATTTCACGTGCATTGATGTTTTGCCTGCATGTATGCATCTGTGAGGGTGTCAGATCTCCTGGAACTGGAGTTACAGACAGTTGTGAGCTGCCATGTGGGTCAGGGAATTGATCCGGGTCTTCTGGAAGAGCAGCCAGTGCTCTTAACAGCGGAGCCATCTCTCCAACCCTGATTTCAACACTTTTAAGTGCATTAGTTTTATGCCCCAGTATGCTACCTTTGGTGAAGATATCACTTGTATGGATGTTACAGTAATTGACTTCAAGACAATTTCAGCAACTGGATCATATGTGTTAACTTTTTTTTTTTTTGAGAGTATTGTACTTTCTTCGGTATGTCAAGAAATTTTAGATTAAATGATGGACATTTTAAATATTAGACTCTACACATTAAGGTAGTCTAGGAAGGTTTTGTTTAAATCAACACAGTCAGGTTCAGACCTACACCACAGGACTATACACTGGTCTGTCTCTCACGTGACTATTCAGTACTGTCGGTCGTGGACAGTGACTCAAAATACACTTCAGTTTTCAAAGTCTGCTGGCTTGCTTCAGGTCTGACGTTATGTGTAGTTTAGGGGGAAGCTTGAAGCTTGTTAATTAGAAACAGGAAAAAGCTGGGTATGGTGGTGCACGTCTTTAATCCCAGGACCTGGGAGGCAGAGGCAAGTGGACCTCTCTGAGTTTGAGACCAGTCGGGTCTGCAGAGAATTCTAGGCCAGCCAGGGTGATACAATGAGACACTGTCTCAAAAGGTAAATTAAAAATAAAAACACCAAAACAGAAAAAGGATTCCTTTCTTCTTTGGGCTCCCCTCTTGCCCCACAAGGGCACCCCCTTTGACTCCGGATTGACACGTTTCTCTTAGAATTGAAGCCCCATCACAACTACTGCATAATTTTAGCCACTCTCAGAACAGAGAAAGCGGGAAACTGGTGGCACTACTCGCCGAGAAGGCTCTTGTGGGGCTTTCCCACACACCAGCATCCACAGTGCCAGAGACACAGAGGCGTGGCTGCAGCAGGTGTGGGTGCCCTCCTTGGGCGCAGGAATGGGAAAACTCATTCTCCTACAGGTTGACTCCCCTCTCCAATCTGCTTTTATTTCCCCAGTGTTCTCAGATGCCTTTTGTCCAGCAGGATTTTGGTGGTCTCCATTGTCTCTGATAGAAATCCAAAATACCATTATTTCTAAGAGCCCTCAATTGGAAAAACTGATTCATTAGAAAGGATAAAGTATTTGCACAATGGCATGTAAAAGCTGGGAGAACGAACAAACCATGGTAACATTAGCAACACGGGTGAAACTTTTTATTTGTTAAGTGGCTGGATCTGAGAGAAAACCATTTGTAGCCTTCAGTCAAGGGGAGAACACAAATTGTACGGCTTCACTTGAAGCTCAAAACTATTATTAGTGTTGAAGTGAGGACAGCTGCAAATGGGCGTGTGAGTGTTGTCAGGTGTTCTGGGTTGCAGGGCCTTTGCTCTGCAGGGTGCTTTAGCTTAGGATTCTAACGCACACTAGCTTCCTCCACTTTTCTGAGCGTATTTCATGTGTCAACTTAAGAACCGTTCGGAAAGTGAGTCCTTTCGGCCGTAAATGACAAAATCTGAGCTGAAGCTGACCTATGTTCGTCAGGAAGTTCATAAGGGTGCCAAGGAGAGTGGTGCTGGCCTCATGCAGTGAACCCCGGAGTGCCAATATTGCCAGCACCTTGCCATCCACTGTGCTTCCTCCAGGGTGACAGCTACTGACGAAAAGTTGCTTTATATTGTATGCACTCTGGCATTTGTGCTACAGACCTACTTTGTGTTTGTTTATGAACTGGCTCACAAATGTAGACAGCACCCCCTTCAGAGGAAGAGGTCTTTCCACACTCCATCTTGATGGTTCACACGGGAGCTATGCTGTTCTAACTTAACTCTAATTCTCCAATTAACTGGCCACACCCAGTTAACCCTCTAGTGACTGATGACTACCTGAGAATCTGGGGGATGTTACTTTAGTTCTCTTAGATGTGGGACAGAGACTCTGCATCCCAGCAGGCCCCCAGGTTATTCTCAAGTTGAACTTGTAACACAGACCGTCTTAACTCTTTGACGATGTCTGCTGTATCTTTCAAAAGTATTTTTATCTTATAAACTGGAGAAGATGGCTCAGTTGATAAAGTGTGTGCCATGTAAGCATGAGAATACAATTTCAATCCCATATACAAAGCTGCAGCATGAGCCTGTAATCCCAGCACCAGGGAAGCAGAGACAGGAAGATCCTTCCGGCTTGCTGGCCCCAGTTTAGTTCAATCAATGAGCTCCACAAGTAGTGAGAGACCCTGACTCAAAAGACAAGGTGGAGGATGAAGACCACACACACACACACACGCACACACACTATTTTGTTATAGAACTACCTCTGTACTCAATACTGTCAATCCATGGTTTGGAGCTTGGGCTGGAGACAGTTCAAGATCCAATAAAGGTCTAGGAAAATACACACGAATACTCGTATATTCTTTCTGGAACGAAGTACTGTCACCAGCAGAGTCTATGTTAATCACAGCAGCCATCAGTAATTCTGGGGTTAAGAAAGTTGACTCTTAACTTTTTCCAAGCCTAACCTGAATAGCAATGTAATTGACTTTCCTTTCTGATTTGCTGTATTTTTCTAATTTCTTTAATAAATGCTTAGATGAAGAGCTAATCAATGTTTCAACAATAAAAGCAATGCATATGATTACTGTCCAGGGGAGACTGTAGAAACTGAGATATACACCAAACTCTCTACAGTATCGAGTCATTACCCTCTGTGCAAGTGCACATACATTAAGAATTCTATTTATTTAAATATTTTTTCCCGAGACAGGGTTTCTCTGTTTTAACTCTGGCTGTCCTGGAACTCACAGAGATCCATCTGCCTCTGCCTCCTGAGTGCTGGAATTAAAGGTATGAGCTACCACCGCCCAGCTTGCATTAGAATCTAAATGAGAAAAATGTTCTTTTAAAATGAAGACTTTCTACCTTTCAGCTTTGTATTTTATAACCATGTTTGGTAAATGCTTCAATACAAATGATTGCTTCTTACAATTTGTCTTTGTATTGCTATAAAGCAATCATTTGTCTTTATACTTAATGTTTTCTGTTTATTTTTTAAAGTAACAGGTATATATTACTTTCAAAAATATTAAAAAATAAGGATTTTTCCTTTTTATTGTGATTGTTTTGTTAATAATAGTTATATTGTTATATTGAACACTTAGGGTACATTTGACACGTGTATAAGATCTGTGATAGAATATTTAGCATATTTATAATTTCTTATGGTGAGGCTATTCAAAGTGGCCCTCTAGTTATTTTGAGATGTACATTACTGTCGACTATAAACTTCACTCTAGTGCACAGAACAGCAGAATTTACACACTTGTAGCTGTGCCTTGGTGACTGCTGACCAATCATTCCTCACTAAGGTGACCTAAAGAAGATGAGAATTGGCTTGAATTCGTGTGTAGTCCACGTAGTTTAACTAATCTGTGATAAATATGGCCACGAGTAAAATCTGTCTTATTTAACTCACCTAGATTTCTACTTAGGACTGCTGAAAATCCACGAAAAGCACTGTGTTGTCCTCTCTAACATTCTGCCTTTTCAAAGTAGGCCTTTTCTTTAGGACAGCATCACTCTACATAGTCCAGACTGGCCTTGAACTCACAATTCTTCTGCTTCAGTACTAGGATGGTAGATCTGTGCTCTAAGCCTGTCTTCCAAAAAAGCACCAACACCGTACATATTTCACAAGAGCCTCCATGTAGGTTTTCCTGTTGGAGACATATATGGCTTAGATAAACTTCTCATTCACGCTGACATAAGTATATTGACAATTATTTTTCAAAAAGTTCTTAAAGTCTTCATCTGTCTTGGGAGAAGAATTCCAACGTGCAGGTGACATTTTTCTGTGTCATCAGGAAGACAAACTGTAGCGCAGGTGCGAGCATCACCTACAGAACAGAACTCATTAACGAGCACGAGTCTCAGCTGTTCCATCCATAAAAGAGCCACATCATCACCTAATATTTGGCTTAAAAATGCAAGGAATTGTTGGAAACTTGTAGGTAACAGCTCCTGTTTGCTTTATAGATGCCTTTTCTGTATCAATTCAAGGCAGATGAAAAGGCTCCAAGAACCAAACGTGAAGTAAACTGTGATTGCTCCAAGTGACTCAAACATGAAACAAGGAGGGAGGAACTAGTTGACTCAACCTCAGACTTCCAGTCAGGACCTGAAAGGCAGTAAGATTTGAGTCCGTGTACTTAAAAAAAATAGCTAAGAAATTTATTAAGACCAAGACTGACTGCAGGCAATGGGGTGGGGGAAGAGAAGGAATCTTGCTATATCCAGAAATTAATAAAACACTTGAAAAATGAATAATAGATTTAATAATAAACATTATGGTCAGGCTGTTTATTAAGGAGGCAACCACATATTACAAGTTCAGCTATAGAAATGTTTGCAAATCAAACTTCATGTGATCTAAAAGGACCATGCATCATACTGTCAAAACTGGATACCTGTACAGTGAACTAAGTCAATTTAACATACATAGTCTAGGTCATCCTAGAGTTATACAAACACCTGGGGCCACATATGTATTTTTCTTTGCTTTCAAAAAAGTTTTTTTTTAAATATAAAAGTGATGTTCTGAGATAATTTAAAAAAGTATCTGACAATTATGAGTGGTCCCCAGTTTTACAAAATGTGATTTCCAGGGTATGAAAACTGAGAAGAGTCAACTCTTCAGTGTTTTATAATATACAAACAAGTTTTATAGAAAAATGATCCAGCAAATGCTTGAGATAAGAATATTTATATTTTTTTCAATTCTTTACACTTTTATTAACACACTTACAAAAAATAACATCCAAACACTGAGAAAATTAAATAACTTTGGAAGCAGAGGTCATAGTTTCCTGATGACATAAGTGACAATTCTGGGCTGTTGGCACAAAAGAATCAACATTCATGACCTCTTACTACTATATATCGAACATAGGTTAAAATCATAGGCACTAGTTTAGCAAATCCACATTTCTTCTGTACGACTAACCACAGTAAATCCTCAGATTTTCCCAAACAGAAAAACCGGCAATACACAAAGGCTTTCTAGTAAAAAAAGGCAATTTTTCTCTTTAGGAAACTAAAAGCCAATAGTCTGTGGTAGTACAGCAGCAGGTAAAAGAATGTCACCAAACTCAGATCCAAAATACATTTTTAAACAAGTGATGAAATAGTTTAATTAAAAAAAATATACTTTTTTCTGATGCAGCCATTTAAAAACAATGTTAAATAACCTGAATATTCCTTTTGAAACTGATTATCTAACTTAAAATGTAAGAGATGGTTCATTAAAGGTCTTTTAAGCTATTAGGTTGCAGCATTTATTATTTTTTGAAATGTTACACTGAAACAGAGACCTGTTTGCTGTGCATGTGACTTCACAGAGACAGTGGCTGTTTCTTTGCTACTTAGATTTACACGAGATATTCTCCACAAAAGCACGTTTTATCTTCCTCTGAAAAGCAACAGTTTTTAGTTCATCATTATTGATGACTGTGACACCCTCCTTTCCCTCTTACCTAAACCTTCAAATGCAAGGATACAGTTTCTTCCACTCTACACTACAGTTCCTGGCACTGGTGGCTGCTGGTGCTAGCTAGCTCAATGTCTCCCTGCTGTCCAGTGTCAGTCATGGCAGACTGGGTCTTTGCTATCATAAACTTAACGCTCTCCTGAGCAGGAAGTCTTCTTCCATTTCTCTCTCCATTTCTACTTCCAACTTACAGAACCTCATCAACTAACAGGAAACATGTTCAAATCCCTCCACCTTTATGTGACCCAACTGCCAATATTTTAGAACTGTCCAGATTAAGTAAGTATTTAAAAAAAAAACAGACCTCATTATCAAAAATGAGAAGTCAGCTAGAGTTAAGTTTGGTAAGTCTGATACAACCATAACAGTTGATTTCAAGGGATATATATGTGCATAACCCATTAGAGAGCAAGTATTTAGCAAATTAGAGTCAGACGGTTTGTTACCGAACAATGCAAATGTTGATGTAAGGCAGGATCTAAGTCAAAAGGGACAGTATTTTAAAAAGATACTTTATACAGTTATTCAGTTTAAAATGGATCGACTACCATATAATAGACCGTTATACCACTTAAATAACAATGCAACTGGCATCACCAGAGATTTTATGGTTAAATGCATAGATTTCCCCTCCTCTTGTGGTATGGTTTTATTCCAGGTTGTAAGCTCTGAGGTGCTGCTTTATCAAGAATAAAGACACATACAACTTGTTCTTTCACATCATAGAAATCTGGTAATGGAAACAAGATCTTTTAGTTCTGTGACAGAAAACAGCATGTGAGTAAGTTGGCTTCAATGGCAAAGGCCATCTTTCCTGAGCCAGGAACTATAAAGTTTAGAAAGATTGTATAACTGATAGTAAGCCCTTTTGGCAATCAAAACAAGCACACAGAAGTCTGAGATGTCGATGCAACATGCTGGGTGTGCACTGTGACACTAGCTGGCGGTAGTTATGTGTGAGCTATGTCTAAAACGTAAGATTTAAAAGAATGATAATTTTTCCAATGAGCCTGCAAAATTAACTTATAAAACTCTCCTAAAGACAGGTAGCATGTTTTAAGTCTTTAGCTCAGCTTCTTCCTTTCTCCCTCCCAATCTTTATAATTTACTGTATCCTGAAGGACTAATAAAGCAATTTAATTAGTCAGAATATTAGTTCTTGTTAACACAAATTTTTATTGATACTATTTATACAGTAAAGTAGGTTGAACGTGAGGTTTTGGACAGCCTGAATTCATGATCTTCTTGTATACAAAGATACTCTCTTTATAAATGGGCATTTCTCTTTGGCATCCATTAGGTATTTGCCCAGATATTGGCCTCTGTCAAATAATAAAAAGTGAACCGTGTTTCTAGTGAACAAAACTAAGAGTGACTCCATGGAGAGTGATTGCATGATTACCAAACACATCTGATGTTACATGGTATTAAAGTGCTGCTTGATCATCTCTGTCAGTTTGTGCTATTTAAGACAGAGAGGGCTGGGATTTTACAAACCCCAAGAGTCTTATCTGAAGAGTCTGCATATAAAAGTTGGTTTCAGCCTGGTGAAGGGGTGTCCATGAGGCTGTGGACCTCTGAGCTCTTGTCGCTGCTGGTCAGTAACAGCCATCTTTCCAACTGTCATCTTTCATGCTACCGTAGGTCTTAGGAGCTGGCAAGGATCTGAAATAAAGAATTTTATAATAACTTTTTATGCCTGTACAAAATACTACCATACAATCTGTTATATGACTTATTTTCATGTGGTAGTGTCCCATGAGGGCAACTACTAAGACCACAGCTCTAAACAATTGTTGGAACAACTTTTCCCTGCTCAGCATCTTCACAGCTTTCAAATGGTACGACACACAAGATGATTTCTCTCAGCCTTTTGTTAGCATGGCTGTGGAACTGGAATAAGAGGAAAGGAAGTCCCACCCTTTCCTAACACAGACAACTAATCTATTGTTCTGTGAGGCAAAGGAGGGATGCGACACTGCAGGCTTAGTGTTACCATCACTAGAGTGGCAGGCAGCGTGGGGTACTGGGCAAAGGGTTTGAAATCAGACAAACCCATAACTGATGGTCTTACTAGTTGTATGTTCTCAGGCAAGTTACTTAATTGTACCAAGCTTCAATACATTTTTCTAAAAAATAGGAGTACTTATAACTGTGACAATTAGATACGATAAAAGTCATTTGGCACAGTGCACAACACAAAGCCGCTGTGTTCTACTACTCAATCTGGAAATGTGAATTGCTTATATTAGGATGAAGCAAGCACAGGTATATAGTTTAACTACAAGATCGGAGCTTCTTTTTTCGAGAAAATAAGGTTTAATTACAGCTAATAACTTTCTTGAAGGGTAGAGATATGGATGTGGTCCACAAGCTCCCTGGGATCAGAATCATTTCAAGATTAAAAAACAAATTGGGGGCTCAGTTAGAATCTCAAGGGTAGATGTTGGGTCTCTACATTTATAAACATTCTACAGATAATTATGAATTGTACCAGTCTGAAAAGCAGGTACTTCAACAACATAGCCAGAATGAAGACGAATCACTCTTAATCCCTTCATGCTTTTATCATCTTTAGTGTTGTGATTCTCAAAATGAACAAGTATCACAATCAACTCAAGTGGCTTTAACAACTTTGTCCAAGGAGTTTCCTGACATGCTTAATCATGGTAGGCACTTGAACAAATTTAATCTGAACCAAGGTGGTATAATGTCCAAATGAAGATATTCAAAATAAGGAGGTAAGGTTCTAGTGGGATGCACTATGACTGCAGAGATGTGACTGACTGCAGTCTGCTCACTTTCATAACCCCAGCTGTGCTGAGTAGAACATTTACCACTCACCTGCGAACAGGCTGTGCAAGCTTGCTGCGAGGCACTGGTATGCCCCCAGCAGAAGGGGCGCTTGGCCGGGGTAGGCCACTCCTCATTGTAGTTGTTCCTGCAGGTCTGGTTAGTGTGGTGCTGTTGATATTGCTGGGAGGGTTTGCTGGAACTGTGTTCTGCACCACAGGAGGCCCAGGTGAGGAGGTGGTTTGTGTGAACTGTGTAGTTTCTTGGCTACCAGAACCAGAGCCATGGTTACTAAATGCTTTCACTGGTTGTCGAAGAGCCAATGGAGATGGTGCTGCAGGGGAGCGGAACTTGCCTGGAGAAGGTACTGCATGCAGAATAGCAAAGGAAAACCAGTGTTTTCAGAGGGAACCAAGTACCAGTGAAACTACCACTTTGTTACTCATGATGACTGAGCACTAGAATATCTACATTATGAGCCTCACATAACATTTCTAGGCTAAAAGAAAAAAATGGTTACCTCAGAGGTTTACCACTATCCTTGAAAAAGTACATTAATCAGGGTAACTTGGATCCCACAACAGGAAAGGGATGGGGAGCAGGGCGCACCATAGGGACCAGCAAGATAGCTCAGTGGTTAAAGGTGCTTGCCACATATACCTAGAAACCCAAGTTCAAGCTAAGGAACCCACATAAAGGTAGGAGTTGACAGAGTTGTCCTCTGGTCTCCACATATGCTGTGGCACAAAACATACCCCCACCTCACCATTGCCTGCATGTGCGTGTACATAGGCAACACAAGTAAATAATTTTTATACACACACACACACACACACATACATATATGTATATGTGTATATACACACACACATACACAGGCAACACAGGATTCTGTCTCACTGTAGCGACTAACTAGGGCCACATGAGAACATTCTGGAGGTAAAAATAAGAACTGGCTATCCATGTAAACATAAATCTGCTGACTGAAGCTTCAAAGCCACATATCATGATGTTACTAGAAATCAGAAATTAAGTTACTATTATTTTAACAATCAGTTCCAGAGACACTGAGATGATTCAGTGGGTAATAGTGCCTGCCACACACATATGACATCCTGAATTGGATCCCTGGGACCCATGGTGAAGGAGAGAAATAATTCCTCAAAGTTGTCCTGACATGCACAAGCATGTAATTCAGAAGCATATCAAAAGGTCTATGAAGTCAGAGAATGCCAAGTCTACTAAGAAAAATGTTTTTTATATTAAAACAAATGCCAGATAGATTAAATAAAACTTACAATCTGTATTGATTTCAAAAGTCATGGCAAGTTTCAAATACATTTTATTATTGCAATAGGTTTCTTTAAGATTGAATTTAGGCCTCTTGGGGTACACACTCACCCTTCTCTGCTTCTTTGAATATATCGTCCTCTGAAAAAGTTTTAGTTTCCTCAGATGGCCTTGGACAGCAATGCACAATTCAAACATAACCTTAACATGCTTTATCAAACACAGAACCTTGGGGATAAGGCAGGGTAAGAAGCATGTGGGCCAGAAAGACAACATTGTTCTCCGACAACCTCCCTTTAGTTTAAGAAGGAATAGAAAGTGTAGGCTATAGAGTGAGTTACTCTATGCAATCTTGTTTTCTCTACTTCTATCAATCCATCTGTAGGACAGTTGACAGTAAGGGCTACTGTAGTAATGGGAGAAAGGAAGGACGTGTGGTTAATTTTGATGATTAACCTGACTGTACTGAGAAGTGCTTAGGGTTAGTGAAGCACTTCTTGGTGTGTCTGAACGTGTTTCCAGAGAGGATCAAGCAAGGCAGGGGGATGGCTCCGAATGTACCCACTGGATGAAATAAAAGGAAAAGGAAGAAGCTAGCTAACGGAAGCACTTTCTTTCTCTGCTTCTGGCCCCACAATGTGAGCTGCTCTGCTCTGCCACACCCTCCCTGCCAAGACTGACTGGAAACTCTAAGACTAAGAATCAGAGAAGCCAGCTTGAGCAGGGCTGAGAGGAGACCAGCCTGCTGCTATACACCTGTAAGGCTGGATGGTTTGTGAAGCATTTAAAAATGTACTTAACCACTGAATACAGTGATTCCTGCAATAAGGATGTTTGGAATGTTGGGTTTAAGAGTCTGATAAGAAATAAATCACAATTCTGAAGCCATATGACTTTTTTGTTATTGTTCTGAACACAATTTGGACTGTAGATTAGAGAGAGTATCACAGGCAGATAAAACTTATCTTGATGAGTAGAGAAAACAAAAACAGAAATATAAGAGACACAGTGTTTTAGACCTTCAGAACTCAAGCAGTCTGCTTGAATCTTTGACTTAACACTGGGCTGAGCATATGCAAAATGAAGTACTGTGCCTGCAGACACAGAACTGCAGTACTGTAAAATCAACAGCTGGCAAAAACTTACACAAAATTGCTGTGCCTTTGAGTTTCAACCAGCTACAATGGAGTCCTTGACAAATCAAGATGTCAAAGCAGCCAGGAGATATTCTAAAAAGGATCAAGCCTTAACTGGGGGGGGGGGGTGGAGGGATGGCACATATGGGACAGGACACCTATCCGTAGAATTAAATATACCTGAAATCTGCTTTAAGAAAGCTTGTAAAACAAACTTCTGAATATGTGCCCACAAGCTACTGTGAATAGGGGCGAACAGACTGTTTTGTAAATAAGGTTACTTTAGTACACACCCATTCATTTATAAATGACCCATGGCTACTTTCAAGTTATAGTATGAGGTTGAGAAACTGGAATAAAGACCATATGGCTACAAGCCTAAAACAATTACTATCTGGTCTTGGAAAATAATCAATCCCTACTATAAAAGTTTAAGCTGATCTGTAAGAAATGTAATTACTTACTACCACACTGTCTACTATTCAGTAAGTAACCAAGAAACACAGAGAAGCAAGGAAACAATAATGAAGGCCAGGAAGAACTTAATCAAGAGGATCAGACAAGGAAGGGACAGTGATGACTGAACTAGCGGGAAAGGACTTTACAAGGACTTTTATGTAGGCTCAAAGATGCATGTAGTTTAAATGTAATGAGGAGAGAAGTAAGTTTTCAGGAAAACCATACAGAACTCCCCCCTCCCATTTATTTATTTTTATTAGATGTACATTGGTATTTTGCTTTCATGAATGTCTGTGTGAGGGTCTTAGGACAGGAGTTACAGACAGCAGTGAGCTGCCATGTGGGTACTGGGAATTGAACTCGAATCCTCTGGGAGAGCAACCAGCGCTCCTAACCCCTGAGCCATCTCTCCAGTCCCCTACAGAGCTTTTTTTAAAGATGAAGAATTTATACTCCAAATGCTAAGTTCTGTTAACGGGATTAACAGCAGCGCAGATGCTGGGAAAGAGAACTTTTACACTAGGAATGATTCAAGCTGAAGCATAGCGTGTAGTAGTAAGACTCGAAAGGGCAAAGGTCTCTGTGAACTGTGGGCCAGTATTATATCTTTTAATATATGCATTCAAGTCCCAGAACTGGGAAGAAACTGTACATCTGAACAAGCCTTAAAAATGGCTATATTTGATAAAAACCAAAAACTCATTCAGAGGGCCGGTGAGATGCTGAGAGGCTAAAAGTACTTATGGTATAAGTCTGACAATCTGTTTGATCCTGGGAACCCATGGTTAAAGGAGAACTGACTCCCCCGCTTCCTCTGCCTTCACATTCACACTGTGGCATGTGCCTGAGCATGTGAGCACACGCTTGCATTCACATGTACACACACACACACACACACACACACACACAAATCCCTCTCTATACTAGGAACTTCACAATCGAATTTCTGAGAACCAACAAAAAATTTTCTCTTTTATTGAAAACAGATTGTTTCCTCACATAATATATCCTGATTAGTTTCCTCTCCCTCTACTCCTCCCAGGTCCTCTACACCTCTCCTCCCACATAGATCCACTTACTCCCTTTCTGTCTCTCAATAGAAAAGAACAGGCTTCTGTGCTTGCTTTGGCAGCACAACTGGAATATATAGAGATTAGCACAGTCCCTGCACAAGGATGATACACAAATCTGTGAAGCATTCCATATTTTTCTTTGCAGCTATAATAAAATGAAACCCTTTAAGAAAATACTATAAAACAAAACAATTACACTGGAGTTGGATAAGAAACAGAAGAAAAAGAGCCCAAAAGAAGGCACAAGAATCAGAGACCCATTCTTTTGTACATTCATGGATCCCATAAAAACACTAAACTGGAAGCCATAATATACATAGAGAGAACTGTGTACATGCTTGGTACCCATGAAAGCCAGAAGAGGGTAGATCATCAGTAGGAACTGGAATTAACGAGCCACAGTGGGCCTGGGAACTGAACTCAGATCCTCTGCAAGAACAGCTAGTGTTCTGAACCACTGAGCCATCTCCTTAGTGCCTCTTCTGTTTTAAGAACTGTTTGTTGGAAGGCCCTCTAAATCAACATTATCAAAGCTCACATGAACTCACAGAGACTGAGGCACCATGCACAGGTCTGCTAAGCATACAGAAGGAGTGTATACAACTCCCATGTCACAACATACAAAAGCCTGGGTTACTAAGTAATCAGTAAGCTAAAAACAAAAGAAAACCCACAGATCACACACAGACTTCTCTTTTACCAGGTAAAGACAAGAAGAGATGCAGGAATTCCAGGACCCAACAGAAGACTGGATTCCTTTGGAGAGTAGGTAGTTTGCAGTTTGAGAGCTTGGACTCACAAAAATGTAACCCCTTTAGAAATTTGGTCAAAAGTTACGATCTTTTAAAACTAATAAACACAAAGTTAAATCTTTAAGTAAAAATGTAAAGTCACACAAAGCTACTTGATTCATGAATAAAAATGATAGACTAGATGAGTATAATTTAAATAAACAACATCTGCTCTTTTATTATAGCCTAGTGATCTTCCGATCTTTTAGATAACAGCCTTGTTTTAACACACTTCTTTCCAGCTAATCTGATGACATTTGTTTGCTTTTATTTTAACCAGTTCTGAAAATCAGACCCAGAACCTCACTCCACATGTGAGCTCTCTTTCTCTCACTGAGCACAACCCTGGCTAGTTTGCCTGTTTCCACCTGCCTCCTATGCAGAGGCAAGCACGAATATTTTAAAAATCTGGACATCTCAGAAAAAAAGGCCACTGTTCTCAAACAATTCCATAAGGTGTCTTTTTTTTAAAAATATGGTGACACCAGGTGTGGTGGCATACACCTTTAATCCTAGCATTCAGGAGGCAGGAGTAGATGGATCTCTGTGAGTTTCGGGCCAGCCTAGTCTATAGAGTGAGTTCTGTAGTCAGAAATACATAGAGAAACCCTGTCTCAAAAAGAAAATGTGTATGTTTATGGGGCAAAAGTAACGTTTTCATTCATATATCGTGCAGTAACCAAACCTGGGGAGTTGGCATGCCCATCAATTCAGATATTTTACTGCTTGTAGTGAGAGCATTCAAATCCCTCCTCTAGATATTCTGAAGTATATAGAGTATATTTCACCCTACTACACAGAGTACAACTTGTTTTTTCCTGTTCACTTGTAACTTTGTACTCACTGGCAATCCCAACCCACTAATTTCCTTCCACCCTTCATCTCTAATATCCTCTATTTTACTCTCTACTATAAGGTAGCACTGAGTGAAATGATAAAGTATTTTCTATGTGTCTGTTATTATGTATAACCCAATAGCCGCAAGGTCCATCCATGTTGCCAGAAATCAAGAGATTTCATCCTTTTTAAAGGCTACATGGCATGTCATTGTGGCCACATTCTGACATATCCAAATACCCAATCATTCACTGAGGACTTTCAGGCTGATTTCAAAGCTTAGCTTTTTCAATAAGCAAGGAGATTCTTGGCTCCAAATTATTTAGAACCTCCTTCTTATTTATCTCTGTTATTTCTAGTAAAATGTATGTATCATTGGTTTGGGCCAGCAGTTTTCATTGTTTCTTTTTCTTTTTTTAAAAAACTGTGCTTATCTGTGTAGGGGTACGCGTGTGTGTGTATACCTGTGGCGGCCAGGAGAGGTAACTGGATCTCTGGAGCTGAAGTTACAGGTGGTTGTTAGCCACCTGAATGGGTGCTGGGTGTTGGGTACTGGGAACTGAGCTCAGGTCTTCCGGAAGACCAACCAGCAAGTGCTCTTCACATCCGAGCTGTCTCCAGGCATCGGTTTTTAGATCTCATCTACTGGCTTTCTCAAAGATTAAGCATGATCTAACTTTCTTGCTGTACCTTCACCTCCTAGGAGACCCCTTCTGTCAATAAAGCTATACTGTAATTGTTGCTTAAATCTAAGTTGTGTTTATGTTATCATGATGTAAATATTGTTCATTACAGTGCCAGAGAATGCAACATAATTATGCTTTACTTCCTTTTTTTGTGAACTTTTAGATAATAGGATCCCTTTTTATAAACTCCCAAATCATCTCCTCATTCTAAAGAACAAGCCCTATGCAGTGTGTTATTCCTAATTATGGTACCAAGGAAGGTATTATGCTACTATTTGATTATTTTCTTTCCTACAGATTCTATTCTCAAAAACAAATTATTTACAATCATATCACTAAATCATTGCTAATACATTTAAACATGTTAAAAAGTACATAGTGTTCTGCATTCATACTAATCACATCTTTATTTCTTTTAAACAAATCTAACATCAAAATTCCTCTTTCCTCAAGTTCTTCTTATTCTGATAAGGGGAGATATTTTCCCTCACTGGCTGTTTGTCCCATTCTCTCTGAGGCATCTGTTCATTCTCATGACTGCTAGTCTATCCTATGTCACTGTTTTCTCTCAATTCTTTTATCCTCTACCTATCAATATACTCATTTTTTTTGGGGGGGGGAACTCATAGTGTCTAGTGTTAGTGCCCAACCTTCATATATTTCAGCACTCAGTTTTTACACAAACTACCACTGTAAAGTAAATTTTCCAAATGTATTCTCTGACCATAAAGACTTAACTTCAATCAGCTTCTAATGCAAAAGTGTTCCCATCTAATCCCACAGATAAGGAAACCCGGAGTGGAAAAACATTAGTAGATAGAATATATGACATTATAGTACTTCTTTGTCCAATTCTTATTAACTTAAAACAATAATCTTTGGTTTTAGATTAGTAGGAAAAATAATAAATTATCACTTAATCCTTTCAGAACAATTCAATACATACCTCTGAAGAAAATAGGTTTCTTCTGGAATTATCCACACAAAAAGGAATTAATCTGCATTATTTAATTAGGGGGGGAAAAAACCCTGAAATGTGCCCTGTAGGCATCACTGACTTAGAAATCCAGAAGGTGCAAGATTTATCTACACCACTTGCTGAAATTTAAACTCAGGAAGAGGCTGTAGTTACCTCTTTTTGTAGATGAAGTTGGAAGCAACTGTTTGGCTTTGAGGGAAGTACGAGGCAAATTTTTCAGCCTTTGAGAAGCTGTTGAAAAACAAGGAAGTGTAATATCTGCTGGGAAGTACAAAGTAAAGGCTACAGCTTCTGTAAACTTGACACAATAGAATTTTAAAAATCATCAAGGAATAGAAACCATTAGGTGAAACGTTAGAATCCTAGAAGCGCAGGGATTCTTAAGTGATGCTTCATGCATTAAGTTGGAAAAGAAAAGGTAGGAATCTTAGTGCCATTGCATATTTTTAGAACTAGTTCTTTTTTGTAGATTAAAAAAAACCTCTTACTATGTCAATTGGCTGGAATATCAAAGAGAAAACAAGCCACCAGCAAACATGCTATAGATGCAAAGAACACAAACACAGGATAAAAGTGATGAACACAAGCACACAGAATAGAAAAGAAACACGGTACTTGTTTGATGCAAAAAAAAAAAAAAAAAAAAAAAAAAGAAGCACATTTTGGCAAAGCAATTATTGGTAGATGAACTGCTCCAAAATCAAACAGTAATTTCCATTCTCAAAAAGGAGAAGAAAACGCAGAACCAGACAAGTCCTCTCACACCCTAGTAGCCTTAATATGTTCAATGTTATCTTGTTATATAATCCAATGAACTTGAACCTCAGGCTGGGTAGTGACATGTCTGATGTGTGGACATACATATACTGTGTATGTGTGTCTCTGTGTGTTTGTGTCTGTGGTTAGAAGAATCAGGGCATCAGCTTTGTAATGTGATCAATGAGGACGGCTAAAATCACTCTCAAACTTCCAGTTATTAACTACACTGAAAATCCCAAACTGGCACAGTCAGAGCTATGCAGAGGAAAGAAGTGCCAACTACTACAATACAGAGTTATTTTGCCCCAGTGGGCTCTTATCAGTTCCAATCCAATCACCTAGCTAAACAGATGGCATTCTACTGATCAAAAGACAGACTTTCTACACTTTTAAGAACTATGTCCAAACAAAACAAATAACAAAAACACTAAGGTTCTATTCCTACAAGTCTATGTAGGGCACAAAAGAGATTATCAGATGGTAAAGAGATACTGGATGTATCATCAGAGAGAAAGGGGAAATTTTTATTATCTCAATCAAAGTCAAAGCATGACTATTTCCTCATGGAGACAACCAACTTTTAAAAAAGGAAATGTGCCTGACTTCTAGTTTTACAGCACTCCAAACCTTAAAGAAGCAACATAGTGTTTACTGCCAATGTAATTCAAACATGGTCAGGCAAACAAGCAAAACCTTCTCCAGGCTTGGGAAAAAAAACAAAACAAAACTATGCTACTTTATGCTTATAACCACAATATTATAGATACTATTATCAAATATTATTCACCTATATATTCGCCCACATGTTCTCTATCATTAATATTTATGTCCGTCCGTCCGTCCATCCATCCATTCATCCAAAGTAGGGGAGTACGGATTTTATTCTAGGTACCCTGTTTGGGTAAAATAGATTCAGTAGCCAACTAAGAAAAGTTCTTATTCTTATGGAATATTTAGGAAAGGGGAGAATGGAAAAAAAGGAGCAAAATACACAGCCTTCTAGACAGTGATGGCTGCCAGGCAGGAAAATAAGCAGGAAAGGAAGATGAGAAGTAGGAGACTGGAGCTGCACTTATACACAGGGTCAGCCATAAAGCCTTCCGAAAGATGACATCTGCTCAGTGGTCAAGTGGAGAGTGGGAGGGAGCCAAGTGGGAATCTGGAAAGGCATTCCAGATGGAGGAAGCAGCAACAAACAGTAGAGAACGCGGAGACTGAGCATGCCAAGTGTTTAAAGAACAAAGTAGCTCAGTTGTAAATAAGTACAAAAGAAAAGTAAACAATCATATGTTGGCAAACTATATAAGCTATTACTTTTTAATCTTATTACCCTAGCTTGTGAATGTGGCGTATCATGGCATATATGTACCAGAGGACAACTTGCAGGAGTCATTTCTCTCCTTCCACCATGTGGGTCCCAGGTCATCAGGCCTCCGTGCTGAGTTTGATGTCTCTCCTCTGCTTCCATAGCAGCTCTGGCTTACCATCCTTGGCTATGGAATGGTATAGGCTAGTTTACATTTATATCCTCAGGGCCAGGACTATCGCATGTACTCAATCATTTTTACTGAACACACAAGTGACTTGACAGTTGTATAAAATGTAGAGATTTAAATCTATAGTTAAATAAATTGTACTTTTTCCAGTCAAAGCTTTACAAAGCTGTGGCTCACATAAGTGGTTCTCAAATTTGCATATGCCTAAAAATCAATCGAGACACAACAGGAGTCTAGTCCTCCACTCTAAGATGCAGTCAGTCACAATCAGAGATAAAGGCCCCAAATTACCACATTCATAAATCTTTTTGATTAAGGTAAATGAGCCAGTATTACTTATTAAACTGATAGCCCTTAAATATTTTACTAGTATTAGATTAGGCAATTATATAATTATTGCATGTAATATGATTTAACTCACATTTCAAAATAATGCAAAACTAGAGAAAAACCATCAATGCTTTGGTAGCAGGTGAAACCTTGAGAAAATTCTTTCCTGTGCACATCAGAAGCCTGGCTACATAAAGGTTGTCAACTGCCCTGATACTTCCGTGTGTGAGTGGAGCAGAGCTCTGTATTGGTCCCACATGCCTCATCTCTGGGGCACACTCTGTATCCTGTGTAAAACTATTCCTGCATTGGGCAAATTATCTACAGTTCAGTCTCAAATCACGCCCCAATAGAGCCATCCAAGAGTGTTCTCCAAGAGGCCTAGACACGTGAATTAGGCTGGGAACGGTCTCCAGACAGTAGTGGGAGTTACTGGGAGAAGGGAACAGTTTGGTCTTAGTGTGCCACACTCCAGATATGTGATCCTACATAATTCATTTGACCACATAATTCATTCATTGATCCTGCATGGATCTCTGCCCTCAACAAAAATATTGTGAAGTTCAAATGCTATATAATACACATAAAAATACTTTAAGCATTATAAAATACTGATCAAACTTTGGGTACTAAAAACATTCGATTGTCTTGAGGTTTTCCTCTATTCCTTTTCCTCACTTTTAAACCAGCAATCCTATATTTCTCTGAACACTAAAACCTGTACTCAAGTAATATTAGAAAGCAAGTTATTGTCCTTTTCAAAACTTCTGCTTCTGATAAACACCTTTCCCATTAATTGAAGAAACAGAGAAAATGCTCTGGTTTTCTTAAACTTTTTAAGTTACTCATTTTACAAATATAAAAGTTGAAAATATATTAGCATTGTCATAATACTCATATTTAAATGCCAGCATCTACAATAATGCAGCCATAGCAAATAAGCATATAAAAATAGTGACTGGCATAGTGACAAGGCGAAAAGAAGTGACCCAGGAGGTAGAAATCGGCAGCCTTGCAAAGTTAGCTTCATGCAGACCAGCAAGTGAGAACCAAAGCTTTACCATTCACAGCTGAAGAAAGAATTACTCAAAACAAAACAGCTATTAGACTAATAACAAGTTTATACTTAAACAATACATTAATTATATAAAATACATAAAATTGCTATTATACTTTGATGTAATACTATATTTTGATATATACCTTCATAGTATATATCAAAGTAAAAAGATTATAAAAACCCTTTATTATATAACTATAGATATAAAGTACAATTACATATATATCTATTAAAATATGCAAAACTTCAAGTAAATAGATAACTTCTAAAAATTTGTGATATATTAACTTTAATCAAAAATCTAAATTTTTATACAGTATAATTAAAATTAAGTTTTAAGCTTAATATTATGGACAAAAATCTATAACTTTATATGATATACTTAAAATTAACTTTTAAGCTTGTTGATAGTCTGGATTTTCTATTTTCTAAATACATTTTGTTCAGTGCTTTTGTGGACAATTTTAATTGTAAGTAAGCATTACTATAGCTGCAAATTTAAGAAAGAACAGGTATATATACAGGTTTAAAAAAGACTATCCAACTCTTCTTCCTATACAATTTCCATCAATGCTGAAATGCAACTTTGTAAAACTGCATTTATTTTCCACATAATAAACTAGAACTGGAAAATTATGTTTTCCCTACACGTTTTTCTTAATTATCAACTACTAGGAAGAAAAGAAAAACAATTCTAGGAGAATAACATGACTATACAAGGAGATTCTACGGCTAGAGAAGGCAGGTAATTACCAAAAACCTCAAAATACATTTTTCTATTGATATTTGTTAATAGATATGTTAATTTCAGTTCTGGATTTCCAATCTGTCTGTTCTTTCACTGTCATAAAGCTTTAGAATGCTAAACAGTCCAAGTAATGGGGCGGGGAGAGGATTTAGGCAGAGCTGGTTTTATCGCACTGGAGGTGTTTGGAGATTCATCATATAGAATTTTGAAAAATCCAGACCTTAATAATTCCAACTAAATACAACAGCACCTTGAAGGCCAAGCACAAGTGTTTCAGACACTCTGCACACGTGCTATCAAGGCACAGCTGTAAAGCCTGTGGGTTAGGATGTCCTTAAAGCTGTACTTCATGTCACATTAACACTGTTGCTTGGTTTTTGTTCTCAGGGTAAGGATTGGAGGGGAAGCCCTCAGAAACTAGTAAAAACACTTTAGTTTTATCTTGTACAAACTATGTTTTAGCATACACCCTGTAAAATAAGGTATATAAATCTTGAGTAACAATTTTCCAGTGCTTTAAACTACAGTCTGAAACTCAAAAGAAAAAGATAAATATTTCCGTATGATCTTACCTTGGTAATAAACCATGAATGTGACAAATCTCTATATTTATATTTATATAAATATGTGACTTTATATTCTTGATCTAGATCAACAAAGCTTGAACACTAACCTGCCACTTATTAAGATGTATAACCACAGGTAAATTATTTCTATATTATACAGAAATAATTCCAACAGTTCATTTTAGATTGGTTTATTATTTTTCTTTAACTTAAATTTTTTTTTATGTATAGCTATTTTGCCTGCATAATTATCTGTGCACCATGTGCCTACCTGGTACCCATGGAAGCCAGAAGTGAGCACTGGAAGCCCTGAAACTGGGGTTACAATTGGTCATAAGCAGTCATGTGGATGCTGAGAATTTAACTTGGCTCCTCTGTAAGAGTACCCAATTTTCAATTAAGTGTCTTAATTGAAAAACCATTTCTCCGGGCCCCTAGATTGGTTTGATTATATACTCATGTTTACCTTAATTGGCAAGTAGCAAATCGTTCAAACCACAACTCTTTTTTTAATAATCTTGTATGCAACGCACATGTTACTAGTGTCCTGTTCTAATGTGCAGTGACTCCTGAATCACTCTGGCTCCATTTAGTCAATTTGACTTAGAAGGTATTACTGTGCACTGCTTTGGCGTTCGTTTATGCTACCTGTGCCTCTATAACATTTACCAGTCTCAACCCTTTTTTTCCATTAAATTATTCTCAACACTTTTGTTTGAGTGCCTGGTATTTGTTGGAATATTCATTTTATTTGTTAAGAATTTACATGGTTTTACTGCAACCACTGTTACTTGTGTACAACCATAGCTTTTGTTAATGCTCCATAAAAAAGTTGTTTGGATTTTAAGTTTTAGGTTCCAGTGCTATTTCCTCCCCCAAATCTCATCATTTTTAATGTAAAATACTGAACAAATTGAAGCCCTCCAGGAATCTATGTCATAACAGAGTAGAAATGCCTTGCCACAAAATAAAGGCAAGCATTTTTTATAAATAAAGATTGAAAAATTACCTCCAGGAAGGAAGACCTGTCATATTCATTGGTATTCATTCAGTCACCAAGAATAAAAATTACAGCCAACATGCATCTGGGTCTCACTACGTAGACCAGGGTGGCTCTGAACTCAGACCTACTCTGCCTCTTAAACACTGGGGTTAAAGGCATGAACTACCATGCCAGACCACAAAATGTATTTATTATATTTGAATTTAGATTTAACCCAATAATTAATTCCCCCAAAATTTAAATAAATACATGTTGATCAATTCTTAAGAAGTAATGGTTTTGGTAATTTATTACCTCAAATTTTAATCTATATTATAAACCAAATTAGAAATATGGAATAATCTGAAGTCTACACTGATTAAATACAATACTGTTTACAAATACATCCTTGCCAGACATAGGATTAATCAAATCAAAACTAAAAATTTCATATAAACAGATGAGATTTTAAGTGAGATTATACAAATCCTTATAAAATACTTTCATTTTGCAAACAAAAGCTACAAATAATGTTTTGTGAAAGATTTAACAGACTTATATTATTGAGCAAACAATTAATTTCATTATGATATGGCCTAAAAACTTTAGTTCGTTTTACTTCTGTGGCATTGGGAATAAGATCCAGGGTCTCATTCATCCTCATCAAGTACTACCACTGAGCTACACCCCTGGCCCTAGAAAGTTTAAAAGAGGAGATCTTTTAAGAAAATCTATTTGCTAAAGATATACATTTGGATAGTGACTACATATTTCTCTAAATAAAAGCAAAGCCTATCGTTTTAAAAAATAAGACTTCAAAAAACTTTTATTCAATCCTTATTTGTACTAAATGCTTGACCTTTTATTTTGTGACAAGAATTATGTTAAATACAGGCATTTCTATGGTAGGACAATACATACTTTGAGCCTTAAGAGTATTAAATTATACAGTATTACATATTAAAATGATGGCCTTAACTGCGAGTGGTTACACACACCTTTAATCTCATCATGTGGGGGATGGAAGCATAAGGATCTCTGTGAGTTCAAGGCCAGCCTGGTCTACACTGTGAGTTCCAGGAGAGTCAGGCCTACATAGAGACCCTGTCTCAAAAATAAAAAAGCAGAAAATAAAACTAAACAAAAATGATCTTTGGCGAGAGAAAATAGAAACCAGAGTGTCATGCAGCTATAAAAACTGGTTAGAATTAAATATTTTATAAAGATATGATTTTTACATCTTATTACAATATTATCTTTTTAGTTTTACTTTATTTTTTATTTAAAAATATATTAGTTATAGGGGGTCTGGGGGGAATGGCGCATACTCCATGGTGCAGGAGTAGAGATTAGACATCAGTTTTCTTCCTTTGAGTTTTTTGAGTCAAGGTTTCTCTGTTGTAAGTCTGGCTGCCCTGGAACTCACAGAGATCCACCTGCCTCTCTGCCTCCTGAGTGCTGGGAATAAAGGCATGCACCACTGCTGCCTGGCCAGTGAGTTCCAGGTATCTAGCCAGGTCGTCAGGCTTGCCAGCAAGTGCCTTTAACAGCTGAGCCACCTTCCTCTCCCAAACAGTATCATTTGCAGTAATGGATTAATATAATTATTCAGCACAAAATCAGTTTTTATAATTTTCATGTTCTGTTCCTGAATGACATTTCAAAGTGTAAGAAAGGTACTCACTGGCTGAGGCCTGAGGTTGCATCCGAGGTATTCCTCCATTTGGCACTTGAAAGTTGGAATCACTCCTACTGCTTTTCACAGAGTCAACTTGCATGTTCGAGGTCCGGGATAGGTTTGGAAGACTGCGTCTAAGTTTTTCTACAATAATGGGATTTTAAATAAATAAATAAATAGATAGATAGATAGATAAATAAATAAATAAATAAATAATAAATAAATAAAAAATCTATTCTTTCAGATAGATAACTAAAGTATTAAGTATAATTTAAATATTTCTGTATACTGTAGAAATAACAGGAAATATTTTAAAAAAGCAAACTCAGAGGCTATAAATGAATGAAATAACAGCACCCTTAAAGAAACTATAAATTATATAGTCAAATCTAAACAAATAAAGGCCAATCCGTGAGTAAAATAAACCCCTTAAAAATTCTCATGTCCACTTGGCTCTGTAATCAGGAATCACATTAGTGACTGACATATACTTAAGTTCTATAAAGTTAAATTTACCTTTTCCTCATATTTGTATTAATAAAAACGGTGAACATGACTACTTATTTGAAATAAAAAACACTGGAAAAATGCGTTATTTTTACACTAAAATGTGGGTATCTTTTCATTACAAACTCTGCTGACTTACCTTCATTTTTAACATTGCTCGTCTGTAAATCCGTGGGGTGGCCTTGGAGGGAAAGGCGAGGCTGCTGCAAACGGCTAATCATAGGCTGAGGGGACACTCTACTGTACTCGATTCCCCGGGCAGGAGATCGTGAACGAGGTGAATTTCGAGGTGACTGCTTAGGAGATGGTCGGGGTGAGTTGCGTGGTGACGGAGAAAATCTGTTAACAGCAGGGTATACTGCATGGTGCATACTGTCATCTTCATCATCCAAGCTCTGTGCATCCAGCTCCTGATCACTAAAAGTGCCTCGCCTCGTAGAATTGCAAGACGAGCCAGAACTGCGCCGAGAGGTGGTAGCTGCATATTCTTGCCGGAGACCTAGCAACAATGAATGCATTATTTCTTTGACTTTATTTTCAACATTTAAATATTAAAAAAATTTATGTAAGCAATTATCAATGAGGAAATTCAATTTAGGGTGTAAAGTACGAAGGAAAATTCCTTTTCTACTTCTAGACATCCTTCTATATAAAAATGCATAAACTACATTTCAAAGTTTGTTTTAATTTATTTCTTTTTATTTTATGTGTATTGGTGTTTTGTTTTGTTTTTTTGGTTTTTTGCCTTCATGTATGTCTGTGTGAGGGTGTCAGATCCTCTAGAGCTGGAGTTACAGACAGTTGAAAGCTGCCATGTGGGTCCTGGGAATTGAACCCAGTTCCTCTGGAATAGCAAAGAGTGCTGAGCCCTCTCTCCAACCTCTCGAAGTTATTTTTAAATGGGATGAAAATGCACTGTTTGCTTAATTTCAAGACTTCTTGAATCTAGAGTTTAAGTAACAAAGTAAAAGCCATAAGTTCAAAACAAACAAACAAAAACTGTTCTATTCTAAACACAGAAACCCAAAATTGGATTGAAGGAACACTGAGAGAAAACTATTATGTAGGCAGTGAACAGAATATATTAGTTAGCCAACAAACCTTTAGATTAAAGTTATAATGGGGAAAAAAAAGTATATCGTCAGCAAGTCCTGCTAGCTACTGGCATCCACAAAAAGGGATTATACAGTCAGACTCAAACTTTTATGTCACTTTTTTATGCACAGAAATTGCTATAGAAGGGGCCGAGCTCCAGGGCATCTTTTAAGACCATAAACCCCTAGAGAAGCAGTTCAGTTAGAGAGCACATATGAGGTGAATCTCCAGGAACTACAAAATAAGAAACAAGTAATCCCTCCAAATCCTTAGAAATTCCAGGTTCATGCAGTCCTGTATAGGTCTGGGAAGCACAGTAGTAACTGAGTTACTTACTGTCTACTACAGGAAACAGCAATAACAGAAGACAGCAAAGCAATAGAGAGTATTGTTTTAGAAAAGGAAAAGCCAGAGCCAATGCAGCTTCTCCAGTAACAAAGGAGAACTTTAAGCAAGTCACAATCACCATAGGAGTTTGCATTTCTCACTGTAAAAACAAAGGCACATATTCATGTGTATAGATGGCTTAGAAAGAACTATTAAAACAATAAAGTTAAAATTTCTACTTTTTGTTACCAAAACACAGCATCAAGGCTATAGTACATAGCTTGCTGAGCTCTCTACAGAAGTCAGCATTTTAAAGGAATCCAAGTTTATTCTAAGGTATTAAATTAAGCAACATTCTTTCTCTTTCACACTTGTGAATAACTACTCTTACTGACCCCACCACTGACTCAGTGAGGAGAGAGAAAATCCAGAAGAAAGCTATACTGTGCCATTAGTGTTTTGGGCTGAGTCAAGGCAGCATGAAAGGGAGGCCATACTTAGGTAGAAATGATTCAGTGGAGTGAGAAACATTCTAGTCTCCTAAAAGCTACAATTGATAAAGCTTACAACATATTTTACAAGACATATCATGCATACAGGTACAACCAAAAGCTCTTAAACAGTTTAGTTTAGTTTAGCAATATTCCATAACCTCAGCACTGTCAAGACTCTGATGTGTATTTCACTGAAAAAGTTAGAGGAACTATATTATAGTTTTGTGTGTTGCATCCTACAACACATGCATACACAAGAATAGCACTACCACACCAACTTCTGACATTCAAAGAGACCCAGGATATCCATCCTCAAAAAGCACACATAATTTTGTCTATGTATACTTTAGGGGTGCCAGAAGTAACAATGATGTTAGATATCATAGTAGTTTGGGGCTCATGAAGATTGTGGATCTTATCCAGATACAGAATATTGAGGTACTACAATTTCATATAATAGTAAATGAAAAGGTAAAAGTGCTTCCTAGGGGGCCACTAAAAATGCACTAAAAGCCGAGTGGTGGTGCTGCATGCCTTTAATCCCAGCACTGGCTGTGAGGCAGAGGCAGGTGAATCTCTGTGAGTTTGAGGCTAGCCTGGTCTACAGAGTGAGTTCCAGGACAGCCAGAGTTAAAACAGAGAAACCTTGTCTCAAAAAACAAAAACAAACAAAAAAATGCACTAAAAGATACCAAGTAACAAAATAATAATTACAAAATGGTGAGAGCCAATAAAAAGTGTACAGGGTACAAATACCATTCACAGAAGGCGAGCCTTTATCCTTTCTACAGCAAAGCTGTCTTATATAAAATAAAATCTGAAAGCAAGTACATATATGGCATTAGTCTCTGAAATGTCTACTTCAATATTTCTACTTTTACCATCTTACTATTTTTTATAACACTTTAAAATATGTATGATAAATTTAATATACAACGAGCTTGTGCAGTAACAAAAATCTCAACTTAAACAATTCAAACTTACTTTCTTCCTGCATCCGGGCTAGAATCTGCACATCAGTGACGTCATTTAGCTTATAGTTGGACCCAATCGAATCTTCATCTAATTCTGAAGCACTTAACTCACTGTCTATAGAGGACTGAGGGCTGAGTGGAGGATTTCTATCTGATGAACTTTTGAAGTTACCTTAAAAATAAAGAAAAACACATCAAACCTTGGTAAGAGAAAAACTGAGTTAAACATCTGTTGCAATTAGCCAATGATTACATCCTTTGATTCAGTTTTATTCTGCCATTTATATTTACAAAACTCCCCCTAACTGAAATTAGAAACTGACCTCACTGGGGTGGGGGTGGGAGGCTATGGAGACTCCTTTACATACTATGTCATAAACACAAAACATCCTGCAAGTATAACTTACCTCGCCTTCCAGAAAATACTGAAACCTTCAGCAGTGCCTGCAAAGCAGCTGATACTCAGTGACTACAGGCTAAGGAGTTCAGCTTTTACACAGTGTCAGGGAAACCATTCTGTAAGTAGATGAGTATACGAACTAATGTTTTCTCCTCTCAAATTCAATCATTAGCAACACCATAATCTTTTCCTTGAAGAAAAATTTACTTTTCCTAAGCAACAAAACTAATTTGAGAAAAGTAGTTTTCTCAGACATTTAAGAACCAAGCCAAAAAAAAAAAAGACACTGGGTTAATTTGTCCTACATGATGTCATGCTTGCCAAATTAGAAATGGGGATCCAGGATGCTATGATATTTAATAGTAAACTACAATAGATGGTAGCAAGAAAATGAGTAGATTTTAAAAAATGTACTCTATCCTGCTGGACCCCAGAAAGCTGGCAGGGACACGGAATACACATTGGCAAGAATCTAGCGTGCTTCTCAGGGAGCACTTTCATGATGACCTACTTCAGTGCTCTCACTAACACGTCTAATGTAGGTTTATTTGAAACATATGCTTCCCATAGTTTGTAGCTTTTTTTTTTTCCCCCCTTTTTTGAGACAGGGCTCTACTTTGTAATCTGTCCTAGAACTCACTACGTAGTCTAGGCTAGCCTCAAACTTCCAATCCTCTCCTGCCTCAGCCTTCCAAGTGCTAGGATTACAGACATGTATTATACCATGTCCATCCAGTTTTCCAAAAATTTTCACCATTATTGTCAACTCCCCACAAGCCTAGTTTTAGATACACCTGAGATCCCTCTTTTCAAGTAAGTAGCTTCTTCTCTTTACCATCCTCCCTCTTATCCTTCTGTCTGTAGCCATCTCCACACTCACAATAATGCTTGTGTGATGTCCAAGAAAATACAAATGCATAGTTAAATGAAATGACAAAGGTAATTCAGGATTTGAAAACTGAATTCAACGAAGGACAGAAGCATTTTAGAGAACACAAGCCAAAATGAAGATGGAACTGAAAAACTCAATATTCCAATTAGAAAATAAGTAGAAATGAATCAAGCGGAAGATAGAATATCAGGACAAAAGATAAAGTAGAGGATGAAAAAAGAATTTACAAGGACAGAAAAGGAACATTCAGGAAATGTGGGACACCATCAAAGATGAAACCTTTGGGTCATTGGCAAAGATGAGGAAGGTAAGACCCAGGTCAGTGACATAAACCAGATCTTCAACAAGATCATAGAGGAGAACTTTTCCAGAACTAAGGAAAGGTATATCCATACAGATCTAAGAAGCATACAAAATCCAAACTAGACAAGACCAAAGAGAAAATATCCATGGCACAAACAACTCCTTACTGAATGATAAATGAGTCTAAGAAGAAATCAAGAAAGAAATCAAAATATTCCTGGAACTAAAAGAAAATGAGAACATAGCATAACAAAAGCTCTGTGACACATTAAAAGCAGTCCAAAGAGGGAAGTTTGTACCCTAAGTGTCTACATTAAAGAGAATAAATAAATGTCTTAATGATACAACTCAAAAAAATTGAAAAAACAAGCTCAAATCCAGGAGATTGGCAAGAAATAACAAAAAAAATCAAAAAAGGAATTAATGAAATAGAAACAAAGAAAATAATTCATAGGATCAATGGATCTAAGAGCTAGTTCATTGAGAAGACAAATCAACAGGCCATTCGTCCAACTAACCAAAGGGGTGGCGGCAGGGCAGTGGTGTGTGGGTGTGTGGGAGTCAAATTAATAGAATAAAAAATGAACAGGGAAACATTATGACACTAAAGAAATACAAATTATTATAAGGGAAAACTTAAAATTCCTATACTCCATTAAGTTGGAACATCTGAAAGAAACAGATGAATTTCTTGATTCATCCCAACTACCAAAGTTAAACCAAGAAGAGATCAACAACAACTTAGACTCATAACAAAGGAGGAGATTGAAACAGTAATAAAATGCCTTCCAAAAAAAAGTCCAGGTCCAGATGGAATCACTGCAGAATTCTAGCAAATTTTCAAAGAGCTACAATCAATACTCCTTAAATTGTAAAAAAAGGAGGAGAAAAAAGAGGACTCCAAACTTGTTCTATTACTCTAATACTCAAACCAGAAAAGACACAACAAAAAACAAAACTACAGATCAATATCCCTATAAACATAGATGCAAAAGTCCTAAATAAAATACTAGCAAACCAAATTTAGGAACATATCAAGAAGGTCATCCACCATGAACATGTTGGCTTTATCCAGAAATGCAGGGATGGCTCAACGTATGTAAGTTAATAAACATAATAAATCATATAAATAGGACCGGAGAGATGGCTCAGCGGTTAAGGGCACTGGCAGCTCTTCCAGAGGATACTGGTTCAATTTCCAGCACCCACATGGCAGCTCCCAACCAGTTACCAACTGGTAACTCCAGTACCAGGAGTCTGTCACCCTCACATAGATGTACATGCGGCAAAACACCAATGCACACGAAATAAAAATAAAAAATTTAAAAAATCATATAAATGGACGTAGAGGCAAAAAAAAAAAAAAAAAAAAAGACAAAAATACAAGATTATTTCAATAGGTACAGAAAAGGCCTTTGACAAAATCCAAAATGCTTTCAAGATAAAGGTCCTAGAGAATGTAGGACTGGGAGGGACATAATTCCTAAATAAAAGATATATATGACAAACCTAAATCAGCATTATCATACATGGAGACAAACTTGGAAGTAATCCAATAAAAATCGGGAATGAAAAAGGCTGTCCACATATCTCACTGCTTTTCAATATAGTGGTGGAAGTACTAGCCGGAGCAATGAGGCAAGAGATGGAAATTAAAGTCAAATTTCCTATTACAAATAATATGATACTATATATAAGAGATGCCAAAAATTAAACCAGAAAATTTCTACAAACCATTTCAACAGTGACAAGGTACAAATCAATTTTACAAAAATCAGTAGCCTTTCTACACATCAACAATAAACAGAAAAAGGTCACTAACACCCCCCCCACACTTACATTAGCATCAAAACAATAAAATATCTTGGAATAAATCTAACCAAAGAGATGACAGACCTCTACAACAAAAACTTCAAGTCTCTGAATGAGACTGAGAAAGACACTATGTTCATTAATCAGTAGACTTAATATTGTGAAAATAGTAGTCCCTACTAAAAACAATTTATAGCTGGGCAGTGGTGGCACACATCTTTAATCCCAGCACTTGGGAGGGAGAGGCAGGCAGATCTCTGTGAGTTCAAGGCCAACCTGGTCTACAGAGTGAGTTCCAGGACAGCCAGAGTTACAACAGAGAAACCCTGTCTGGAAAAACCAAAATAAATAAATAAATAATAATAATAAAAATTAAAAAATAAAAACAATTTACAGATCCAATAATATAATCCCAATCAAAATACTCACAAAATTCTTCACAGAAATAGAAAAACCTAAAATTCATATGGAACCAGAGAAGACCCCAGATAGCTAAAGCAATCCTGAACAAAAAAAAAAAAAAAAAGAATAATGCTTGATGGATTACAGTTCCAGACTTCAAGATACAGTATAGATCTATACTAAAATAATATATAAAAATAATTTGGTACCAGCACAAAACAGATATGCAGACCAACAGAATAAAATAGAAGACTCAAACATGAGCACTCATAACTGCAGCCATCTGATATTCGACCAAGGCAAAACACACACACTCAAGAAAACATAGCATCTTAAACAAGTAGCGCTCGGAAAACAAGATGTTCATATACAGAAGGATAGAATTAGATCTGTATCTATCGCCCCATTAAAAAAAAAAATTAGCTCCAAGTAGATCAAAGACCTCAATCTGAAACCTGATACACTAAAATTGCTAGAAGAAAACATAGGTAACACCCTATAAGATTTAAGTGTACAAAAGAACTTTCTGTATAGGACTCTATTTATCCAGCAATTAAGGCCACCAATTGAGAAGTAGGACCTTATAAAACTAAAAAGCAGACTGGGCATTGTGACACACACCTTTAATCCCAGTACTCGGGAGGCAGAGGTAGGCAGATCTCTGTGAGTTCCAGGTTAGCTTTGTCTACATAGCAAGGGCCAGGACAGACAGGACTACCTAGAGAGCCTGTCTCAAAAAAGAAAAAAACAGACAGCAACAATAACAAACCTAAAAAGCCTCTGTATAGTCGAGATAAATAAGTGAAGAGGAAACCCAAAAAAATGAAAGAGAATCTTTGCCAGGTATACAAGACAGAATATCAAATATCCAGGACATACAAAGAGCTCAAAAATCAGAATGAAGGAAACAAATGACAATTTGCAAACAATTAAAACATGGGCTACGGATCTAAACACTGTGTTCATGATAGAAGTAATTGAAATGGCTAAACAATACCTCAAAAAGTGTTCAATATTCCTAGCAATTAGGGAAAAGCATATTTAAAACAAATTTGAGATTTCATCTTACCCCATTCATTCTGACTAGGATCAACAAAACTTAACAACAAACATGGGCAAGATCGTGGAGAAAGAGGAATCCTCATTTACTGTTGGTGGGGATATAAATTTGTGGGTGCAGCCACTTTGAAAATCAGTATAGAGAATCCTCAAAATGCTAAAAATAAATCTATCATATGATCCAGCCGTATCATTCCTTGGCATAAGCCCAAAGTACTTGACATCTTCTCTGCAGATACCTGATCCAGGCATGCTCATTGCTGCCCTGTTCATAAGAGCCAGGACATCAAACAACCTAAATGTCCTTCAGTAGGTGAATAGGTAATAAAAATGTGAGGCAAATACACAATGGAATACTATTCAGCTGTAAAGAAAAATGAAATTTTCAGGTAAATATAATAATCCTAGAAAAGATTATATTGAATGAGGTAACCCTGACTCTGAAAGACAAATGCCACACATTTTCTCATCTGCCACTCTTAGCTCCACATCCTCAGATATGTGTATATAAACATGGAGTCAGTGAAGAAATCAGGAAAGTACAAAGGAGAAAGGAGTTGGGGAGCTTCAAGAAGGGAATAACAGGTGATACGAAGAGGGAAACAAAATGGGAGGAGGGGCTCCTTCTGGGAATGGGGAGAGACACCAATACAGAAAAAGTGAGGACAGACAATTAACACCAAGGTTGTTTGATAAAGCCTCAAGGAGTCATGTTATCTTATACTTATCTAAAATTATATACATAACTTATGCATATGCATATACAGATACAGAAATAGGTAAGATAGCTTAAAGGAAGTTATACCATTTGGGCTAACAATGCTCCACACAGGAATCAAAGACTAACAAAAACTCAGTAGCAGGCACAAAAACTTCCTTTCAAATGGTTAGTCAAGGTAATTCAAGAGACTCCCCAAATATAGATTACTGTGATTGCCCTTGGTTGCTTCTTCGATGCTAAAGTAAGCCCTTACTGCCAAAGATACCACCTAGGGGCAGCAGAGTCTATAAACTAGCACTAGGGGGCAGACAGGCAGGTGGGTTTCTGGAACTTACTGGCCAGCCAGTCTAGCCAAACAATGAGCTCCAGGCTTAGTGAGAGAGACCCTATTTCAAAAGCAAGGTGGAAAATGAAAGAAAAAGACACCTGGTGCCAACCTGTGGATTCCCCAGTATGTGCACACACGCACTCGCCCACATCTACACAGCACACACACAACTTCGAAGGAAGCTGTAATAACAATAAAAGAGTGCACGCAGTAAGAATGAAGTGGTAAGTTGTACGGAACAGTGAGCTACTCAAGAAAAGTGTCAGTAGCAGAATGAGAACAGAACAGACTTCCAGGCCACAACAGTCGGCCCTTCTCACATCTATTACAGCACCTACTGCTCTTGACACATTCACAGAGACCTTATGCTATGATTTAACTGTAGTACCAACACTTACTAAAATCTTAAAAACAGGTCTGCAGATTTTACAACCCCAACAGGCTATAAATAAGATTATATTCACTAAAAGAATCAAGTTTGTGGTCCTGTTTAATTTAACCAGATTTTAAATACTAATTAAAAAAAAAACAACGGATTTTGGTACACAGCAAAAAAAATTATATGCAGGTAACACACTGCCACTGACTTACCTTACCCTTAGTGCTCAGTACAGTAAGTAGTTAGCATAAAACAACACAAAGAGCTTTTCTCTTACTGCTTCAAAGTTTCATAAATAAAATGAACCTAAACTTCTGATGAATTTGTTATTTTCTGAGGTAAGCCATCAGGTAAAGCCACTCCTTACCTGAATTTCCAGGAAGTATAAGCTGCTTGACTATAGGAGGTCGCACTGGTGTTGAGGATGGAGAGTTGAAGCCACTGCTGTAAGGGCTACTGGCATTTGGACTATAAGGACTTGTATAACTCATAGAGTTGAAAGGGTTATTGTATAAATTTTGCTTCTTTAGAGCTGCATTAATGAAAAGGGAGAAAATAAAATTTAGTAACTGGGAAAAGATTAACATTTCAAAAATTTTTATTAAAGACTCACTAAGTCAGGACATGATGTACCCATCAAAGGCCTTCTAAATAACTAAGTTTATGTGCATAGATTAGTGCTACTGTCGGCTTTGAGAGCGAGCCTTTTCCCAATAGTCAGCAGTAACTGGAGCCTTGTAACTGGTCCAAATGCTGAGAATAAGTGACTGTTGAGTGATAAGCCACAATGGCATGTCTATAGCATCCCTCCAGAGCTTAGGGAACATGGCAGAAGGGGTGGAAGGAATGAAAAAGCTGCAAGCAGGGGGTGTGGAAGTTCTGACTCCCACACGTAACATGGCTGTTGCGTTCTTGAACTCACAGTAGCTACGATTACCTGCATGAGCTCTGAATGAGATTCAGCTGTCAACATCCTGGCATGGACAGAAGAGAGGTTTATGGGGCTCCATCCCTCCTTGGGGATTTTATGCAGTTAATAGTTTATGGGGGATGCTGAAACATTTTCTTCAGTGATGTAGCTCCTAGTAAGGTACCTATACTTCTGTCAACAAGCATAATGAATCTCAATGAAACACACACATACACACAACTATGAAGTGGTGCTGGCTAGGAAGAGAAAGAGGACTGGCAGGAGGTGAAGGAGGATCTCTATGAGTTTAAGACCAATCTGGTTTTACAGTATTGGGCCTAAGAAAGCAAGTGAAACCACATACAAGGAAAATCAAGATACTTCTTCCTTCAATTTCACAGCTTTTTCAGTACTTACAAACATAACCTAAACATATGGACAGGAGCAGGCAGAGAGATCTTCTAAACATAGTATACGCTCAGGGAATAAGTGAGTAGCCTACAGTGGTAAAGAATAGGAAGGAGCAGCTTAGGAAAAAGCAGCTGGAGCCCAAAGTCCCAGCACTTCAGAAGCAAAGGCAGGTGGATCTTCAGAAGCAAAGGCAGGCAGATCTCTTATGATTTTGAGGTCAGTCTGGTTCAGCCTGGTCTGTACAGTGAGTTTCAGGACTACATAGTGAGGCACCATTTCAAAAAAAAAGAGAGAGAGAAAGAAAGAAAGAAAGAAGAAACAGATGTAATATAAGTCCTAGAACACTATGCCCCGAAGCCTGAAATCTAGTCAGTAACAATGTTAAAGCTTGAGGGATATTTTGAGCAGAGTACTGTGCCCGAATCATATCAGAGGAAAAGTGAACAGACTAGACTAGGCAACAGAAAAAAGGGACATTAAAAACTGGAAAGACTAATAAAGAAAAACAAATTAGATGGCTCTGGTTCTGGCTATATGGCTATAGTTTGCCTATTGACAGAACAGTGATTGGGGAGGAAGAATAAACATCTGTACACTTTTTCCTAGTTAAACCATGTGATTTTATACATAAATTCCCTCCCTCCCTCTCTCTCCCATATTATGCCACATTCTATACTTATTTGTTATGTACCACTACGCAGCAAAATCACATGTTAACCTGAGCAGAAGCACAATTGCTAATTTCAATCTCTAGTTTATTAAATTTTACTTGCTTACTCATTATGAGAATGCTCTACTTCTTTGAAACATCAAACACTCACAACATTAGTGACTGTCAATATGCCAAAGACTTCAATTATTTGTCTTTGGTCCTGGGTTTTTTTTTTTGAGTTTTAATATCAACAACTCCCTATGGGTATGACCTAAAGTCAGTATACTAAATGCAACTCATGATCTTCCTGCTAAAATCAGTTTTTTCCTAGGGGAAATAAGGGAGATTCCTCTTATAGACTGGTGTGGCAGTTTGAATGAGAATGACATCTATAGACTCATGTTTAAATACTTGGTCCCCAGTTAGCAGAACTGATTAGGAAGGATTAGGAGGTGTGGACTTGTTGGAGGTGTGTGGGCTTTGAGGTTTCAAAAGCTCACATCATTCCAGTCATCTCTCTCCTTCTGCCTTGAACTTTCAGATAAGATGTAAGCTCTCAGCTACTGCTCCAGTGCCATGCCTGCCTGCTGCCATGCTCCCACCATGAACTCTAACCCTGTAAACTGTAAGCAAGCTCCCAACTAAATGCTTTCTTCTGTAAGTTGCTTTGTGTCATGGTGCCTGTTCACAACAGGAGAGACACAACAACTGAGACAACTGGTAACATTTGTCCTGCCATACAGGTGGGAAATCTAGAAGTCAGTGCTGATGCTTTCTTCTATTTCTTCATATCTCATTTGTTCCTTTTATTGCTCAAAACTTCCCCCCTATGATATTAAATATGTTTGACTATTATAGTTTTTTGGGTTTTTTTTTTTGCTTTTGTCCCCCGCCCCCGGAGATAGGGTTTCTCTGTTGTAACTCTGTCCTAGGACTTACTGTGTAAACCAGGTCGGCCTCAAATTCAGAGAACTACCTGTCTCTGCCTCCCAAGTGCTGGATTAAAGGAGTGCGCTACCACTGCCCAGCTTATACATAGTTCTTACCTTATAAATCCTTCCCAGCTCAAGAGATAGAAATCAGAATTTCTCTTCCTCCAGGTCACTTTCAGAAACTCTAACACTCCCCTCCCTTTTTTGTCTTAGAGCTGTCTATAAAGACATTTTTTACCTACCTTATCTTCAGAAGGGGCCTTGCTGGCTTCCCTAATGAGCTTATCACATATCCTTTCTATACAATTACATTTTGACACAGTTGTCCATGCTCCAATCAGGCTTATGTAGTTAAGTCTCCATTAAAAACTCAAAGTAGAAGCTGGGGAGACAATGGCTCAGTAAGTTCAGGGCTTGTTGTGCAAGTATGAGGACAAAGTTTGGATCCCTAGATCCCATGTAAATGTCAGACAAGCATGGTGGCCTGCTTGCAATCCCAAGGCTGCAAAAGTGAATACTTGATACCCAGGAACAAGATGATTACCTAAACTAATATTTCAATTTACTAGATAAGTTTTGCCTTATCAAAAATTAATTTAAAAAATCCTCCTGAAAATGGGAGAGTTTAATACTTGAAAGTTCGAACTTTTAACAGTTATTTTTTACAGTAAAAATTTTAAAGTGGCTTGGCAAGGTAACGCACAACTTTGATCCCAACACTTATGAAGCAGAAGCAGGTAGATCTCTCTGGGTACAAGGCCAACCTAGTCTACATAGTGAGTTTTAAGCAGCAAGAGCTACACATTTAGATCCTGCCCACCCCCCCATTTTTTTAAATATATATTTTAAATACACAGTGTACCTATGTAATTACTTGTTCTGTGCATGTAGCTATAATTTAAACATTATTAAACCGATGCAGTGCTCAATAGCATGCAATTTGGGTTAAGTTAACTGTCTTACCTACTTCTACAATTAAAAAAGTTAATGTGTATATGTGTCTGTCTGCATGTATGTTAGTGTACAACACGTGTGCCTGGTGATCTTGGAGGTTAAAAGAGGGACTCAGATCCCTGCATTATAGACAGAGTGAGCTGCCATGTATGTGATAGAAATCAAGGTCCTTTGGAAGAGCAGCCAGTGTTCTTAACCACCCAGCCATCTCCCTGTATCTCCCCCCCTGCCACTGACCCCATCTCCTGTTTTTAATTTTATTTCCTTGTGGGAGCTAAGGAAACCTTGAGCAAATGTGTAAAGAAGGAATGAAGTCTTGAGGGAATGTCTACTGTTTGACTCGGGCACTGCCAGGTCAAAGACTAATGCCCAGACCCATGGGGATGGCAAAGCCTTTCATCTGCTGAGTGCAAATGCTGACAATTGATGCAGAAGTTTATTTTTAGTTATTATTATTACTATGGTTATTTTGGTTTTCTGAGGCAAGGTTTCTCTGTTGTAACTCTGGCTGTCCGTGAACTCACTCTGTAGACCAGGCTGGCCTCAAACTCACAGAGATCCTCTTGTCTCTGCCTCCCGGGCGCTGGGATTAAAAGCCACCACCGCCCAGCTTTTAGTTATGTTTAAAACAGTTGTTTTGTACACTGTTGGGTAAAGGGCTACCTAAGCCTTGGCATTTGTATTGCCTGCAGGTGTTGACTTTATGTAAATGATGTTTGAATCCACATGATATGGATGTGCTATCAATAGAACACCCAAGACATTAGGGATCAATAAAAACCCTTGAGATGAAACCCTCAGGGTTCCACTGTCCAGTATGGCACTTGTCATGATAGTGCTGAGGTCTGGCAGGGTTTGCACATATGAATATGCCTCCTTGTCTTCCTTGATGAGCCACACCATAGGCATACAAGTGGCGCCTGTAATGTGCAGCCCAAAGTCACGCCAGCTACATCCAACCCATTGACAAGGAAGAAGAGAAAGAAACTTCGGACCTCGCAAAGTCCAGTAAATTATACTCAGAGCAGTTCCCAGAGGACAGAGATTATATATATGCTGAAAAAAAAAGTAGAAGTCTCCTGAAGAGGAGAATGAGGAAGGAAAAAGTTTCTATGAAAAGAGAAAGATGTGAGAATTAAGTGAGAAAGAGGGCTCAAAAGCGAGAGCCACAGAGAGAGGCCTCTGGAGAAAGAGAGTTATATAGGATAAAGGATAAAGGATACTGAAAAAAACTGAGAAGTCCTTCTAGTAAAGTAAGAGAACCTTGGTGGAGTCCGGTAAAGGATTAGGAAGCAAGGTTCTAACCGCTTTTCCTGATCATGGAGCCAATCGCAGCGCAAGTTAACAGCCTGGCCACGCTCACTGCCACCTTAGCAGCAGCCCAGGTGCAGAGATGGAAATCAGAATGCAATGTTCTACAGACTGAATTTTCTGATGGCTTTGTGTGTGTGTGAGGTCCAGGTGGGTTTTGTGTTTGAGATCTATGAAGAAGGCTGTAAGCTTCCCTGTAGCAATGGTGGAAAAGAATACCAAACCACCAGGATGCTTCAGCTGGAGATTCTTCCCAGCAGCCCAGGACACCCTGCTGTGGAAGCTGGGGCTTGCAGCCAAGAAGCCCCTTATTTAAACTGAACATTTTTCCCCCTGCAAACCTGCTACAAGTGGTCCAGATACTGGGGAGGCAGTCCTGAGACATGTGCTATGGTGACGAGAACTCCACTCTACAAGGGAACTCTTGCTGCAGACAAGGTTCACCTGAGACAATGCTGAGAAAAGCACTTGCTAAGAGAATCAGGAGGTTGCTGCATTATGAAGTCTTTCGAACAGTCTTCCACTTTGAACTCAAACATGAACTAAGCAGACTATCTTAAAATCGGTAAGGTGTTTCCTAATGGCCAGCACATAGAAGCTGTCTTCCAGAACTGGCTGAGGTTCTATCTCACGCTGGTAGCCGAACTTGGTACTGTAAGAATCACCCAGAGTATTGGTTTTAAAGGCATGAAGGGGTCATGGAGAGCAGTTGAGGCTTGGCACTATGAGAGGCCAGGAGAGGGCATTGGTGGAGGTGCAGCCTCAGTGGCAGTTGAAGGTCCAGGACTAAAAAGTTCATGCAGAGAAGTTGAGGCTTGGTGCCATGAAGATAGCCTAAGAGAGGCTGTTGTGAAGGTGTAGCCCAGTTGCAGCAAGGGACCTCAGCAGTTTTGGAGATTCCAGTGCCATGGGATGACCACCAAGAACAGCAGCAGCACTGGAATAACAAGCTGTGTGTGCTGCAGAGGCAGAGCCAGAGAAGTGATCCGAGCCCTTTGGAGGAGCCCAGAAGATTGTGAGTGAATTCCAGATAATTGAACATTGATAATATTTTTCTGCTGCCCAAAAACATTGTGAAAGTTCGATAGATGTTTGATTTCATTTGGTCCTGTGCATCCTTGCAAGCCTTATTCCTCTTATAAATAGTTTTGCTGGTGTAGTGTTAAATTGTGTTATATAGATAAAGCATTTTTTTAATTGTCTTATACAGAAAGGGGGAAATGATGCAGAAGTTTATTTTTAGTTATGTTTAAATGGTTGTTTTGTGCACTGTTGGGAAAGTGGCTACCTAGGTCTTGGCATTTGTATTGTCTGCAGGTGTTGCCTTATGTAAAAGACATTTGATTTCTCATGATTTCACATGCTATCAATAGAACATTTGAAGACCTTAGGGATCAATAAAAACCCCTGAGATGAGATGCTCAGGGTTCCACTGTACAGTGTGGCACTCGTCATGATAGTGGTCCCCTGTGTTGAAGTCTGGCAGGGTCTGCATCTATGAATATGGCTCCTTGCCTTCCTTGTTGAGCTTCACAGTAAAGAACTGCTATAGACAATGTAAGTGTGAGTATTTATGGATTACCAGTGTATAAATATTAGTACCTGCAGCTACCTTCTCCCTGATATTTACAGCACAAGCCTGTTTACCTACAAAGATCTCCTACCAAGACTAGCTAACCTCTCTCCTCTGTGCTGTACATAATAAATGCTGAGGTTCCAGGTTGTCACATAGTTGCTATGGCTCCATCAGAGCATGCATAGCCCACCTGCCCCCAGCTTTGCTGTACATGTGTCTATATGTCTGTCATTTCTTCATTCCCTCACTGCCTCAGTCATGTTTCCAGGACCAAACTACACTGGATGTGGAAGTCTCACTTCACCATAGCCCAGGCTTGTTTAGAACTTGATATACAACCAGGATAGCTTTGAACTCAATCTTCATACTTCATCCTATACTAGAATTGCAGGCACATACTATCCACCTCTCAGCTGCTCTACAGTCTTTAATATCCTTATTATGATGAAATAATCTTCTATTCAAAGTTGCTAATTTTGAGATACAGCAGCTTTGCTCTCATTCCACAAGTAAATGAATCATGTAAAAAAGTCCCCTAACAATGCAACACGTAGAGACCAAACAAAGTGAGAGACAGAGTGACAGCGATTGCGACATTAGGCTCAGCTTTGCTGGAACTGTGTCAAACAAGCTGTGCTGGTTTCATGGCTTCCACCGTTTCCATCGGGTGTGACTGTGCCCTGAGCACAGCAATACACATTTGCAAACCCAGTGCTGGAGCAGGTAGAGAAAGACGTGTCCTTGGCGCTCCATGGCCAGCCAACCTAGCTGCATCAGTGAGTTCCAAGTTTTAGTGAGAAACTCTGTCTCAAAAAACTAGGGTAAAGAGCAATTGAGGAAGACATCTGTACTGGTTTGTTTTTTATGTCAACTCAACACAGGCTGGAGTCATTTGTCATTAGGGAACTGCATTGAGAAAGTACCCCCACCAGACTGGCTCCCGAGCAAGCCTGTGGTGCATTTACTTAATTGATTATTGTTGCAGGAGGGGCCAGCTCACTGCGGATGATGCTACCTCTGAGCTGGTTATTCTCAGGCTTTAAGAAAGAAGACTGAGCAAGCCAGCAACCAGGACTCCTCTATAGTTCTGCATCAGCTCCTACCTTTGGGTTCCTGCTCTGACTTCCCTCAGTGATGGGGACCTATAAACTCTTTCCTCCCCCAAAATTGCTTTTGGTCATAATGTTTTATCACAGCAATAGATTTACTAACTAAGCCAATAATACCCAATGTCAACCTTCAGCTTCCACATGCTTACACACACACACACACACACACACACACACACATACACACACACACCTGTACTAACACACACGTCACATACCCTCAAAGAACATCACATATATACATATATACAAAAAGAAAAAGAAAGCCTACTCAGAATTACTCATCATGCTACACAATTCATATTTCATAAAATTTTAAAACAGACTCAAGAGAAATGCAAAGACAATACTTTCCCTACATTTCTACCCACGCTGGCATGTTACATTAAATGGCACAAATAGCCATGAACACATTTTGTAAGCTTTGTGAATGCTGTTAAACAAAAGAGTATAAAAGCAATTTAAATGTCATGTACAAAAAAGAAAAAACATCTGAAAAGGAAGGGAAATGAATAACAGGCACCTTCTATAAACCAGGAGCCATGCTAGGCTCTTTCACATGCATTATCATTTCCTCATTCTGATGAGGAGGCTGAGTTCAAGGGAGCTAAATAATGTGAAGAATCCAGGAGCAATCAAGTTCTTGAGTGGGGAGGAGGTACCTCTTGGGTCTCCACCGGTATTTTTCAGCATAATCTATTTATCAGTATGTGGTATGTGAGATAATTTTAGATGACACGAGACAAACATTTTAAATTTTAGACTGTTATAGGTCAGTATTAGAAAAATTAAAATTCATAATCTCATTAATTTAATCCCCTAAGGACTAATTGAGATTTTTTTAAAAAAACTATTACATGAATCCAGCCTTAGAATAGTAGACAGTGAGACTGAGAAAGGCTATCAAGCAAGAACTGCCTGCATAAATATGTGCATTCAGTGTATATGCTTTCTGGCCAAAGAAAATAGACAAATCCACAAGTAAAAACATAGACATACCTGACATAGTTTGATCAAGTTTGTGGATAAGAGACTTTTTAGCACATTCCACATCAGGACTTGGGTAATCCAAAACTTGCCTGCACCAAACTAATGGACTAACAGATTTCTGCACTGGTGTGAGTTTTTTCTTTGGTGATGAGTACAACCTAGAAGAAAACAAAAACAAAACAAAAAAAACACAAAAGGCAACATTCATTATTAAGCATATGACTATAAAGTAGGCTCTTTCTGTACAGGTTTAAAGAGAGGATGGTAAGTGATACTACAAGTAGTATAACCCCCAAATCTGAACCACAAAATGAACCCAAAGAAGGGATTCTCAAAATGGATTCTGCTTTTTTCCTGTGATTAAAGCTATGAAGAAACACCTGTCTTTGTAACAGTTTATTATGTTTTCAGTAGAACTTCACTAACTTCCTAATGTAACCATGCCATTAAATCTGACTCCAGAAGCAAGAGGGGTTCTACCTCTGACTTCCCTTTTTACAAATACATATCCACCCTGCCAGTAGCAGTACCTATTCAGTAGTCTCAAACACTGGTATGTCTGAGAAGATCAGCATTTCAAATCTTTAGTAGTTTAATATAAACCATACACAAGAATACTTTGTTTTTAGGTAAGTGTGTTTGAAAGCTCCCGGAGAGGCACACAGAAGACAGATGGTGAGTAGAGAGGGAGGATATTTAAATTTCTACATTGGCGTTCTTCCTTAGATTAGTCCAGATTGTACTGGTTGTTAATAATCATTTCAGGTGTAATTTCTTGAGAAAATGTGATACTTGATTTTTAGTGAAGATCAGTTGTACATTAACTAGGTGGAATTTATGAAGGGAACTCATTTTGCTTATTTATACAGATGTCTCAAGAAGGAGCTGACACTCTCACATTTTACTTTAATCAAATAAACCCAATAGCATGAACTGATGTCTTGGTAAAATATTTACACATTTTTCTACAATACCATATTAGACAAACTACTTTCAGGAACAACACTAATTTTTCCATCCCCCCTCTCTTTTTCTCTGTCTGTAGTTTAAGTCTGCACTACCATTTAGCTTTGACAAAGATAATCAAGACTGTACAGGTAAATGACTCTTGCAGTCCAAACTTAACAATTCAAAAAGAAAGCAGTGGGTTCATCTCTTTCCAATATAAGTTCTACAAATTTCTGTAACAAATCTCCACCTTGACTTCCCTGCTTTAAAAATTATAACTACTGCATACTAACACTGCAGCTCAACCTCTATAGATGAATAATTAACAATAATACAACCATTTTTATGATATTTTACACCTTTGTTTCTCAGGCAGGGTCTCTCACTCTGTAGTCCTAGCTGGCCTGGAGCTCACTATTCAGACAATACTGGCCTCAGCCTACCTTTTCTATTCCTTGATTAAAGGGAGGCTAAGGATTTCTGATAGACCTATTCAGTTCCATGATGAGTAATGCAATTTAAAATAAATTGAGATTTGTTGCTAGGTTTCATTTGCCTAAAAACTGACATTATCTCAAGTGTTAGATAGATTTTTATGTCAACCTGATACAGGCTAGTATCATTTGGGAAGATAGAATATCATTGAGAAAATGTATGTCCCTCCCCTCCCCCCCAGATTGGCCTGAAGGCAAGCCTATGGGGTATTTTCTTCTTTAGAAAACAATGTGGGAGGGCCCAGCTCATTGTGGGTGGTGCCAGCACTGAGCCCATAATCTTTGATGGTATTAAAAAAATACAAAACAAAAACAAAACAAAACTGGCCAAGCAACAGCTGAGCAAAAGTCTTCCATGTTCTCAATATCAGTTCCTGCCTTGAGTTCCTGCCCTGACTTCCTTGGCTAATGGGCTACATTACTGTATGTAGAAGGCAGTAAACCCTTTCCTCCCCAAGTTGATTTTGGTAATGGTGTTTTATCATAGCAAAAGAAACCCTAACCAAGACACCTCATTATCCTATTAAAATTAAGTCAGAGATCCAATGAGGAGCTGAGCCTCACTTCCAAAAACAAGGCTCCTTGGAATGTCATCTCAGACTCTTCCTGCTCCTTAAGTCTGTGGAGCCCAGGGGAGCTGCTCTTATACCCTGCTTGCAGAAGTAGTGTGAGCCAGTGCTCCATGTTGCTGGCTAGAAGCTGAACGCACACTCCAATCTAATTATACATGAATCTACACTTACACAGGATGACTGCTTAATCTCACAACGTAACACTCAAAAAATGTCTAGAATATGAATGGGCAGCATCCATCATACTGAGAATAGTCAAGAAGAAAAAAAAAACAGAATTGATTAAACTGAAAACAAACAGGAAAATGTTCTAGGGTGCATTTAATAATTGTACTCAATTTGTAGCATTGCTCCCCAACTTAGTTCAGAAAACTGTTGAAAAGTAAAGTCAAGCATTTGAAAACAACAACAAACAAAATACCCAGCTTATTTTAAGTATGAATAGCCAGGCGGTGGTAGTGCACGCCTTTAATTCCAGCACTCAGGAGGTGGATCCCTGTGAATTAGAGCCCAGCCTGGTCTACAGAGTAAGTTCCAGAATAGCCTGAGTTGCAATAGAGGAAAAACAAAATGCCTTTAAAAAAAAAGTGGGGGTAGGGAGACAGCTTGCCTTACAAGTCTAAGGACCTGAGTTTGAGCCCCAAACCCAACGTTAAAAAAAAAAAAAAAAGGAAAAGAAATCTAGGCATGGTAGCACATGCCTCAGCAGTGGGCAGATAAAATCAGGTGAATCCTTGGGGCCCACTGGACAGGCATCTTAGCTTATTTGGCAAGTTCCAGACCACTGAACAGAAAGCAAAAATGGATGGGGCCTGTGCAATGATGACTCACTTCTGTCAGAGGCCATATTACCATCTTCTCTTGTAGGTGGTTGGTGGTGGTGGAATAGGAAGACCCGATTTGCTATCATCCTGGCCACCTCAACTGGGCAGAGAAGGAAGTAGTTGTTGATGAGGGCTCTGTAGTGGCTCAGCACAGAAGACACGGAGGCATATTTCATAATTGTAAACCCTGCCAGACCTCAGCAGAGGGAACCAATGCCATGGCAAGCACCAACCTGGGCAGTGGAACCCCAAGCATCTGCGCCCAGGTATTTTATTGATTCCGAACTCCTTAGGTGTTCTACTGATACCATATGCAGATCATAAGCAATTAAGCAACCTCCATAGAAATCCAACACCTGCAGATAATACAAAATGCCAAGGCCTATGCACCCCTTTTTCCAGCAGTGCACAAAAACAATTATTTTAAACACAACTAAAAATGAACTTCTACAATAGGGTTCCCAAATATCTTGTCTTTGTTTATTGAGACAGGGTCTCACTATGTAGCATCGGTTAGGCTCTAGAGATCCACCTGCCTCTGCCTCTCAAGTGCTGGGATTAAAGGTTGAAGTCACCACTCCTGGCTTCCAATATCTTCCTGTTTGTTGAAAAGCCTGATTGTCATCTCTTTGATTTTAGTACCTTTGGTACCAATAATCCTGCCAGACAACGATGGATCGATCAACAATCTCAGTTCACTTCCTTTACAGTACAGGTAATATAAGTATTCCACAGCACTAAATTTGAGTGTGAGTTAGTTGGTTGCAGTGGGTAGTAGCGACCTAAGACCCTCTTCCAAGTCAGGGATGATTCTCTTCAGATTTCACCAGTTGTTTCAATTCAACACTAATACTGAGCATCCACTTGGGACTGTTCCTGTCTAGGACTGAAACACCAGCATTACAGTCTGCATATAAGGGAGCCTTATATTCTTGTTCCTTTTCCAATCACTGCCCTAGCACTTTTGCTTTGAAACAGAATATGTACTTGAATCTCATCAACATTTTTAGACTGCTGATGCTTGTTCCTCTTCCATTTTCTGAAACATATTTACCTAATTCACCCCTATTTTCTGTTACAAAGATCAGTTTGTTTCCCTGTGTTGAATGGACACAGCCATCACTTACAGACAAGATGGTGATGGCTGCATAGCCAACCAGCTTTTTAAAATACAATCCAACTCAATTAATTTTCACTCTTCTGCTAAACTTCTGTGCCATTTTCCTTTTGCTTTTAGGATAGTTTCTTCCAAAAATGGTGCCTCTGAGAAGTGATTGACGATCTAACTATTCCATTGCATCTTTAGCTTCACTTTTTGCCTTCTTCCACAACCCAAATCTAAATTCAGCCATACAGGACCAGTTTCTATTCCTGGAAAACCTAAAACCTTTCTTCTTAGTTTACTTGTGCTTACTGCTATATTACCCTTGTCTTAAACAATCCCAACTCAATTCTTTTGTCTCACTCCCCTCTGCCTAGTTACCCTCTGATCATTCCCACTTTGTACTGGGTTTCAGCTTACACACAAATTCTTTAGGGATAACTTCCTTGAAATCTCTAGTGCTAGACAGTACTAGATATCCCCACTAAGTACAATGTTGGGAAGCAAGATGTTTTAATGAAGCATCTTTATAGTCATTTACGTACAGCATACCTTACCAAGAAGGAAATTCCACCCTACTTTCCATCCCAACTGAACTTTCCTCTACTCATTTTATTGTCTGAATGTTTTGAGTTAGTAGTTTTAACAAGAAGACAATATAAAACTCAAATCATTATGCTAAGTAAGAGAAGCCAGCCATGAAACACCACATTCTATATGACTTCCATTATGGAAAGTCTGGGATAGGCCAATCTATGAAAAACAAAGTACATTAGGGTTACCAAGGGTGGAAGGGTGGGTAGAGAACAAGAGTGGCAAATAACTACTTCTAAAGAGTACTGAGTTTCAACTGAAAGTGTGAGAAATATTCTAAAACCGTATTATTGCAATTGTTGTAATTCTATAAGCACACTGGAAAGCAATGAACAATAAAAAGCACAATACATTTAGACAGGTAACCCCTATACTACGTAGATTATATCTCATTAATCAAATTTATTAGAAGTGAATTTGCCCATGAACAATTATTACAAAGAAATTAAACACCTTTAATTTATTCATATGGTTAAGTGGAGAGAACTATTTGAAATGTAATTAGGACCATAAGTGATATGAGTCACATTTTGGGTTATGTTACACACTACATACTCATGAAACAGCTAAGAATGTAACTTTACTGTGTTTTTGTTCACATATAGAGAGGCACATACACACGTATGAACACTCATCAAGAGAACAAAGGTTATATTATCTTCAGGAGTCATTCACCAAGTGTCATCTACCTTTTTTTTTTTTTTTTAAAGAAGGGGCCTTTCTCTCTTGGATTGGAATTCACTGTGTAGGCTAAGCTGGCTTGTCATGAAGCCCCAAGGATCCCCTCTCTGCCTCTCCAGTCCTGATATTACAAGCATTATAAGATATTATAATATCTAAGGATTGAACTCAAGTTCTCATGATTGTGTGGCAAGATTCTACTGACTGAGCTATTTCCCCAGCACTGAATATAACTTTTTTAAAGTGCAAGAACTTTTAGAAGGTAGAAGTCTACAGATGTAATAACAACAACAACCTTTCCCTTGCTGAAATTAACCCCCATGTTACATTTGGATTATCTGACTCTTCTATGCATACTCATATAATGGACAAATTAATAGATGATGGTAGTAAGAAAGAAGACTATAATTAGTTGAATTTATAACTATAGTAATCAGTTCTTACATTGTAGACAGCTAAAAATAGGTTACCAAAACTAAGGACTACAAACATTTAACCGTATTTAATGTAAAAACAAAAACTAGTCAAAACTTTTTGAAATATATTTTTTGAGATTGCTATGTAAAGATTTCTTACAGGTCAAGAAAAATTCACTTTTATATACCTCAAAATAATGATTTTCTACTTATGCAAGGAGTTAAAATAAAAAGAATAGAGGTTTTAGCTTCAAAGTTCAATACACGATCCTTTATGCATACTTTATAGATATTCAAATATGTGTACCTGAATTTAGCCCTAAATAAAAGGCTAGAACAATGTGTAAATTACAGTATAACCAGAGATAAAGTCAAGTAGGATCAAAGTGGTCATTCTGAGATTTAAAAAAATAATAATTTCATAGTTTAAAAACTCCCATTAAGGCTATGGAGCCAGCTCAGTGGGGAGAGCTCCTGCTGGGCAACTGTTAAGGATCATAATTTAGATCTTTAGTAGCCATGTAAAAGCTGGGTGGCTGTGGCAACCTGCCTGCAATCTCAGCACTTGGAGGAGACCCTGAGTAGGCTGGCTAACTAGATTAGCTGACTCACCAAATTCTAGGTTCAAATGAGAGACCCAATATGTGAGGTAGAGAGTGATGAAGTAGACACCAAACCACTACCTTTGGCCTCAAAAACGAACAAAAAAACCTGAAAGTCATGAATCCCAAACTTTTAGACATAATGAAGTTGAATTTGTCCATTTCATTTCATAGCTCACTTTAGTCTCCTTCCAGCATGGCATGCTTTTGAGAGAAAACATTTCTGGTATGCCTGAAGTGTCACAAAACTAAGTTTGAAAGTCTTAAACTCGAAGTGTTTGTACTGCTGAGAAGAAGCTACAGTTGAATCCAACCTAGACTTTAGAGATGAGACTTGAAAAAGTCTACACTATCTCTGCAGTGGCAACAGCTACAAGAGACAATCTTTATATATTGGACCAATACAATTTCTCAACTACAAGAGTGTTAGAGAATAATTACTAGGACCAGAAATGGGACCACCTGTGCCACAGAGTTTGTTTGGATATCAGATTACCACATGTGAGAGTTTGTTCTCTCCTACCACATGGGCTAAACTGAGGTCATCAAGTTTGGCAGTAAATGCTATTTATTACCTGCTAAGCTATCTTATCAGTCCCAAACCAGAAATTTTTAGTCCACAGAAAGTGTTCATGGGCATATGCATATATGTAACATAAAATACCTTCATATATATTACATGTGTGTAATAAATATACACTGATTCTTCCATAGAATCTTGGATTTTAGTAGCTAAGACAAGCTTTAAGCTCTTATTAGTCATAGCAGTTAGTTTCTGGACAAAAATGTCATAACTTTTAACAAATGATATATTTCCATTGAATCCTATAATGCTACTATGTACCACTATTATGACTTTTAATGGTTTATCATCCAAGGTTAAGTTTTCAAAATTAGTATCTCTTATTGTTAATGAAGCTTCTGTAAAAGTACTATCTCTAAAAGACATAAAAGGTATACAAGTATATCTAAGCAGGTTTTATTAGCACAGAGACTAATAATATCTGTCCTCTCAGGGAATTTCTAACTTGGAATACTTCTATATGTTCTAAAATTAGCTTCCTGAATTATAAAATTAAAATATTTACCAAAAAATATTTCATTAGGTTTATGCAAATATTCCAAGATCCCCCAAACATTCAAAATTTGAAGCACTTCTTCTGGAAGCACCTCCAGACATTTCAGAAAAGGGACATGGTACCTATACTGCAATATAGCACTAGATACTTCTTGTCAAGATGACACCATACAACTTATTAGGACAACAGTTCTTAATCTTGGGGTGATTTTGTTTACAGAGGACATCTGAAAAATAAACAAACAAACAAACAAACATCTTCAGACATTTGTGGTTGGACAGAGATCCTGGCAGATCCTATAATACACAGACCAGCCCCCACAACAAATAATTATTTAGCCCAAATGACAAAGTTAGAAATCTTGTCTTAAGATATCCTTGTATAAAAGAGCATAAGATAAAAATCAAAACAGTATTTTAAAACAAAGTGGCTATTTTAAAGAGGAAGGAAACAATATTAAAGCCAAATAATTATCTCTGATTTCCTTCTTAGGTGAATGATAAGTGAACTTGATTTCATTTGGCTTGATAGTATGATTTTCATACAACCTATGGTGGTGGTTTGAATGAGACTGCTCCCCACAGACTTGCGTTTTGTATTTGAGCATTTGGTCCCTTAGCTGATGGTGCTATCTGGAGAGTTTTAGGAAGAGTGGTCTACCTGGAGGAAGTATGTCACTAGGGGTGGTTTTTGAGATTTAAGGCCTTGCCCTACTTACAGTTTGTTCTCTCAGCTTTGTGCTTACTTTCAAGATGTGAGCTCTCAGCATCCAACTCCAGGCATCATGCCTGCCTGCTGCCTACACCATGCCACTATCAACTTTAACTAAACCTCTGGGACCATAAGCCCAAATGAACTCTTTCAGAAAACTGCCTTGTTCATGGTGTTTTATCACAGCAACAGAAAAGTAATTAATACACCTACTTAAGTAGTTGCAGTGAAATGGAATGACTATTACCAAGGCTTCAATACAAGCTCTGCTCTGCTTCAGGGCACAAGAAGTAGAGTGTTTTCAGCCAATAAAGGCAAGTTCGGTTCTTATCTACATTCTATTGCCTTGCTAATCTTTCCCAAAGACCATTTGTTAAGAACACTCCTAGCCTGGCGGTGGTGGCTCAAGCCTTTACTCCTAGCACTCAAGAGGCAAAGGAAGGCCAGCCTGGTCTACAGAGTGTTCCAAGACAGCCACGGCTACAACAGAGAAACCCTGTCTCAAAAAAACGAAAACAAAACAACAAAAAACCACTCCCATACTCAAAAAGCCTCTTCTTAGACTTCACAGGTCATCCACAGTATATCCTCCAACCCAATGATTTAGCTTTATTTTAAAAGTTATTTACCTTTGCTTGACACAAACTATTAACTATATTTGTTCTCTAACAAATCTCACTTCAATGAAGTGTGTTCCTAGGCCATTCCTCTGTCTTATTCAAGTGAGGTACTAATTGTTTTCCCTGTGCTCTTTGATTCTGACATAAAGCCAAACCCTTCAGTCTGTACCCAAGTTGAAGTCCATATATAAGTCCATATAAACTTTCCTCCTATGAATAATTATTGTTTTCAGAAAGAACTAGAGTCTATATTAATTCTGTCTCCAGCTGTAGTTAATTTTAATTTTTAATTTTCAACTTGACATAATTCAGATTCCTCTGGGACAAGAGTCTCAATGATATCAGTTTTGGCTCATAGGTATGGAAACACCCAGCTCACTGTGTGCTCAGCTGTAAAGAGTGGAGAAAATGAGCTTAGTAAGCATGCATACATCCATTTCCTTCTGCTCCTGACTGTTAATGTGATGTGACTAGCTGTTTCAAGTTCCTATCACTTTGATTCCTTGCAATGATGGACCATGACCAAGAACTGTTGAGTTAAAACAAGTCCTTACTCCCCCCCTTAGCTGTTTTTGTAAGGACATTTTGTCACTGAAACTAGGAAAAACTCTAAAAATCTTGAAAGCTCTGAGTCGTGTTCCACTCAATCAAGGAAAGAAACATTTGTGTAGCAACTCCCACTGACCAGCCTTGAGAGAGGAGAGGAGTTCAAAGCTGAGTTATGATAAAACTAGATTACACCTTACACAGAGATCATTAGGCTCACCCACAGGCTGCACTGTCATCAAGACATCTGCTTACTAGAGTCAAACCCCAGCAAGATGCAGGTTTCTAGGACTCCTTAGTTTTTTTTTTGGTTTAGTTTGGTTTTTAAATCAATTCCTGGACTTAAGTGGGAAGCACTTTCTTTTTTAAAATGATTTTATTTTTTTATTTTTTTTGAGACAGGGTTTCTCTATATAGCCCTGGCTATCCTAGAACTTGCTCTGTAAAACAGGCTGGCCTTGAAATCAGACGTCTGCCTGCTAATGCCTCCCAAGTGAGGTGATTAAAGATGTGTGTGACCATGCCCAGTTTCTTTCTTTTCTTTTTTTTAATTAATTAGTTTATCAATTAATTATGTGCATTGATGTTTTGACCACATATATGTCTGTGAGAGGGTGTCAGATCCCCAGGAACTGGAGTTACAGACAGTTGTGAGCTGTCATGTGGGTGATACGAATTGAACCTGGGTCCTGTGGGAAAGCAGCCAGTGCTCTTAACTGCTGATCTCTCCAGTTCATTATTTTCTTCCTTAGATTTATTTAATGTATGAACATTGTGCCTACATATGTCTGTACACCATGTGTGTGCTTGGTGTCATAGATGTCAGAAGAGAACACTGGATCCCCTAAAACTGGAGTTACAGATGTTTATGAAGTGCCATGTGGATGATGGGAATCAGCCAGGTCCTCTGTAAGAAAAGTACTCTTAGCCACTGAACTCTCTAGCCCCAGGGTTTTGTTTTTAATCCTCTTCAAATCAGCTTTAGATAAGGATACCCAATGGCAAACAAATTTCATAATGACAAATCAACACAAGATCCATTATCTTCCTATTAGGAGGAAAATGATACCCATTCAAAGGATATGCACATTCATGTTCTAAGATTACTAAAAGTAGCCCTTTCTAAAGCTACTTCTGAGGTACTAATAAAGACATACCATCTTAAAACAAAGCAACAACAACAACAAAACAATACCATCTAATTTCACAATGATTTTTTAATAGTGATTTTTTTAATTTTTAATTTTTAAAGATTTTTTAAATAGTGATTGGTACCAAATTCACAGCAAGGATCTCTTCATTACCTTGACAGCACCTATTAAACCTCATTCCTCAACCTGATGCACTCCAACTTCTTACTCATTCTTTCCAGCAAAGAGACTCTAAACAGCGACCATGACTGGCTGCTTTGTAAACTCTTGAGAGAGATGAGCAGAAACTCCTGAGTAGTAGCAGAAGGCAGTGTGGGAAAACTTCTAGTTTTCTAGTCTCCTTCTAGTAAACTAGACTCATCTTCTAGAAACTGGACTCATCCTCATCAGGCAAATCTAAATTTTTTTTAAAGTTTATTATTTTATTTTATATATAAATTTATATATTTTATTTTATATTTAATATTTACATTATTTTTTTATTGGTATTTTGCCTGCATCTATGTCTGAGCGAGGATGTTGGATCCCCTAGAATTGGGATTACAGACAGTTGTGACCTGTTGTATGGGTGCTGGGACTTGAATCCGTGCTCTGGAATAGCAGCCAGTGCTCTCAACTGCTGAGCCATCTCTCCACCCCACAAATCTAAATTTTAAGTGAACATGCCTGCTTCATATTACCCTTCTAGATAGTTTCACAGATATAATACTGTGCTGTCATGCTTCTATTATTCCTCATATTTCATGGAGACTTATTTTTAATCCCCCCTCATAATTTGTATTTATTTACTGAGACAGAGGCTCACTACATAACCATGGCTTGTATAGAACTTGCTATGTAAAGGGATTCATTCACAGAGATCCATCTGCCTCTGCATCCTGAGTTCCAGGATTAAAGACATATACTACCTGACCCAGCTATAGCCTTTTTAAAAAATAGATTTTTATTTTTATTTATGTGTATGTAGCCTTTTCTGTTTAAGGTAATGCCACATGTGTACAGGTATCAGATTGTCTGGAGGTGGAATTACAGATGGTTGTGAACCAAACTAGAAGCTTCTCCAAGAGTAGTACACTCCTATACACTGAGCCACCTCTCCAGCCCTGCTACGTTTTTCTAATACCCTTCAGAAGAGGCCAAATTTTATTTTAGAATTGAGACTTTTCCCAAATCAAAACACACTGTTCTTTTGTTTTGTTTACATTTTTTGAACCTTTTCTAGTTTAAACCTAGTTTAAAGCCTTCCTCATAAAGTTTGTTCCTAAAGGTGTTAGTTTCCTCCGTAATTTTGATCTCCAAATAAAAGATCTTAGAGGATATGATGTGGGGTGAATGAAACAGAAAAAACAACACCTCTAAAAGCCTTCAAACTTTTCAGGCTTTTATATGTTCAATTTTGCTATTAACAATAACATAACAGAAATCAAGATATAGTGTGTTTCAGCTAATACAACTACTACTCCAAAAAAAAAAACAAAGTGTAACTCCATCTTGTTTACTAGTTAATTCTGCTACTTGATGACCAAACTGTTTTCTTTTTATGTTTGTCTGTTTTGTGTTTTGTTTTGGAATTTTTTTCCCCCGAGACAAGGTTTCCCTGTTGTAAGTCTAGCTGTCCTGGAACTCACTCTGTAGACCAGGCTGGCCTCTAACCCATAGAGATCCACCTGCTTCCACCTCTCAATGCTGGGATTAAAGGTGTGCACCACCACCGCCCTATTTGCTTCTCTTAAACAACTTACTGGGGAAGAGAATTATTCAGGCTCAGTTTCAGAAGGTTTAAGTAACTACATCACAGTATGAAAAGCAGGACAGTCCATGTCAGCAGAAGGCACATGAGCAGCTGCATACATGGTGACAGACAACTGAACAGAAGGATGAACTTGGTACAGGGCTACAACTGTCCACAGCCTACCCTTAGTAATCCTCCTCTACCAGTTAGGCCTTACTTCCTAAAGCCTCCACAGACCTCCAAAATAGCCCACCAGCAGGCAAACAAGTACTAAAAACATGAGATTGGAGGATATTGAAGATTCAAATGTAATATAGTAAGATACCTGGAATAATAGAATTTATACACACAGAAAGCAGAATGATAGGGAGTAAGAGAAAAGAGAATTATAATTTAGTTAGCTCAGAGTTTTACCTGGGAGGAACAAAGATAAGCAGTAGTAACTGGGGATTACAGGCTCATGCCTGTAATCACAGCACTGGAGAGGCTGTCTTGGGCTTACCTTGGGAGGGCGCTCACAGATTCACAATCTCAAAAACGTTAGAGAAAGAAATAGACCTACTACCATTTCTTAGTCTACTTTTGTTTCATTTTCTACAACTGTATGATAGACAGAAGTTCCTGGCATCTCTACAAAGGGCATGACGATTCACACTGTTTTTCTTAGAAACTATTTTCAATCTGCTGTCTGTTGTGGATTTAGGGGGCTCATGTTAAAAAAGTTCTCTAAAAGGCAAGAAGGGGAGAGCTAAAACATAGCCTTTAGGATGCTAACAACCAGTCAGCTAACCTTGACTGAGCAGTGCAGTCCTACAGGTACATGTGCTATCATTGACCTCTCACTATTCCAGGGCAGCACAGTAATCAGAGACACAGCATAAACTCGTTTAGACACTTCAAGTTTCTCCCCCTTTGCCCACAATTCTTTTTTCTTCTAGCACAATTCACAGGATGAAATAACGTTGACTAACTCCAAGAGATGACAGCTCTTAGCCTCCTCACAACAAATAATCAACTTATTTTAAACAGCTGCAGAGATTTTGTTTTTACAAAATATGTTCTAGTTCAGTTCTTTAACCAAGAACATTAAATTACAAATGTAAAGTAAAAATGGCACTGTTAATTTCAAGCCAACAGGACAAAGACAGGTACGAATAAAGCTGCCCAAGTAAGGAAGTTTCAACCTCAGTACAAAGGACACAGCTGTGACAGTATAGTGACACAGTCCACTAACTGCTCAGACACCTGCTGAAAATTTCACCTGCAAGGCACAGAGAAAGCCTAAGAGATCCTTTATTTACCTCAACAGTTTACATCAGACACAATGACGGGAATAAGAACTTGTGTTTGCTCTGATCACCACTAACTGAGGACATAAAAATGATCAAAATACAGACATAATACAGTCAATGTGGACAACAGAAAGGCAGATCCTTAAGTTAAATAGAGGGACTTGGAAGGCACCTTAGAAGTTAACTTGCTTGCCTTTGCTAACACACGATAGAAGTCTTTCATTCTCAGAACTCATGAAAATTCTGGGTGAGGGAGATGCCCCTTCCAACCCCAGACCCATTCACCCTGCCCAGCAAGCTGATTGACAAGACAAGCCATTTGATCAGTGAGCTCTGGGTTTGACTGGGAGACCCTAACTCAATGAATAAAACAGAAGAGCTATCAAAGTAGATTCCTGACTTCAAACTCTGGCCTTCAAACTCTAACTCACTATCTCTCTCTCTCTCTCTCACTCTCTCTCTCTCTCTCTCTCACACACACACACACACACACACTCTTTCATACGTGCCCACACATTTGAATATGTGCATACATATACAAGCACAGCACCCACCAGAGACAGAAAAGGAGAAAACTAAAAATACAAAATTACCATGTGATCTATTAAATCCACTCCTGAGTACTCAGAAGTATAGACATTCAGATATCTGTACCTTTGGTCAGAGTTGTCAAGACATGAAAGCAACGTTTTCCATGAATGAATAAAACATAACATATACAACAATGAAACATCTCCTAGCCTTAACAAAGAAGGATATCCTGTCAACTGCTAAGACATAAATAATCCCAAGTAGCTTATGCTAAGCGAAATAATGAAATGACTAAAGACAAATATAATTCCACTTGTATAAGGTACCTAGAGTAGCATAGACACTGAAAGCAGAATGGTGACTGTCAGGGAGGGGAAGAGTTATTGTTTAATAGTTAGGGAGCTGCAGCTGGACACTGCTGACAGTTATACAGGAATATGAATGTACTTAATGTCACCAAACTGTATAAGTGGTTTTTTGTTTTTTTGTTTTTGTTTTTTTTTTTTTTTTTTTTTACACTTTTAATGTCTTAATGAGCCAGAAATGGTGGCTCATACCTGTAATCAGCATCTGGGAAGCTGAGGGAGGAAGACTGTTCCAAGTTCCAGAACAGCCTGGACAACTTACTGAGTTATAAGCAAGCAGAGGGAGACTCTGTATAAATTTAAAAAAAAAAAAAAATTTATTTGGGCAGGGGAAATGGCTCAAATGGAAAAAGGTAAAGTTCTTGCAACAAACACAAGATTCTAAGTTTGATCCCAAGAACACATTGTGAGGAAAGCCAGGTAGGACCGTGTGTGGAGACAGAGACAGGTAGATGGTTGGGCCTGCTGGTCAGGCAGCCTAGCCTACTTGGTAAGTTCCAAGTCAGTGAGAAAAAAGGTCACACCTAAGGCATGTCCTCTGGCCTCCCTGTGTACACACACACAGGCAACTGCATAAATATGAATGTGCACACACAGCAGCAACAACCTGGTGAACAGGTAACGATTATGTTATTCTACTTTAAATAAGTCTTGAAGAATACAAGACCTAAAATTGTATGCTGGCAAGGATGTAGGGAAAGGGGATGTCTCATTTACTGTTGGGGGATTACAAACTGATGCAGCCACTCTCCAGTCACTATGGAGACTTCTCAAAAGCTAAATAAGATAAATCTACCATATGACTCAGCTATACCACTCCCTGGAATATGCCCAAAGTACTTGACATCCTCACCACAGATTCTTTCTCAGTTGTGTTACTGACACTCTATTCACAATAACCAGGTAATGGAAACAACCTAAATGTCCTTCAACTGATGAATGGATAATGAAAATGTGGTACCTACACAACGGAATACTATTCAGCTGTAAAGGAAAAAAAAACAACACAAAAATGTACAGGTAAATGGATGGAATTAGAAAAGATCATACTGAATGAGGTATCATAGACCAAGAAAGACAAATGTGGCATATTCTCACTCAATTCTTCATTCTCTCCCTCTCTCTGCCTCTCTCGTCCCCCCCCCCCCTGTGTTTTCAAGACAGGGTTTCTCTGTTTTAACTCTGGAGGTTCTGACCTCGAACTCACAAATATCCTCCTGCCTTTGCCCCTGAGTGCTGGGATCAAAGGCAAGCAGCCCCGCCACCACCACCACCCAGCTTTACATGTTCTCTCTTACCAGAGGCTCCTAGCTCCAAATCCTCAGATATGAGTACCTATTCTGGATAATCCCAGAAACCAGGAAAGTAAAAAGGGATCCTGGATAGGGGGACAGTTCGAGAGAGAAGAATAGCAGGATACACGTGATATGAAGGAAGAAGTGGAAAGTGGGGGGTGAGAGGACTAGAGAGGGAACGATGTTTTGAAAAAGGGAATCATAGTATTTTATATTTATCTAACATTACATAGTAAGAGACAAAGAGAGAGGGAGAAGTGTGTGTGTGTGTGTGTGTGTGTGTGTGTGTGTGTGTGTGTTTTGTGTGTTTGGTTTAAATGAAGTTTGCCACTTGGATAATGCCCCTTTCCCAACCACAGACTAACCAACAACAAAAAGAGAAAAAAGCCAATATATGACACCCCCCCCCCAAGCTTGAGTTGTTTAAGAGACTCCCAAAACAATAAGTAGGCTATTGCTGTTACCCTTGGATATCTCACACAAGTTGGTGGTAAGTCCTTATTGCTGAAGACCCTTGCATTTTGGAACCAGGACTCTGAGAAATTAAACTGGATCTGATCCAAAAGCCTCCTCCCTGAGGATTAACCTTTATAATGATAGAAGGTGCTAAGAGAGCTGCTAAGGGAGGAAAGCAATAAGCAGTCCTATCCAGTTGTGATACCTATGAATCACAATAATGGTCCCCAGCATTCCAAGATATCTCTAAAGGTGCAATAGTGCCACTATGTCTTGTCAGTAACCAATAGCTGTCTACTCAACAAGAGGGAAATCATGCCCAGTATTGAACGCCTAGCCAACTACCCATGACTACTGAGGTCTTGGATCTCAGAGGAAAATGTACTACTGCTACTTTCCTAAACCGGCACAACTCCTAACTGCATTCTAAGTATTTATCTTCATTATCAACAGATAAGTGCAGTTCTCACCCCTGCTTAAAGCAGTTTCTTTTTGCAGTAAATGGAGGCCAATACAGAAAGCCACAACTGGTTAAAATACTCATCCCTAGTTGATATATCTACAACACATCTATGTTGTTGGCTACATACATCTATGGCTCAAGAAACATTTGGGGGGGTGGGATTGAAGACTGAAAGAACCAAAGGAGCAGGAAATCTGCGAGATTGTGCCTTATAGTTACTAAAGGGAAGCTATACTCATGAAATCTCAACAATATGGCTGCTTAAACAAGACCTAAATATTAACAACACCAACTGACAAACCAGCATGGATGGAGAAAATGTCCTGGGGCTGCACCCCTAAGACAAAGTGCTACAGACAATTAATAACTGCCAAGAGAGAGAGAATTGGTCTTCCCCAGAGACAAACCCCCTAATTGGTTATTTAATACCAAGCAGTTAATCCTAAAAACATATATATGCAAGCAACACTAAATGGTTATTCATATATGTGTAACAATATATTAAAGAAAGAGAGACCATAAATTTAAGAGGAAGCAGGGATGGGGAAGGGCACATACGATGCATTGGAGGAGGGGGAGAGAAAAGATGTTATTATATTTTAATTAAAAAGAAAAGAAACTGTTGCTTGTGATGGTGCACATTTTTAATGCTAGCACTCTAGAGGCAGAGGCAGGGCAATAATTTTGAGTTCAAGGCCAGCCTGATCCACATAGGAAAGTTCCAGGCCAGCCAGAGTTACACAGCAGGGTCACCGATAGAAGATAGATAGATAGATAGATAGATAGATAGATAGATAGATAGATAGATAGATAGGGCGAGCTGATTCATTAATAAAAGTTAAAAAATGAAATCAGTCAGGCTTGGTTGGCATCGCACACCTTTAATCCGAGCACTTGGGAGGCAGAGTCAGGTGGATGTCTGGAGTTCCAGATCAGCCAGGGCTATGTATAGAGACGTTCCTCAAGTCAAAACAATAAAAGTAACAAGTAAAATCATAAGTTTAAAAGTTAAAATTAAGTGAGTGTGACGACATATGCCCATACTCAGGTGGAGGGTAGTAAAGGAAGAGTAAAGCAAAACATTCCCACAATGCTAGGCTAGGCAGTGGCTTCATAACAAATGACAAAGACACAAGCAACAAAAGCAAAAAATAAATTGGTCTTTACTATTAAAAATATTTTGTGTACCAAAGATTCTTCCAGGAAAATGAGGACAACACACAGGATGGGAGAAAATACGTATAAATCATTCATAACAGAGTAATATCCAGAATCAATGAAGGGTTCTTACAACTTTACAGTATAGAGAGAAATAACACAATGAGAAAATGGGCAAGTGGAGCCAAGGATGTCGTTCAGTGGTAGAGTGCTCACCTATCATACCAAGGCACCCAGTCCAAGCCCTAGTACTGAAAAACAATGTGTGAAGCACTTGAATAGACATTTTCCTAAAAAGAATTATGACAAATGGCCAAGAAATATAGTGAAAAGATGTTCAACATCATTAAGCACTAGAGAAATGCAAGCCGGAATCAAAATGATATTAACAGAATACTGATAATTAAAAAGACAGACCTAACAAGTACTGACAAAGATGCGGAAGAATTAGAACCCTCATACATTGCTTGTGATAATGAGAAGTGGTACAGCTACTGTGAAAAACAGCCTGGCAGTTTCTCAAAAAATTAAGCATGACGGTGCCATTTGGAGTAATTTTACTCCTAGGCACATACCCAAGAGGGAAAAAAATGAAAACATATGTTCATCCAAAAACCTGTAAATAATGTCATAACAGCATTATTTATAGTAGCCAAATGGCTGAATCAATCCAAATGCCCACCTACTGATGAATGGATCAACAAACCTGGTAAATCCCACACAATGGACAATTGTCCAGGTACATAAAAGAAGGAAAAGATAAAGGTAATATTGTTACATGTGCTACAAAATGGACAAACCTTGAAAGAATTATGCTAGATGAAAGATAGACACGAAGGCCATTTGCTGTGGCATTTCATTTACGTAAAGCACAGGCAATTCCATAGGCAAAGGAGATAAATAGAACAGGGAGTGACTACTAATAACTTATTACTCTAACTTAGAGTATCCGTCAGTGATGAGGAAAATGTGGAATTAGAGGTGATGATTACACAACTCTGTCTATATTAAAAGTCACTGTTTTGTAGGCTTTAAAATGTGCCTTACAGGACTGGAGAGACAGTTGGGTGGGTAAAGAGCTTGCACCAAGCCTTACTAACTGAGTTCAATCCCTGGGACCCACATGGTAGAAGGAGAACATCAATTTCATATGTTGTACTATGACATATGGCATGAGCAGCCCCCACAAAGAGTAAGTAAATAAGTTTAAAAATAAAACATAAGTTATAAAAATTAATTTAAATGATGCATCATATACCATAAAATTATAGCTCAACAATAAAATACTTGAGGAAAAAAATTCAGTAACATCAGTAGGAAGAAGCAACAGTCTCAATCACCTACAAAATAAATGCTGACACTGAATATCTAATACAAAAATATTTGTAATCAGTTTGTTTGGATGGACAAGGAAGAACATTCTTACAGAGGCAGGCGGATCTCTACGAATTCAAGGCCAGCTTGAAGTGCAGAGTGAGTTCCAAGACAGCCAGAGTTACAAGAGAAACCCTGTCTTGAAAAAACAAAAGGGAGAGAGGGAGAGAGAGAGAGAGAGAGAGAGAGAGAGAGAGAGAGAGAGAGAGAACATTCTTCCAAGTGAATCAATGTTCAAAGAAATAAAGTGAGTTATTAAGCCAAATTACAGTTAAAATAGGCTTAGGCCTACCCCTCCAAACCATGGAAAAATAAAAAATTTATAATAAAATCATTGTGTATCAGAAATGTAGAGGAAAAGGTTATGAACAAATATGGTAAATTCTAAAGAGAATAAAAAGCAGTATCTCTTGAAATTCTGGATCAAACTGATTCCTTACACAACTTAAAAAAAGATAAACAGTGTTTGTGAAAATAGAAAAAGGGTGATTTCATAAACACAAGAAGATTCATCGTAACCATGCCAAACTAAATTCATTCCAATTTCTACTTTGAGAGTGACTTCACTGCAGGTAAGAACCATGCAGGGTCAGTACAACTTAATTACAGTGTAGCATTTGCCAAAATCTTTCAGAATATTCACACATACCGAATGTCATATGGGCCTGACAATAGGAAGATTTAATAGCCAGTGAATGGCCATAATAGGTGTTAATAGATTAGTGCTACTGGAAGTCAAGTTGAGCTGCATGCTTCAGAGTAATTTATTCTATCACAAATTTTTGTCAACAATCTGAACAAAGACCTACAACGTATGTCTACTAAATATAAAGATACAAAAAAAGAGCAGAAAATAGGTAGTAAATGCCTGTCAAGACTAAACAAACATGAAACTTAAATGTCTTGTATTTAAACTCAAAAAATTTATAACAAAAGGAAAGGTTAGGGAGACAGTTTATTTATATAGAAAACACATGGTGGAGCACATAGTTTATTTATATAGAAGCACATATTAAACTTAGTAATAAAAGTTGCAAGTGTTAATGACTAACAGTTTAAAATGTAATAGTGGCTATCCCACAAGCACCTAGACATCAGGCACAAGGACATCACAAGGACATCACAGCAGGATGTCTGGGTGCCTAAGGGTATCCCAGGTACCCTAGAAAGTCCTGGCCCCTGCGGGATGGGCCAGGTCAAAGTTCACATAGTTTGGAGCAGCCTTCTGCCTCCAAATACCATGGTGAAGTTCCTGCCATACACAACTGCCACAGCTTGACTTAATTTCTTTTTCTTTTCTCTCTCTCTTTTTTTTTTTGTGGGTTCTTTTTTTGTTTTCTTTTTTCTTTCTTTTTTTTGAGGGCACAAGGATGGGAGGGTGGAACAGGGAGAAAATTGGTTAGAAGGTGTTATGGAGATGTATTGTATGAAACTCAAATTATTAACAGAAGTATTATAAAAAATATAATAGTGGGGCTTGGTACGCATCTGTAATTCAAATGCTTGGGAGGTTGAGGATTGTTATTCATTCAAAATCAGTCTGGGCTATGTAGCAAGATCCAGTCCAGCCAGGTCTACAATATGAGGCCATATCTAAATTAATCAGTAAATTGACAGTATTCAGTTACTGTTTTAATACAGTATTATTTACAAGTAGCTTTCAGTTTAAGAAAAGTATACACATACTTTAGTTACCTGAAAAATGGGAATACAGTTCTGGATACCATGTCTAATAATGAGCAACTGGAGTAAAGTAAGGAAAAAAAAGTCTATCAGCCAGGTGTGCTGGCTCCGGCCTTTGATCCCAACAGTTGGCAGACAGAGGTAGGCAGATCTCTGAGTTTGAGGCCAGCGTGGCCTACAGAGTTTCAGGACAGCCAGAGCTACATGGTAAGACCCCGTTTCAATAATAATATTTTCCTATTATTATTGAAGAACCAAAGAATTATATTACTAAAAAAGTATTTAATAAACTGAAATTCACTCTGGAGAGAATTTTCAGCAGACTCTGGGGAAAGGGGATCACCAAGGACACACTAGTAGTCATCAAATAGATAAAAAGGCAGTTCATGTAGGAAAACTAATGCATTTGGAAAATGGAAAATACAATGGGAATATAAGCTTTAATGTATGAGGAGCTGGATTCTAATCTTCCCCACCTACCCACCCACCCATCCAGACAGGGTTTCTCTGTTTTAACTCTGGCTGGTCTAGAACTCAACTCTGTAGACCAGGCTGGCCTGGAACTCTACCTGCCTCTGCCTCCTGAATGCTGGGATTAAAGGCTCATGCTACCACTGCCAGAAGGATTCTAAACTTAGTGTCATCATTTACTATGTGTTATCTGATACTAAGATAAAGTTTCCTTACACAGAAATTGATACCTAACTTATAAATATATAAAAGTTAAACCTAATTAAATGCAAAAATGTTTGTAAGCTCCCCCAGCATTACCTAATACACTATATGATACATAATAATCTTAATTCTCTTTCCTAGACTTTTCTGATTTGAGAGTAACATTTTTCAGATTGAAAGTGGCAACCCATTAGTGGGTCCCAAAGTCAGCCTAGTAGTAACTAGTATTTTTTCCTGTAATGAAATACACAAAATAGGAAACAGTAAAGTATACCATTCATAGTAAAAGTATCCACTGTTATTCATATACAGGTGTGCACTACATTACGTATCAGGAAGCTGGGCCTCCGGAGCTGTTCACCACTACTACGTGTATTCTGAGATGGTAACTAGCTCCTTGGGAACTAAATTAAGTTTAGGAAACAACCACAACCTCTAGAGATTTATTACAGCCAGTACATCTACATTTCAAAGAAGCCCAGCCTGATAGAAGCTTGTTATTTTTGATGAGCCCCGTTTCCCTTGATTTTCCTCCAGAATCGTTTGTTTGTTTTTTAATATAATACCTATTTCTACTATTTGCATTTTGTGGCATATATGTAAGGGGCCAAAATTTCTCTAGATCAGAATGACATGCAATGGAAATAAGCTTTGGAAGGTAGGTTTCTGACTTGTTAGGAAAGCAAACTTTACTATGACTCTTCCTGCTACTGACAACCACACCCTCCTACTCAGACACATCAAGGCATTTTAACTACAATTTTTTTAATAAATTTATTTTTCTTCTCTCATATAATGCATCCTGACCTCCCTAACTATGATTTTTTTTTTTAATCTCTCTTCTGACTTATCAGGGTTAAGATCAAATCCAGGGTCAGATTTAATTCACAAAAGTCTTGTCAAGAAAAAGCATAAGATATCTATCTATAGCACCAAAACACAAAACCAGATAAAAGCAATAAGGAAAAATCAGGTGGTCAAAACAAACTCCTAGCATGCTTATCTGAAAATAAGCTTTACCTTGACAAATATGAGCTCAGAAAACAAAGTAGCTAAAGACTGCTTCTCTAAGGAGTCACTGTGTTCCACTAACACACTAAAATGGGCTGATGAGTGCCGCCAACTATCATGAGCACTGATCTCATCATCGCTCAGAGAGATGTGATGATATCTGGATGACTCTGGGTTCTTTGAAAGTGCATATACACACAGGATTCCTTCAGAGGACGGTGGGTCTCTAACATGAAAGCTTTAACTACTACACTTAGTTGAGTTCTAACAATACATTGTATTACTTGGCAATAACCTAAGAAAGAACACTCTGTCATTCATACCTCCCTAAGTACTTATAAATACTCTTGCAGTTGTCAGAACATAAAATGCAGTTTCCAGTCCCTACCCCCAGACTTCTACCTTTGCAAGTTTGCCCCATTCTTGGACAAATGCTTGCTACCCAGCACTGCCAGTATGCCTCCAATTTTCCCCAGCACCTCACTACACCCTATCTTGTTTAACTGCCTAAGACTTAGCTCTCAACGTGACTGTCACCATCTCACACACAGGCATCAGAGCTTAAGAATCTTTAGAATCTTCCACAGCAGGGATCACATGTGAACTCACTAACTGGTGTTGATTTAAATAACCAGGCTTAAGGGTAATAGTACCCAGTCCTGGAGAATTTATTGTATGCCAAGCCCAGTGCTAGAACTACACATGATTATCTGATTTAATCTTCAGAACTCTACTACGGAAGAATAATTATCCTCTAAGGGAAAAAGTGCTGCTCAAAGTAACTTCTCCAAGGTCATAAACTTTTAAGTGGCAAACCTAGGGCCTGCATCCAGGCAAAGCTTAGAATACTTCAAAGTTGTAGGCCTGGATACCAGTCCGTGAGGGATTTCGACTTCACAGAAGTTTTAGTGTCAACAGCATAAACATTGCAGCTAAAAGTTAAGATTTCAAAACAGATGAATTATGAGGATAATTTGCCGCAGATGTTTTTAAGTCAAAATAAAACTAGAAGAAAAGCTCGTGTCCTTTCTATTTAATGAAAGTGTGACTTTAAGGTGTGGGGTCACAAGCTCATCAAGAGGTGCCTTATGACAATCACAGCTTTGGTTTGGGTATTTAAACAGGACTCTTTCTCTGCTTCTAGGATGGCAACAGCAAAGATAGTCAGCTTTGATAACTACTGCTTCAGGGCTCCAAAATTATGTCAGAACCAATTCTTGTTTTCAAAAATAAAATTCAGAGTTCCTTTTCCACTGCCGACTTCATACACAAAGCAGCCCCATCCCTTCTCTGCCCTCCTCACACAAAGCAAGCTTTACCCCACTACCCAAAGGGGAGTGTCGTTCACCCAGCCTCCCCACAAGCATATCCATCTCACTCCAGTCCAAAACACTAACAGCTACTCCGTATGTCCCCGCACCTGGTGTTACCTCATGAAGCAGACCCCTCCCTAAATCCAAAATGCCCAGATCACCATCCGAAAGCCAGTCTTTCACACAAAGCAGGATCCCCTCCTACAATGCCGCTTGCTACCTCTGAGTGCACTGAGTGTGCGGGCCCACCGGGGCTGTGCCAAGCGACACATCCCGTCTGGGTCCAGGTGGGTCCAGCACCCAGAGGTTCTACGACCCAAAGAAGAACGAGCTACAGACCTGTTTCCAAGGCACGCCTCCAACCCCCAACTCCAGCCGACCTGCCCGCAACAGAAGCAAGCAGAGCCCCAGTCCTCGCCACCGCCGAGCCCGCCCTGTTCCCCCAGGGATCCCCCGGCCCACCCGGCCCGGCGCCCTACGCTCACCAGCTCTCCTCCTCCTCCTCCCAGCCTGACAGGCGCTCCAGCTCATCCGGCCGCAGCGGCTCCACCTCGTCCAGCAAGCCGCCCTCGCCCGCCGCCAACAAGGAGGTGGCGTCCCGCAGGTCCTCGCTACTGGTCCGCCGCAGGCCCGAGCTCGCCCCGCTGGCCGTCTTGGCGCCCAGGCCCAGCGGGAAGCCCCGAGGGGACGCCGCACCCGAGCAAGGGGTGGACACGCCGGCCCGAGCCGGGCTGCTGGGCCCGAGGAGGCCTGCACCCTGCACGGCTCCTGAGCGGCTCCTCAGTTGCTCGTTCTGCTTCTCCAGCTTCTTCACCAGCTCCTGCAGCTTCCGCACCTCCTGGTCCGCGTTCACGTTGGAGTTAACGTCCTCCATGCCGGCTGCGCCGCCCGCTCCGACTCCCTCGCCGCAGGGGGATCGCGGGGGAGAGAGGCGTTACCGCCGCAGCTCACGCTAGCCGAGGCGCCGGCATAGAGTAGGGCCAGGCCCCACCGCCAGGGTCCCCCCGGCTCGGGTTGCGAAGCGCCGCTGGCCCCAGCCGAGCCGCCTCATCTGCGCCGGCTCCGCGACTGGGGGAGGCGGCGCCAATATCCGGCTTCGGCCGCCATCTTCCCTCCGTCCCTCCGCCCCCTGCCGGCCAGCCCGGTCGGTGACCTCAGAGCGTCAGGGGGGAGGACGTGGCGGTCCGCGGGCTGAAAGGACGAGGCGCCCTGCTCGCGGCGGGGCAGGGCCAGGGGCGGGGCCTGTGAGAGGGACAGTTCTGGGGCGGGGTCATTATTGGGGGCGGGGCCCTAGCCGGAAGGGGTGTGGTGGACTCCTAGGAGGTGGGCCTGGCGGGGGCCGCGGAGACCGTCTGGAGCCCGTTCTTTCCCTGAAAGTGAGAGCTCGAATCCCTAATGGTTGTGGGACCGTAATTTGCTGAGTGCGTACTCCGGGCCAGACCCTGCGCTAAAGCACTTTGAAAGGCGTTATCTCATCTGATGAAACAGTGTTTTGTTTGTTTTGTTTTTATTTTTTAAGGTTTACGGCGCAGAGACCGAGACGTGGATATCCTTCAACTGCTCCTTGTGTTCTTTGGATCTTCCCTCAGCCCCAAAAGACTTTCATAGTATGTTTTGACTTATTTATGTGTTTATTTAGAATTTTCAAGGCAGGGATACCTTGTGTAGCCCTGGCTGTCTTGGAACTCGCTCTGTAGACCAGACTGACCTCAAACTCATGTCGGCCTGCCTCTGCCTCTGTCTCCCGAGTTCTGGGATTAAAGGTGTGCGCCCTTGACTCTTTTTTTTAATTGTGCATGAAAAGTACTTAAGCTGCCCATTGACAGATAATAGAGAATGTTGAGGGGTGATATATGTAAAATTCTGCCCTCCGTGGCTTCTACTTAATATTGCTTACTGGTGGCAACAAATGCAAACAAAATATAAATGCTTTGTTTCGGTTGCCTTGGCTCACTGATCCATAGTTGCCAGTTGTGAGCTACTTGGCTTGACTATACAGTATGTGGCTAAACACGCCTGCTCTCTCAACTGCTTGGCTGGTGTTTGCAGTTGACTCCGATTGCCAATGCGGAACCAGTTCTATTACACCTGGGTGTGGACTCCTATGACGACTGAAACCCTCTGCCTTTCTTGCTGTATTTTCCTTGCCTAGAATATCCTACCTACCACATTTGATTCCTTTTCATAAAAAAAAAAAAAAAAAAAAAAACAAGACGCCCCACCAACCCCTCTAACCCCGGAAGTAGTTTCTCTGTTCTGATATCACCTCAATAGTTGGGTACAGATATTTGTATTTTTTAAATGACTTTTTTTGTAGTGAGTCTTTGTTTTTATTTGCATAGCTGATAAAGGAATCTTTTGCCCAGTGGTGGTGGTGCACACCTTTAATCCCAGCACTTGGGAGGCAGAGCCAGGTGGCTCTTTGTGAGTTTGAGGCCAGGCTGGTCTACAGAGTGAGTTCCAGGACAGCCAGAATTACAACAGAGAAACTCTGTCAAATAAATATAAATAAATAAATAAATAAATAATAAAAAATGGAATCATTCAATTTCCTTGCCGTGTGCAGTACAGTGTCTGACAAAGTGGACATTCAATTGCTAAAATTAAATGGAATGTCAGTTTTGACAGGTCAAGTCCCAGATAGCAAAAATAAATACTTGTGTATGCTAAAGTTTGCTGTTTGTCAAGTATATGCAGCTAGCTATGCAGACTTAGTTAAAAAGATGCCTTTGCTTACTAACAAAATTATTGTGAAACAAAATGTATTATCTGTATGACGCATTAAATACTACGGTTGTGCCTGACATATTTGAACTCATTGCTGCAGGGGTCACCGCTGAGACTACATCATATATCACAGTGTTCATTTACATTAGCAGTTGTAACATGAGTCAAACTGTTCCAGTTTCTAAAGAACTCTTGAAATGTACTTCATACGATATATTCAAATTATATATACAGATATACACATACACACATATATAAGTATATACACGTATATAAATTCATACAAATATTTACCACCACCACACAGATACATAAACTCACAGAGTCAATTCTGTTTGCTTTATACAACATTGTTACAGTAAATGATAGCTCTTTTCTTGGAGATGTTTTCAGCCAAAAATTGTTCAATAGTCTCTACTGGTCACATTCTTTCACCCACCAAATCTGTTCCTTAAGCTGATCATGCTGCCTTGCATTCAGAATAGGTTTAAATACCTCCCACCAGCTGGACTGTATGACTCTAGTTCAAATCGCCCTTGTTTTCCCCTCTGGTTTCCTCCCTTCTCCCTTGAGGGGCACATCCCCTTTGCTCCTGGTAGCCTGGTGGTCACACAGAAGCCAGAACATTCCTGCAAGTCATGTCACTATCAGAAGCCTTCCCAGAAGTTGGTTCCCAACGTACTCAACTTCAAAGTCCTTTCTTTGACCTACTCAGCTTTAGATACTTGATAACTTCGCAAATAGTTTCTGGACCAGCACTCTTCCATCCCTCCTGCTCTACCTACACCAACCATCTAGATCAGTAGTTCTCAACCTGTGAGTCACCTAAGACCATTTAAGATATGTTATCAGATACTCAAAACAGTAGCAAAATTCAGTTATGAAATAGCAATTAAAATAATTTTATGGTGAGGGATCACTATAACGTGAGGAACTGTATTAAGGGTTGTAGCATTAGGAAGGTTGAGAACCATAGTCTTCAGAAAAGCCAGACTTCAAAACTTCAAAAAAATTTTAAAAAGCCATGTTTCTACTGTCAGGACTTTGTACTTGTTGCAGATACATCTAGCTAGAGTCTTTGGGTCATCTAGAAGGTCACATGACTGGCTCATTTGCTTTAGGACTCTGCTCAAACTCACCTAAGTTCACTATCTTCATTATTGCTATTTCACAAAATAGCATCTCATTGTTGATCTCCCCCCCCAGAAACGTTGTTTACTGCATATCTCTCCCCAGTAGAATGTGAGCTGAAATTCGCCCATTTCATCCCCAGTCTGTAGAACAGTGCCTGTTATGTAGTGAGTGCCTAGTATATATTTGTCAAATGAATGCCTTCAGGTCGAGTGAAGCCTCCTCAGATAGGATTTTATATGGATGTATTAGGCATATCTTGAATCATTAAACTAGAAATTTTTAATAATTTTGAATGGTTGGTTTCTAAGCTACATTTTCCTCTTCAAAAGAGCAGCATGCCATCTTGCATATGTCATCTTTAAAACTAGGTCACACTGCACCTCGTGAGTCCAGCTGCCCCCACAGAATTGCTGGGGATAGCCTTGGGATCCCTCTGGGAAGAATGGAGATAAGACTACTTTCTTAACATCTGAAACGTCGTGACAAGCTGCCTCTTTCAAGTTACTTACAACACTCTTCTCTGATGACTCAGAAATGTCAGTGTAAGTTTAATAATACTTTTTTTAAAGGTCACTTAAAAAAGAAAGGTAGGGTCTCATGTTCCTCAGACTAGGCTAGAATTTGCTGTGTAGCTGTGCATGGCCTTGAGTTTCTAATCTTCCTTCTCCATCTCCTGAGTGCTGGGATTGCAGGTGTTCAGTACCATGCCCAGTTTTATGTGGTTTTGGGGATGGAACCCCGGGCTTCACATGCCTGCCATGTAAACACTCTACCAACTTAGCTATATCCCACTCAAAAAAGTCAATTTTCAAGTGACTCAAGATAGAAGGAGTAGAGCTAGTCAGTGCCTGACATAAGTAACACAGCAACCTGACTGGCTTTTCAGGTGTCACCTCCCATGATAAAGCTGGCTTTGTTGCTGGATGAAGGAGCTGCTGTTTTCTAAGTAGGTGTGGTCCCTTCTATGACTTGCTCCCACTTGCATGTCTGTTCCACTGAAAGCCCTGACAAGGTGAAAATTGTTACAGACCACTACAAGTATAGAGAGTGATAACTATGACTCAATGGCTTGAAGCTTTTAGCAGTACTAAAGCAAGGTGTGTGGTAGGGGGCACCTATGGAAAAGTAGTCCAGAAGCTGCTATGCACTTACAGAAATATCGATGTTTGTTTTACAAACTGCTCACAGAGGCAGAGGCAGGTGCATCTCTGAGTTCAAGAGCAGCCAGGACTTCATAGTAAGATCCTGTCGGCACTATCCAGAGCCTCCACTTATCTGCATTGCACACACTTGGTCAGTCATTTCCTCCTGTCCTCTCCCATCTGTCCCTCACCAGTGTCCTTCCTCCAGATGTGACTCTCTTGGGTCTACCAGGGGCCTTTTTTGGGAAAATATGTTAAATATCTTAAAAAAGAATCCTAGGAACTTTATTTTGGTTTTTGAGACAGGGTCTCTTATTGTGTGGCCCTAACTAGCCTGGAGCTCCATTTGTACACCAAACTGGCCTTGAACTCACATCCACCTGTCTCTGCTGCCAGGGTGCTGGGATTAAAGGTGTACACCACCAAGCCCGGCCCCCAGGAACTTTTGGAGTCTCACTGTCCAAACCTGGCTGGCCTGGAACTCACTATATAGATCTTTGGCTTTTGAGCTCAAACATGCTTTCTTTTGCCTCTTAGGTGCTGGGATTAAAGGTCTGAACTATCACGTTCAGAATTCCAGGAACTCAGAGTTGAAATCTTGGGTCCAAAATGAAGGGGTCCTAAAATGTGAATCTAGAGTTTTTTCAGTGAGCATCAATCAGTTCTAACAGTTATGGGGTACCTCAAAAGTGGCCATAATGGCATGTATCACTTACCTAGGGAGGGGCCTCTGGTCAAAGATTGATCTCCTTTTACACTTGGGTGCATGTGTGCGCACACACAGACAGACAGACACACACACACACACACACACACACACACGTGCATTATACTAATGGAAGGGTAGGACATCTATGATCAAAGCAGAGATGAGACTGTTACTGGCCAGTTGGAAGCTGCGATCTCCACTGAGAAGGGAACCACACCTTATGCTTACCCATCTCCCCTTTAGCAGTAAGTGGAAAGATAAAGTTGTTTAATAACATTAGTATTTCCTCCTCTTTTTTGGTAGTATTTCAGCATGACACTGAGTTTGGAAAATTCAGTATGAACTAAATATCCTAAATGTTCTAAAGAACTATGAAGACAGGAAAAACTTGCCCGGAGTTATTCAAATCTCCAAGGGGAAGTGAATCCCAGCGATCTGACCTAGGATTTAAACTTCGTTTTAGGAATGTGATAGCTCCACTCTAAAAATGAAGAAACAGATTTCCCAGGAAGCCATAGCAGGTAGCAACAAGGCTGGATGTGAAATCAGTGGTCTGACTCCAAATCCACACTCACAATCCCCAGTGGCCAGTGTCTATGATAAGTTTACCATTCTTTCACTTAGAGGAATACTCATAGCTCTGTTACCATCTGATATGGGCTTTGGGGACAATGATGAGAACTTAAGAGTTACCGACTTTATAATATCTAGAAAATCGGGCTTCTTGCTCCAAGAGCAAGCTTGCCAAGTTTAATGTGCCAGCACCCTAAGATCTAACATACTGTAACAATTAGGACCTTAGAAAGGAGATAATCCCGCTGTCACTCGCTTACAAGACTTTCTAGAGACAGTTGACAGGGGCTGCATTCCAGGTACTTGTGAGATGAGGGAAGGCTGAACAACCCACCTGTCAGTGGTTTGCTGAAATGAAGCTTTGACATCAGTTTCTCACTGGGAAGGCCAGTGAATTGGCCCAGCTTACATGGAGTTTATAGGACAGATATTACCCAGGGCAGCAGCATTGTTTCAATAAACAAAGAAGATGGAGATAAAAGAGTCTTTTAGGTCTATAGATCAGAGAATGAAGATTTAAATCGATCCTGGATTGAGACAGACCGTAAGCAGGTAACAAGAACCAAAACATAACAGCAGGGAAGGGTATAGTGAGAAATGCTATGGTTCAATACTAGAAAAAGGTAATTCTTGGCTAATGCCAACGTCAAGTGGTTACAGTCAGTGGTCTTTTATAGAAGGAGTTGTGGAAAAGACCTTTTTCATTTAAGAGACCACGGATGCTGTTCCCTGGAAAGGTGGTTTCTAGCACTGGGGGACAAATTAGTAATCAAATCTGCTGGACTAAGACCCAATCTGCAAAACTGCCTGAGTGCAAACAGATTCCCATCTTCCCCTAGATCCCAGAAAACAGAGAGCCCTCATATCTGTACTCTGCTCTGGAGAGACAAAGGGGTTGGGCAGGGTAGGGAAGACAGGATTAGTGGGCTGTGGTGCAGGTGGTTCCCTTTTATCAGCGCATTTGTTTTACTTTACCTCCACCCAAAGTCGTAATCCACAGCCCAAACAGACCTCTTCTGTTTGTTGGCCTCATGACCCACCAGTATTACAGAAGGACGTGGCTCCTTTTTATCTCATATAACACTTCTGAGTCTTTGAACTTTTTCCACTGCCCGTTTTTCCAGCCAGAATCAGGAAGCCAGGTATCTAGTAAACTTTGAGTTGGACACAGCTTTCAGCAGTTCTGTCATAAGAATCCCCCCCAATCTGAGTATTCGACCCAGATTTCGGTGTATACACAGCTGTTGAGCCAACCACCAAAATACTGCTGTGCACCAGCAGCAGGGTTTATCATGGTGGCCACTGTGAGCATCCTAGCAGGGAGGGGGCTATACACTACAAGATAACCAGAAGTGCATCTGGCTTTCAAAAGATGGAATTGCTCCATGGAGAGACATTGAATTCCCCTGTCCTTCCCCACAGGCAGAATAAAGATGCCTTTCTATTTCTTCACCTCTGATGTACCCAGAACAACATTGTGGTGTTACGCAAGGTCCTTCCAAAAGTGGCATGGCCTGTCAGAGTCTAGGCAAAGCATGACCACATAACATCTCCTCCTCCTCCCAGTCGAAAAGCTAACAGAGGCCACTGGCCCACGCAGAAATGAAAATCCCTTCTGAGCACAACAATGTGGTTGCCGTATCGTCCACGTGGCTGTAGCAATGGGCTTGAGTATGAATATTATATTTGGACAAGAACTTAAAATGTCTCTTGAAGGACTCCATTCAGGATTGGTACCCTGAGAAAACCTTGGCAGATGCTTTTCACAAGAATCCAAAATGGTGCGCTGGAGGACTCTGTGAGTTCAAAGCCAGCTTGGCCTACATAGCAAGTCCAAGGCCAGCCAGAGCTACACAATAAGACCCTGTCTCAAACAAAACAAAACAAAACAAAAAGGGGGGAGGGGATGAATGGGTTGGTATTCGTAAGTCTAAGTCCAAGACTTCATTCAAAGCGTACAATGTCAAAAGTAAAGAGTCTAAACTCAGGCTATGATTTTCCCAGAGTTTTTGTAGTAACAAAAGGCAAAGGGCAACACAAGAGCTATCAATGTGAGCTACTAGTGAAGAAGCCATCATCTCCCACACAAGGGAGGGCTATGGTCCAATGAAGGAAGAGAGATTTATGAGCATCTCCTGGGCAGTGCTTGCAGTGTGCTACTCTTCAGATAAGAAGCAGAAGGGAGCTGGGTATGCTATCATACCCCTTTAGCCTCTGCACTCAGAAGCCAGAGGCAGGCAGGAGGTAAGTTCAAGGCTAGCCTGGTCTAGTGAGTACCAGGACAGTGAGTAGTCTACCTGTCTGAAAAAAAAAGAGGGGGAAACTAAAAAATTACAATGTGCATGTTTGCAAAACAAGGCAATGGAAAAATACACCCAAAGTCATAAACGTGGTGACCAAACAGGGAAAGGGGAAACATAAAGGGACACAGAGATGATGCTATGAAAAATAATCAATCAGAGAAGGGGATGTGAGCGGAGCAGGACTTTTAGATAGAGTAATGGTAAAGGCCTCTCTCTGAGCAGAGAGCCAGTCAGTACTAGGGATCCAACTCAGGGTTTCCCTCAAGCTAAGAAGGTATTCTATCACTGAACCACATTCCCAGCTTCCACACAGTGTTGGAGATAAGGAAGCAAATTATTTGGGACACTGGGGAAGGACCCATCAGCAGAACATCAACTCCAAAGTCCTCAGCCAATAATGTGCTCAACTGCCAGACAGTGATGGCGCATGCCTTTAATCCTAGCACTCAGGAGGCAGAGGCAGGAGGATCTCTTAGTTTGAGGCCAGCCTGGTCTACAGAATGAGTTCCAGGACAGCCAGAGTTACAACAGACAGACTGTCTTGGAAAACAACAAACAAACAATGTGCTCTCCTAAAGGAAAAGCAAGGTTCACTTGGCTAACCTGGGGTTAAAGGGAATGAAGTTAGGCAGACCAAAAGGGAAGATTCTATAGGACTCTGAGGCAGGTGACAATGCATTAAAATGACAATGCCCAGACTCCAAGCTAGCTTCTGACGGGTCCTGATTTGCATTTTGACAGGATTCCCCTCTTTGCTTCTTGTTTATCTGACATTGGCTCTGTTCTCCTTTCTTCTGTCTCAAGCCCTCTGCTTACTCAATGATTCTGTGTTCCAGTGCTAACATCAGCTTGCTTGTGGCTTTTGGTTTGGAGTTATATGGTTTGGTTTGGAGCAAGTGTTGACACATTAGTTCATGTGCCTGCTGTGACCTAATCGTTTAGCTATCCAGTGTCCTAATTCCAGATTCCTGGGTGATACAATATGAGCCTCGTGTATAAGCAAACTGAGTAATATTAGTCCACTGAGGCATCACAAACTGAGGCCAGGCTCAAAAGTAAGCAGAAGCTGCAACACGTCCCAGAGGGAATATGGGCAGATAATGAACAGTGCATCTGATTCAACAGATACCTCGGTGTCTTTCTCAATGACTTACAATAGTCAACAAATCCAGCACGCACAGATACCCTATAACCCCTCCGCCTGCCATGCTTAGTGACCACCTAAGAGTGATGGGAACGGCAGATGACTGTGGCTTGTAATAATTACGGTTCTATTATCATTTCTCTGCCTTTTTGTCGAGGGTAATTATGGCTTTGTAATAAAACAGGGCTCTAAAGCTGTCTGTGGAAAAGCTTAGTTCTCTTATTTTAATTGCCCATCTACAGATGGCAATTAAATACCTTAAAATGAAGTCCCAGAAAAATTTATTTTTTTTTAAATTTAAAAAATTTTAAATTAAATTTAAAACTATAGATACAAAATGGACCTGATAAAGTTGATGCCGTATTGGTTAGTTGCTTTGCATATTGCTGGAACACATTACTTGTAGAAGGAAAGGTCAATTTGGGCTTACAGTTTGAGGCAAATATCCACCACAGTGGTGAGGCATAGTGCCAGGAGCTTGAGGCACTAAGATCATTAACCCATCAGGAAGGAAGGAACCGTGAACTCTAGGGCTCAGCTTATGTCCTCTTTTTAATTCAGTTGGGTACCCCAGCCCAAAGACCCACCCTGAACTTAGAGCGGGTCTTCCCACCTCAATTAATCCAGTCTAGAAACTTCCTTAAAACCTGCCCAGAGGCTTGTCTCCATGATAATTCTAAATCCCATAGAGTTGACAGTCAAAATCAATGGGAAAGTGCACTGTCAGATCCCTGTATAATTCCAAATGCTTAGTCTGGGTTTCTGTACTTATTTCTACACTTTAAATTGCACAGGACTAACATTTGCCACCCCAATACTTAAATTTTACAGCAATGGTAAGAGACTAATGGCATTTCGAATTCTAAACAAGCATGTAAGGAAGAAAACATTGTGAAGTCGTTCTACTTTTCTCGTGAAATTAGTGTCTTACACACAGTCCAAACGGGCATGTGTGGAAGGAGCTTGTTTTCTCCCTTGGAAAATAGTTCAAAGTTGTTCTATTTAGATTCTCATTCACAGATGAGCTCTCCTGCCAAGTCTGGCTAAAATAGCTCCTGTTTTCTCTTAGGTTAGAAACGGATAAGAGGAGGAAAACAAAACAAAACACTGCAGGAGTTATCTTTCTCAAGGACAAAAAGACAAAGCATCAATCCTGATTGATTGGGGAGGAGGCATCTAAATACTCAGCCTTCACTGAGGTCTCCAATCCTAGTTCTGTGATTGATGGAGAACTAACCCTCTTCCTAATGCAGCTGACATTTGAGGGCTTAACTGCTACCCTAAATTCTCTATAAAGTGAATTAACTGATTCAAGTCCATCTGTTATTGTTTCACGACTGAAGACAGTTCATCAAGGAGGGCACTTGAAGAAAGAATAAACAAGTGATGGGCTTGTTTACAAATTCTCCTACTATAAGAGTCAGAGATCATACAGTTTATTCTGGTGACTTTGACCTCTGTTCTGTCTTCTATGGCTGTGTGACCTCAGTGTCCACAGAATCCTGGTTCACCAGAAGTTCAAATTCACATACAAATATAACAAAAAGCACCTTACATGGCTTGTCAGGGAGGTGTATTGTGTTCACTCCTCAGTATTCCAAGTTTGGCTTTTATCATTAGAATCAAAATACCACAGAGTCCTCTATTCAGGAAAAACACGAGGTCCACCCCTCGCCCCTTTGCCCAACATATTCTTTGAAAACAAACAAAATCAAAACCAAGAATCTATTTTTAGCAATTATTTCAAAGTCATCCTTGCCAAGAATTTAAATTTCTCTCCCTGCTGTGGTGTGAAAGCACATGAATGCTGTTTTCAGAAAAGTCTTCTAGAAAGAGTCATCTATATTTTTCTCAAGAAAAGTAGTGATAACCAAGAGTGGTAGTACACACCTTTAATTCCAGCACTTGGAAGACAGAGGCAGGTAGATCTCTTATAAATTCTATGAGTTCAAGGGCAGCCTGGTCTACATATGGAGCTTCAGGCCAGCCAAGGCTACACAATGAGACCTTGTCTCAAAAAACTAAAAATGTGGCTATAAACAAGTGAAGATTCTGTAAGATCCAAACTGACAAACATTAAACATTCCATGATTTCATTTGTAAACCATGCTGACCTAGCTGGGTGGTGGTAGTGCACAGTTTTAATCTCAGCACTTGGGAGACAGAGGCAGGCAGATCTCTGTGAGTTCAAGACCAACTCGGTTTACAGAGTAAATTCCAGGACAGCCAGAGTTACAACAGAGAAACCCTGTCTCAAAAAAAAAAAAAGTGCTGACCTTACTGCTATAGCCCTTCTAGAAAGTACCACAGCTACCAAGCCATCCTTGTGATAGATGGGGGGGGGGGGAGCGTGTTTTGTCCACTCAGTTCTTCTGACCTGCTTATTGGGACATTTATCCACGAGTGCCTGCATTTGGGAGCAAGGTACAGCCTGCTCTGGTGCTGAGTAGCTTTGTCTAGGATGTTTTTATGGCAGGCAGCTGGAGATAAATATAAAACCTCACTCTGGAACAAGGAATGGGTTTGGTTACTAGCCACCATAAGGATTGAGTTTCCTGCAGGGTGAAGGTCAGGCATGCTTGTAGACTATAATGAAAGATTTGGATTTGGGGGTCTCTCCCACTTAACACACACTCTGAGAGTAAAAGCTCTCCCAGTCATACTGGGAGGACTAGAGCTTGGAACTAGTGGTAGTTTAGCTACTCATAACTCTCAAGTCCTTTGTACAGCAGGAAATGTGTGCCTCCTGGCCATTTTGTGAAACTCACACATGCTACAGCGCTAGCTTGTAAGGAGGATAAAACCTAACTTACTGCTATACAGCAGGGAGATTCCTTACCTTCCTTTACTTCCTGCTTTGAGTTATTTCGTCAGTCACACAGAACCTGGCCTTTCAGCTTCCAAAGCCCCACATGTCTGCATTACACACCCTTTATTTAGGCGTAGTGGACGTCCATTACTGATAATCAAAACAGTCCAGATACAGCAAGCACACTTGCTTCCCTGGGAAAATCGGACACGGGCAAATTATTGTAGATTTTTTTGTTTGTTTGTTTTTTATTCAACATGTGTTTTGTGAGCAGCATTCCAGGTATTCTTCTGGCTGCTGAGTCCTCATCACTAAACAGCACATGGCTCATAAGAAAACAGCTTAAAGCTAAGTAAATGAACATGTAATAGTTGTACTTTTTGTTTGTTTGTTGTTTGTTTTTGAGACAGAAGTTCAGTTTGTGGCCCTAACTAGTTGCAATTCTCTTTGTAGACCAGACTGGCCTGGAACTCACAGAGATCTTCCCAATTCAACCTCCAGCATGCTGGGGTTAAAGGTGTGCCATACCACATCCTGCCCATTGTTGCAAACTTGAGGAAGTACTATAAACAAAGAAATGCTTATCACAGAAAACAAGATTTGAAAATAATGAGGAAGACAGGCTTTGGTGTCCGTCTGTTTGCAGTTCAGTGGTAGAGCTTTTCCTAACATATGATTGCCCTGAATTTAGTTTCCAGCACTGAAGGCATAAACCAAGAATACTGTGAGCATATCCTTGTGCACATGTGCAGGAGTTTCTCCAGAATCAATACCTATAGGTGGAATACCAGGGTCCCATGTCATATGCATCTTCAGATTAACCAGACAGTCCCAATTAGTCTCCAAAATGAATGTATCTTTTATATTTGAAGAACCAATCTGTAGAATATTCTGAAGTTTATGATTACCATATAAGGAATACTCAAGTATTAGAAGAAAATGGGAAGAAAGTTGGCACCAAAATGGGAGTTCAAACAGAAATGCGAAGTGAGCCAAACCTGCCATTTGTGAATTCTCTTGTAGGAACATGCAGTGAAGATGGAATGTCACATTCCTCTACTTCCAACTGTCCTTTACTTTAAATTCTCAGATCCTCTCAGAAAAGCAGAAAAATGTGATGTATTTCTATAAATGACATCACTGGATATTTTTCCCCTGAGCTGTGAACCATGTTTAGCTGGCATTCTTTCACAATCCAGGATTTCATTTGATCCCTGCTATGTTTAGATGTAAAATGTTCCCCACAGGCACCTGGTGGCGCTGTTTTGGAAGGTTGAGGAACCTTTGGGAGGCAGGACCTAGCTATAGGAAGTGAGTTTTGAGGGGTGGACCTTAATGTTTGTGAACTGTCTCCAAAAAGCAAGCAGCCTATGTGCCTGCTGCTGCTGCCTTGAGTGGTTCCCACTACCATGCTGTTTCTGCCATGACAATAAATCCTTCCATCCCTTGGTTGGTTCTCCTCAGGTATTTGGTTAAAGTGCTGAGAAAATGTATTTCCTGCATTAACATCACTGTAGCTTTCTTCTCTACTGGCTTGAAATTTGCTGTTTTACTTTCATTCTCAAGAAAAGACTATAAAGACTCAAACTCTGTTTCATGTAGACACACATGGACAATACAGAGATACACATATAAACCTGAAATTTTCTCATTGGAAACTTGTAAGCTGGTAGAATGAATTGTTAAGAAAACAAGTCTGGCATAGTTTTACTCCAGTTGTTTGATTATGTAGGTGGATCTAATGGTAAATAGATCTAAGCGTATATGAAAATTAGGATAAATAAAAAGATGAGCTAGGGGCTGGAGAGACGTCTCAGTATTTAAGAACACTTTCGGCTCTTCCAGGGGAACCAAGTTCAGATCCCAGCATCCATGTCAGTGTAGCTGTAGATTCACCAGATTTAGGTTGGTTCAGGACAAAGGCTTTATTCTAATAATCACCAGTTCTAACCTGGAGCTCTGGACCACTTCAGCCTCTGCACAATCTAGTCTTAATCCTTTAATGGATGACTTCAGCCTTCACCTCCATACAATCTAGACTCTTTAAGCCTCCCACAACGTCTCTGAAATGCTCTGCTCGTTTCAGACTGATACTGTCTTCTCACCTGATACTGACTTTTTCTGCCGAGCTGCTTCTGTGTCTCTCCCTGAGCTCTCATTGCTCCACACTGCCTCAGTCAGCCTCTCTGCTCCTCAGGCAGACCACTTCATTGTCTTGTGTCTTGCCCTCCATCTGTCTATTTCTGTGTCTCTGCCTCAGTAACTGACTGCTGTAACAGACTCTTCTGTCTGAGCCGAGAGACTGCCTTTTTCTTGTGAGAAGCAGGCATGTTCTCTGCTACCTCTTCCTCTGATTAGTCACTTTACCTGTCATTCACTCTGACTCATCTCAGACGTCACTGTGTGACACTGACTCCTTCTGAGTTCTGCTCCCACCCTGTTTCTCTCTTAGGGATTAAAGGTGTGGACCAACACTGCCTTCTGAATACTGGGATTAAAGATGTTTGCCAACATTCTTTCTACCCTAGAGCAGCCATGTTGATGGATTAAAGTATTAAATATTCTTCTACATACCACATCTGACCTGGTTTAAAATTCTTAATTTTATTATCACTCTTTACCTAAATAATCCTCTACATGTTGGGAGGCCAATCACCTGTAACTACAACTCTAGCAAATCCAACATTCTCTTCTGGCCTCTATAAATGTGTATGTGCGTGTGCATGTGCACACACTGAGTGAAAGAGACAGAGATGTTGGAAAGTGTGCCGGACAGTTTTATATCAACTTGACATAGCTAGAGTCATTCTGGAAGAGGGAACCACAGCTGAGAAAATTCTCCCACCAGGTAGACCTATGGGTAAGCCTGTAGTGCATTTTCTTAGTTGGTGATTGATGTGGGAAGGTCCAGCTCTCGGTGGCCAGTGCCACTGTCTAGGCTGGTGGTCCTGGTTACTATAAGAAAACAGGGTGCGCAGCCATGGGAACAAGGCAGTAACTATCACTCCTCCATGGCTTCTACATCATTTCCTGCCTCGAGTTCCTGCCCTGACTTCTTTCAGTGATGGACTGTGATATGGAACAAACCCTTTCCTTCCCAAGTTGCTTTTGGTTACAGTTTTTTATCACAGCAATAAAAACCCTAAGACAGAAGGTCAATATTCTTTCTGAAGTTTTTTCCTGTGCATTTAAAGTGGAATCAAAGGCAGCTTGCTTTTAATCCATGAACACTATGAGCTCCTCTGGATCTCAGAGGTGCTGAGCTGTGAACAATAACCTGTAGATGCAGAAGCAGGTATAGACTGGCAGAGGTGGATCAGTCAAGGGGCCAGTTACCAGCACCTCTGAAATACCTCTGAAAGCCTAGAGAGTGAGGGGGTCCCTGTAGGTGTCAGACAAAGAAGTGAACAACACTGACAACCTGGTTCAGATTGACTTTGTCAATCCGGATCAAGACTTTGGGGAGTCTGATACCAGGCAGTTTATTCCCAATGTATTTAAGATCAGTATAATTTGGAAAAATGTTTCCTGGTGTAATACAATACCAGGTGCACAATGAAGAGTAATTACATTGAAACTCAACTCAAGGTACCTGTCATTTCCTAAGAAGATGGGTTCTAGAGATAAGCTATTTGTACTAGCTTAAGGGCCTAATGGTCTATCCTGGTCTCAGTCATAGAGATAGCATAGAGGTCATTTGGGCTATTAGCCACTTCTGGTCCTGATTGTGGGAGCTTGGGGGAGCCTCTAGCTATAAGGATCATTTAGATTATTAGATATCTCCAGTCCCTGTTGTGGGAGCTTGGGGAGCCCCTAGTTGTAAGGGTCATTTAGATTATCAGCCACCTCCGGTCCTGGATGTAGGAGCTTGATATGGCCTGGCCCAACAGATAACGCAGATCACCAGGCTATAAGTCACTAACAACTCTCAGCTTTCTGGATGGAGGAACAGGTTTTTCCATCTTTACCAATGGAATGACAATCCTGAGTGCTTAGCTTTCCTGGTTTCTCTGGAGATCTGTGGGCACAAGGACCTTTGAGCTGTGCTCCCAACAAGAGAGTGCTGTAAACATGGCACTCTTCCTACCAGCTGGATGTCTAACCCTTTCACCTTGTACGCTGCCCGCCTCCCTGTTCCCTAAGCTGCCTTCCTTTCTCCTGTTTCCTTGGCTTTCCTCAGCCTTTCTGCCTTTTGTCCCATTGTAGCTGAAAAGGATTTACACATGTCCCCTTCTTGTGACAGCCCTCACACTATCCCCCATGCCTAAAGAGGATATGCTTTTTAACCTACATCGTTTTGGTATGCTTTATGGAGCAAGAATGAAACAATTTGAGTTAGAACACTAGCTGGGATCAAGGAGAAGTGAAGTGATGCTCTATAAAATGGGTGACTCTGCTTGATTCTTACCATGAAGAAATGGGATCCCAATGTTGCCGTGTGTGTGTGTGTGTGTGTGTGTGTGTGTGTGTGTGTGACACACATGCCTGCTTATCTAGATGAGCACCTTGTGTGTGTGGATGCCCACAGAGCCCAGAAGAAGGCACTGGATTCCCTGGAGCTGGAGTAACAGGTGGCTGTGAGCTGGGAACCTAGCCCAGGTCCTCTGCAAGAACCTCATGTGCTATAAAACTGTTGGACCATCTCTTCTGCACGTTGTTTTTCATGACCTGGAAACACAAGTTTCTAAGAGCAGCTCTCCACTCTTGAATGCTGGGATGTACCCAGTTTAATAAAAGCAACGGTAACTCTGTGCAAGTGACTGAAGTTGGGAGGTGGCATATGGCTTGTGGGCTGCCACTTTGCACCTTTAAGGAGGATTGTGTCGTGGTCAACTTGATTCCCAGACTTGCAGAATTCATGAAGCAGCACTGAGAACTTGAGAAGGAGTAACAGGATCTGGGTGGTGACATGACAAGGGAAGGACCCGGTCAGACACTGGAAGATGGCAGTGATAACAGGGAGGCCTAGGGGTGGGGGAGAAGTAAGGTGAGAGGAGCTGCAGGCACTGGGCAGTCCAACATGTGGGAGGAGCAGTGATGAGGAGCCATCTATGGCGGAGGAGCGCAGAGAAAGAAGAACGAGTATGGCTGGGCACAGCTCATGAATTTCCTTTAATGCTCACCAGAGGAATTAAAGATCGGAGCATTTCACAGATGCTTTTGGGGGACTGGAGAGACGGCTCAGAGGTTAAGCACGCTTGCCACTCTTCTAGGGGACCCCAGTTCAGTTCCAAGCACCTACCATGGCTCACAACTACCTGTAACTCCTGGTCCAAGGGATCTGGCCTCCAAGGACATCCACATCCACATGACATTCACTCTCATGGACACATAAATAAGAATAATAAGAAATGGTTAAGAATACTTTTTGCTTAGGAAGGTGAGGCAGAGGGATTGCCATGAGTCTGAGGCTGGGTTGGACTGCAGTGTGAGAACCTATCTCAGCAAATGAATAAATAAATTTTTAGAGTATGCAAAATTGGGCCTTTAAAATAATTTTAGGGCCTGGAAAGATGGCTCAGCGGTTAAGAGAACTGGCTACTCTTACAGAAGACCAGGGTTCAGCTAGATTCCCAGCATCCATATGGCTTTTCATAACTGTAACTCCAGTCCAGGGAGATTTGACACCCTCTTCTGTCCTCTACAGGCAATGCACCCACACCGTGCACAGACATACATGGAGGCAGACCTCACACGCGCACACACACGCACACACACACACACACACACTAAAAACTAGAATGAAAATGTGATTCCGTGTGGACTCTGCATCACTTTGGGTCCTGGGGATTCCTGGGAGCAGGATTCTCAGTAATGGGCTATTGAAACAACGAGGGAATTTATGCAGGTGATCGCTGACTGGAAGTACATCAGAGGGCTCTTGGGAGAATTATAGGGGCGACTCAGAAGGTGAACGGGGGCTGAGAGGCTGAGGCAGTCGGAACCCAGCCAGGTGCCCCCACTGGAATTTTCTGCTTATCTTGTCACTCTATGATGCACACTGTCACCCCGGCTCGGCTCTCCTTGCGGTCACCACACTGGACGGAGTGAACATCTCCATCTACCACCAGAGGTAGAACCGATGCTTCTCCACACTGTCCCCACCTCCTTGTAGCTCAAAGCCCTGAGTGGGCTGCTTGCGAACGGTGACCTCAGGTCACATGCTCCGTGAGGACTCTGAGGAACAAGTGTCTGTTATTTTTAGCTTCCTTCGTGGGAGGTAAAACCTGCCTCCTGCCAAAAGTCGTGAAATGACTTCCTCCAACAGGACAGTGTTGTGTTATCAAGCACTCTGCAGCCACATAGCTACCAGAGAACTTCAGGAGAGGTAGTGCCCGGTGGTGTGGACGGCTAGGAATGGCCATCATCAGTTAGAATAAGATACCCTGTTGAGGGGAACAACAAATAACTCTAAAAGGCCAGGCGCTTACATCAACACAAATGTATTTCAGCTTGTGTCATTTGCAGATTTCGAAGACTGACTTCCCTTTGGGTGCTTAGAAGCCTCTAGAAGATTACTGATCTCATAACAGTAAAAAGAGAAAGGAAAAGTGTTGGAGAGTTTACTTTTAGTTGTGTCTAAAATAATTACCTTTGTGCACTGTTGGAAAAAGGGAGGCATAGGTCTTGACATCTTGTACTGTCTGCACGTGTTGGGTTTATGTGGGGGAAAGTTGGTTCCTAGTGATCTGCACATGGTGTCAGTAGAACACCTGAGGAGTTCTGAATCAATAAAACACACCTGAGCTCAGATGCTAGCTGTTCCCCTGTCCAGCCTGGCACTGGCCAGGATGGTGGTTCCCTCTGCTGAAGTCTGGCAGGATTTGCACCAAAGAATATGCTTCCATGTCTCCCTTGGTGAGCCGCCACATCAGTCTACTACTACAGGAAAGAGAAGGAGAAACTGAGACACACTCTCCTTCTGAACCTTCTGCTTGGAAGTGACGAACATAACTTATCTGTGTATTGCTGCTCAAAATAAACCATGTGGCCAATATGATTTCTATGTCACAGGGAAACATGATATCACACGGAAGAAGCAATCTGTATTTTTGAGTAATAAAAGCAGGGCAATTATGTTCAGAAAAGAATACACAGACACTGTGTGTGTGTTGTGTGTGTGTGTGTTGAAACAAGTCTCATGAGAATATTTAACCAGACACAGAACAGCAATGCTAACAGGAAGGGAATAGTCAGTTGTGACACCTCATTTTCAGGGTACTAAGCCTGCTCCCTATTCTGCAGCCAGTGAGGAACCATGAGGGCATTTAGAATGGGCTAAAGGAGCTATCTGTGCTTTGAACAGACCCGTCTGGCTAAAGGGTAGACTTGGAGGTTATCGGTGGGCAGCGTTGTGTTTATTCAGGTTAGAATGATCAAGAAGCTAAAAAGAGAGGAGAGGCGGCGCCTGGCTTTGTTGACTGATGAGGTGAGACAGCTGAGAAGAGAAGCATGGCTAGGCAGCTCCAGTGCTTCCGGCCTGAGCAATTTAGTTTCCTTCATCTTCCTACCTAGTGACAGAATTGAACGCCAGCAGCACCTCTATAGCATCTCACAACACAAGAGCTCCAGCTTCCCCAGATGTGTGCGCAAAACAAAGCCAAAGGTCTCCAAGAAAATTGCAACGGTCAAAATAGCCTGACAGCATTGTCATGTGCAACGGGCAGGAGTCAGAACTGAAGGCTTGCTCTTGGGCTACAAGCTCCTGTCTCTTTGGTCCTCTGACAGCTCCACCCCCTCCCCTTTTCCTGTTTCTTCTCACTGTGCTGTTGACACCGGAAGACTGATGTGAGTGTGAATTTCAGTGAGCTCTTCCCCGAGCACTTTGCCCCGGGAGTGTCGCAGTCCCCAAGGATGTAGGCAGCTCCATAGCTCATATTCCAAGAAAGTATTTAACCATGTGGAAAATCATGTATATATATGTGTGTTTGTCTCAGCAAAGTGCACAGTATTAAAGAACAGGAAATAATAACCTCCATGTTTAAAAAAAAAATCCATACCTTGTTAAATTTGGGACACATCTTTGCTTTCTTTAATGTTTTAAAATAGTGGAATGGAAGAATGCTTCTATTGTTGTTAAGAAGAAGCAGAGCATAAAAGTAAATACTGTTGGAAAGCAGAGTCTATTTTATAAAAGCACAGGAGAGCTGTGTGCCGTGGTGCTGTCCCAGGTACGGTGGGACACATTCGGAACCCCAGCACTATGGAAGCGGGAGCAGCAGAATCAAGAATTTGAGATTTGTTTGGGTTGCATAGCAAACCCCTCTCTCAAAACACAAACACACAAAAACATAGGATAAATCGGAATAAATCACATCAAAGAACTAGTGAAGTCTTTATTTCAATAATAATAATAATATAAAAAAAGATCAGGTGCATGGGCGTTTTGCTGCGTGGTTGTGTACCATGTGCATGCAGTGCCTGAGGATACCAGAAGAGGGCGTCAGAGTGCCCAGAACTGGAGTGACAGCTGATTGTGTGGGCCCTCTGGAACAGCAGTTAGTGCTCTTAACTTCCGAGTCATTTCTCTAGTTCCCGTGTTCATTTTAATTTTTAACAAATCCATCTAATAAACAATTTCTTTGAGGATGTGATGGAAGGGTCGCTTTCCCACCTTATCCACCTCCACTTAGATAACTATAAGGTGATTAAATAAGGTTGTTGACAGTGCAAGAACAGTTAACAAGTTCATTTGGACTTCTGGTCCAGTTCCTCAGCGAAGTTCAGCATCAGCCTTGTGATGCTAGAATGGAAGCTTCAGACTTCACAGCCAGTTCTTGGGCCCTTCGCGTAGTTACCCGGGAGATACCGAGCAGGCCTGAGGAATATGATCATTAACTATAGTTAATCAGATTCTTAATAACTGGTCATTAGCCAAGGCACATGACAGGGACTGGAGAAATGAAGTATTAAAATCTGACAATTGCATCGGTAATTACTTATGACACTCTAAAGAGAGTATTGAGAAAGGCAGTTTGATGAAATGGTTAGGGTGTAGGCTAGGTGGGGACTTGATGTTCTATGTGCTCAGAAAGGAAAGGGGAGCAAGACAAATGACAAGAGCTCATTTGAGATCAGAGACGTACGGAATTGGGGCTGGCAGGTTAGGCAGGTCTGAGCCTGAGACAGTAATTTGTGTAAGTGGCTTGGTGACTTCTGCCAAGAAGGTGTCTCATTTGACCTAGATACTGGTTAGGGAAAATGAATCTCTGGAGAAATAAACATATAGAGAATGATGGATGACGAGCTTCAAAATGTTGTTAGAACAGAATATGGACGAAGGGGAAGGTAGGATTGCAATGACAGACTTGCTGTGAAGTCATGGTTTACTAGTTTAGCAGTACAGATGATGACTGTGCGTAGGTATGGTATGGTTGGCCTTGGGGATCTGCAGGGGCATCTTGATAGTAATGAGCACAGCTCACACCAATTTAGTCTCTAAGTAATTTACTGAAAGGAACCAGAGCTCACTGGAGGAGCTTTTTCTTCCAGGTTGCCAAAGAAGGCACAAGGTAAGATAAATATCTTTTTGCACTTGAGAATAGGGAAGCTCTCAGGTATACCTGAGATGTGTTAAAGGGCACAGGGTTCCAAACAAGGGGCTCGCACTAGCCAAATATGGAGCAACATTAGCATAGAAAGGATTAGTGGTAGATTCTAACTCAACAAGTAAAATGTGAATATGGCCTTGCATATTCACATATGACAGGAAGAAGTGAATGAAATATGTAAATAGGCAGATCCACATTACAGTAGAACTCATTAAGGGAGAAGAAACCATGGAGTCAGAAGGCAGCAGCTGATAACAGCCATTGTAATCAACTGAGAAAAAAACAGTTGGTTTCACTAGAGAAAGGATATATGCGTAGTCCCAAAATATATCCCAATAAAATGCTACTTTTAAACTACTAGCTCAAAACATTATTTATTCGCTTGACAATGGGGAAACAAAATAGTTAGTTGATCAGTAAAGAGCCAAATTGGAATTGTGTGCCACCTGGTTTGGTATTGAGAAAGCAAATATGAGTGAGTGGGGGTGTGGGGAGATAGGTGGGTAGACAGACAGACAGACAGACAGGTAGATAGAGAGATAATGGTAAAGTGTCATTAAGCAGTGAATCTGGATCTTAGGTGAAGAGCATATAATTTCTTTAAATCCATGCTTTAGAATTTTTAAATTTTCTCAAAAAATTTAAAATAGAGCACCATATCTTAAAATACATTTCTTAGAAAAATACCATAGATACAGAGTGAGTGGCTAAACTTAGAGAGACAGAAGCACTCGAGATGCGAGATGTGATCCCAGCGGCAAATGACCACCACTGGGTTGCAGACTCCGGACGAATTCCTGAAGTACTAGCCGCTAACACCCACACTCTTCCAGGTAAAATGTCAATTGCGGTGCGCAGGAAGACAATGCAGTAACCTCATCAAAAGCCAGGAAGCGCCCCCTAGTGGTAAGAAGATTTTACCATTTGTAAGTACAGGGTCGAATTCATACTGCGGAGCCAATTTGGGCTCCTACCAACATGGTAGGAGTTACTCTATCTTAGAGCAAGCTTGATAAAGTCAGAATTACCAAGTGTTACCATTTTAACGATTACTGAAGAGCTTTATTCGAGAGACTTTCAGATTTAGCATTTGTTTATGCGAGAGTACTTTGCATGCACATGTTGACATATTCTTTCTGTTGTGACACAGAGAAACAGAACAATCTTAGTCGTTCTGTTGTCAATCAGTTCAAGTCTCTTGCTTATTTTCTCATTATAAGATTACTGTGTTTCCCTTTTAGAATTAAAAACTAGCTGGCAGGTAGTTTATGACCATATCTATTTTTCTACAAACAGTGGCCAATCAGACCATCTGCAGACATATATACTTTTATAATTATATATATTATACATATATCTTAAAAGACATATATCTTTTATAATATACTTTTATATAAGATCAATATTTTAAATTTTTTTCTAGATTTAGTTTATGTGTATGAATGTTTTGTTGCATGTATGTACGTGAACCACGTTCATGCCTGGTGCCACAGAGGTCCGAAGAGGGCGTCAGAGCCCTTGGATCCAATGGTTGTGAGCCACCATATGGGTGCTGGAAACAGAACCCAGGTCCACTACAAGAGCAACAAGTGCTCTTAACTACTGAGCCATCTCTCCAGCCCCTGCCCCATATTTTATTCATTTAGAGAAAAATACTCTGAAACAAAAAAGTGGCAAAGTGTAAATGAAGTAGAATAAAGCAGAAAAGACCGGTTATTAGATGCTGATTTTGTGATTTGTTTAGTGATTTACTTAAAGCACTGCTTGTACTGCCTATTTGTTCAGCGTGACTTCACTGGCTACCTGGACCAGGATGACCCGGAGAAACAGCTAAGGCAATGGATCATTGCCCTAAGAACAGTCTGCTGACCGCCACATACACGTCTGTAAAAGCTTTCTTGTTTCTTCACTGCACTTTGAGGTTTAAGAATAAGAGCCTACAAACTGGACCTGATAATGAGGCCGTTCAGGAACATCCTGGCCTCAGTCCACCAGTGACATCGTCTCTCTTCCACGCTCCTTGGTGTCAGAGTGCTTATTCCAAAAAGATTTCAGAAATATAAACGTTATTTAAATAGAGGTGGTGGGGCTGGAGAGATGGCCCAGTGGTTAAGAGCACTGGCTGTTCGTCCAGAGAACCCGGGGTTACGTTCCCAGCACCCACAAAGCAGCTCACAATTATCTGTTACTCCAGTTCCAGAGGATCCAACACCTTCATCTGCCCTGTGCGTGCATGGCACACATGTGATGTGCCGGAATGTATGCAGGCAAAATGGCCATACAGGTAAAATAATAAAATTTAAAAAATTGACATGGTAAGGTCAAGAACTTGGGAGGCAGGTCTCTGGGAATTCCAGGCCAGCTGGAGGACCCTAGCAAAAAAAAAAAAAAAAAGCAAGGAAAAAAAGAGAAAAATAAAAAAGAGAAAATTTGAGATGGCATGGGATATTGCCTATAGATTTGAAAATCTGGTATTTAAAATAATTTTTAGGTTATTAATAAAGGAAACACTCTAGTTACTAGAAGAAGTATTTCTGTTTATTATGGTGCTGGGCCTCCAACCTAAGGTTTCAGGCATGCACTCAAGCATTCTGTCTCGGGCCAAATTTGCAGTCACGAGTATAACAATGGACTTGCAGGATCCAAATAGATGGTGTAAATCCACAGCCCAAAGAGGCATTCCGACAAAGATGAAGCGTTTATGCAAGTGACACACACAGGCAAACCTCCCTGACCTGTGTAAGAGGCAAGGCAATTGGGAAGTCCCTTCCAGTTATCACTCTGCCTTGAGGGATGGGGAAGATGGGAGCCCAACCAAGATAATCATGGAAACAGGTGTTATTTGAGCTTAATTGGAGCTTACTGTGGCATCAGAAAGTTATGCTAGGGGCAAAATTAACTCCAGGGGTGAAATGGAGCCCCACCGACTGCCTCCTATGTGTCTTGTTTTTCACTTCTAGAAATCTGAGTGTTTTCCCTCCTAGTCGCCTAACAAAGTATTTTCATCACTGACTATTTCAAGTATACAGGAAATGATGTTGTGATCACATGCTTATCATATGAATTTAAATGGCATTGACATTTTACCATCTTTGCCTCAGATGGTTTTCTCTAAATAGATGTGTATGTATACACATACATGTATGTGTATGTAGACTGTTATGAATATACTGAAAGCCAGTGGTTCTCAACCTTCCTGACACTGTAACCCTTTAATATAGTTTATCATGTGGTGACCTCCAGCCATAAAACTAATCTCATTGCCACTTTGTAACTGTGATTTTGCTATGGTTAAGAACCGTAATGTAAATGTCTAATATGCAGATGGTCTTAGGCGACTACTAAAGAGGTCATGGCCCACAGGTTGAGAACTGCTGCCTAAAGCCAACTTTCCATCAGAGAGCCATTCCCATTAATTTATTATTGCTTTTATGCTTTCACTGTGTATGTGTGAAAATATTATTTTGTATATGTAAAATTGTATATACATTTTGTCATGCTTATGTATTCTGTTGGGCTTTACTTTCATTTTGACTTAATATATTTTTTTGAAATATGTCCTATGGGATACATACGATTTATTCATTTTAACTATAGAATTCATTGTATTAATAATCATGTATTTGTATTCCCAGGAGATGGAGAATTGTGTTTTATGAAATCTTTAGATTACATATTTATTTTTTTATGTGTGTGGGTATGTGCCACAGCATGTTTGTGGAGACCAGAGGACAAATTTCAGGAGCTGGTTCTCTCCTTCCATCCTATGGTTCCTAGGGCTTGAACTCAGGTCATCAGACTTGGTGGTAAGCCCCTTTACCTGTGGAGCCACCTCTGTAGTAATTGGGTGCTTTTGTATTGTTCCTTCTTTCTCCGTATGATGTAATAAAAACTCCCCATCTGTTCTTCCTTGTGCCTATGTGGGCAAGTTTCTCTGCAGGAAGGTCACAAGGACACCCTCAGGCTTATGAGGTGTAGCCAACTTTCTTCCCAATGGCTGTACCTATTGATAATCCCATCAGAAAGTCACGCCCTCTCCTAGGCCAGTATTGAAAGATTTTCCAGAAGGATATCAAGCATTATCTCTTTACTGCTTCAGTTTGATTTTGCATTTGTAGTTACTAGTAGGCAGAACTTGCTTTTGTATGTTTTGCTGTTGGGTTTTCTTTTGAAATGCACCTGTTTATGTTCTTGGCCCATTTTATAGCCGTTTGCCATTTTCTCTTTCATCTGACTGACTTCTATTTATTATTGATTTTACCATTTTGTTTTTTTCTGGGCCTTTATTGTGCATTTGATAAACAGAATTTTTGAATGCAATGTAATGATTGACCTATGTAATGTAGGTCATTACCTGTAATTGACCTATGTAATTGACAATGTAATATTATGACCTACTTCTGTTAGTTTGTTTTGCTTCTTGAAGGCCAGAGAAACAGCCTCTTGAGAGAAAAGTATCTGTTTGGCCATGCTGTTCATTCTCTGGTTCTCTGTCCCTACCGATATTCTGGGAACAGAAGAGTTCTAGATGGATTCTTAAAAATTGAACATAAGTGGAAAACTCGTGACTGTTCATAAGAAACTGCAGTTTAGGCAAATGTTTTCCCTGACCAAATGGAAGCTCACCCCAAATCAAGGTTTCAGCGTTTGTCTTGTTTTGTTTGGAGGGAACAGAGGCTGAACTAGGTAGAGTGGTGTTTTTGTCATGCTTAATAATTACTGCTATTCACATTTGTTCTTAGGATAGAGGGTGTGGTGTTTGCTTAGCATGTGTGAGGTTTGATTTCCTCTCTCAGCATTACTCTAAAAGGGGGAGGGCAAAGAGAAAGAAAGAGGGAAAGAGTTATTTAAATATATATTTTGGATGGAAATAGGGAATATTAATTGCCTACAAAATGACAGTAAGTGGTGAGTCACATTGCTGGTGGAATTTGCCAGGATATTTCTCGTAGCAGTCTGCTAGCTGTGTGGATGCCAGCTGAGATTTTGTAACACCTGACACCTCTCACTTGGCCATATGTTAAGAAATTGCTTTCCTGGAAGGATTGTGTGCATACTTTTTGTATGCAACATGGAATAGCTCATATCCAGCTCCACCTTGCTAGAGACATGAACAATAGGATTTGTAGAAGCTGACGTTGTTACTACCTGGTCCCCAAGAAGAAGAAAAAGCAGCACAGGTTATTCCTGTGAGAACAGGAAAATATACTTTCCCCATAAGACTACGTAGCTGGACCAACCTGAGCTTGAAGTCATCTATGAATTTAACATTATCCTCATTATGCAAACTGTTTTAAAGCAGAGTTAAGAAGCAGCCTATTAATCGTTGGTAATCCCAAGCATGCGCCCTTCATCACTGATGGTCTTTCCCATGTGTGTAGTTACTCATTTTAAACCAAAGATAAACTAATAAAGCCCATCTGTTTTATAAATACAGTTTTCCATGCCATTTTTACTGGAACATTTTACTATATCACCACATACTCTTCTAAATCATCATTATTTGAAGAACATACGGGAAAGGCTCATGGGGAAAGACTCTGCTGCCAAGCCTGATGACCTGAGTTGGATCCTGAAACCCATGTGGTGGGAGAGAATCGGCTACAAGTTGTCCTCTGACCTCTACATGTGTGGCGAGGCATGTGTGCACGCCACCCCAACAAATAGATACATTAATACATGTAAACAATTAAACAAAACAAAGTTTATGTAATGTATGCATGTAAAAGCATTTTTGCTGTTGTTTTTACTCTTACAAATAAGGCATTAGATTTACTGCTCTACTTGGCAGATAATATATGTCAGGCTTACTAATGTTTTCAGTATCTAATGGGATCCATGGGTGCCCGCTCACTAGAGTGAGGCTCAGCAGACATTTCCACCATATGTCAGGTAACTGTTAATCTGAGAGCCATTTCTAGCAGTACATGCAATGAATTGAATTTAAAAACTCACTCACGAATTGTTTCAAAATGAAGTTGAGTGAATACTTTCTTTCACAAACTTCCATGTCACAGAGAATGAGTACAAGATATATATGTGTGTGTGTGTACATATATGTATTTCATTCAAAGACATGTACCTTGAATACAAGATACATACCTGTATCCCAAAAACACATTATGTCTTTATTATTATTTTTATATCCTTACTATAAATATTTTGGAAATTGTTATTTTTGAAATGTATATAGTTCGCAACTGTGAACAAGTATTTAGATACATTTATGGGTAACTGAGTTTAGGCAGAAAAGACCTATGGAGTTATGGATGGCTATGAGCCACTGTGTGGGTGCTGGGAACCAGACCTGGGACCTCTGGAAGAGCAGCCAGTGCTCTTAACCACCGAGACATTTCTCCAGGCCCCAGTGTCTTATTCTCACATTCAGAACTGACATTGCGGATCCTACTAGACAAAAAGCCTCCTTGTTTTACAGCCCTAAAGGGACATAAGGTCATGAATCATGGTGGTGTGGGGAGACATATCACAGAAACATCTCATCACACCTTATCTGAGTATTGTTTTACATGAAGAAATGGCTATGTCTGAGTCAGTGAAAGGAACAGGAGAAAGTTTATACGCCATGAACAAAGCCATGCAGAATAAAATTGCCTACACAGAAAAAGGAAAATGTACAATGCCCGAGTGCTTATCTCACTTATGTTTACTCAGGTGGGGTTAAGGGTGAGATTTTATCTCTGTATTATCTAAAAATGTTTATAATTACCCTCATTAGTAGAGGAAAAGGAATTTATTGGGGCAGAGAAACAACTTTCATTGTCTGCTAATACGTTTCCTTGAATAACTTAGAATAAAGAAGAAATACCCAACATTTATAAAGAGCCCATTTTCCTATGGTAAGCCATTCTAGTGGCTTAATAACCTTGCGAAGAAGTGTTTCTGTCATTCAGTCTCTTCAGCTATGTTTTAATGTCTTTTGTCTCTGGCTGACGTTCAAGTTGGTTATTTTACCAATGTTATATTTGTGGTTAACCACAGGGGAAAGTATCCTAATGCATTGTAACTAACAACATGTTAGCTAAACTGTCACATGCTCGATGAAAATATGAAGGGTTATGTAAACTCCTGCCATAGTGCGTTGTAAGACGCAGGGATAATCATGAGCTGAGCTGCTGGCGTCTGTGGTCTCACTAGCTGTCACTTTTCTTGTTGCTGTCACATATAAGTCATGTAATCAATCATCAAATTTTGGGATTTAAAGTTTGTTTTATTGATTATTTTCTAAGAATATAAGTGATTTGATAGCTGGAGTTTTGAAAGTTTTGAAAAAAGTCTCTGCATTAAAATCTAGATCAGGGTTTTTTTTGTTGTTGTTGCTGCTTGTTTTTTAGATTTATCTAATTTTATGTGCATGTATGCACACTTTGTGCGTTCAGAAGAGGGCATTGGGTTCCCTGGAACTTGAGTTATACTTGCTAAGTTCTGGGAATGGAAACTGGGTCCTTGTCAGGGCAACAAGTGCTCCTAATTACTGTGCCATCTCTCCAGCTTTACATGTGTGTGTGTGTGTGTGCGTGTGTGTGTGTGCGTGTGTGTGTATATATATATATATATATATATATATATATATATATATATATATATATATATATAATTAAACCTGTCTTCACTCTCAATTAGATGATTTTTGTCTGGAGGACATCTAACCCCTCCACCATTGATAAAAGTATATCACCCTGTGGCTTTATGATTCACTGACTCACAAGTGGCAGAACATATTCATATCCTTTGCAGACTAGCCTAATTATACTAGACCTATATCATCAAAGGCCAACAGAGTTTCACAGTCATGTGGTCCAATTCAGACGGCAGAGCTCTGTGACAATTCTTGCTCAAGATGACAGAGTGGGTGCTATTTTTACAAGTAGTGAGGATAATGTAAAAACCAACTCTATGCTTTAAATAGTCTTTTCCACACTCCATATTGACTTTACACGTGGCCTGAAAGAAAATAGAATTCAGCTACAGTAGAAATACTCCAGGGACACTTACTTGACAATCAAGCACTTTGAAAGCTTGGGTTGGAAGATCATAGAATTTGTTTGGAGAGAGGAAAATGGAACCAGTTCTCTAAGCCAGCCATCTTCAGTGACCTGAACATAGTTTTGTGTAGTTTCAGGAATGCCCCAGGGTGGTGCAGACCTGTGTATACACTCTGGGATGTCCTTCCCAGTTTGAGCAATCTGGTCTAGGTGATCAATTCCTTGTTTGAAGTTTTCCACATGCTCTCTGAACGGTTGTGGGTAATTTTAGGGTTCATGAAAAGATCCCATGAAGTACAAGGTGACTAGACATCCTGTCAGCTCACAGCTGAGCCTGTGGAAACTACAATGGTGGTGTTTCCCAAAGTGTTTCCCAAAGGGTGTTTCAGAGAGGGTGATTTCCCCACCCTGTTCTGTGGGCATGAAAACTACAGTATGTGGTAGATCCACATTGTTGAGTGTGGTTCTGGTATTAGTCAGGATTCTCTAGAAGATCACAAGCAATATTATATAACGTTATTTTTTTTATAGTTAAGAGGGGATTTACTAGATTGGCTTATATGATTGGAGGCTAAATAGTCCAACTTAGAGAAATTCTAGTTCTAAAAACTAGAAAAAAAAAAGCTAGAAGCTTCAGAAAAACAAAGCAAAGCAAAACAAAACAAACAAACAAGCAAAAACCCGAACCAAACAAACAAACAAACAAACAGAACAGAGATAGAGCCCCAGGCAAAAGCTGAGGGTATAAGCATTTCCAATGCTCTTTATTAATCACAAACTATGTCAAATCTCAGGGAATTCTATACCCAGGCAGCTAGGCAGAGCACTCCCTCCAGGGTTCCTCACTCCATGCTCTCCTCTTGGTTCTCCTCCTGCTCCTAGCTTCTTCTTCCTTGTTCTCTGCTGTCTGTCTCTGCCTTTGCCCTAGTTCTTTTTTATTCCAAATCCTCTGTCTCCACCCAGCCTTCCATATACAAATAAATGGAGCCTAACTTTTAGCCTTAAGGCTAAAGAATGTCCCATTCTTGTGGAGAGCGGGATAGCCACTCCTTTGTTTACTGGTAGGCAGTGAATCCTTTACTTGCTTCAAGGACAATTTACTGGAACATTATCCATAACTAAAATCTCCCACAACACCCCCAGGAATGCATGTTGTGAACATACACACACATAGGAAAAGCACTCACGCACATAAAAATAAATGAGTAGACTTTTAAAATGTCTCCTTGATTTTTTAAAAACCAATCACATTAAATAGTTAACATTTTGGGCTGTGGGTAGGGATGTTCTTGGGAGCTGGGTGGAGTGAGGGCAGACCCATGCTCTTGTAACTGGACAGAGGGGAGGGTAGATGCTCTCCAGGTCTTCAGACACCTGGGGGGACTGGAAGTGGGGCAGGAGGTCGGGTGGTCCTCCCACCCAGCTGTGACAGAGCCGAGAGACCCAGGCTGAAGAACTGTCCCTAGCGAACTAGGCAGAGCCTGGCAGCGACAGCGACCAGCTACTGTAGTCCTGCAAGTTCCATCTGGGAGCGCAACCTGCGCCTCCATCTTTGAGCGGGTGAACCGGGAACTGCCAGTGGCTGCCCAGGTGAGGGTGAATCCCTGGCATTCCCGATGTCCAGTGTCGCCACAGCTTTGCTCCAGCCCCGGGACTCTGGAAAAAGTTATCCCGAGAACCCTGTCTCTGCCAGTATTCCTGATCCTGACTCCTGGGCACACCCCAAAGCTGGGCTCTGGCTAGCTCTGTACAACAGAAAGATGCTGGATCCTGTTGTGTTCATACCCTCTCTCTTGCAAGTTGTCTGCTGTGGCATCAGCAAGCAGAATAAATGACGTCGTGTTGGCAAAACACAACAACAATAATATAGGGCTGAAGAAATATCTCAGTGGTTAAGAACGTAAGTTGTCTTTCCAGAGGGCAGGGGTATACTTCCCAGCACCCACATGACAGCTCACGACTGACTGTGACTTCCAAAGGGATCCAACATTCTCTTCTGGTCCCTGGGGGTACCAGACACTCATGTTGCACACATACATACATTCAAGCAAAACACTCTTACACATAAAAATTAATTAATTTAAAATAATAATCGTGATAGATTAGGTTACATGTGATATCTGGTTTATATTACTTTTGCCTGCTTCTTTTTACTTTTCCAGTGTATTTGCATCTCTTACTTACTATTTATTTATTTTCTTTCTATCAAACGGTTGTTGCTCTAGGCTGACAACCTTGGAAGGGTTCCCATTCATCACAATTCCATTCCCGCGGCATGCAGGAAGTTGGGCCTGGGACTGTTAGAAAAGGTTCTATCTAATCCAGGCAAAAAATGAGGAGGATCTATCTACCTGATGGCCCACGGCAGGGTGCGGCTGGCATAAGGAGCTGAGGGCTGGTCATGGGAGGCTGAAGCTAAGACAGTTGAGTTAGTGGAGGAGAATGGCAAACTTTTGCACTTGCAGTGTTTTGATCAAGTACATAAATTTAAGTGAAGAAAGTGAATAAATTAAAAAACATAATAGTAAGTCTGTAAACAAATAAATGAGGTGATTGAAGTTTGCATTTACAATGTGTCTGTTTACTCAAGATTCTTTGAATAATGTTGGTGAGAAAGGCATCCCAGTAGGGGAGAGGGAGGCGGGCATCGCGTCTGTACTCAGCCGGAAGTACCTTGGGTCCATGGCACATTGAGTGACCCTGTAAAATGGCGGGTCCTGGCACACCGGTTGAGCCCACGCTGGGGAAGCCTGCTTTCTCCATCTTTACAGAAATCTTGTTCACCAACATCAGTGAAATGGATAGGCTAAGAGCTTAAACATACAGCCTAAAATCGGCGGGACCTTTCCCGACCTTGCCCACGCCCTCCCGTTATAGCAAGCTTTAGGTAGACTGATTAAAGTGTCTAGTAAGCATGAACCAAAGCAACTGGACCTCTCTCTGATGCAACATCCTGCTTCCTCTATAAAAGCCCTGCTTCTTTCAAAATAAAGTAGATCTGCACCACGGAGCAGTTTCTCCAGAGTCTGAGCTTCTTGGCCTCATGATTCTGTCATCACCCTACAAAAAGACCACAGAATAAAAGCACTTGTATATAGTAATGTGCTGGCTCTTGTCAGCTCCAAAGGAAAGGAGCATATATCCAAAGATGAGCTGAATCTGGCCTACAGGAGGATTTCTGGGGGTTAGATAAAAGCCAGTATTCCTCAGGAACTTGTGAAACCAGTTCCCATCTGCCCAAAGGACTCATTTTCCTTACCTCTGTCAGAAGGGACATCTAGCAACCCATGGCACCTATCAGCAGATCAAAGAGCACACCAGCCTCCATCCTCCCTGGGTACCACAAGTACCAGCACACATTCCAGAGTCCACACCAGCGTCCTAGCCCTTCTTGTCTTCTCCTCTCCCTAACTCCCTCCAGCTCACAGGCTTCCTTCCCCAGCCACTCATCCTTCTTATAGCCAGGCTAGTCTCACTCTTCTCTGTGCCTTGCTATTCTCCTCTCTCTTGCAGATAGTCCTGGCCATGTCCAGTCTGCTGGCCGTGGTCAGTCCACTTCTTTTTCTCTCTCCTCTGAACTCTTCTAGATGCCTCTAGCTGTTCTTTCTCTCTCAAACCTACAATAAAAACCTTAACTGTATCATGGAGCAGTTCTTTTTTTTTTTTACAGTACTCCTCACATATATCTAGTGCCCAAACCCTTGCATATGGCTCTTGCTATGAATCCTTAACTTTCCTATTTCCTAGTAAATATTAAATATAGCAGAGGGACTGGAGAGATGGATCCGTGGTTAAGAGCGCTGGATGCTTTTGTAGAGGACCCGTGTTCAATTCCCAGCACTCACATGACAGCTCACAACAATCTGTTATTCCAGTCTCAGGGGATCTGATCCTCTCTGGCTTCCACGAGTACTGCATACACTTGGTGCATACACATACATGCAGGCAAACACTCATACATATACAATAAAAAGAAATAGATGATAGATAGATAAATAAGTACATAGCTTTAACAGAAAGGAGTCCTTCCTTTCTTCCTTCCTTCCTTCCTTCCTTCCTTCCTTCCTTCTTCCTTTCTTTTTCTATCACATTAGGCATCAGGAAATACATAATCAAGGGTCATTCAAGGCAGGGGAGAAGCTAACTTCCCTGCCCCACACTGTTCCTTCTCTGAAGACCCAGACCTAACACTGTCATGTTCTTGTGAATGAGAATTCCTGGAAAGAATCCGTGTCTGCAAAGACTGATCGACTGATTAAAACTGAAGTGGGTGGAGAGGCTGCAATGCTACGCACCTTATCTCGGGCTAGCTTTAGCCCTCTGAACAACCTTTCCTTGTCTACCTTCTGTACCAGAACTATCTAACAAACTAACTATCCTGTGACTAATAGATAAAGCCTCTTTGAAATCTATTAACTTGTACACTATTAGCTCCCACCAACTCCAAAGCTAAGAATGTCATCAGGTTGCATCTGAGCCCTCTAGAAAAGTTTCCTCCACCTTGCTGTAAACAGCTCCATAATGGACCTACCAATGTATTTTAAACTTGCCTAGATTGATGACTTTTTTTCAGTAGAACTATGAAACTGCTTCCACTATGGAATGTGGAATTTAGGGGTAACCTAAATTTGTGTTCCTGGGCCATGGTCACTTGAAATTGCTCCAGAATAAATTGTCTCTTATTCCCTTTGAGGTGAGAACTGTGTTTTAACTTCCACATTTTTACACTAACTTCCTACTGATGCTTGATCAAAGTGCCACCACTTAGGATCCATGAAGAGCTGGCTTTCTGGATATCTCTGGCAGCCTCAGAAGACCCAAGTTTCATCACTATGGAAGGATGTTCAAGAATTTTCTGTTTCCAGGCAGCGGTGGTGGTGCATTCAAGAGGCTAGCTGATCTTTTAAAAGTCTCTCCCCCACCTCTCTCTCTCTCTCTCTCTCTCTCTCTCTCTTTCTCTCTCTCTCTGTCTTTCACACACACACACACACACACACACACACACACAACCCCAATAAAGAAAAAAGAAGCCATGAATTCAAAAGCGGGCAAGAGAGGTATATGGAAGTGTTTGGAGGGAGATAAGGGAAGTGATGTAATTGTAACCATAAAATATGTTTTTAAAAAACCATTTCTTTCACTGATACTTTGCTCTTGTTTTTGTCTTTAGTTTCTGATTGTATCTTTATTATTTCCTATTATTATTATTATTTCCTGGCTTTGCATTTGTATTATTATTTTTTCTGGATTCTTACAAAAGAGCTTAGATTATCAATTTGAGACGTGACACTTTTCTAATCATGCATTTGCTGATATAAAATTGTCTTTTACTGACATTTAGTTGTGTCCCACAAAAATTGAACACTGTATTTTGCTTTTTACTTAATTCAAAGTGTTATTTTTTTGCTTTCCTTTGAGATTTTCTTTGATTTTTGTTTTATTTGCAAATACATTATTTAGTTCCAAATATTGCTTGGAGATTTCCATTATTATTATTATTATTATTATTATTATTATTATTATTATTATTACAGACAGGGTCTTCCTATGTAGCTATGGCTGGCCCTGGAACTCGATATGTAGACCAGGCTAGCCTCAAACTGAGTTCCACTTGCCTTTGCCTCTGGAGTGCTAGGATTAAATGCATGCACCAATTTGCCCTGTATTACTAATTCTTATTATTGTCTATCTTTGAGTCTGAACTTTTTTAATGATCAGAAAAGACAACCATGTATGATTCCAGTTATTTGCAGTTTTGTGGTGGTTTGATTTCTGACCCAGTTCTGGTCTGCCTTGGTACAGTTTGTGATGACCCAATTGTGGTCTGTCTCGATGACGTTTGTGGTGGTGACACAGCTATGTCTTGGTACATGTTCTGTAGACACTTGAAGAAGATGTATTGCTGTGTTCTGGTTTCCTGGGACTGGTTACTGATGGTCGTGAGCTACCATGTGGGTGCTGGGAACCAAACTCTCCTCCCTCCCTCCCCTTCTACACACCCACCGATCACTGTTGTTCAGATTAGGTAATTACAGTTGCTCCAGCAATAAGCAATCTATTGATTCTTCTTTTTAGCCCACCCTTCCACCGTGGCGCATGAAGTTCCAGCTGGAGTGGTTGCTATTATTAGCACCAACACTTTCTGCTATTATTAGCACCAACACTTTCACTTGCTGCCCCCCCTCCTCTTCCACCTCTTCTCCCTGTTTACTTGGACTCTTTCCTTTTTTCCTCCTTCCTCATTCCTCCTTCTTTCCTTCATCCCTCCATGATTTCCTGTCTCTTTTTTAGGCTATTTGCCACAAGCACGTGTGCAACCTCAGTTTCGTGGTGGCTGACACCACCTTGTCAGAGGAAAGAGAAGAACACCACTCGCCTTCCCTGCCTAACCTGCCAGGTGGGGTTAAGAGTTCAAATTTCTCACTCTGCCTCCACGACACTTGGGGCGAGGTATTCCTCATTCCAGCTGGGTGGCCTTGCCAGTTATATTCCCTTGCTAGGTCACTTCCCTGCTTGGTAGGCAGATAAGTGGCTTGTTTAAGTTCTCCGTGTGGTCCCCAGTGTGTGTGTGTTTGTGTGTGTGAATTTGTGTCCCCTCAATAATTGGTTTTGCAGTTTTGTTTTACTTAATTATAGAATTTTATTTTGGCTTTAATACATGTCTTAGTCAGTGTTTAATTGTTGTGAAGAAACACCATGCCCATGGCAACTCTTGTTAAAGAAAGCATTTAACTGGAGCTGGCTTGCCGCTTCAGAGGCTTAGTCCATTATCATCATGGCAGGAAGCATGACGGCATGCAGGCAGACATGGTGCTGGAGAAGTAGCTGAGAGTTCTATATCTGGATCCGCAGGCAGCAGGAAGAGAAAATCATTGGGCTTGGCTTGGGCACTGAAACTTCAAAGCCCACCCCTAATGACATATTTCCTCCAAAAAGACCCACACCGACTCCAACAAGGCCACACCTCCTAATCTTTCTCAACTAGTGCCACTCTCTGATGACTAAGCATTCAAAATATTAGCCTATGGTGAGTCATTCTTATTCAAGCCACCACAATATGTGTAAAATGCTATAAAGAACGAAATGAGCAGTTTAATGTTTACATGTCTGTAGCAGTATGTACAATCTCTTACCCTCAATTTAGGGAAGGAGAAAGGAAAGATAGAAATCTTCATCACTTTTGCAAGCGGCCTTAATACAGAAAGAGAGAAAGATAGAAATCTCCACACCCTCCTTTTAGGCTGTCCTAAGCTCGAATCTCTCCAACCTTTGTTCTTTTAGGAATTATCACACTAACTACAGGCAACCCAACCAATGAACCATCAACCAACTCCCACCCTGACTCTCGGGCCGTTAGATCTTTTATGTCCTAAGCCGAAAGTTCTCATAAATCCATGTGGCACACAATCCCAAAGACAAGCTATAGGTGCCAGAATGACTGCACCTAACCAAATCACAGCCACCTGCATCAAGCAGTCCAAATCCAACTGGTGAAGAACTACACCACAGCTAGGGTGGGAACACAAACCTAATCCAATCACCATTTAAAATTTTTAAAGAATCCAAAATAATAAAAATTTTTTTCCAAGTGTTCCTCTACACGTCTATTTAAATGAATTATTATTATTTTAAAATATTCTATTTTTTTATTCTTAATTATGTGTATCTGTATGTGCGTGTGAGAGCAGTTCCTGAAGATACCAGGAAAGGGTGTCAGATCCCCAGGTCCCGGGCTTACAGGTGCATGTGAGTCACCCTCGTGGTCTTTGTAACCACTGTGGCCAGCAGAGTAATAATCCAAGGGAGACATGCTACTTAGACAACACTACTAAGCAGCTCAGTGTGTTAAATAAGTGTCGGTTTAACCTGCGCAGTCTATTTTAATATGTACGCAAAGCACAATTTGGTGAAAATGTTCCTGGTGATGGTTAACTCAATCCTGTGGCCGTAATGAAGCACGAGATAAGCTAAATCAATATCAGATGTGACTAATCAGCTCTGTGTACTTGTGATCCCTTCCATTAAGATGAGTTTTAAGACTGAGAAAAATAAACTTATGATAAAAGTCTGGGGGAGGATCTGATGTGGTCTCTACCGTACAGATAGCACAAAAGTCACCAGGCTACAAACTGCCAGCTCCCAGCATTCCGGGTGAATAACAGGTTATGCACACCTTCTTTTGAAGGAACAACTCTGTGTTTGACATTCTAGGTTTCCCTAGTGCTCATCTGTAAGCACAGAGAACTCTGTGTCCCGTACACCACTGCATGTGGGTGCTGGACAACAAATTTGGGTTCTTTGCAAGAACCCTAACTGCTCTTAACCTCTGAGCCCTCTCTCCAACCACCTGTTTAAATGAATTATAGTGGAAATGTTTTATTTAAAAGGGCTTGAGGCATTTGAGAGGCTAAGGCAGGGGGATTGAAGTTCAGGGCTTCAAATGTCTCAAAATGAAAATCAATACAGGTGAAAAGGCTTGAGAACTCTGGCAGGAGTGCCCACCTGGCCTAATGGCCGCATCATGAGCCTGGGAGCGTCCGCACTTCCTGTGGGTTCTCTAGTCTACATGGAAAGACAGAAGGAGCAGGAACCCCAACCCTACAGTGAATGTTCAGCCCAGCAGCCCAAAGTGGGTTTCTTCTTCTTCTTTTCTTAAAGATCTTTTCCTTTTTTTTTCCCTTAAAGATTTATTTTGTGTGTGTGTGTGTGTTCACATGCACTATATGTATTCAGGTGTTCACAGAGATGAAGAATGTAAAGGCTGGAAGGTTAGGGATAGAGTCAATACGGACATTTGGAATGATTTTTTTTTTGGAAACAGTCTCATATCCTAGTTTGTTCTCAAATTCTCTATTGTAGTCAAGGATAACCTTAAACTTTGTTTCCTCTAGCCTCCACTTCTAAGTGCTGGAATTACAAACATGTGGCATGTTTATGCAGTGCTGAGAATTGAAATTAATGCTTTTTGTATGCTAAGCAAGCACTCTTCCAATTGTGCTTCCAACTGAGAACTATAGGTTCTCAACCCCTGCATGTTTATTTTTACTATCCAGCCTCTATCTATCTATCCATCCATCTATCATCTATCTATCCATCCATCTATCATCTGTCTATCTATCCATCCATCTATCATCTGTCATCTATCTATCCATCCATCATCTGTCTGCCTATCTATCATCTATCTATCTATCTATACATCTATCTATCCATCATCTATCTATCATCTATCTATCTATCATCTGTCTATCTATGTATCTATCTATACATCTATCATCTATCTATCTATCATCTATCTATCAACTATCTATCTATCTATATATCTATCATCTATCTATCTATATATCTATCTATCATCTGTCTATCTATCTATCCATCTATCTATCATCTGTCTATCTATCTATCTATCTATCTATCTATCTATCTATCTATCTATCTATCTATCCTAGGCATCTTACATGTTAGGCTATTTTTCTACCACTAAGCTATATCTCCAGTTCTTAAAAATACATTTTTTTTTACGTGTGGTGTATATGTGTGGGCACACATGTGCCATGATATCTGTGTGGAGGTCAGAGGACAACTTATAGGCATCAGTTCTCTCCTTCTACCTTGTAGATCCTGGGCACGGGACTCAGGTCAGCTGTGGGCCTTGAAAACAAGTGCCTTTACTTGGTGAGCCAGTTCATCAATCCCTCCAGAGCTTTTTTTTTGAGACACAGTTCACTAGGTAGCCCAGGCTGACCTGAAACTCATGATTCTCATAGATTCTGATTCCCAAGTGTTGGGGTTATAGGAGTGTACTACCAATCTCAGTTATATGATGCCTTCGTAAACATACTTTATGTACCATACTTTGTATTTCTTTGTAATTATTTATCTACTAATTATTATATTTTAAATATATTTTTTAAGATATTTGCTTCCACAGCCGGCAAATTTTTATTTTGTGTGTACCAATGTTTTGCCTGCATGGATGCTTTGCCTGCATGGATGCTTGCGTGCCACACGTATGTAGTACCTAAAAACGCCAGAAGAGGGCACCATACCCACTGGAACTGGAGTTATAGATGATTGTGAGCCACCACGAACTATGCTGAGAATCAAACCTGGGTCCTCTGGAACAGCATCCAGTGCTCTTAACTGCTTAGCCATTTTCCCAGCTTAGCAACTGCTCTTGGTAGTATGATCAATAGCTTTGTGTCTAACATTCTTTGTGTCTAACATTCTAACATTTTTTCCTTCCATGTATTGAGTTCCAAAGAAGTAACTACTTTTGATACAGAATGGAAAGAGGCAGACAGCACATAATCGCACGAGGTCATCTTCGCATAGGAAGAGATTCTCTGTACAAGACTGATAAGATCTGTATTATTGTCATTGTTATCATTTATTCATTCAGTGAACACATGGTCAGACGATGGGAAGAATCCTTAGGTGAAAGGCCACAAAAGGGAGGCAGAGACTTCAAACAGGAATGCAAGACGCTCCAAATACAAACACTACTTTATCTACAAACCTTTCAGGTGGATTCTGTATGTTTCTTATGCACCATGTGGAATTCACATATGGGTTAAAAAGAGGTATTTTCTTCTCTCAAGAAACAAAACTTATGCCAACATAATATTTAGCATTTAAATATATGAAATTTTGTAGATCTCATAACAATACCCCACAAGAAGGAAGAGCATGGGCTCCAAAAAAATTGATACAGATGCCTATACTGTACCTCAACTATATTAACAATTAGAAGGTAGTAATAGTGACCGAGCTTTGACTTTGGAGGCAAGGGGAGAAATCTGAAATCCATGACTATATTCCTCCATTTGTTTGAGTTATGGCAGCCTATCTTTTGTATTCTCTTTTTATGTAAGAAATAATGAAATAATAAATAATAATAATTACATATATTTGTATACACACAGGCACATGTATGCTATATGTGTGTGTATTTAAGTGTGCATGTGCTACTCAATGATGTCAGAAGACAACCTCAGGTTTCAGTCTTGCCTTTGCCCTTGAGACAGGGTCTGTTATTGTGTACATAACGTGTACAACTGTGTACATCAGTTTGCTCTTGAGCTTTTAGAGATTCCCCTGTCTCTGTCTCCCCCCCACCCCATTTCCATTTTGTCACAGGAATGTTGGGATTACAGATGCCTGTGTAACTGCATCCAGCTTATATGTTGGATCTAATTCAGGTCAAGAAGCTTACACACAATGCTTGACATACTGAGCCATTTCCCTAGCCTCAATATTAAACATAGTTTTTAAACACCAAACACATTTGAGTTCACTTTTCAGTTTTCACATTTTTCCCATTGATGGAGTTGAAGTTCTCTGTTGGCCTCTCTTTCTCTCTTTTTATCAATGCCCCGCTGAGAATAGTGGTCCTTTCTGTCCTGCATGATCTGTGGTGGGTATATCATGGCAACACCTCCTTGAGCTGCTTGATTGCCAGCAGAATGAATGCTTTCTTCAGGAAACCATCCCAATTACTGTCAAGCTATTTGGATCTAGACGTCTTGCTGACAGGAATGTGCTCTCTTGTTTTCTTGGGAATTAATATTTTTCACTCTTAACTTTAAGCTTTATGAAGGAGACATCAGGAAGTCTATTACTTAAGTTTCATTTTGATTCCGTTGAGAGTACGAGACACAAGGGTCATCCAGGGGCAGCAGTCCATGTGACTGGAAATCAGTTCTAAGTATCATAGTATCAGGTGGTGCTGTCCTTTAAAGGCAAAAGTGATTATCTTTTCCAAGATAGTCAATATGATAAGCTTCCAAGTCTACACACACACACATAATTACTGCAGTATCCTAGCTATAACTTGCTCTCTCTGCACATACACACTGCACAATTTTTTTTGTGTTTTTTTTTTTGTACAGTTTTAGAGGATCCAGCCTCCTCTCCCTCAGAGCACCTGCATGGCAGGAAAAATAAGCACTGGAAAGGACTAAGGCAGGGGAGGGAAAGGGAGGTCCACTCAGAGTGAAGCTCATCATACTTAAGGTCTTCCTTCCCTGGTGGGAGATGATTTAGAGGCACAAGTCATTAGTTTGATTCTGTGTTCTCCTCCCATTCCCTGCCCCTTCCTAATTACATGACTTTAGGCAAGTTCTTTAAAGTGCTCTTAGCTCTTTCCCAGCTAATGGAATCTTGCCAGGTGACTTCTCAGATCATTACAAAGATCACAGGAGAAATCACAGGAAGGCAGTACTTTTAAGTCTGGAGCAGGTGTTAGGGAGGAGTCTTACTGCACACGTCATCCTGAGTTTCATCTTCAGGCTGCCCGATTCATCACTTCCGTCTCAGCCCCACACTCATCTCCTCTGTGAAGGCCCCCTTCCTCATCACTCTCTTTCATCACCCCAATTTATTTCAGTCAAGACCCCTCCTCTCACATTGCTTATTGTTTTTCTCCCTATATAAAGTCTCTGTTGTGGAGGCCAGAGGTTGAGTGTCTTTCTCAATTGTTGTCTACCTATTATTTGAGACAAGGACTCTCATTGAACCTGGAGCTGGCCTTTGGGGATAGACTGGCTGGCTAACAAGTGATGTGCTTTGTTTCTAACTCTAGCTCTGGATTACAGTGGAGAGCAACCTCCTCACCCCCTACCCCCCCAACCTCCCACCTCTGCCTCATGTGGGTTCTAGGTGACCAACTTGTGCTTGCTTGGCAAGCATTATACAAGTTAATCTATCTCCCCATCCCCAAAGCTTTTGGAGGGCAGAGCTCAATCCTGTATTCCCAGGGACAATTCATGAACACTGCAGTTCTGTCTGGTGTTGCTCTCCCTCTGATAGTCACATCCCAGCCCTGGCCGGCCTGTAACCGGCTATGTAGACCAGAATGTACTTGAAAGCATAGAAATGGGCTTGCCTTTGCCTCCCAAGTGCTAGAATTAAATGCCAATCTGACAGTATAGTATCGATGAGTCTAGATCACAGCAGCCAAGAGCCAAGACTCCGGTTATTGACAGCTTCACTTGAAGGCAGGAATCAAACCCAGGGCCTTGTGCTTGATGTGCAAACATTGTACCGCTGAGCTACAGCTACAGCCTTTTAAGGTCAGCTTCTCAATTAGTTAGCCAGAAGACAATGGGCAAGTTCTGCTTCCATGTCTAAGTACTTCACAGTATTTAATACAAGTGAATAACTTGTAGTTACTTGTTTCTACTCTTCAACGAGTTAAGTGTTGATACACTACTAATATACGTGACCCTACGCTATGCTCTGCTGCCTCAGTCTTGCCAGTAAAACGACCAATTCTTTCATTACCCTAGGGCACAGCATCATCCGGTTCGCCCGCAGGGGCTAAGCGGAAGTGGAGGTCGGTTCCTAGTTCCGACGGGGCTCCCAGCCACCCACAGGTGCCACTGCTCCGGTCTCTCCCGGCTGGGGACGTACGAGCCTTTTCTGGACGATTCTCTTGGGATGGGAAGCCGGGACATAAAGAGACCCTACGCCGTGTCGGTGTGGATAAGGGACGCCCCCTGGAACTCGGGCCGCAGGACGGCGCGCTCGGACTCCAGCCTTCGGCTTTGAGACCGCGGAAGGGAGGTGGGAACTGGTGGCTGTGGGCAGCAGAGGGCAGAGGCGGCGAGGGGCGGGGCCCGGGCGAGGGGCGGGGCCCGGGCGAGGGGCGGGGCCCGGGCGAGGGGCGGGGCCAGCGCTCGCCAGACCCGGGCTCCGCAGTGCCGACGCAGTGCTGACTTGGACTGTCTCAGCGCGTGCTCCAGCTAGGTAAGGACCCAGGGACTCTGTGCGGGGAGGACCGGACGGGGTGCGCGCAGAGGTGGCCTCCACATGCTGAAGACTGACTTAGTGGGATCGGAAAGGATTTTCTACCTCTCTCATGGAAGTGAGAGCGGTTTGTCCGCCTCAGACGAGGGACTCATTCCCTTTGGGCCAGGAAGACGGGACAGGTGCGCGCCCCTTATGGACGCGCCTCCCCCAGTGGCCGCAGCCTCTCTCCGGCTTCCAGACCTGAGCTCCCTTTGACTTCATTTCTGAGCCGAAACCACTCGCGGTTGAATTCCCTTCCTAGTTGAGCTGCAGGCTGATTTTCTCGTCTCTGCGTGTTCCGCGGGAAAGTTAGAATCCACGAAGATGATCCACAGTTGACTGTGCCCGAGCGCCTCACTCCTTCAGTGCACTTATTTTTCTTCCGGCACGTAGTATAATCTTCCCTGGATCTTAAATTTCTTAATTTTTTTTTTCCCATTGGTGAATAACAGATACGTTTCTGTATACCAGGTTCCATTTCTGGCCAATCTTTGGAAACTGGAATACTTGGTTAGAAGACTTTATCTATCTCAATGTTAAATTGGAACAACAGGATGGCTGGTGGTTACATGGGTTTGAAGGCTATCCAGAATAGTTGTATGTTTTAAGTGTGTGCCTTACATTTTTCCAGTGAGTGCCCATTTTCCTCTTAGGAAACTCTGACAACCTATTCCCTTCTAGATAATTCTCTTTTACAGAGCTGGGAGTGGTAGGAGGAAGCATCAACTTGTCAGCAAGTCTCCCAAGTATGTTTTGGGATTTTAATAGATTAATTATGAGACTTGTGGCTCTTCCGTCTGCAGGACTCAAATGTAATATGGAATAGCTTGATTTCTATGTGGGGGGGGGCAGGGAAAAATGTGTCGAAACTTACACATGAAGTATTTGAAAACATTCTTCTTGTTCAGTTACATTTTCATTGTTTAAGAAAGGCTTGCCCATTCACCATCCTCTTCGTAATCTGGTCACTGTTCCTATTCTTGCCAACTCAGGGTGCTTCCTATAGTGTGTTTATGTTAATCACCCTCATTCTTCCCATAAGGGTGTGTGCACTTTGGCTGGTGGAACTGTGTGGGACAAGTATTGTAAACACATGCAAATCAATGCTGCACTCTAGTTGGCAATACCTTTGCCCTGCACGGATCTTTGGCCTAGAATTTTCCTCTCTTCCCAAATAGGAAAAAATCTAGAGTGTGAATGTGTGTTTTAGCATTGCCAAACCATTTCCTTACTTTATTCAACATTAAGGTGGTCTTGTTTTCAAATTTGGGCAGGGGCTGTGCTTTATCAAACTCGTACTCCTCAGTAGATGATAACCTTTATCCCTATAGTTGATCCTTAAAGGAGAATGGAGAGACTCTGGGCAGTTCCTGGCCCATTTGTATACTTGAAGAATGACTGGCTTCTTCACCTTCCTCCAGGCACCCAGGGTGCTGGGATCTTGGTCCTTGGACCTCTAACCACACCTCTGCCTACAGGTTCTCCAGGCTGCCTTGGTTGATGCCTCCTTTCCTTGCCCTGCTAGATTTTGGCATCTACCTCACCCCTCCCTGGGTCTCCACTCCTATCCGAGGAAAATCGTTTGTTGACTCTAGCATTGGTATCGTATCACATTGATATTTCCCACCTAGTGCTGACTCCCTGTGGATGCTCAGTGAGTGTCTGTTGATGACACTGCCCCCCCCCCCCCTTCAGAGCCCAGTTAACAGCAGGTGAAGCAGAGTCTTTGAAGTTGAACACATACCAACAGTTTTGGTTGGAACAGGGCCCTAAATGGGGCATCCAAGTCTATAAGAAAGGGATGGAGTTGGCTTCTGATCACTGGCCGGGGGAAATTATCCTGCTTCATGGGGATAAATTATTAGATTTGTTGGAAAAAACAACCACCACAAGCAACATAGAGAAGAGGGTGTAGACATTGTCTGTACCTCCATGTTTGCCTCCACCTAGGCCTGCCTTTTTATCTCTGCCTGGGTCAGCCAGTCCTTCCTTGGGTTGGATCGTAACCACTAATTTCTTTTGCATGTTTGACTGCTCAGAGCTCAGCTGACCAAAACTACTATGAAGCAGAGGTCGAAAATTGCATTTCCTTTTTAGAGGAAAAAAAGAAGGAATTTAAGAAAACAGAGCAAAACAAAAGCAAAACCCCGCAAACAAATGGGTTGCTATTGGGGAAACAGAAGGAGCAAGCAAATGTTAATGTAGATATATGTAGGCACAGAATTTGGCTCAGAGATGGCTAGATCAGTATACGCTACAATATGATTGGCTAGGCCAGTGTTCACAGCTAAGCCGAGCAGGAATTTTTGTGTTCCTTGGAATTGATAATTGCTTGACTTGTGTGTGTCTTTAACATTATCATCATTGCTGTTATTACCGAGACAGGGTCTTACTATGAAGTTCATGCCAGCCTAGAGTTCACTGTGTAACCCAGGCTGGCTTAAAGCCCACTATTCTTCTGCTTTAACCCCATGAGTGCTGGCATTTACAGGTGTGTCAGCATATCTGGTTCTAATCATGTTTTTAGCATTTTAAATTTAAAAGCTCTTTTTCCCCCCTCTGAGTAAATATACATGTGTGTTTATATATTTGTGTGTGTGTGTGTGTGAGAGAGAGAGAGAGAGAGAGAGAGAGAGATTTTTATATCTATATACTTCTCTTTTTTATCTTTTGGTTCCAAGGTCTTATCTCCCTGGGGAATCTAATGACTTTTTTTTTTTGGCTAGAAGTGTGTCTCCCCCCCACCCCCACCCCTCAGTTTGCAGAAGTGTACTGAAAACAGGCAGTGTGTTCTGACAATCCGGCTGGGCCTCCTGTCTCAGGGTGATCTCTGACACTTGCTGGTCTCCTGAGAGTGATCAGAGAGGGTTCTTCTGGTTTTTCTAGAGGCAGAGGAGTGCCTGGCTGCCAGTGATCTGCAAGCGCAGGGGAGATGAGAATGGATGTCTCAGAGACTCGGAACTCTTTCATGCTGCTTGTCCAAACTTGACCTGAAAGTAGAGAAGGGGCAAGCAGTCACTTAACTTCTCCAAGTGGTTGGAGAGACGTCCGATGGTCCAGCTGACTTTTTCTTTTATAGTGTTAGGGATTGAACCCAGAGCCCTGAGCGTGTTAGATGAACTCCACCTCATCCTCACTGAATCCAGTTTTCTAAGGAGACTCTAGTTACTAACTTACTCATCTAAGAAGTATATATCTCATCATTATCTTCTGCTCATCCTATAGAATGTGTCTAGTGTTAACTCTTCTCTGTGTCTTTGCTGATTTATACATCAAAGGAAAATTTGCTTTCTCTGTCATTTGATTTTCCTGGGATTTCAGCGGGGAAAGAAAGCGGAGGTTTTTCTTTCTCCTGCCTTTAGTGCAGGAATTTCCTCAGCAGTCCCTACCCAGACTCCAGAGGCTGGGTCAGGGTGGTGCTATCAGTCTCCATGCCTGTACAAGTTCGTGTTTTCTAACCAGCTTGGCCCAGAGAGACTCACTAGACAGACCTCAGATACCTTGTTTTCTCTAGTCCACTACAAGTGGATCAAAGTTGTTGTAGGAAGCCAAGTCTGTGTGTAGGCCAGGCTTAGAGCTGTGGGCTGTTTGAAGCTTACTGGTATTTGAGCTTTGGTCCTCTTTCTCCAGTCTGGGTTTTCTTTGAGGACTCCATCTGCCGCTTGGGCCACTGTATGTCTTACCTGTGGGTAAAGCTCAGCTTTTTTATGTGTGTCTAACATTTCAATCTGAAGGACGGTCTGTGTGTTATTGCTGGCTGTGTGGCCTCAGGAGCAGATATGATCTCTCTGGAGCTCAGCGGCCTTCCCAGAATCCTCTCTCCCTGTTCTCAAGTGCTGCCCTTCTTGGAATGTGTACCAAGTTCCTGTTTTGGGATGGCTGAACAAGGGTATTGATTTACCCTGCCCATAGCAACTTTCCAGGCTGCAACTTAGCAGCTGAGTCATCACTAAAGTTCTCTTCTTGAATCCTGACCTCCAGCATTTTCTTCCAAGAGCCTCATGGCATAAGTGTTCTCAGTGGTGACACATAGAGGAACATCCTCAAGCACCAGCCTCCACGGAAGCAGGAAGAGCGTTCTGCCCCAGACATTTTGCCTGCAGGCTGGGCAAAGCTCTGTACTCTCGGATGACGGGTGTGCCCAGGGAACAGGGGGAGCACAAGCAGTGGGCATGGCTGCAAAGGAGTCAGCACTGTGGTGGCTGAGAGTAAAGGACCAATACCAGAAAAGAGCCACATTGCTGCTCCCCAGGGGGTGCCCACATGAATGAATGCCTGACTGGGAGAAGCCTACACACATGTTGTTCTTCATCATCGTCATTGTCTTGTCATCATGATAGAATCTTTCTGTGTAGCCCAGATTGGCTTTAGACTTGTGATTCTCCTTTCTTAACCGTAGGAGTGTTGGGATTACAGGTGTGTACTACCATGCCTACTGGCCCTTTTTCCCAAAGGGAATGTGTGTGTGTGTGTGTGTGTTATCTATTTGTCTATCTATCTGTCCATCCACCCATCTAGTATCTACCTTTTGTTTTGAGACAGGGTCTTTCTATGTAGCCCTGGCTATCCGAGAACTTACTATGTAGACTAGGCTGGCCTCGAACTCATAGAGATCCTTTTGCCTCTACCTTCCAAGTGCCAGGATCAAAGGTGTGCACCTCCACGCTAGACTCTTCATCAGAGAGACATGGTCTTCCTATAGTACACACTGCCTTGGAATTCACCTGGTGCAGCCTGGATCAACTTCATACACATCTGATTCTCATGCCTAAAAAGAAACATTGGGCGCCATCAAAGCCCCTTTTGCATGTTGTTCACTGTCTTCTCCACTGCCTTACGCACAGCCCATGAGCTGGTTTCCCAGGCGTACTATATATACTCTTCTAGGGAAGCACAATATTAAAAAAAAACTCTTGAATGATTCCCCCAGATGATTGTAGACACTCTGCAGTTAAAAAAGATTTTGTCATAATTAGCCATGGTCTGTCCAGTTGTCTAAAGTCACTATATGCCTGACTTTGGTTTCACTTTGGTTGCATAGATGGAAGTTTAGAGTATTTGTGTTTTTCCAAGTGTATTAGAAATATTCCTCATGGAAACATGCTGTTATGGTTCACATTTTCCATATATGCTTTTCTTTAGTGTGGTGTCAGCCAATCATTGTCATAGCTTTTGTGGTAAAGATAGATGACCTGGGGTTGAGGGGGTGGGGGTACATGTGGTAAGTTGGTCTCTGGTGAAGGAGGAAGGCCTTTAGATTTCAGCAGTGGGTATACAATTTCCTTTTGTAATGAGATCATTCACTTCCAAGGGTAAGTACGTTTGACATGCTTAGCTACATTTATCAAAATTACCGAGTATCAAAGTGACAGACTTTAAATCCCCATCCATTGTATGAGATCCACTGCAGATTTCTGTTAGATATCCCACTCCCTTCTAACCTGATTCAGTGGTTAACAGCTTTGCCTCTTCCCCCTTACCCCTGTCCGGAGTCCTAACAGGGCATCTGGTTTGATTTCTTTAGAGACCCCCACTTCCTCATGTGGTTGCCAATATTAGTTTTCAGCCACAACGTGTGACATCTCCCTGGGAGCTGGACCAAAAAAGAACTGCACCTTTTTTCTTTTTCTTTTTCTTACATAAAAATGATGCCAGGGTCCTGTGCTTTATTTTTTTCCCCTTTGGGTTATTTTTCTTAATAACACCCTGATGAAGGGCTTATAATTTCTTTTAACTACTACCAGAAGAGCACAAGCTCACCAGTTTTATAAGGGCATCTCAACCTGTTTTCCTCCTTTTGGTCCACTGGGGTTGACAGCATCTCCTGTGTGCAGGTAGAGTAGGTTTAGCCAGAACGCTTGAGGCCATGTATGCAGTTGTTGGGTCTTAGGTCAGACGACGCAGTCAGGAGAACTGCAGGGCTGTGTGTGGTGGCCCATGCCTTTAATCCTAGCACCTGAGAGGCAGAGGTACGGGGATCTCTGGGAGGTCTACATAGAGAGTTCCAGGACAGCCAGGGTGCTACAAAAGTAGTAATGGGTTCTATGTCCTTGCCTAGTGCTGGTTTTTGTTGAGCATAGTGTTTGTTTAGACTTCTGGTAGGACGTATTCAAGGCGTCAGTAATAAAAGGTGGAGAGGTTTTGACAGCAACTTTAACTCTCTTTGCCCTTTGTTCTGGGCCAGGCAGGCCTCTTTACAGGTACTTCCCATTCATTCCCCCATACTGGGTAAGTTAGCAGGGCTCAGTAAAGCATGCAGGTTCCCAGGGGCAGCCCAGTTTACAATAAAGAACTAGGGCAAAGCCAATTCATGCCTAGATCTCTCTCTCAACATTTTTTTTTTTCTGCTATCTTGTTCCCATGTTTAAAGCCTCGGCTGTGTTTCTAAGTCAACTATTAACTGGAATTATGTTCCCATGCTTCAGCTTTTCCATCTACTAACAAAGCGTAATGACACATAATTAATAACCCACATCAGAAGAGTATACGGCCGAATGCTTGTAAAAAACTTTGAGCTTTTCTGAGAGTGTTTTATACACATTCATGAACAATGAGATGGCTTCTCTATTTGGCAAAGAACACCTGAATTATGCCCATTTTATAGACAGGAAAAGCGAGCCTTAGCGGAGATGGTGCCTTGTTGAGGATCCGAGGGTAAATTTAACATAGTGTTCATGGACTTGTTCTCAGACTTCTTAGACTGAATGAAATATAAAATTCTCTCTCTCCCCTCCTCCCACCCCCAGTCTCTCTGTGTATGTGTACACACATGCTTGAGAAGCACATTTATATTGCTTTGACCAAATGCAGCATTTGCCGGGTTGTGCTACTACTTCCTTAGCTACTCCTTCATTAAAAAAATCATGCTTGAAAAGTTCCTTAGCTTATTATTTTTATTTATGTGAATCTGTGTGAGTTTATGTATGCCATGCACATGTAGGTGCTCACAGAGGCCGGAAGGCATCAGATCCCCAGAACTGGAAGTATGGAAAGTTAGGAGCCACCTGATGAGGGTGCTGGGAACTGAACCCAGGTCCTCTGCAAGAGCAGTAAGTGCTCCTAAAACTCTAGCTCCCCATTGGCTTTCTTAAAATTAAAGAATTTAGGGGAAAAAGTGTAGCTTTCCAAGTAATTTTGGAACTATTCTACACAAGCTGTTATGTGGAGTCAGTGGGAATTTGGGAGAAATACTTAAAAACATGAATACTCAAGAAAATGGAAAGAACGAAGGGAGAGACATTTCTTAGAGGACAGGTGTGATCAAACTAGTCTGCTGGTCATTTTAAAAACAGACACTGCACGAGAAGCAGGCACCGTCGCAGGACTGTGTCAAAATACCTGCTGGAAGCAACGTAAGGGAAGGAAAATTTATTTTGGCTCATGGTTTTAGAGAGATTTCAGTTCATAAAGCAGGAAAAGTGAGCCTTATTATAGACAGGAAATGTAGACACACACCTAGAGGGAGTGGGAGAGAGAGAACAAGGGGGGAGGATATGAATGAATTTTAATTCCATTTGTTCTATCGAGTCTGAGAAAATTCCATGACCACTGCGTTAAATTTACTCTCTGCTCGCCAGTGGGACACCATCTCCTCTCAGGCTCACTCTTCCTGTCTGTAACGTCTGTCATGGCAGCTGCGTCTGTGGTGACGGGCGGATGAGGCTGTAGCAGGTTCACATAGTGGCAGACCGGAAAGGGAGAGCTAGACCGGAAGTAGAGGGGAGTGTAACCTTCACAGGCATCTCCCAGCGACCGATTCTGCCAGCCCCGCCTCCTAAGGGCTCCCAGCCTTGAGCTCTCTCTTATGTGTCTGCTAATACTTTTCTCTTACTGTTCTCTTCTCACCTAGTGAACATGGTCGAAAGCCTCGGATCTGCTTCTAATAAAATGAAAACAGCCAGTTTCTTCACGTGTTACCCCAAACCCAAAACCCCGTAGGTTCTGAGAATGCTTCACAGTAGCAAACGGAGATACTCTATGAGCCACATTAATTTGGACATTTCCTAACATGTGCTGTAGTTAAAGTGTCCCTCCTATATAATCAGAGAGTAAATTATTAATGAGAAGCATTTAGGAGCAATGCAAGATAATAAACACAGTGTAACCGACTGAGTGTGATTCGGTGTGGCGCCTTGTGTACGGCAGTGCATAAAGTGAAGTGTTCTTTCAGACAGCGGAGCTGTGCTTCGTGGGAAGTTATTTTGTACTGCTTCAGTTTTACATGAAAATTTCTGCAGTGGGAAGGGTGCGTTATCTCCTGCGCTGAGGAGGTACGCGTGGTGAGTGACAACAGCATCAACAACCGCACTGTTGCGTAGCGAAAGTTCCCCATTTTTAGAGGCCTAGAGACCCAGAGATTTCATTGCTGTCCACCTTGGCCTCTCCCAGCCCATCTTATTTACCTGCCTGTGTCCAAGGCTACCAGGCACAGTTGTGTGGGTTATTGCAACACGACGGGCTGTCGCTTACATCAGAGACCTAGAGGATCTGCTTACTTTCTGCAACAATTTTTTTAGAGAGATAAGAGATGACGGTTTTCAAGGAAGGCGTTTTACTCCCTCATATATGCAAAGGCATTTTTGGGAGAGGCTGAGTAGTAGTAGTCTCTGTGTCTTCTGAATCAACACCACTGAATGATTTTCTTTATGCATAGCAAGGTCCCAAGGTTTTTGCCAGTGGTTGGAAATATGGAAGCACTTTCAGTCAACCTCTTCTCCAGTAGAAAGTGTGCCCAGAGGCACATTACCCACCACACTGTTAAACTTTAGAGTCTTAGGTGTCTTTCTTATGATTGCATTCCCAGATACTTAACACATGTCTTGATTTGAATTGTCACCTGGCCTTACCTCCTGGGCCTCTGGCTTGTGTCCTAAGTTGTTCTAATGGTCTTTGACCCTGGAGTGACTGATGTAAATGCTGACATGGCTCTTCTTCATGGAGTCCCTGCTCACCCTTCATGTGGTACAGGTCTTCTCAGGAGACTCATTGTCATCATGGTTGTTTCTAATAATAGTGGCGGGCTTTTGGTTGCTTTGTATCAGGCATTGTGCTGAGCTGTTTATGTGTGTTACTTAATTTAATCCTTGTAAACATCTCCAGGAGGTAGGCACTATACCTCATTTTCTAATAAGAAAATTGAGGCGTTGAGAAATGAAGTCATTTGCCTGAGGCCATACAGCTCATGAGGGTCAAAGATAACCTTTACAGCCAGCCTCCTGACTTTAAAGCTCTTCTGTGCTGCCATTACTGGGATTGGGCTCTGCCTATGGTCCCTGGGTCCTTAGCAACAGGAGCCACACCATAGTAGACTTACTGTTTGTTGACCCAAACATTTTTTCTTTGGTGAACTGGAGTTCATGTGGTTTGGGTGGGATTGATAGAACCCTGGTTGTCATGTGATTTAGCTCTGGTCAATCTAAGGAGTCCCTCCATTAGGCTGTGTGATTGGCTTAGTAGCTGGTACTTGATCCAGGCTCCCCTTCTGCTTCCTTTAAGAAAGGAGGTTTTTGTGACTCTTAGTAGAAAGTCAGTTGTCACACAGGGAGAAGTGGCACAGAGCTGTGGGGAGAATGGAGACAGCCACCTTTGAAATTCAGGGCTCAGCTGTGCTCTGTGCATCCAGGACTTTAGACTTAGTGAGCCAGTATGTTTGTGTGGTTATTTGCTTAAATCTAACGATTTACATTTGACAAAACCCTCCATAATCCTGAAAATGAAGCCTTGGCTTACCCTTCCCGTGTTCTGTCTTTGGGTGAGAGTAGGCATTCTTGGGCCTCCCTATCTACTTGGGACCCGGATGTCTGCAGACTTTGGGTCTTGTCAAACTGTATGCTTTCCTTGTAGGTTGTTACTCCTTTCCCCAGTGAAAGGAAATACCACACCCAACCCTTCCCTAGAGCTCCCCTCTTCCCAAGGGGAGGGGGTAGCCCACACACATCGATATGGTGGGATGAACACTGAGCCATAAGTATCGCATTAGAGAAAGCTGTTCTTCATAGACATTGGGGAGAAACTATTCACCATCCGACTCTTTGAATGCTGATCAAAGACTACTGAGCACTGAACCCATCTGGCTCTGAGACTCTCTGGGCTCCTAGCCAGCTTGGGCCAAAGCCTTGTTCTCAGCCCCACTTGCTGAAGCCTTTCTGGTCTGCTGTTTGCCTGTGAGCTCATGCTCTTGCTGTGATTCTGTACTCCATCCTTCTGCTGGCTTCCTTCTGGCATTTTTCCTCAGCCCTCCAAGAGTATTGTTCCACTGTGAATCAACTCTCCCACACAGAGGCCAAACACTCCCTTCCCCACAGCTCTCTGGGAAGGTTCCCTTTGGGACTCACAGGGCATCACTTTCTGCCCTTCTCCTGTAGAGTTCAAGCCATTGTTGCACACACCCTCCTGGCTTCTCCTCCTGCTAGTCTGTTAGTCATTCTCCCTGGTTGGATGGCTTCTGTTCTCTCCCAGATCTGCTCCCTTCTGTCTTCATGTGTACAGCCAACTTCATGTTTGCAGTGGTGTATAGTTGCTTCTATGTGGGGGGTCTGTAATAGAAGTGGTTAGTTGTGGTAAAAGGGGGACTTTATAAGAGATCATTTGTAATCAAGACCATGAAAAATGAATAGGTAGATTGCTATAGGTAGATCCAAAGTTGAAGAATTGTCCAGACAAAGAGAACAACTTGGAAGACATCTAGAGATACAAGAAGGCTTGCTGGGATCCTAATGGTGGGAAAGGAAGGGAGAACCCACTTTGATGAGGCTGGATGGTATGTATTTACGATTAAGGGGTGAGTCATGCAGGAGAAAAAGCAAGATTGTGCTGTAAAGGACAGGATGAGACCTTCGTTGGAGATTTTGTAAAAGGGGAGGAGTAGTGAAAGTATATTGAAGACATTCATAGTAAGACATGGGGTGTAGAGAAAGATAGTGGAAGAGGAGATGGAGGGCCTTGTGGGACTCACTTGGGCCATGAGGGAGCAGGGAGTTGGGTCAGGATATGAGACTGGAACCCTGCTGCTTAGGAACTTAGAGATAGGGAGGCCCTGTCTGGTGATGGGAGTCTTACAGGTGTTGTGGGATGCCAGGAGACAGCTGTATGCCAGCTAGGAATCAAAGTCCTCAGCCCTTTAATTACCTTGTGCATTAAAAGTAAGATAAGTTATTTTATGATAGTAAAAATGATGTACACCATGTAAGCTTATGATGTTTCTCAAAGCACGTTTTATGGACTCCTACCACTCCGAGAGATGGTAATAAGGTTCAAGGGAAGTAGACTGAATTCTGTGACCAAATAAAGTTGGGAAACACTGGATCCAATGTGATTCATAGATGCTCACATATTACAGGCTCTCAGGAATGCAGGTAAGAAACAAGCTTGATGTTGTTTAATTCAGGTTTTCCCAAATACGTTTATTTGTTTGTCTGTTCCTTTATGCTACAGCATGTAGAAAGCACACACTATGATAGCGTGACTGTAATGTGCTGGCCACTGTATCCTGCTGTAGAGAATGTTAGCAACCTGTGCCTCTCGCTCTTATGAGATTCTGGTCAGGTGTAAGTGTGTGTTGTCATCTGACAGGTCCTGGTGTTATGAGGGGCTTGGTGTGGCAAAGCCCAGGTGAAGGTTGTTTAAAAAAACATTCCTGTTTGTACTCTGGAATGCATCGATGGTGTGGACTGGCTCTCTAGCTACCTGTCCCTCTGGCCTCATGTCTGTGCCTTGCATCAATCTCTCTACCTCTTCACAGAGTATTTCCTGTTCCGCCTGCTCGGCACGGACAGAGCACATGGCAAGGAAACTTTCAGGTCTGGGAAGCTGGTGACTCGCTCAAGGTTACTCAGCTAGTTGCAGAAGATGAGCCAGAACCTAACCCGACTGGTTCTAGGTTCCATGCTCATTGTGTTTTTGATGAGAAGGGACAACTTGGGCAAGTTGAGTGAGACCCTGTGCAGTTCAGTCAGTATAATGCAGGAATCTCCACCATCACCCTTATTGACGATATGGCCAGGTAATTTCTATGCATTTCTTTAATTTCATGGCCCTGTGAGGTAGCAATTACTGTCTTGCTCAGAGAGTGAGTAAGCTGCACATTTCACACAGCATGTGAGGGCAGAGCCGTGCTGCTATTCTAGGCTATTCTTGAGCCCAAACTCTTCACTTCATTCTGTGTGAGGTAAAATGTTTCCTCGAGTTCAAACTGACAGGATCAGTGTGTCTTTTCTCCTTCCCATTTTACCTTGCCTCCTTCGCGAAAACTAAATCTTAGCCAGATGGAGGTGCATACCTCTAACTCTAGTTCTCAGGAGGCTGAGTCCAGATGGACACTGCAGATTCAAGGCTAGTCAGGGCTACTTAGAGAGACTGGTCTTAACAAAGCAGAACAAAGCCAAGCATACAAACAAAAAGATAGAAAGACAGCACACTACACACACACACACACACACACACACAGCCCAAACTAAAACATACAAAATAAAACCTCTGGGAAAGGATCTGATCCACTCACTGAAAAGCTAAGCTAGGGAGCTTTCATATAGTATTTAATGAGTGCCTAAGCATGTGAAGGAACTCCTTAGGAGCGGAGGGTGGACGCACACACTTGGATGTTGTTCTTGTGAAAATTCCCAACTCATGGTGAGGACGTGCACAGAATCAAGAAAGACGTCACAGTGGTAATAACGCTAAGAGTTGAAACCAAACAGAACGAGATGGGCAGGTTATTGTATTTTCTCGGTTATTATCACTGTTTTTTTGTTTTATTTATTTATTTTTTAGTATTTATTTTTATTTTATGTGTATGGATGACTTGGCTGCATATATGTATGTACACCACAAGAATTTGTGGTGGAGTATCAGATCTCCCGGAACTGGAGTTAAGGACTGCTGTCCTTAATATGTGTGTCCTGGGAATTGAACCCAAGTCCTCTAGAAGAGCAGCCAGTGAGTGCTCTTAACCACTGATCTATCTCTTATTGATTGATTTTTTTTTTTTTTTTTGAGATAGGGTCGTACTGCGTAGTTTTGTCTGGCCTTTAACTTGTAACTCTCCTGCTGTAGTCTCTCTAGTGCTGAGGACCGCAGGCTTGTACCCAGCTAGTCTGTCTCATTTCAATATGGCAGTGCGTTAGTTACCTTTCTCATTGCTGTGACGAAAACAGCTTAAGGAAGGACTGTTGCTAACAGTTTGAGGGTCTCATCCCAGAAAAGTCTGGTGGCAGAAGCTTGGGACAGCTGGTCACATTGCAGCCACAGCTGGGAAGCAGAGAGCAAACGGCATATGCTAGTGCTCAGCTCATTAGTATTCATTTTATTCTGTCCAGGGCTCCCCTCTGGGTGATGGTGTAACCCACAAGGTAGGACTCCTCACCTCAGTTTAAACTAATGTAGATCATTCCTCATAGGCAATGGCCAGAGGCTTGTCTCCTAGGTGAGGATAGATCCTGTCAAATTGTCAGTCAATATTAAGTACGCAGGTGGTCAAGCCACGGCCTTATTGTGAAAGGGTCATGTAAGGTGAAACTCGAATTAGAAGCAGTAAGTGGGATGAGGGAGGGAAAGGAGAAAGAACGGTATAGATAGATAGGTAAGAAACAGTTTTAGGTAGAAGGATCATCATGGACAAAGACTCTGCCCATGGATTTTCCCGTTGGAAGAGCAAGAGGAACGCCAGCCTGCTTAAACCATGGTGGGCCAGGGTGGGGGTGGTACCAAACACAGGTGGAGCAGGAGCTATGTTACATTAAAGTGGCTTTTAGTGTAAGCATATAAAGAGGGATGACAACATGGGCATGATTCATGCTTCTAAGAGATTGTGTTGGCTGGTGAATGGAGAAACTACTACAAGGAGATAAGGAAGCAGTGCATCCCACCGGGGGATATTGCGATGGTTTGATAAGATTATGAAGCCAGTTACAGTTTTGCCAGTTACCACTACAGTGATGCTATTTAACACACATCCCCATAAACTCAGCAGCATCCAAGAATAACGGTTCATTGTTGCTCAGGGCTTTATGGAACGCCTGGGTGGTTTTCCTGATCTGAGCCGGGTTCTGTTGGTCTTGACCCAGCTAGTGTGCGTACCTGTGATAGCGGTGGGTCAGGTAAGTGGCTTTGTCATACTGCCTGGGTTCTTAACTGCGGTGGACTGGGGCGAAGGCTGGGTGTCAGCTGCTTTAGGATGACTTTGCCGGGACAGCTCTGTTCTTTCCCACAAGTCTATTGTACTCCTCTAGCAGCCTAGCTTGGCCTTCGTCTCAGTCGCATTTTTGATGGCTGTGGCACAGAATCTAGAATGGAGGTACACCCAAGCAAGTGCATCTTAAAATTGTACCTTGGGTTTAGTTTACTTTTCTACTTACAGTTAAAGCAGGTTGTTTGAGGGTCTCCATACATAGTAAGTGCGGGAGGGTGTTGGTAAAAGGCAGGCACTCAGGTGTGAGGGGAATACAAGAAATGAAGGCCATGACTATGAACACTAATGGTGGAGGGGGAAGGAGAGAGGTGAATAGGCTTGGAAAATATTTTGTGTCTACAGCTCAAAGAACATGTTGAGAAACTAGATTTAAGATGAGGGAGGGAGAGAGAAAGAGAGAGGAGGGGGGAAGAAGGAGGAGAAGAAAGAACTGAAGGAAGCTCCTGGATTTGAGCCAGGTGCCTAGGGAGACAATGAGGCTTTTACTCAGATGGCAGAGACTGGGTCAGGAGCAGGTTTGACAGGGTACTTAGAATTCTGAGATACCTGATAAATACTGAGATCAAGATGTCAGGCTTGTGGTTGGATGTAGAAATATGAAGTTCTTGAGGAATTCAGGGTTGGGCAAATAGATTTCAGAGGCATCAGTAGAGACTGTGTTTGAAGCCATGGCAGGACAAAGGGCCACCCATGAAGAGGACAGCTAGGTGTGGAAGCAAAGCAGGCCCAGGAAGGAGTCTAGCACACGTGCCCTAGAAGTAAAACAGAAAAATGGAATCCAGCAAAGAGGCTGTCTTAGTCACTGTTCTGTTGCTGTGAAGAGGCACCGTGACCAAGGCAGCTCTTATCAAAGAAAGCATTTAATGGGGGCTTGTTTACAGTTTCAGAGGGTTAGTCCATTAGTTTCAAGGTAGGGAGCAAGCTGTCACATAGGCAGGCATGATGCTGCAAAAGTAGCTGAGAGCTTCACATTCTGACCTCAGACAGAAGGATATATATAGAGAGAGATAGAGAGAGAGATAGATATTTACAGAGACAGACTAGGTCTAGCATGGGCTTTTGAAACTTCAAAGCTTATATATGTATACACACACACACACACACACACACACACACACACATATATGTAGAGAGAGGGATATTGAGAGAGATGGACTGGGTCTAACATGGGTTTTTGAAACCTCAAAGCCCACCCTCAGTGTCACACTTCCCCCAACAAGACCACACCTACTTCTACAAGGACATAACTCCTAATCTTTGTAATCCTTTTTAAACAATTCACCAACTGGAGACCAAGCATACAAATATATGAGCCTATGGGAGCCAATCTTATTCAAATCAGCACAGAGGCTGAGGAAGGTACAACCTCTAAGACCAGAGAAATATAGAGAGTGTCTGTGTCATGGGAACTGGGAAAGGCTGAGCATTTACATGTGTTGGATGCAACTGGAAAGATGTGAATTAATGAAGTGAGCTGTTGTAGTTATGGTGTTGAGGGACTCACCAAGGGGACAAGGAGGCATATTCATAACTGCAAACCCTGCCAGACCTTGGCAGAGGGAACCACCATCCTGGCCAGTGCCAGATTCCATAGTGGAACCCTGAGCATCTGAGCTCAGGTGTTTTTATTCTTTCAGTACTCCTCAGGGGTTCTACTGATAGCACATGCAGATCATTAGCAATTAGACATCCCCCACAGAAATCTAACACCTGCAAACAATACGAAATGCCACAGACAGCCCTTCACTCAACAGTGCATAAAATAATTATTTTTTATATAACTAAAAATAAACTTCTGTAGCAATGAGCCCTGGATCTGGCCACATGGAGGTCTTTGGTGACTGACAGATACAGGCTTGGTAGAGTGACAGACAAGAAGCCTAATGGGAGGAGTTTGAAGAAAGCATGTGAGGGAAGATGTATTAACAGAAAAGACAATCCTATGTTTCGGAAATAACTTGGTACTCAGAGATGCAGGTGCGTCAAGCGAGTGGTTTCTCTTTAAGGCTGTGAATGATTGGCAGACACGATGGGGTACACAGAAGATGGGACTACTTGAGATGTCAGAAAGAATGGACTGAATATTCAGAATACACTTTACTGAATGCTTGACTGTGAGCCGTATTCCTACCCTGTGTTTTACGGTTAATTTGCAGTGAAAAGGGTATGCCATTATTGGAACGGTTTCTGACGTCAACCTGAGCAGAGAGTGCCTGAGTTCTTGTCCTTCTGGGCAGTTTTAGTGCCTGTGCATTAGGTTCAACTAACACACACACACACACACACACACACACACACACACACACCACAGCAAACAACATATACACTCACACAGATACACGGTCTCACATGTATATACACATATACATCTTTCTTTTTCTTGCCATTGTTTACAGTGTTGGAGCTCAGGAAAAAACAAACAAACAAACCAAAATAAACTGTTCTGCTCCTGTGCTATGTCCCTTAGCCCATTTAACCACCACTGCAGACCAAAGACCTTTTTTTGGAAATAGTGATGTTTCCACGGTGTTTTAAATGAGAATGGCCCTCATAGGCTCATATATTTGAATGTTTTCCCAGTTGGTAGACTGTTTAGGAAGGATTAGGAGGTGTGGTCTTGTTGGAGTAGGTGTGGCTTTGTTGGAGGAGGCCAGGCCCAGTCTCTCTGTCTTTATCTCTCTCTTTCTCCATCTCTCTTTATGTCTCTTTGTCTCCCTTTCCCTCTTTCTCTGTCTCCTTCCTGTGGATCAAATATAAGCTCTTAGCTACTGCTCCAGCACCATGCCTGCCTGCTGTTACACTTCCCACCATGGTGATCATGGACTAACCATCTGAAATTCTAAACAAGCCTCCAATTAAAAATGCTTCTTAGAGTTTCTATTGCTGTGAAGAGACACCATGACTACAGCAACTCTTATAAAGGAAAACATTTCACTGGGGCTGGCTTAGAGTTCAGAGGTTTAGCCCATTGTCATCATGGCAGGAAGCATGGTGGCTGCAGGCAGACATGGTGCTGGAGAAGGAGCCAAGAGTTCTACATTCAGATCTGAAGGCAGCAGGAAGAGAGAGTCACACTAGGCCTTGCTTGAGCATCTGAAACCTCAAAGCCCTCCCCCAGGTGAAACACTTCCTCCAATAAGGCCAAACTTCCTCCAACAAGGCCACCCCTCCTAATAGTGCCACTCCCTATGAGCCAATAGGGGCTATTTCCACAGCTCCTTTTTTAAAAAGTTACCGTGGACATGGTGTCTCTTCACAGCAGTGGTAACCATAACCAAGACATCCTCGCAGGTCATTCTCAGTGTGTCTTGCAATGATTACCGATGCTGGTAAATTCAGTGTCTTAGCTTTTGATATGGTTTACAAGTTTGGCAGATCCCAGGCAGAGCTAGGAAGGGAATATGAATTAATGTGCTACTTTCTCATTCATGGTCTTAGACCAGCATGACTTGATTTTCTCTTTTGATTAATAGAAAGAACCAGTTGCACCTGGCAATGCAAACATTCCCGTTTATTCATAGACTAGGCTGCAACTCAGGGGATCCTAGAGAGGAAAGCATTCTGGAATTCCAGCTGTGCTATGGCTTTTCCTTTTGTTTTTTTTAAAGCCAGTGTAACTGGACTTTTGAAGTGTAAGGTAGGAACTAAAGAGATGGCTCAGCGGATAAGAGTGCTTGCAGCAGAAGTGTGGCAGCAGAAGTGAGTTTGAATTCCTAGAACCATGTAAATCTGCACATAGTAGCACATGTCTGTATTGATGAGATGGAGGGGAGGCAGGAGAATCCCCAGAAGTTTATGGAGCAGCTAGCCTGCATACCTGCAGCCAAGCAACAGACGACATCTACATGTGTGTGCCGTGGCATAAGTGTGCCCGCACTCACACTCATTCTACACACCCATCTGCACACAGAAGGTGTGCCGCAAGCGTAGCACTAATGGAGATCTGAAATAAGTGGCACCCTTCCATGGCCACTGCATCAGCTCCTGCCTCCAGGTTCCTCTCCTGTTTGAGTTTCTGTCCTGACTTCCTTCAGTAATGGACTAACACATGTGGACGTGTAAGCCAATAAACCCTTTTCTCTCCAAGTTGCTTTTGATCATGGTTTTTCATTACATCAGTAGAAACCCTAACTAAGAGTTTAATAATGACCTGGGAAGAGTTTTGTTCCATGGTCTCAAATCCACTCCGTTGTTTCACTAATTTAAAATACTAGTGTCTTCCTCTAGTCATACTGTGAACTGAGAACCATACCTTTGCCGGTCTGCCTCAGAGCTTTCTTTCCTTCCCTTTTCATTTTTTGTAATTTAAAAGATTTATTTTATGTGTATGAGTGTTCTGTCTGCATGTATGTACATGTACCGTGTGTGCTCTTGGAGGTCAGGAGAAAATATTGGCTCCCCTGAAACTGGAGTTATGGATGGGAATTGAACCTGGGTCCTCTGTGAAAACAAGAAGTGCTCTCAAACACTGAGCCATCTTTCCAGCCCCTTGGAACTTTCTGATTTGCCGGTAATAATAGTCAAAAGAACACCTGTCAGGCTCTTATAATTCTAACCCCCAATAATCAGAAACACCCTAGCTTAGTTTTAGAGAAGACAAATGAGGTCAAGATACAGGGCTTATATCAGATGAAATTTTTCCTGGGCCTGGTGGTCCAGGCCTATAATTTCTACTTGTGAGGCTGAGGCAGGAGGAGCTGAAACTCAAGACCTGCCAGAGACACATGCTAAGTTTGGAGTCAGCCTGGACAAAGTACCGAAATCCTATCTCAAAATAAAAACATTGAAAAAGACCAGAGTGTGTACCTCAGTGGTAGAATGGTTGCCTAGCATGAGGTTCAGATTCCAGTATCATAACTAAGCAATCAACCAATCAGATGATGTTGGGATGTGTGAAGGCTTCCAGGGTGGAGCTCTGGGTCCCTGAGACTGTGGGTATTTTCTGTTATTTTGAGGCACTCCTGCTAGGTGTATAGACCACGAGAAAGACACATACTAACCTTTTCCCAATCGACAGATAACGTTATTTAAATGACATTACATTATATTATTATCAATGTGTGGTTTACTTTCCTTTCACATAGGGAGGAAAACCTTGAACTGCCTCTCATTCAACTTCCGTCGAGAGTAAAATTGGGATAATAATGAAAAGATCTAGAGCAAAGACCATATTTCCTATCCCTATTTTTTATGTTTTATGGCTATTTCTGAGTTAACCGGAAGTAAGTAACCTGTCTTGCTCAGCCAACATAGAGATGTGTTTACCAAGGCTTCACTTACTAAGCATTACCAACTGTTAATATCTGGAGCAGCCTGGTGGGGAATGCTTTGTCATTTCTGGCCAAACCCCGTTGAAAACATCGGGCAGCAGCTCTCATTATCTGTTAGGTCCCCATCAGCAAATTTTCCTTCGGAAAGTCTGGGAAGTTTTTCTTTTGATAAATTAGTATTATAAAAGATCATTATACATGAGGCACATGACTGTTATTTCCCTCTCTGGATTTGGAGACGTTCCAGTTTCAACAATTGCAGTTCTGAGTTCTGGCTATCAGGGTGGAGCAGAATTGTTGGTGTGAATGAGAGGGAAGGGAATTCAACTCTGGGCCAGCCAAGCAAAGAGAGAGGAGAAAAGATCAAAAGAGCAGCGGGGATCCTGTCCCCCACTCCTGTGGGTGAGTGCAGATACTCTCCCACCCGACCTGTAGCTTTCCACTCTCTGCTAGCAAGGCTTCTCCCCAGTGTCCGCTGATACCAAGAGGGACTATGGTAGTTGAAGGCGAATGTCTTTTCAGGAAGCCTGCCTCCAAAGGCTAGTGCAGTAACTACTGTAGTGTGAAGCCAAGAAAATAGATCCTTTTTGAAAGAAAATAGTGCTTTTTTTCTGGGATACCTTTTTTGAAGAAATGAAAAAGGTCTCCCGTATTTCCAGTTTCCTTTCTGCCCGTGACTCTGGACTTGGCTCTGCCTGGCTTTGGCCAGTGACACAGGAGTGTGTGGAACGCATCAGAGTCATGAATGTGTATGCTTTGGTTTTGGTCTCTCGTTGCTCTTGAATCTAAAAGACCGTATGAACAAGCTCACACATAGGTCCCAGTGAAGAGGCCACACGTGTTTCAGACCGTACTTCTTACTCTACAGAATAGAGTGAAATGATATATTTTTACTGTTTGATGCAAATGTTAATTGCAGACTATTTTTATCTGCTTAATAATTTACATTTACAGATTTATTAATTGATGGTATGTGTCTGTGTGGTGGGCCATGATGTAGCTGTGGAGGTCAGAAGACAACTTGAAGGAGTTGGTTCTTTGCTACTATGTAGGTGCTGGGGATGGAACGCAGATCATGGGTCTTGGGATCAGGAACCTACCGAGCCATTGTGCCAACTCCGTGCTTTTAATGTTTTATTTTTGACAGTTACATGCATGTACAGAATGTATTGTGATCTTATTAGTTCCCATTGCCCTCTATTGCCCCTCCCCCACTCTTGTTGGCTTCCTCTTCTTCCCAAATAGTCCTTCTTCTACCCTTATGTTGTGTGTGTGTGTGTCTGTCTGTCTGTCTGTCTTCTACAGGTAGCCACAGATGTTGTTTTTTAGTATTGCAATGGCCACGTCATATCTAGAAGACAGCATTTCATAGTGTCTCCATCCTCCAGTGCTTACAGTCTTTCTTCTCTCTTCTCAGTTCTGCCCATGTGGTATGCTTATCCAGAAATGGAGCATCTGTCTCCACTGTGGCCTGTGCCTCCTGGGGACCAGTCAAGGCTCATTTGATTGCATTCTGTTTTACCATGCGTGCAGGGAACACTTGGTTTTCTTCTTGCCCATTTGATTTCTAACATTTTCTTTTACTTTTAATTCTCATCACTATATTGTTTACATGTTACGTGCATGTTTTTTTTTTCCCCCCCTCAAAATGCTTTCCTGGAGAATAAATTCAGTTACATCATTTGAAAGGATGCAGGCCAGTAGCTTTGAGTCTATACATGATGCTCAACCATCACTACCATTCAAGTTACCCCCTCCCAAAGATACCTCCAATCCTCAAATTTCCACTCTTTCCTTCTAATCAATAGCCTGTTTTCTGTTAGTATGGATTTGCGTTTTCTGGACATTTCATATAAACAGAATCAGTACAGTCTGTGGTCTTTCGTGTCTTGATTCTATTGCATAATGCTTTCAAGATACAAGCTGTGCCATGTGCCAGCATTTAATTTCTTCTGATGGTGGAATTCTGTTCCATCGCATGGCTACATGGTGTTTTGTTTGTCTCTTCATCAGTTGATAGCCCTTTGGGGTGTTCCCACTTTTTTGGGCTTTTCTCGGCAGTACTACCCTGAGCACTCACATGCAGTTTGTATGAATATGTTTTCAGCTCTCTTAAGTAGACATCCAAGTCATATGGTAACTGTACTTCACAGTTGAGGAACTGCCAAAGGTCTTTTCGCAGTGTCTGGGCCACTTTACATTTCCAGCAGCAGTGTGGGGGTTCTAACTTCTCCATGTTCGTGTAAATTCTCACTGTTTCTATTTTCTTTCTGTTTTAGCTACTGTGGTATGTGTGAAGTGGGATCTTGTGGCTTTAATTTGCATTTCCCTTGTAGCAAATGAAGCTGAACATCATTTCATTGCTTATTGGTGGTCAGTGTATATTCTTTGGAGAAATGTCTGCTTGAGACCTTAGCCCACTGTAATGACTTTGCTTGTTTGCTTTGAGACAGGGTCTCATTGCTTTGCCCAGGACAGCCTGAGCTTCGGACAGCCTGAGCTCCTGGGCTGAAGCACTCTCCTGTCTTTGCCTCCCATGTGCTGGGTGGGATGTTTGATGTGCTACTGTACTTGACTCCGTTGATTATTTTTAAATTGGGTAATTTGTCTTTGTCGTCTTTGTCTTTTCCTTTCCCTTCCCTTCTTTCCCTCTCTTTCCCTCCCTCCTCTTTTTCTTTTGTTTTGGTGCTAAGCCTTGAACCCCAGGCCTTGTGCGTGCAATACTGTACCTCTGTACCATGGTCTCAGCCCCTTAAAACATTTATTTATTCATTTAGAATATCTTTTATTTGTTTTTTGATAATGACTTCCTCCTCCTCTTCTTCCTTTTCCTCTTCTTCCTCCTCCTTGTCCTCTTCCTAGGGAGTCCAGTTAGTGCTTCCTGCTGGAATAATGACTGATCTTGTTGGGCTTGATCTTGTGCAGTTAATCATAGCTTCAGTGATTTATGGGCACACAATGGCCATGCCATGTCCTGATGACAGCATCATAGTACTTCATAGTACTCTTCTTCATCTTAATTCATATTCTTTCTTCCTCTTCTGTTTCCTGAGCCTTGGCTAGGGGCGGGGAAGGGAGGGGTTGATATAGATGTCTCACTTAGGGCTGAGCAATCAATGGTCACTTATTTTCAGCGTGTGTGTGTGTGTGTGTGTGTGTGTGTGTGTGTGATCTATCTATCTATATATCTATAGAAAGAGTCTCAGTGAGTTGTGTAGACTCCCATGTATCTGGGATTACAGGCCTAAGCCACCAGTCCCAGTGAAGTTTGTCTTGATTGTTCAATTGTAAGTGTTCTTTATATTTCCTGTGTACTGTACTCTCTTATCAGGTATTTCATTTGCAAATATGTTCTCCTGTTTTTAATTTTAAAACTTAAGATTTATTTTAATTAATTTTTGATTTTTCAAAATAAGGTTCCTCTGTGATAACTCTGGCTGCCCCGGAACTCACTCTGTAGACCAGGCTGGCCTTAAACTCACAGATCCAGCTGCCTCTGTCTGCTCAGTGCCTGGATTAAAGATGTGTGCCTCTACTGCCCAACAAGATTTATTTATTTTATGTTTATGAGTGTTTTGTTTGCATATATATGTGTGCACCATGTGCATGCCAGATGCCTGAGAAGGTCAGTAGAGGGTGTCAGAGCTCCTGAAGCCGGAGTTTATGGATTGCCATGAGCCACTATGTGTGTGCTGGGAACCGAACCTGGGTCCTCTGCAAGAGCAACAAGTGTCCTAACCATAGAGCTATTTCTCCAGCCTCTTCCTTAACTTTTTTGGTAATAAAATGAAAAGGCTTTTAAGTTGATGAAATCCAATTTATTTTTCCTTTTGTTACTAACGCTCACATTTAAGAAACTCTTATTAGCCATGCAGTGTTGGTGTACATGCCTTAGTTCAAGGCCAGCCTGGTTTACAGAATACATGGGAGGCTGAGGCAGGAGGTTTACAACTCAAGGCCAGTCTATGAAACTCAGTGAGACTCTCTCCCTCTCTCTCCTCTCTCTCCTCTCTCTCTCTTTCCCCCCCCACATGCATACACTGCTGAGAATAAATGACTATTGATTGCTCAGCCCTAAGTGAGAGAGTTCTAGGACAGCCAAGACTACACTGAGAAACCCTCTCTAAAAAAACTGAACAAAACCAAACGAAAGAACCCTTGCTTAGTCTAAGGTCACGAACATTTAGACCTATGTTCCTTTAAGAGTTCTGCAGCTTTCTTGTGTGGAGTAGGGATTCAATCTCATTTATCCAACTGTTTCTGTACAATTTGTTAGGAGGATTGTTCTTCCTCCACTGACACTAGTCAAAAGTCAGTTGGCCATGATACCCTCTGGTTTGCATCGTTGAGAAACTGTGGTGGCATTAATAGTATAATATTGGTTCTATTCTCTTTGCTTGTATTTATTCACACTACTGTCTCCCTGCACATCTCAGAGATCTATAGTAATGCTACAGAAATTAAGACACAGGAGCAATACTGATGGCAAGCACTTCCATGACACATACATGCCAGTATCTGTTCTAAGTATTTTACTTTTTTTTAGCTCAGTTAATAAAATTAAACACTGAATATGGTGTAGCTTTATGGTTACGTGTGTGTGTGTGTGTGTGTGTGTGTGTGTGTGTGTTATTTGGGAAGAGGAAGTGTAACATTGAGAGAGGGGTAAGATAAGAACGGGGATAAATGTGGGAAAAACACATTATGTACTCATGAAAGTGTCCCAACATAGCCCGTTATTCTGTGTAATTGATACACGCCAAAATGAGCGCAAAAGCAACTCAGGTGTTAGTAATGGTGCTGATGGACAAAGGGAGGCAGGTGATGTTTGTGTTGGGCGTTAATGTCTCTCAGCAGAGAAGCTGGGTCTGGTGATCTCTGGTCTGGTCACAGCTGGCCTCACAATCTGATGTCCAGGTACCATGCCTCTCTGTCACATGTGGTGGGAATGCAGAAGCAGGCTCCAGGGGAGCCCTTTAAGGTGGTGTCACAGCAACGCCCACAGGGGTATAAACCCAGTTAAGACGAGGCCTTCCCGTGTGCGTTTTTATGTCTGCCAAGGTGCCTGATGTAGCGTGCAGTTGCAACAGGTGTTCATTGAAACAGGAAAGAGCAAATACGCACAATGTTATAAAGGACTCATTTGGATCTTGTTTTAAATAGTGGGTATTGTTTTCTCCCCCTTCAGAGTATGTTTACTTGAGGAAGAATGGAGGAGATGAAGAAGTATTAAAATGGGATGTATTTAAGTTAATACAAGCTGTTTTTTTCTGCCTGTGTTTCTTCAAACCACTGCACACTTCTCAGTGCTGAGCCCTTAGCCTGACAGGGCCCCTGTCCTGTCCCACAGGTAACAACCTACTGTGTTTTTAGCTCAGCCCAAGCTTCCTCCCCCTCCCCCTCCTTCTTCTTTTTGTTGTTGTTTTTGAGAGAGAATTTTCATGTAACCCAGACTTGCCCGAAACTCACTTGTAGCCCAGGCTGGTTTTGAACTCATGGCAATCCTCTTGCCTCCACCTCTGCAGTGCTAGGAATACAAATGTATATCACCACTCCCAAATCCCTGGCATCCCCATTATTTCTGATCTTCTGCCTCAGCAGAAGCCAATCTGTGATCTAGCACAACGTAAATACATCGCTAGCTTTTGCTATGTCTGCTCCTTTTAGTAGGCTGTGAGTGGCTTCATCTAGTGGCTCTGTGTAATGTTTTGTTTTGTCTTCTAGAGCCTGAGAACATATCTAGCACTTAGCAGGTGCCAAGTTAGCAGTTGTTGGGTGTGTAAATGTGAACTGGTTCAGAATAAAGATATGTTAAGAGCCAACTTAGTCTCTATCCCCCCCCTCCCCTCCCCCCGACCATTTGCTCATGTCTAAGAAGTTGTGTGCTGTCTTGTTTGTTCTTGTGATTGTCCTTTGAGGTTGACATCACCACCCTCTGTTCAGGAATGGCAAGATAATACCTAAGGAGTTAGGCAACTTACACGGAACTCTGTGGGTCTAAGATCTGAGGCGTGCTCATCAGCTCGGCCATTCCAGCTGCTTCCGCTAACTGCTGCTCAGACACGTTCACTGTGAATACCTGCTAGAATAAGGAAATGGAGGGTGATACCAAGGAAATTGTCTTCAAGATAAGGTTCGGAGAGCAATTTCTTCATCAGGAGACACGTTAAAAGCTGATTCTTTTAGAAACCAGGTCCTGGCGGTACATGTCCGTAGTCCCAGCCACTTTGGAGGCTGAGACAGGAGGATTGCTAGATCCTAAGGGTTCATGATCAGCCTGAGCAGCAGAGAGACCCTTACTCAGAAAAAAGAACTTTTTGGTCTTTTAATATATGAAAAGGCACAAGGTTGCTCCTAGGCAGTGATTTTTCTGTTTAAATCAATAGCTCTTTGGGGAGCCAGTAGGTTCCTAGCATACTGAGCTGGAATAATTGAATTGTTGGGTTAAAGGGAATGTTAGAGATCATCAGTGCCACCCATGAATCTTACAGTGGCACAGCACCCCCAGAATTTGTGAAGTTTGCCCTTAGTTTTCCTGTTTATGCAGGACAGAGCGGGGCTTCTCTCACCGTGAGCCTGTATATATGTTAACAGGCCTTTCAGAATAGTACTGGGCACAGGCTGCTCCCATTTAAAGAGGCAAGACTGTAAGAGATTGGTCAGAGATTCATGTCACTCATGAGAAATACTGACACTGGCCTGGGCTTCTTTGGTGAATAAGCTCTGAGTCTCCAGTCCTGTCAGGAAAAGATCTGCACAGGACAGAACTGTTCCCAGGGGCATCTCAGAGAGCAGGAGGGTCCTGCTGGCTGTCAGTTAGGATTCCTGGATGCTGACTGAAAATGCAGGTTGGATGTCTGTAATACAGATCACCAGCTTATGGTGAGGGCCTTGTGACACTTAACTTCACAAAAGAGGTGTTTTCCTCTACGTCTGTCCAGTGACAGCAAGACACACTAAAAATAGTGAAGGCTGTACAGTAGACATTTTTGTTAGTGCTGAGGTTTTGATTCTGAAGTAATACAGCAAAGGCCACACAGTAGTTCCTTACTAAAAGCCTACTTTATTCCAAGCAAGGTTCTGGCTACCAGGTCATACTAAATATATATTCTTTTGCTTGATTTATGTAAAACCAATAGTCAGTCTTGAAAATACGTTTTTGAGGAATTGGCATGGAAGAGAATGAAAATTTACATTTTATGATCTGTAAATCATCCTTTTTATATTGCAACTTTTTTTCACACAATATATTCTGATCAGTCCCGCCCCAACTCCTCCCAGATCCTCCCCACCTCCCCACCTCCCTACCTAGCCAACTCCACACCCTTCTCTCTTTAGAAAACAGACAAAACAAAAAAGCCAAAACAAACCAGAATTAAAAACAAAAACAACTAAAGAAAAACTCACAAGAAACACACACACACCATAAAACCACAAAAATTGGAAACCATAATATACAAGCAAAAGACCAGTAACCCCCTCAAAACTCAGCAATTCTACTCCCCAAATAACCACCAAAACAAAGCAAGCAATATAAGACAAAAAGTCTACAAAAATAGCATTGAGTTCATTTTGTCTTGGCCACCTACTGCTGGGCACAGAGTCTACCTTTAAGTGTGGTTTATGTACCCAGTGAGACTCCATTAGAGAAAACTAAATTTTCCTTTGCAGGCAGATGTCAGGAGATAGCGTGTTAGTTAGGGATGGGAGCTTCTGTCCATTTTCTCCTCTCAGTTCTGGGGCCTCATCTGGCTTGAACCTGTGTAGACACTGCACGCTGCCACACTTTCTGTGAATTAATATGCCGGGCCTATTGTATGTGGAACACACTGTTTCCTTGGACTCACCCATCTCTGGCTCTTACTGTCTCTCCTCCTCCTCTTCTGCATAGCTCCCTGAGCCCTGAGAGGAAGGATTCGATGAAGATGTCCCATTTAGGACTGAGTATTCCAAGATCTCTCAGTTCTGCACATTGTCCAGCTGTGTTAGTTCCCATCTACTGTAAGAGGAAGAGGTTTGCTTGTAAGAATGTTACAGTGTCCTGGAAAGTGTTGGTCACTGATTTATTTTATGGAATATGTGGTGAATTCTCACATCATGGAATTTCAGACTATCCTGGCAGAATGTGACACAGAGATTTAGCTCAGGTGAGGTACAAAAGGGAGAACCTCCCAGCTTGAGGGATTTTGTGTATTAGCAGATGTTTTATGAGTGTCGGAATTTTATTTGATTTGGGGAGCGGCATTAAAAGTACTGGGGTGATGGTGAGTGGGAAGTCGTAGAAAATGTGGTAACCGCTCCTTCGCCTTCTCTTACCCAGGACGCCCTGGTTCCCTCTTTACTTCTCAGCATCTGTCCTGTGTGTGTTCCGTGTTTTCCTCTCCATGGGAATGCTTGGATCCTAGAATTAAATCCAAATGGAAAAAAAAACCACTCTTCTAGTTAAAGTTTATTTTAATTTCAGCCACATGCCTGGGCCGCCTCTAGTTTAGAAAGTGAAGAATACATGCAATTAAAAGGTCACTGTTCTTCAGTGAAGGTTCCTGCTTTTCTGTTCAGCTTCATTCCTGTAACAATAAAATACTAAAAAACAAAAACCAAAAGCTCATGGCAGGGTTTAAATATTCAGTATTTAAACTGGATATATCACTATATAACTATAAAATCACTATATGAATCGCTATAAAATGTTTGAAGATGAAATAGTAAAAACATGACTTTTCTAGGTATGGCTCTATTGAAAGCAGACCAACTTTGGAAGGAACTTCTGTGTCGGGATGTGGCCGTCCAGAGCTGGTCATTGACATCTCCTTTATTCATGCGTTGGCACATCTCTATCCTGGCAGTGTTCAGCTAGCATGATACTTCCTCACTGAAGTGATTCGCAATACTCTGAAAGGGGGTAATGTTTTACTCTTTGGTGACCACAGCCTGGAGAATATTTGGAGCTAGTAATAATTCCAGTATACTTCGTGTCAGTCCCTTTCACAGCCCGAGTAGACTGCAGTACCCTTCTTTCTAACTCTGTTTTCCTCACTGCACAGATCATGTCTTGTTTGTTTTTGTAACCGCTCCCAGACCTTCTGAGTGGTTCAGCACGCTTCCTGGATATGCAGTGAATGTCGGAATGAGAGATCATATCCATGCCTGAATCATTCCCGTGAACAGATCGGCTATGAACTGAGCATGGAAGAAAGGTGGATGAGTGGAGACAGGGTAGTTGAGGAAGGAAGGAGGTTGGCAGGGGGCTCTAGATGAGCAGAGTGAGATTGGTGAAGATCGGTCAGTGTGTCCTCATTGTCTGATGCTGGGTAGGGACTCGCCCAGCAGTGAGGGGAATAAGAACAACTGTTCTGTCCCACCCATAGCTTCTGTGAGTAGCAGCTGGGCAGTGCACAGGGCCTGGGGGATGCCAGCCTCTGCTCACCAAAGCCTAGGTCCTTAACTCTACTGCATCTGGAATCATCCTGCATTTTTCTTCCTCACCTGGGAGCTCCTGGGTTTGCATGGTTGGAAGGCTGAGTGCATCACTGGAAATCTGCATTTCAGCACCTGCAACATGCTTCTTTTGTTCAGCAAGGGAAGTGGCAGGAGCTACTTCATGACTGAGGCTCAGAGAGCACATAAGGTCACTCTTAGCTGAAGGAGCCACAAGTCAAGTCAGATTCAAGATGAGGAGACATAGGCCCAGATTCTTAGCAGGACAACTGTCAGTGAACTTACAGCTGTTTTTAAAAACACCAGCATTATGCTCTATAAAGCTCAGTGTTGTGATGGGGAGGAAAACGACATAAGAATACATTATTAACTTATTTTACCATCAAGGGAACATTTGAAAACATCACTAGATACTTTAAAAACTCTTTAGACATTTAGACTATGGTTAATATCTGTGTTTTGTTTTGTTTTGTTTTTCTCCTTGAGATATGGTCTCTAACCCAGTGTGGTCTCAAACCCTCTGTGTGGTTGAGGATAACCCTTGAACTCCCGGTCCCTTTATCTCTGCTGCTTGAGTGCTAAGGTTACAAGCATGTGCCACCGTGCCCAGTTTATGGGATGTTGGCTATGAAACTCAGAACCTCATGCATGCCAGACAAACACTTTATCAGCTGAGCCACATTCCCAGCCCTCATGGACTTACGATGTTTTTAAAAATATAGTTTATGATTTCTCTCTGTTGCAGGTAATGGGTGAGATATATGTAGAATCAATATTTGATATTCATTTGTTTTCCCCCTTTACAGATCAGTTGTAGAAGAGATGACATTCAGCTTGGTAAATTCATTCATTCAGACCCACACAGCCTAAACATAAGGTGACATTCTTTCTGGTTGAATGTTCTTTGTCATTTCAGTCACCGCTGACCTGTGGTGACCTTCCTGTGATTTCTTTTCCAAAGGCTGCAACTTGACATATTGCATTGGGATATGTTCCTGCTTTTCTGTGCACTTCTGTTAGCTTGTTCACACTTCACTTTGTCTTGTGCTTTGTTCTTGAAAACCGCATATGGCCATAGTACAATTGAACAAGGAAAGAAAAGAAAATCCATACAGGGAAGAGAGTTATCACAGGGACACATGTTGCCTTAGATGTGTCTTATTGTTGTGACTAGAAACCACACACATATTTCTGTTTTTCAGAGGAGTGTCACATTACAGGAGCATGAGGCTCAGGGCTTCTCAAGGATCCATTGAACCACTGGGGTTGCATTAGTGGTGAGAAAGGGATGTGACGGAGACATCCTGGAGGAAGGGGAACCCACTAACCCATTTTATGGGGTTTTTTTTTTTTGCCTCCCCAGGTTTTCTGTTCCCACCATACCTTCTTTTTCTTCATCCTTTCTCTCTTTTGTAATCCTCTTTCTTACCAGTTCCAAAGTATCACATGACCAGGGCATGAAAAAGTTAGTTACATTCTCTCTTTTTCTTCTTTCTCTCGCTTCAGCTTCTCTTTTGAGATAGGGTCTCACTGTGGAGCCCCAACTGGCAAGGGACTTGCTATGCAGACTAGGCTAGACTTGAACTCAGAGATCTGCTTGCCTCTGCCTCCCCAGTGCTGGGATTAAAGCTGTGCACCACCATGCCTGGTTCTCTCTCAGTTTAGATGACAAGGTTTTACTGTGCTGATTTTACATTCATAATCTTCCTGACTTTTCATAGTGAGTACACCACCTTGGTGGACTTCATGTTATTATTTTCTAAAGATTTACTTATTTATTTTTATTTGATGTGTATGCATGTTTTCATGGACCAGAAGAGACTGTTGGATCCTCTGGAACTGGAGTTACAGGTGGTTGTAAGTGACTGTGTGGGTGCTGGGAACCGAACCCTGGTTCTCTATAAGAGCAGCGCATACTCTTATCCACTGAGCCATCTCTCCGGCTCCACGTTACTCTCTCAAATATGTTTTGAATATTATTTATTATGGAAAATAACAAACATTTAAAACACTGCAAAATATAGGGAACCTCGTATCCATTACTGATCTTCAATTTGTTGATTCACAGACAATTTTGTCTGTATTTTCAAACACTGTTCACCAGATTGTGAGGGGAAAAAATCACTGGCATTTTGTCTGTAGACTCTTCCATCAATATCGCTAAAACAGGGCTTTTTTTTTTTTTTTTTAGTGAAAACAAATTTTTTTCACACAATATATTCTGATTTTGGTCCCCTCCCCAACTCCTCCCAGATTATCCCCACTTCCCCACTCACCCAAATCCACATCCTTTCTTGGTTTCTCTCATTATAAAACAAACAGCCTTCTGAAGAAAGAGAGAGAGAGAGAATAAAATAAGGTGATATAAAACCAAACAAACCTAGTAGGACCAAGCAAACAAAAACCCCAGAAAGACAAGGAGCTGAAAACCCCACAAGAAACACCTGTAGATGCAGACACACACACTGGCAAACACAGAAATCCCATAAAAACACAAAATCAGAAACCATAATGCATAAGCAAAAGAACTGTAGGGTAAGAAAAAAAGCCCAGACAAAGCATTATGAGACAAAACACAAACAAACAAACAACAAAACAATGTACCCTTCTCCACACACACACAAAAAAAACCCCCACAAAACTCTCCAAAAATACCATTGAGTTCGCTTTGTATTGGCCATCTGCATTTCTCCGATGGAGAAAACTAAGTTTTCATTTGTGAGTGGTTATCAGGTGGAGCTTCGGGGTGGGTGGCTGGGGCTTCCTCTTCCCATCCTTATACCCCATCTCTATCTCCCCAAGTCCCTTCTTCCTAGAGCTCCCTTCTTTTTCATTCTCCCCTCCCCTGTCTCTGTCTGTCTCTGTCTTTCTCAATGTGCGCATGCCCCCTTGCATTTAATAAGGCTTGCTTGCGTGAGCAAGGGTCAGGGGTTGTTTACTACTGGCTACACCCCTAAAGAATATTACTTCTCCTTCCCCAGGCAGCCAACTGTCTATAGGTCCTCAGGGAGGGTTGGGGCCTAATAATCCCGTTCCTGACCCATGCTGGGTATTTTGGACCCAGTCAGCCTTCACACATCTCCTGCTGTCTTGTGCAGGTCCCCAGCGGTGCTGTGAGTTGTAATAGCCATGCCATGTCCAGGAGACAGGGTTTCATAACAGCTCTACCTGGCTCTTACATTTGTCTGCTCTCTCTTGTTTGATGTTCCTGTGTCTTTGAGGGGTACTGTTTGGGGCTGAGACCCAACAGTAACTTATTCTCAGCACTTTGAATAGGTATAAGTCTGCATTTATCATCACCCACTGCAAACAGAAGCTTCTCTGACCAAGGGAGAGAGCAGCACTAATTGACATGAAATTTCTAAAATAAGATCGAGGTTTGGTTTTCTTCTGTCTTTGGCTTTCTGGGTTAGTGCTTCTTCTCCTTTGATGAGAGTTGTGGAAGGCTGTATTGGTAGGATGGGTGCCTAATTTTTAAAGCTTACTCTTTTCAGACAGAATCTTTCCTGATGAATGAGGTTTTAAGAGCTGCCTACTGTGATTGCCAGATCATGAAACTGAAGCGTTAGTCTTGCCCGCAGACTGTGCATTACTGAACAGCCAATATAACTTTGGTGGCTTGAGTTTGTCACTGGGGAGACGGTGACATTATTTTTCCATTGTCTGCCTCAGGATAGTAGTGTTCAAAGTCTGGTGATGTCTGTTTTAAGCTTTTAGTAGCAGCCAAGGTAAAGGGTAAAGTTATCTTTAGCTCCAGTGAGGCATAGATAAAGGGGATTTCATTTGGCAGTTTAGTTTTATGCAAAGAAGTTATTTGTAAGCAGGTATGATGGCAAATGCCTGCAAACCCAGCATTTATGTGGCAGAGGCAGAAGAACAATGAATTCCAGGCCAGCCTAGACAACATTATGAGACTCTGCTCCCTAAAGAAAGTAAAAATGATATTTGTAACCTCGAATTATATAATGTCTGAGAGATGAATCTGGAGCATTTGAGGATACTCTCACCTTCCAGGAAACCCCCCAAATACAGCCGATGATATTCCTATCAAAGGCTGTGGTCTCTAGACTACAGGGAAGGTAGCTGAAGATAGATTTCCCCAGAAATAGCCATCCAAGACCTGAAAGGTCACCCCAATGACCACTTGATGGCACCTGTGAAATCCACAGGGTGAACAGACCACTGGAGAATGACCCTTTACATCTCCTTTAGTTTGGGGGATCGAAAGGTTCTTTCTCAGTCATAGGCCATCTCTGCGGCCAACTAAAGATGAAGTCAGTTGCTTTCAATAGTTTTTCTAAATGAAGCTGCTCAGAGTGGCACCTCATTAGCCTTGCTTTCCCTTCCCTTCCCTTCCTCCCCCACCCCTCCCCTCCTCTTTCCTTCCTCTCATCCTCTCCCCTCCCTACCCCTCTCCTTTCCTTCCCTCCCCTCCCTACCCATCCCCTTTTTCTCCTCCCCTTCCCTCCCCTTCCCTCCCCTTCCCTCCTCTCCACTTCTACCTTCCTTTCCTGGAGAGTGCAGTGGTTAGGACTGGTGCCATAGCTGCACTTCTGGGATTAAAGCCGTGCTCTTCTCAGTTTGTGACTAGCGTGGGTACCTGCTTCAGAATGGGATGCTGTGATACATCTGAAGTGCTTCATACCTTGGACAGTGTCAACAGAGCAAAACAGTGAAAGACCAAACCAAACCAAACCAAACCAAAAAACATGCCAGGCGTGGTGCTCTTTGCCCAAAGTGCCAGTGACGTGGGGGCTGAAGTCGGAGAGGCTCTGAGCCTGGGAGACTTATATCACAAAATAGGGGGAGGTTAATGGTGACGTTTGTAATTTTAACGTATTTTCTGTGTAAAGGGCCGTTCTCTTGTGGTCTCCTCACCCTTCTGAATTTCGCAAGTACCATCAACAGATCCTTGGGGTGACCTTTCAGGACATGGATGGCTATTTCTAGGGAAATCTGTCTTTAGCTTCCTTCCTGTGTTGATCTAGATTTTTGATAGATTTAGCCTTTGATAGATAGGAATCCCACGGTTTCTATTTTGATGTTTTTGTAGACTTTTTTACTGATCCATTGGCAGTGAGATTGTCTGCCTCTGGCTTTAACCGTTTAGAGAAGGAGAGGAGAGAACATGTATCGATTACTCTGTTCTCCTCAAGTGTTTTCTGACTGTCAGAGATGATCATTTTTATTTTGTCAAACTTTCAGGACCCATATATCTTTTAATTTATTTTAAATTTTATTTTAAAAAATAACTTACTTTATTTATGTGCATTGGCGTGGGAGTGTCAGATCCCCTGGAACTGGATTACAGGCAGTTGTAAGCTGCCATGTGAGTGCTGGGAATTGAACCTGGGTCCTCTGGAAGAGCAGCCAGTGCTCTTAACCATGGAGCTATCTCTCTAGCTCCCTTCCCATATATCTTTTTTAAAACAAAAATCATGGGAAGCGGTTGTTCTGTGCTGGGCTTCTGTTCTAGGCTACAACAGGCTAGACTAAGAAAATCGAAATGGAGTCACTTGTGTTGTGTCACCACATTCAACCCACAGACTTTGTGCAAACGTGCAGATCTTTAGGCAGGTTAGTTTTCCTTGAAAACAGGAGATTCTAGTCCTCTTTGCTTTATATCTTATATTTAAAAAAAAATTAACCAGAAGAAATGGTGGCCATTGATTGGCTTCCTTGTCCACCGCCCAGAGCCCATCATCCTGCCATTTCCTGAGGGAGCGCTCGTCCTATTTTACTGTACAGACTTTGCCCTCTTCAACACTATCACAGAAAAGCCAGATCGATCTATATCATCTTGCCGTAATTTTATCTCTTGATTATCTCTAAACAGCATGCTTGTGTTACTTGATATTTCAAGTGTATGTTCTATTTTACTTCCTTTCCACCTCTGTCACCGAAAGAGAATGTGGTTCTCTTGCACGACCCACTCTCCCACCCACACGGAAACACACTTCCTACCCTCCAGAAGCATTTAAATAGTAGCAAGGTTATTATTTATTATTTATATTACCGTGATACTATAGATATTATTTGTATAGGCAGGCTCGGGATGTACTGTGGTTGCTTTTCCTTTACTGTATGATTTTTTTTGTTTAATTTTTTCTTTGGAATTAGTTTTATTTCTTATATTAATTATGTTTAGCTAACTTATTAGGAACTTTCCCATGCATTCAGTTTTATCATCTAAAAGAATTCTTCACAGAAATATTCTAACTTGATCTTTTGGGTGGGTTGGTCTCTCTGCTTGCTACTCTGTCATCCATCTTGAAATTTCCCTTCACTGTATTGGGGGGTCTTCTTGGTGTTTTCTTGTGTTAGAAACCTTGATTCCAGAACTCCGTGTGTTTATTGCCCCATTTTGGTAGAAGTATCATCAGGTTGTTTTCCAGAAGTGTGAAGAGGAGGCAGGCAAACAATCCAAAACCTTGCTTATATAAATGCTGACTTTATGATCCCATGCACGCATTCATATTCTGCTGAGTACAGGAATCCATTATCTTCTGATGATTCTCCATTTTCTCAGTTCCTAGTTTCTCCTAGGTAAAAAAACCCTCTGTGTCTGAGCTTCCAGTCTTTCTTGTGATGTTTGGCATTCTGAATTTTGATCTTTTCTAGTATACTTACTTTTAAGCTTTTTGAATATTCTATTTGTTCCCATAATTTTGAAATTCTCTAAGATGTGGCTTGACTTGATTATATTTCAATCTGGATATCACCTTCAGTTTGGCAGAACTTTCCTAATTGTTGGCTTTCTCTTCCCATTGTTTCGTTTTGTTCTAGAACTCCCAGGTTTCACAGGCTGGGTTTCTGGGTGGGCCCTCTAATGCTGTTGTATGTTCTTCCCAGTTCACTGTGGGTTTGACTCACTGTTTTACTTCTTGGGAGACTTCCTCAGCTTGTAATTGAACTCTTCTGAGTTTTTAATTTCTACATTTCCCCCCTCCCCCAGTATGGGTACTTTATTACTTATTTTGGTTATGTATCATACGTGTTTGATATTAAGATCTTTCTGGAATTCTTGGTCATCCTAAGCCTTCTTTCATTTTGCATTTGATGTTGGGCCTTGCTGGCATTGGGCCTAACAATAAGGTGACCTGTTTGTGGTGATTCTGTTAGGAACACTCCTGTGTCTGGTTTCAGTAGTGTTAGTTGGGTCTGATATATGTGTCCGGAGTTCTGGACCACATGGGATGAAAGAAGTGAGCAGTCAAAACTTGCTTATATGTGCTTGGACCTTTTCACATTAGTCACCTTTGCAAGATGGTACCCTGCTTCAGCTCTTCATTTCTCCCAGGATAGCGCTTCTGTCTTAAGCTTCATGGAAACAAACAAACAAAAAACCCAACAACAACCTTTAGTTTTTCCTAGAATTGAGAATAGTTACCTACCTAGCCCTATGACAGAGAAGAGGGCATATGTTCCCTTCCTTCCCCTCCCTCCCTCCCTTCCTCCCTCCCTTTCTCCCTACCTACGTACCTTTCTTTTTGGTTTTTCAAGACAGGGTTTCTCTGTTGTAACTCTGGCAGTCCTGGAGTTCACTCCGTAGACCAGGCTGGCTTCAAACTCACAGAGATCCACCTGCCTCTGCCTCCCAAGTGCTGGGATTAAAGGCGTGCACCACCACTGCCCAACTTTTTATGTTCTGTTTCTTAAATAGACCTGCAAAAAAATTCCCTTGGGCCTGAGCATGGTGGTGCATGCCTGTGAGTTTAGGTTCAGCATGGTCTACGCAGAGAGTTACAAGCCAGCCAGAGTTGCATAGTGAGACTCATCTCACCTCCTTCCTCTGGAAAAAAAAAAAACAAACTATTCCTTTCTTTAAAGTTTAGAGAGTTTGGCAGATAGCTCAGTTGGTAAAGTCCTTGCCATTCAAGCATGAGAGCCTGAGTTCCAGTCACAAACAACCATGTTGTAATGCTAGGGAGACAGAGACAGGGGGATCTCTGAAGCTCATTGGCTAGCCAGCCCGTGAGTTTTAGCTCCATGTTCAGAGAGAGGTGCGTCTCAAAAATTAAGGTGGAAATCAATTGATAAAGGTAACAGATGTTGACCTCTGGCCTCTATAGTGTCTACACCCAGATACACACACACCACACAGTCTGGTGTACACACACATACACACACACACCCACACACACACACCCACACACACACACACATACACACACATACACACACACACACCCATACACACACACACACCCATACACACACACACACACACACACACACCCCACACAGTCTGGTGTACACACAGACACACACACACACACACACAACCACACAGTCTGGTGTACACACACATACCCACACACACACATATACACACACACCCACACATACACACCCACATACACACACACACCCACACACCCACAGACACACACCCACACACCCACATACACACACATACACACACACACACATACACACACACCCACACACACATACACACACACCCACATACATACACACACCCACACACACACATACACACACACCCACACATACACACACACCCACATACATACACACACCCACACACACACATACACACACACATACACACCCACACACACACATACACACACACCCACACACCCACACCCACACCCACACCCACACCCACACATACACACACACATACACACACACACATACACACACATACACACACACCCACACACACAAATATACACACATACACACACATACACATACACACCCACACACACCACACCCACATACACACACACACACCACATACACACACACACCCACATACACACACACACACACACACACACATACACACACACACACACCCCCCCCACACACACACACAGACTTTTGTTTCGAGTGTTTTTGTTACCACCTCTTCTAGAACTCCTGGATTTGGTGAGTTAATTCTTGTGCTATTTAGAGGTCTTATAGTCTAAAATATTTTATCTCCAGGTGCCTACCTACTCCTCCCTTTGTTAGACCCTGCATGTATTTGTCTTCTAGTTTCTAAAATTTTGGTTTTTTACATCTATTTTTCTGTTTTCTACTTTTGAGTGTTAGTTATTTTATTTTAAAATTTATTATTATTTTTTAAAGTGTGTGTGTGTGTGTGTGTGTGTGTGTGTGTGTGTGTGTGTGTACATGAGGGCAGGTGCCCATGGAGACCAGAAAAGGGTATTGGATTCCCTGGAGCCACAATGTGAATGTGCTGGGAACCAACCTGGGTCCTCTTCACGAACAGTACTTGCTCTTACATGCAGAGCCATCTCTCTAGTCCTTCAGCGTGTTAATTTCTTAATAACAGCAGGTAAATAAAATAGCTATTTTTGATGGATTTCTAGGAAAGAAGTGGGTGTATTCAGCCCCCCTTCTTTAGCTGGATGTTTCCATGAAGAGAAATATACTTCCTTTGTATCCTATGAAGGACAATGGCTTTTGTTGTCCAGAATTTTCCGCTGACCAGTGAATTATAACAAAGCAGTGAATTTGTGTGGTGTTTCCACACAAATTTCACAAACGGTGCTTCCACAAATGGGAAGACAATACTTTATAAAAAGATTTCTAATGAAGTGGAATTTGCATACAAACAGTTTCTCAGGAAAACAAACTAGAGAACATATACCTAGCCCTAGCTCTAAATTTACTTATCTCTCTCTATCTCTATCCATCATCTGTCTCTCTGTCTATCTATCTATCATCTATTTTTTTTTGAGACGGGATCTTATTATGTAGCCTAAGTTTGGTTTCAGCTTTATTAACCTCCTGCCTCAATCTCCCGGGTCTGTGGTTTACAAGTATAAACCAAAATCCACAGGCCAAATTATGATATAGCAAGAGGACCAACTTAGATGAAGACAACAACCCCTCCCCGCCAAACCCGTAGATTTTCTTTGATTGCTCAGTTATGGGCACAGGTTGCAGTTGTTTATTGAGCGGCTGCTGTCAGCGCAAAGAGCGGCAAAAGAGGCACAGGGCTTCAGGCTCTCCCTTTAAGATCGTGGCTCACAGTTACCTGTACATAGAATTATGACGTCCGGCTTCACTCCAGAGCCGGCGAATATTAAAGAAAAATGGAAGTGGGGCCTAGATATCTATATTTAAGAATTTTATCCTGGTGATTCTAAAGTACACCTTGGTAGCTTAATAGCCAGGTGAGAAGTTAAGCTTTATAGATTAATTGCTGTAGACATGGAAGAATGTGATTAAGTTTGTGATGGATGAGACAGATTATGGGTACAACAGATATTGGAAGATTCTCATTAACCAGAGACATGAGAAGGACTGCCTGAAGGAGGTGAGTTCTGAGTTGATGGAGTTTTCATAGGTGGAGAGAGAGGAGCGGGGAGTGTGTTGTAGACCAGAGATGGACGCCGTGAGAGGCGCCCCTGCGCATCCAGGACTGTTTGAGCAATATTTGGAGTGACTGCAGAAGAATCTAAGTGAAAATTGGATGTCAGACTATAACCGGATGTGAACATCTCCAGGGTCAGACTAAATTGTGGTTTTATCCTGCAGGTGTTGGGAGACACTGAGGATGTCTGATGAATGGAATGACCTGTTGGAACTTTGAAGACTGATTCAATAGGAAGAAGGGGTACGTAGCTAGAACTAAATGAGACAGGAGTGTTGGGGATGGAAGACAAGTTGGGAAAGTGCCCGCATTGTCCAGCTGAACAGTCAGGATGCTGTGTGTGAGGGAACTGGCAGTGGAGTTAAAAAGAACCACAGTAGATATTCATATAGCATTTTCACAATAAGTTTATTATAGACTCTCATTTAAACCTCTCACTAACCTTGTATTCCCCACCACATCTTCTAAATTAAGGGACATGTTCAGAGGTTATGCCATTATAGAGACCCTCATCAAAACCGGAGGGGCCCAAGTGGCTGATGGTCACTGAGTAAGAGAGAGCTGTTCAAGTAGAGCACTAAAGGTATCAGATTGGAAGGAAGCATGGTGGAATTTCTTAGTAGAAACTCCTGTGTCTAGTCTAGTCCCTGGCTATATATCAAGTAGCTGTTGAATGTGCTTCCAGAGACTCTTTTTATCTCTGTGGTTTGATATGCAATTATTTCTTGAAAGGGCATTGTGCTGGATAGTTTTATGTCAACTTGACATAAGCTGAAGTCACCTGAGAGGAGGAAACCTCATTTTAAAAAAATGCCTCCATAATACCCAACTGCAAGACATTTTCTTAATTAGTGATTGATGGGGGAGGGCCCAGCCCATTATGGGTTCCCTCCCTGGGCTGGTGGTCCTGGGTTCTATCAGAAAGCAGGCTGAGCAAGTCATGGGAACAAGATAGTAAGCAGCACCCCCTCTATGGCCTCTGCATCAGTTCCTGCCTCCAGGTTCCTGTCATGTTTGAGTTCCTGCCCTGACTTCCTTCAGTGACGAACAGTAAATGGAGGTATAAGCCAAATAAACCCATTTCTCCCCTACTTGCTCTTTGGTTATGGAGTTTCATCAAAGCAATAGAAACCCTAACTAAGACAGCCTTGGAGGAGGCCAGGGAAGGAAAGCTGCTATTAATTCAGCTTGCCTCAGGGAAGAATCTACAGGCCTCTTCTGAGTGCCTTTGGGTTCTCAAATGGTTGAGAATTAAATTTGGTTGAATTTTACCTTCTTCCCAGCTCCCTTCCTCCCTCCCTTCCTCTTCCCCCTCTCCCATGGCGGTCAGAAAGACAACTTAAACAGGAGTTGTTTCTCCTCTTTCCACCATGAGGTTTTTGGGAATTGAACTCAGGACATCAGGTTTGGTGGCAAGCACCTTTGCCCACTGATCCATCTTGCCAGCTCTTTTTAAGTTTCAAAGGGTTCCAAGTATGGAGCTGAGGATCTTTGTATCCAGGTTGGCTGTCCTGAGGAGGGTTAGCTCTGACTGCAGGGGACTTCTTTTCTCTTGTGTTCTGGGTAGGAACCATCTATGGGGCACAAAAATGTAGATATCAGGGCACATCCCTATACCAGCAGCTTCCCTATGGCATCTCTGTGAGCTCAGATCCAGATGACATCTTTCCTGAGTTAGAGTGTGAACTGAATTCACGACGATACTCATCACTGTTCAGATCAATTATGCTGTGTGGTTATTTGTTTTGCACACCAAGATTTTGAGGCCTGAAAAACCAGCAACACAGGCACTGAAATGGGTTTAGCCATCTGAGATATTTGTTCTCTGAAGTCAGATAGCAGAATCTGTTAGAGAGCTGAGGGATACTGGGAGAGATAAAGGCATTATCATCAGCATCATCATCATCATCATCATCATGGGAAATCTTGATTAGATTTTCCTAGGAAATGTCTGGGGAGGATGAGACTGAGGTAGGAGAGGAGGAGCTTTCTGCCAGACTGGACACATAGGGTCATCCCAGCTGGACCAAGAAGAAGGGCCTGCGTTTGTAATTTAAAGTGGCAACAGCACTAGAAAACCCACCCCATATTTTCTATTTATTTTCTTACTTTAGAATCCCGGAGTCTTCAATGGCAGGAGAAACAGCGACCAGAAGACCGAGATGAATTTTAACACTATCCTAGAAGAGATTCTTATTAAAAGGTCCCAGCAGAAAAAGAAGACATCACCCTTAAACTACAAAGAGAGACTTTTTGTACTTACAAAATCCGTGTTAACCTACTATGAGGGTCGAGCGGAGGTAGGGAACAGTTAAAATCTACTCTGCCGCTTTCTGTGTTGATACTGTTGAGTAGATGGTGCTCTTCATTGCGTTAGTGAACTTGAGGTTGTGATTCGCTGTCATTTGGACTTGAGAGGTGAAATTTAGCGTGTGACAGAATCTGGCACAAGCCTGTCATTACAGGTTAAGTTATGACACCATTCGATGTCAGCCTTCTGAACCAACTAATCTGCCAGAGAAAATCATTCCTGTATGTTACAGGTCAGTGGTTCCCAACCTTCTTAATGCTGCGACCCTTTAAAAGGGGTTACAACCCACAGATTGAGAACCACTGTTGTAGGATTTATTAGGTACATGGAGCACATGGCTCTTTCCCACAAACCACCGTATTACGTATCAGAGCCTATGCTGCTTTGTGTGAACATTTCTCCATCGCTTGAAGCTGATCAGTTCTTGGGTGAACCTGTTATTCAAGTAGATTTATAGAGGAATTCTTCAGCACTTGATGCTAGGCATCTACTGCAGTGTTCCTTGACAGGGACAGGGAGACCAGAGAAGCACCTGTCCAGTGAGCACTTGCTGTGGGATGTCAGGGTACAGTGGGGAAGAGGGATTTTGGTTAGCAAGCTTCTCGCTTTCCACAAAAAAATGTGAATGAAAGGCAATCTCTGGCCCATTTTAAATTCTTGCCATGGTGAACATGGTCTTTTCTACTGGCCATAGTCTTCTCTGCTAGATGTAATTTTGGGTTGTAGAGAATGGGTGGGGACTGGATTTCTCTTGATAACATGCTATAGTACAAGTGGTCAGAGTGAATGCCTGGTGGTCCTGGTATTTGGGCTCCATTGTCCTTTTCCCTAAGGCAGTTTTCCTAGATGTTGACTTATTTGTTTTTTGAGTTTTTTTTGGTTGTTGTTGTTTTCTTCTTCTGTGTTTTGGGTCCTCTGATTTACACAGAATAGCATTGCTTCTCCCAAAAAATCCTCAACTCTGTCATCTCTACTGTGCCCTGTCACCATGACCTGCGCCATTCCTCAGGTCCGCATACCATAGGACCATATTCCCTTAGCTCTAAACCACCTAAATGCTGAGAACCAGAGCGTCAAAACTTTTAGCTGTAAAGCTAGAGCTGAGGCAAGACCATTCTCAGTCTTTATTCTATTCACTATGGATACAGATGCATGTGTGCCCAGAACTATTTATGTTATAGTTACTTCGCCTGCCTTAGGGCTATTTAGAACTGTCATGCTATAAGATGTTACATTTTCTTCCTTATCTGAGAAGTTTGGAAATCTAAAAGGGTCTTTCAGATAAGAATTGTTCCCAGAAGTAAGGATTATTTAAAAATTGGAGGTGGCGATGCACACTTTTAATTACAGCATTAGGGAGGCAGAGGCAGGTGGATCTCTGTAAGCCTGGTCTACAGAATGAGTTCCAGCACAGCCAGAGTTACAACAGAGAAACTCTGTCTCAAAAAACAAAAAACAAACAAATAAACAAACAAAAAATTGGAAGCAGACTTGGAGGGAAACATTAGTAAGTTTTAATGTATGACAATGATTTGTTATAACTGGAATTTAATATAGTAAGTCCAGGAGAAGAAGATAAATACAGCAATGAGAGTGGTAACAGGTAGTACTTTACTGACCCCCAAACCTACTGAAACTTACATTGTCAACTTAAAAATATGGATCGATATTATTAAAATGTAACACAGTGAGGGCTAATTCAGTGGTTAAGAGCACTGACTGTTCTTTCAGAGGACCTGTGTTTGATTCTCTGCATCCACATGGATGCCCACAGCCAGCTGTAACTCTAGTTCCAGGGAGTCTGATGCCCTGTTCTGGCTTCTGCATGAACCAGGCATGTATATGCAAAACACCACAAAGAGAAAATACAACATAATGGTCAACTCACTTTGAAGATGCTTGATACCTGTGAGGGGACTGGCTCTTCTCACCACCATCTCATATGCTCAAATCTATTACATAAAATGGTGCAGCATTTGCTCATAGCCTGTGTATATCCTTTTGTGTATTTTAAATTACCCGTATATTGGTTATAACACACGTACAATATTTATGCTATATTCATACTCATCATCTATTGCTTAGGAAATAATGTCACGGGTAAATTCTGTATATATTTAAACAGATGCATTTTTCCCAAATATTTTCCACCTTGAGTTGGTTGGATTCTGTGGACTCAGAACCAGGAGGCATGAAAGACTAACTGTGCAAAGTTAAAAGTGTCCTGACTGTTTAAGCAGAATAGGGAGCCCCTCTTACTTCAGATCTCAGCCCAGTGTCTGAATGTGGAGTGGCCTCAGTCATTGTGAGAACCAGAAAGGGCAGAATGAGGTGGTGGTCCAACATGTAGAAATCTCTCTTCTAATCCTTATTCAGGGTCCATGTATTTTCTGGCTGTCGATAGCTCGCTGTCCTCCTGACCCCAGCCACAAGCTGAGTTCCTTTCCTGGCCTCCCTCTCCTCAAATGTGTGGGGTGGCATTTGATTTCTCATGCTTTCTGATATCATGGATGGTCTAGCAGTCATTAGTGACTCGCTGCTTGAGCTGGTCACACGCTTGGTGCCTCTCACAATAAGGAGTAAATCCAAGTGTATAGAGATAGCTGGATGGGAGAGTATGTGCTTAGCATGTGCTTAGCATGTACAAAGCCATTGATTAGAAACCCACACCTAAACAAATAATTGCTTATATCGAATCATTGAGAATCAGAATTCTTGAAATAACAGTACTTCTAACAACACTGGGCAGATTTCCTGGGTAACACCTCTCAGGCTTTTTTTCTAGAAAATCCCAGAAACACTTCACGCTGGTGTTACTTCCCTATTTGGGGGCATGTGTTCAGTTCCTGTTTGCAGTGGATAAATCTTCTGCTTTTTGTCTGCCTAGTCTTAGAATCATTATTCAAAACGTATAGTGTGGTGGTGCCCATGAGGATATTGAGTTAGAAAGTAAGATCCTAGAACTGGGCTTGAAAACCACTGGAACCATTTGAGAGATTTAAATTGTCTATTCTTCTGTTTTCAAAAGAAAACCAATGAAGAGGCTGCCTGCTGATTTAGTAGTCCCCACTCTTGGTTCCCTCATGACTACTGAACACTTTGCTAGAACTTGGAGTTGATAATGGCGGCCAGCCTGTCTTTAGACTCTCAGCTCCTGCAACACAGTGGCAAAAGCCTTGCCTGAAACTGTTCCTGCTTATTTCACTTACTATGCTTTTCAAAGTATACTGAGAAATTACATTTTAGCTAGATCATCAGAAACTCAGTTCAGTTATCTCCCAAAAGTCTCATACTGAGAAAGCAGTGTTTCAGTTTGTGCATTGGGGCATTCATTTCTTCGGTTTGCCTTTTCTCTATTTTGGTAACTAATTTGCTCATGTTTATGTTCATGAACACGCCAAAGCACATGTTCCAATGACCTGGGAAGCAAAGATCCTGAAAGTTTATGCTTTTACAATAACATAGACCACGGAGGATTGCCAGCGGGGCTGCTTTCTACGTGGGGAGCTAAATGACAGGTAGGATAGGCCACTTGACGTTCCTGGGGAGGCTCCATGTGACATGGGGAAGGCGGTCAGGGAATCACAGGACTGGAGTTTCAAGAACAACCCCTGCTGGATAATGGTAAACAAAAAACGTTGGGATATTGAATAAAAGAAACTCCAAGTAGCATGTGAGTTTTGTAAAAACTATCATCTAAGAAAGTGGAAACTTTAGACAGTGGTGCCCTTTGGTTGGTTTGCTCTCTGTGATATTGTGTAGTTCAGCATGGGCACTGCAAAGAGTCTGTAAAGTCGAAGGAGGTTGAGTACTGTGCCAGGCCCCCCTCCACCTCCGTGCCTGCGAGTCACCATCAGAACCTCCTAACTGTGCTGGATAGTTTTATGCAAACTTGATAGAAGCTAAAGTCATCTGAGAGGAGGGAACCTCAGTATGCCTCCATGCTGGGTGGTGGTGGCGCATGCCTTTAATCCCAGCATGGGGAGGCAGAGGCAGGCAGATCTCTGTAAGTTTGAGACCAGCAGGGTCTATAGAGTGAGTTTCAGGACAGCCAGAGTCACAACAGAGAAACCTTGTCTCGAAAAAAAAAACAAAAAACAAAACAAAACAAAAGCTTCCATAAGATCAGGCTGCCCGCAAGAATGTAGGGTATTTTCTTAATTAGTTATTGATGGGGGAGGGCCCAGCCTATTGTGGGTGGTGCCATCCCTGGACTGGTGGTCCTGGGTTCTATAAGAAAGCAGGCTAAGCAAACCATGAAAAAGCAAGTCAGTAAGCAGCAGCACCCCTCCATGGCTTCTGCATCAGCTCCAGCCTCCAGGTTCCTGCCCTGTTTGAGCTCCTGTTTTCACTTCCTTGAATGATGGATTACAGTGTGGAAATGTAAGCCAAATAAACCCTTTCCTCATCAACTTGTTTTTGGTCATCACAACAATAATAATCTTAACTAAAGACACCAATGTAGATCTTTCTCACAGTCATCTACAAGCCGTTACAGTAGAGTACAAAACAAAATCAGAAAGTTAACAGGCGTCAGAGTCCAGGACAGACAATGAAGAATGTGTATGGTCCTCTCACTCTCAATTGTGGTCATTATAACATGTCTGTGAGGGAAGATTATTACAGACCCAGTATCCGCCGTGTTTGTTCGGGACTGACTTGGTATAATACCAGAACTACAGGTGCTAGAAGGAAAGCAGGTGTTCATCACAAACCACACTCATGGTTGGTTTAGGCACAGTCAGCCATCCTTACCAGCTTTAGAAAAGCCCAAGTTGCCATACACTAGTCAGTGGCCAACTTTGTAAGCAGGCCTTCCTTAGCATAGCATTCTCAGGCACACTGGTTATAAAAATGGTGTAACTTTTGGAACACTAACTACATGCTGGCCACAATGCTAAGTACCTTACACACATGAGGAGCCTTTGGTTTTCATTTCAGAATGAGGAACCAAGGCAAAGAAAGATAAACCTTGCATAAGATGTGCCGTATGCTACTCCAGGCCAAATTAGGGTAAAAAAAAAGAAAACCATTACAGGTCTCTGTAGTACAGATAAAACTTTACTTTAGAAGATATTTTACGATTTTCAGTTATAACGCCGTTGAATTTTCCCTTTACTGAAAGGAAGATTCACACTGAACGGTTTTCTTTCTTTCTTTCTTTTTTTTTTTTTTAGTCCCGTCTGCCTCCAAATGGGATGTTCTAAAATAGCGTCTTCAATTCGTGTATGGAGTTTAAAATTATTTTCATGTAGATTATATCTTTTTATATGCTTAGCTTCATTTTCATCCCCACGACATGATGATATGTCTGATATGAAGGTTTCACAGTCTTCCAGGGTGGTGGATAAGAGCACGGGCCAGGAGGACGGTGTCACATCCTGCAAGCTCCACGGAGGCAGGAGCTCCTGAAATTGGCCCCCCTCCGGCCCTTGCCCTATGCACCTATTACTCTATCTGGTTGCTCATTTTTTTTAAGTCAGTAGTAGTAGGGTTGCTTGATGGAGTCGAGAAAATTTTCAAGCCTGAAGAAGGGGTTGTGGAAAGTTGTGGTTTGGAATGAAGTCCAACAGGTTTCTGGTAACCTGGAGAGCAAGCTTTCTGTCTGAAGTATATGTGGGCTTTTGAGACTGAACCCTTTACCTGTGTGTGTTCGCTTAGACAGATAAGCTTATTTCAGAACTGAGTTAAATTGTAGGGCACCCAACTGGTGCCTGCTAAGTGAGATTAACCACGGTTCAAATTCTCATTCTTGTACTATTTCCAGCGTGAGGTATAGTGGTGCTAGAGGTATTGGGATAACGAAAAAGAAAGACATTTCGTTGTTTTCAGCTTCCTGGGGGCTGGGGACAGGGATCATGGCTTATCGATCTTTGTGTTTCTGAGGGTTTTGCATAGGGTGGATACAGTACATGATGCATGGTTGGTTGGATTGCAGGTAAGATGGAAAGAGCTTTACCCTGGAAGTACACAGAGTGGGTTTATCTAGGACCACCAGATGTTTGACTTAGGCCTTCACCAAGATTCCCTGACAGAACAATGAAAGCAATCAGTTATAGTTATGATGTCACAGACTGTTTAACACTTTGAAAAGCTCTTATGTTCTAGAGGGTGTCCTGGGTCATATGAGGATTGTCCTCTTAACTAGTCTTCACAGCCTAGAAGCTCTTAGCAACACAGGAATAAGAGCTGCCAAGATGAATGTCTCTCCCTTTGTAGACTAATTCATTCCCAAATAGGATCCAAAGGCCTACAGGTCTTCTAGTCTCTTTCCAAAGGCTTGTATCTCGTAGCTCTTCATTAGATGTAGGGGAGTTGGTATATGGCATGGGAAAACAGTCTCTTTTACTGCAGGGCCACTGGAAGCACTGGTATCACACTATGGTGTTATCACTCTAGATATCGTAGCCCTCCCCTCACCCCGGGTTTCAGTCAAACACTAAAAGGGTATGCATGAAACACGAATAGAGCCATTGCTAGTGTTTTTATTTATCTCAGACGGAGATGGGAAGGTGATCTGATAGTCGGGAGCCCAGGAACTACACAGCTCCGGGAAGAAGGTACCCTGGTAGTTGGGAACCCAGGGACTACACAGCTCTCAGGTGGGGAAGGTGTTTTCAGCTGAGCTGGATTGTTTCAGTATAACAGCTCTAAATATCCCTGGCTGAGCTGAGGTGTTCTTTGCTTTGACTTGACAACAAAGACATGTTCATGCAGCAAATCTCACGAAAGAGATTTTTTGGGGGGTGGGTGCCTCCACTCAGGAGGAAGGCAGCAGCTGAAGCTGTGACCTGCACTGAGCAGAATTCGGATCTTTTTATAGTATTGGTTGGGGGTGCTGGGATTGATTGGATTTTTTTCATCCTATTTGAAGAATTTTGGGGAAGAGGCTTACTGAGGGACCGGAAATGGCCGTTAGGGCCTTTGCAGAGGTCTAGGGGCAGAGTTTAGCTAGTCTCCTGCCTCAAGGGGCTGGTAAAGGCCATTATGGCTGTTTAGAGAGATCTGGGTAGGAACAGGACAGGGCAGGGTCCAGATGAGACGTCCCCTCAGCACCACATCAGCTCTGCCCTTGCAGAGGCTGCGGGCAGGCCCTGGGTTCCACCATGCCCCCCAGTACCTCAGACCCCCAAGCTCCCCTCCCACAAAACCCACCAAGACACCAGGTCACAAGTCTAATGGTCCAACACCACCTGCACAGGGGGTCTGCAGAACCATCCCTTAGCTTCCCCTACGCATACATCTCTGATAAAACTTAACGCAAATTCTCTATATAGAAAGAGGTTACAGATATTAATAACAAACAGAAGAATCATAGTTTTCATATTAAAGTTGCTGTTGGAGCATAAACATTGGAATGCTGCTGCAGTTGATGTGATACCCGAGTTGGTGGCTAATTGAGGTGTGTGACAGAGGCAGGGGGATGCACTTGATGACTGGCAGTTTGTGTGCCAGGTGGGATGGTGTGGAATATCTTAAGATGTTATCAGGTCACTCAGATGGCATTAAATTTAAAACTTATAAATTGTTCAGTTCTGAAAATTTCCATTGAATAGTTTTAGACTGTGGTTAATTCCAGGTAGCCAAACTTTAGGAAGCAAGACCATGGATGAGCAGAAATTTTTGTGTTTCATGGATAGCACAGTAGTTAGTGCAATATGATAGTTTTTATGCTTTCAGAATAAACTATATCATTACACGAACACTCATTTTCTTTCCTTTTTTTTTTGGCTTTTTTTTTTTTTCAAGACAGGGTTTCTCTGATGTAACTCTGGCTGTCCTAGTACTCATTATGTAGACCTGACTGGCCTTGAACTCACGGAGATCCACTTGCCTCTGACTCCCCAGTGCTGGTATTAAAGACGTGCACCACAATGCCCCGCAAAAACTCGTTTTCTTACTGGCATTTGAGCCTTTCCTGTCTCTGAAATAATGTGGTATTATACCAGCTTCTCATTTATATTTCATATTTCACCTCCCTTTCTTCTGTCTCCTTTTTCATTTTTGACATTTGTTGTCTTCAGCTTGATATCTAACCTTCTGCCTCATTAATCATTTAAAAACACGACGACACCAGGTCAGAAATCTAAAGGTCCAACACTACCTTAATGTGCTAAATTAGTTATCTTCATTGGATAGCATTCACTTTTTTCCCTTAGGAAGCTGAAGCCTACTTAATATAGAGAGGGAAGAGAATTCTATCCCCCCCACTTCATACTCCTAATTTTGTTGTGACTTTTAATTTTGCTATGTTTCAAGCTTAATGATAAATTATGTTATTATAGAATTAAGGTGTTCTGGAGAGCCGTGTGCTGTTTACAGATTGTCTATGACTTTGACCATTGACATAGTCTCTTGGTCTCTGTTTCTTTGTATGCAGTATTTTTCCCAACTGGAATCATTTGGGAGTTATGCTGCAACCATGATTCTGTTTATAAATAAAGCGGTCATTGTGTAATGTCTAGAAACAAGGATACTGCTTACAAGTGTTTGGATGTTTTATTTTTATTTTATTTGTATGAATGTTTTACTTGCGTGCATGTATGTGCACCATATGTGTGCCTGGTATCTGAGCAGGTTAGAAGAGAGAGTTAACTAAGTTAACCATGGTTGTGAACCACCATGTGTGTGCTGAGAATTGATCCTGGGTCCTCTGAAAGATCAACAAGTGCTCTTAAGCACCAAGTCAACTCTCCAGCTCATACATGGGACACTCTTATAGCCAAAGTACAGTGGTGCAGTGTTCAATATCCAGATGTTGGAGCAGAGTCTATAGTCACATCTCATTTAAGTACCACTAGGTCTTTAGACATACTTTTCTATCTTCTTCCTTCCCTACCTCCAAGTCCAGGATGTAATTCGTAACCACACATTGACTTAGTTGACCAAGAAATAGTTTTAATGCTCTGGGTGGAAGAAGAGAAACATCTGTAAAACACAAGTATATCAAAAGCTCTCACAGAATAAGAGGCCACAGCAAGAAATCACCTTAGGTTCTCTTGTTCTTTAAATATTTATTCATTCATTTATTTTTTAAAATAATTTTAAATTAAATTTAAATAATTAAAAAATAATAATTTATTTATTCATTTTTTAGTGATGCATGTGTGTGTCTGTGTGTGTGTGTGTGTGTGTGTGCCTGGTGAGTTCATGTGCACTAAGTGCATAGCTGTCCATGGAGGACGTGGGTTCTCCTGATGTGGGTGCTGGCAACCAGTAGGTACTGGTTTAAGACAGCAGGTGCTCTTAACCCCTGAGCCATCTCTGCAGCCCAAGAGTCTCTTACCCTTATGCTCATGTTTGCCTTTAAGGACGGATGATCTTCCTCTTCACGATACATTATTTTAGCATGGTCCACTAGGATGTTGTTACTTCATGTCCTTCACAAGTTTCCTAGTTTTAACTTACTATTATCTGTGTTGAAGCAGTCATGGGGTATGGAAGGCTTTGTATGAAGAACAATACAGAACTTGTAATAGCTAATTGAGTAAAATGGAATTTAATCAGAATTTAACCCTCTTGCACTTTTAAGTAGGACCAACAACAGTGAAAATATTCAAGGTCCTGTAGATCACTTAGTGATCTAGCTGTGATGATCGTGTCTTACTCATTGGTTATTTGCATTACCCGAGAGACAAGAGTTATAAGGAAAATTAGCATTTTCACTCAGAAGTGGTAGTATCTGGTTTAATTTATTTATAAAACTTAGCTCTCAGCAGTGCTTAGTGATATCAGCCAGATAATTTCCATCAAAGCTTTCTTCATTGAATTTTTGCAAACTTTAGCTCTCAGAAAATTTTAGTGATAACTGAAAGTCAAGTTTGCATCTAAGGTTTATTTAGCTCGTATTTCCCACTGAATATATTCAAAAGACTGTGCTGAAGGGACTGAAGGCAATTGCGAAAAATTGGCTCCCAGAAAGTTTGGGAAATGGGATCGTTGAACTCAACCCCCACCCCAACCCCCTTCTCTCTTCCTGCCTGCCTGCCTCTAAGTGACTGGCTTGTCTTTCTCACAACTAGAGGCAGCTTCCTATAGAAGTTTCTTTCAAAGCACTCTGATGTCACAGTTTACGTAACCAGCATTTTGTTTCTGTCACTCCAGGAGTTTGCTGGGCTACAGATCCTTACAGCCTTGAAGCTGCTTCCCTGGGATTCCCAGTTTGTTCTAAGACTTAGCGTCTAAGTGCTGGTTGATAAGAATAGGGATGGAAGCCTGGCACTGGTGGCTCATGCCTTTAATCCCAGCACTTGGGAGGCAGAGGCAGGCAGATCTCTGTGAGTTCGAGGCCAGCCTGGTCTACAGAGTGAGTTCCAGGACAGCCAGAGTTACAACAGAGAAACCCTGTCTTGAAAACCAAAAAGAAAAAAAGAAAAGAAAAAGAGTAGATGTGGTACTGGAAAGTGAGGAGACATGAGAGATGCGCCTGTGCCCACACACTCACCCTCACACACACACTCACACACTGTACACACACACCACACCCCGCTAACACACACACTACAAACAAAGAATAAGAATGGTTGGGCTTATCCTGGAAGACTGTTTAAAAAGAGATCAAATTTAGGGACTGGAAGATGCTTTAGTTGCAAACACAGAAACAGTTTTTTTCCTTTTGATGTATAGGTTTTCCTTTGATTGTAAAGGTTTCCAGATGGCCTTCCAAGAGCGGGAACAGTCAAAAGATTAGGCAGAGAGAAGCCACTCTGTGCAAAGGGGACACTTATGCAAAGGCCTAGGGATAAAATTGGGCTTGGTGAGTCTGGATGGTTTGTGGTCCTAGACTCATGTAGATGTATATAATGAATGATCTACAACTGGTTTGTCATAATGAAGAATTATACATTTTTAGAGCTCGATGAGACTTTGAAGAATGACCTCCAGAATTTCCAGTTTTACAAACTGAGGATAAGGAGATGATTTGTTTCAGGTCACCCAGTACTGGGTGATTGTCAGCCTGGACCAAAAAGGCACTTTCTGATTACACCTCTTCAGTTCTGGAAAGGATGTGTGCAGGTTGTACACACAGTCAAGGGCACTCCACCGTCTCAGATGGTGTGAGGTTAGATCTCAGAAGGCTCAGCTTGTAGCCTAATGGAAGAGTGAGTGAATCGTGAGGTCCTGGATTCAATCCCAGATCCGGGGGAGGAGGGTGTGAACAGGGGAGAGTCTCATTGATGATCGCTCAGATACTTTTACTTTAAAAATTTGCCATCCTCCTACCTTTAAAGTCTTGTTCCTGTTAAGCGTCACAACCCCCTTCTCTCTGGGTATCCCGGTCCTGGCTCAAGTCATCTTCACGGAAGTCTTGGACATTCCCTCACCCGTTCTGAACATCTGTACCTCCTGTGGTTGGCGTTCCTGTTTTCCCTGACCAACTATCAGTATGTAACGATTTCCTGGGGACTCCAAATGTTGGTTAGTAATTTAAGCATGTTATACAGTATTTCACACCTATTAATTCAAGAAAGTTCGTGCTGTCACTGATGGCAATTCTGAGATCAAAGAGTATGTAAGGAAAGCAGAAATATCTTTAGACGCCATCATGGTGCTTGCCATTCTCATTTAGCTCCTTTTTTTTTAAAAAAAAAAATTGTTTAGAGGACATCCATCGTTTAAATTTAGAAACGGGTTGTTTTTTTAAAGTATTTGCTGATAGTAATTTCTCCCGGAGTAAAAAGTGGACGTTATTATACACAAGCAGCCACACAAAGATATCACGTGACGATTTGACAAAGTGAAACTACGTTTTGAATTGTTTTGCACATGTAGCAGAGTCTACACAGGAGGGGATTTAGAAGCACGCGTGTCACCCGTCAGTGAACTCCGTAGAATGAATTGTTTTAATTGTGTCAGAAAATCCTGGCACTGTTATGTTAGATTTGGGCTTTGTGAATAGGCTGCACTTCCAAGATATATGTTGAAATTTAATGATTACCAGTAAACACTGTTACCTCTTTCTTAATCCAAATTTTTGTTTGTCCTTTTTATTTTTAATTTTAAAGGTTTTTTTTAAAAAATGTAGCCCAGGGATGTCTCAAACTCACTATGTAGCTAAGGCTGGCCCTAAACTGCTACCAGTGGCTGGATTACAGGCACAAAATACTATTCCTGGCTTAACCTTTTTTTTTTTTTTTAACTCTCTAAGATTTGCATAATTTAACATTGGTATGTTTCCAGAAAGAAAAATTGTTCCAAATGTGACAAGATAGTTGTTTATTAAGTAAACAAGTGAGTAAGAAACTTTTTGAAGTCGCTAGTGCTTTGTAGTCAGTTGTGGGGAAGACATTTTGCCAATTATTATATGGTATGAAGGAAAAAAAAATCCTCCTCATTCTGTCTACATTCCAAGATCCTCTGTGTGGAGCCCCTCTCTCGCCACTGTAGAAGGCACGAGACATGACCAGGTTCCGTTCCTTTCTCAGGAGACTACAGCGTGCACAATTTGATCGTCATCCAGGGTTGGGGCGTAACCCACCGGTAGCGGAGTCACGAGCTTACCTTTGTAATATGGGATTCAGCTCATCTGCCCGAGCACAGTGGAGGGCCGGTCAGTTGTGTAGAATGCAGGAAGTGGAGTTCTTAAAGAGAGTGAATCTGGCCCAGCTCAGCTCGGATGACTGGGCTCCACTTCTACCTCTGTGGGCTCTTGCAGGTTTCTCCTCTGCCTGGGCTGTGCAGGGAAGGCAGCCTGGCTTCCGCACCTGCAGCTCTTGTTCCCCATCCTTGTGGGCAGGGTTGTTTGCGGATGCTGTGGCTTTCTGATTATCCTGGATTCTTGGCTTTCCAGGCATGCTACAGGGCCACTGTGCCTACAGGTGGGGTTCAGGGTTTCCTTCTATGCAGAAATTTAATATGGTGATCCACAGAGCTACAAGGGTTCTGCATATGTACCCCTGTGGCTCCATCTGATCAGCATTCCCATAAATTATGTGTGTAAATTACCCACAGCTTTGTCACACTGTTTCACAAGTGAAGGACTCAGGGACAGCCAAGTCAGGTGCACTCCCGTTTGACAACCTGTCTCAAGATGTCTTATATCTCTGGCTAGTTCACTGACTGTTAAACCACACTGTGCTACTTTCCACCCAGGGGACTTTCTTACACATCTTCAGTGACCACTTTGGTGCATGCACTTCCTTCCTCCTTGCTTCCTGTGGCTCTGTGTATCAGGCCTCGAAAAGGGTGCCCTTTGCCAGTCCATTTACCCCCATCTCTTCCTTAATGCACTGTGGAACATGGTGGGTGCCTTAGGATTTAAGAAAATTAGAAGCCCAAGGTCAATTTGTGTTTACTCTTGATTGAAGTGTCCATTTGGCATTTTTCCTCTTAGGTTTTCTGCCTTTCTTTTAGTTTTTATAAAATGTAGAATATGTATTCAAAATCAAACCATCATCTCTATATGCTTTATACTTGTGTTTGTGGTTTATGGCTTGTCTAGGTCTCTTCTTCTAAAATTAAATTACAATTTCTTTCTTTATTTATTTGGTATGTGTGTGTGTGTGTGTGTGTGTGTGTACATGTCCATAGCATGTGTGTGAAAGAGGATAAATTACAGGAGCTGGTTCTCCTACAATGAGTTCTGGGGATTGAACTCAGGTCATCTGTCTTGGTCTTGGAAGCAAATGCTTTTCTGGGCTGAGATATCTGAGCAATCCCTTGTCTAGTTATCTTAATTGTGTGTGTGTGTGTGTGTGTGTGTGTGTGCGCATGTATATATTTCTTCTTACTGTGGTAAAATAGACATAACCTGAATTTACTATTGTAACCATATAAGAGAACTAGTTAGTGACCTCACTGTTGTATAAAATCTACAATGATTTAGTTTTAGAATGTTTTCAGCAGTTGTCCCCATTTAAAAAAAAAGTAAATTTCCCACTTCCCTCAGCTCCTAAAAACCATCAAGTTGTTTCCTGTCTACGGACTGGATTGTACTGGATTGGTTCGCATAGATAAAAACACACAGAAGTCATCTTTTGTTCCTGGATGCTTTCACCAAGCTTGATGGTGTCAGGCTTCATTCATGCTGCAGTATGTATTTATATTTTAATCCTTTTTTTTGGGGGGGGAGGCTACATAATATTGTGTCGTATGGATGCATCATATTCTATTGGTTAACACAGATAGATATTTAGATTACTACTACATTTTGGCTCTTGTAAAGCAGCTGCTATGAATATTCATGTTTTTGTGTATACATGTGCTTTCATTTCTCTTGCATCTAGAAATTGAATTGTTCTGCCTTTGAGAAGCCATGTTTACTCTTTATTTTGTTTGTTGGTGCAAGGCTGGCTTTGAACTCGTGGTCCTCCTTTGTCTGCATTTTGAGTGCTCGCATTGCAGGTGTGTACCATCACACCCGTGTTCAGCAAATCCCCCACCACTCTTGTCGTCAGTCCTGTGGAATCGTGGCCTTCCCAGTGGCTGTGGAGGGCTGGTCTCATTGTGGTCTCGCCTCGGATTTTCCTTGGGCTGTCACTGTTGAGCATCTTTCACATATTTTAATAATAATAATAATAATAAAAATAAAAAGAATGTAGGCTGTAGCTTGTCTAGCAGGACTCGCACTCCCCCCACCACCAAGGAGGTGTGCTAATCAATGCTTAGCATCTGGCGGACTTAGTTTTTAGCTTTGTTTGTAGTGTAAGTATTCCCACTGTGTCTGCTATCTAATGTGCTAGGGGATGCTGAGGACAGAGCTAGGTAAGGATGTTCTCAGTCCCTCCAGCACAGCAATGGAGGGGAGGAGAGGGTGAGGAGCTCCATCGAGGCTGTCTGCTTATGCATGCAATACACAGAGGTTGATCTTTACATGTTAGTCTGAAGAAAAAAGGGTTTAATACTTGTTGTCTACCCCTAATCTTTAGACACTGTCTTTTGAGGCAGGCTGTACTACTTCAAGAGAAATCCAAAGCTCAGAGACTCAATTAACCAGTCACTGGCTCCCAGATAATTAGTGTCTAAGTGAGGATGTAAATAAGCCAGGTCTTTGTTACAGCTGACCTCTCTGATGTTCATCAAGTAGTATGGTTTGGAGGTTTCCTAGTCTAACCCCGGGTATGGTGATTTGCAGAGTCACAAGATTTAGCACACTGCTGTGTTCAGGACTATCCTTTGAAAGGTGAGAAGACACAGAGCCAAATGAAGAAAGAAGGCTCACAGAGTGAGATCTGCAAGGAGGCAGGGTGTGAACTCCAAGAGCTCTCTTCTGGGGGAGTCTCAGACATCTTTCTTAATTAAACCCAGTAGCAGAACTGAGTGCAGAACTCTGTAGACTCAGTGTCTGCTTCCTTTGTGCCCCCAACTCCAGACTTTCAGGGTAAAAGCAGGCATTCAGCAGAAACTGTTTTGTGTTTAAATTGCTTCAGCCCAGTGAGTCACTCAGAGCTGGGAACAGTGACAATGTCCTCAAGCCTTCTGAAAAGTAGTTGTCTGTCCCAGCGTGCTGTGTTCTGCACAGGGGCCAGATACAGAAGGGGAAAAGTGGCCAGAGGAGGGAGCTTGTCTCTGCATGTCGTACAGCTTTCTAAACCTGCCTCCCAGCTGAACAGATGTGCACAGATACGCAGCACTTCTGTCTGGAATGTGGCCGCCTCTGGGCTTGGAAGCTTCTGTGGTGTTCCTCCCAAGTGTAATGAATTTTGACTGCTTAACACAGATGGCCCTGATTGGCTTCACAAGCCTGACTGGATTCTTGGTGACTTTTTCCCTGTGAAAGGCTTTCACGGAACAGCTGAGTCCTGCACTTTGTGTCCCAGAACCGCAGACACCATGTCTCTTCCAATTCACTTTCTGTCCTGGTGAAGTTAGACTGCCTGGCCTCCTCTGTGCCTGGGTCACATGCAGAGGTGACTAAGTTGTTTGTGGGTGTCCAGGGACTCTTCTGTGGAGGAGCTGCTCCGGGGAGGAGCCTGCCATTGTGCTGAAAGGCCACTCCCTTTTCTGAGTTACCATCACTGACTGAGGGAAAGGACTCACAGGCAGAACACCTACCTTTTCAGTTCTCAAGACAAGGGAAGACCCCTCCTCCTCCTCCTCCCCCTTCCCCTCCTCCTCCCCCCTCTCCCTTCCTCCTCCCTCCTCTCCCCTTCCTCCTCTTCCTCCTCCTCCTCTTCCTCCTCCCCCCTTCCCCTCCTCCTCCCCCCTTCCCCTCCTCCTCCCTCCTCTCCCCCTCCTCCTCTCCCCCTCCTCCTCTTCATCCTCCTCCTCTTCCTCCTCCTCCTCCTCGTCCTCCTCCTCCTCTTCCTCCTCGCCATCCTCCTCCTTCTTTCTCCTTCTTCTTTTCTTCTTTTTGCTGTGTCTTTCATTGTTTTATCCTTCTTTGGTGTGAAGACTGGAAGGCATCTGTGAAAGTTGGGCAGGGCAGATTTTTTTATCACAAAGCACTGGTCTTGACATCCGGTCCTTGTTCACACTCACTGGTTTACACGACACTAAGCAAGTCCATGCTTCAGCACCCTCATCTGTGAAATGGAGGTGGCGACCTACAGTCAGCCTCGTGCGGGTGCTATGCCAGTCAGTGAAAAGGGGCAGAAGAGAATGTAGGACAGAGCCTGGCTTGGATGAGCCTCGAAGGACACTCAGTGATATTGTTGCTGTGAACTCTCAGGGTACTAGAACCCATTTTAGTTTTGAGCACTTGGTTTTGATTTGAGAAAACAAGATGTCATGCTCTCTACCTCACATTCCTTTAAAACTTTAATGGTGCTTAGCTGGAATCAATCGCGCAGGGTTTTGTTCTGTTTTGTGTCTGTTTTCGAGACAGGGTTTCTCTGTGAAGCCCTGGCTGTCCTGAGCTGTCTTTGTAGACCAGGCTAGCTTTGAACTCAGATCTGCCTGCCTCTGCTTCATGAGTGCTGGGATTAAAGGCGTGTGCCACCACCGCCCGGTAGTATTTTTAATTGGTAAGGGACATTTTAAGATTATTGTTTGAGAGAAGTTCCAGGGCGTGTGCATCGTGCAGAAGGAGCACTGTGTCCGCCTTCAACAAACCAGCGTGCTCTGAGGCTCCATCCATACTTCAGGCTGGCTCAGTGCGCTGAACACTTGGTTCAGGGGTCAGATGCATGTGAGTAATGTTTCTCTGACTCTCCTGGGATGGAGGCCACTCGCAGTCCGCACCAGCTTGTCTTTGCTCGTAGAGGCCAGAATCATTAAAACTGAATGTAGATGCATTCCTGGGTTCCTGAAAAAGATTTCTGTGTTACACGTGGGCCTGCTGCTTCTTATTTATGCTTGCTCGTCTTGGATTTATGTTGTAGAAATTGAAATTTTGGCTTCGACCCTGTTACCTTCTTGATAACTATAAAATGCATTAGGGCTTCCTGTCATCTGGTTTTCAGAAGCCATACTTTTTCTTGTTGCTTGAGACAGATCTGTTTGTACAAACAAGACACTCTTGTCTGTAGCCTAGGCTGGCCTTGAACTTGTGATTCCCTTGACTCAGCCTCCAGAGGGCTAGGAACACAAGTGTGTTGCCACCATGTCTGACTCAGAACCATTGCTCTTAGGAATATTATTGTTGCATCTAATTCTTTACTCAACTCTCAAACCCACAGAAAACAGACATATATATACCACCCTCTAAAAACCCCCAACAAAATCAGAGCACTGAGCTTCCTTATCCCCTCACCCCCCCTTTTTGAAGGAGTGAGTGGACAGGCTCTTACTAGGTAGCCCTGACTGGCCCGGGTTCTATGTAGGCCAGGCTTACCTCAAAGTCACAGAGAGCTGCCTGCTGGTACTTCCCAAGTGCTGGTTATGAAAGCCACGTTCACCATCCCTTTACTCCCCTTCTCCAACTGCAGTGAGGCTCTTCTGGGTCCTACCTCCATCAGTTACAGCACAGCTGGAAAGAATATCCCTGGACCTCCTTGTTGGCCCTGGCTCTTTGTACCATAAATGATTGGCAGTGTCTGCCCATGCACGTTCCATGGCTCTTGTTCTGGTGGCCTCTTCTTATCCTCTTCAAAGGCTGTCCTTGTCCAGGCCTCCCCTCAAATGTGGCTGTTGCTCATTATTCCTTCCAGCTGGCCTTTGCCTTAGGAGACACTGTCATGTCTATGGCTCCTGTTAGCATCTTATCCTGATGATTTTCCCTATTGTCTCAGTCCCATGTAGTCTGAGGTCTGGACTGATCTGGTTCATTTTACCTTCTGTATGTAGCTCAGCCCTGCTATTTGCCCCTTATTTGCACCACTAACTTAATCTGAGCTTCTACAGCTTCTTAGTGAACACAGTAACCTTTGTCTGGATCGGGACTCAGTTATCCGTGCCCATGGATCCCTGGACAACACTGGTTTCAAATGTAGAACTTGTTTCTAACCTCTCAGTGTGGAAGTTGGGAAGCCCGGAAGCAGCTGTTCAGAACTCATAGGGCTGGATGCACACCAGGGGTCTGGAAGTTAGGAAGCCCGGAAGCAGCTGTTCAGGACTCACAGGGCTGGGTGCACACCAGGGGTCTTGAGTCTTGTCTTTCTTGCCATCATCATAGCTTACGTCTTTGACTCTGGCCCAGGATGCCCCTGGAGCTCTAGCTATCTTATCTAATAGAAAGGGGTAGGAAGCAAGAAAGGCAGAGGGGCCTGAAGGGACTTCCTCCACCAGAGCCGGATCCCTTTAACAGCCTTCCCTTGTGTTTCATGCGGACTTTTGTGTCAGTCTTAGTGATCAGAACTAAGTTGCATGATCAGAACTAGGTACAAGCTCTTTTATTCTGGACACCAGCGGATCCATCCCACAGTGTGTGTCATTAATAAGGGAATAGATCTTAGGGTGGACAAGTAGCACTCACCGTACATGATAAAGGGCTCTTGTTTTCATCCTTCTCCAGTCTTCTGTACACAGTGGCCTCAGCTGTCAGAAGGAAAATATAACCACGAGCCTCCCGAGGACTTGTTAGGGATGTCACATTATTCCCATCCATATCCAGAAGGGCAGACACTGTCTGCCTGGCTCTAAGGGATCTCCATCCCTCCTCCTATTCCCTTCCCTCTGCTCTCCTGCGTTCTGATCTCTGAAGGCATCAGTGCCTCCCACACCCCACGTTAGAGCCTAGGCGTTATCTGTGTCCTCTTTCTAGACCACATCTCCCTCCCTTGACTCAGTTCTGTCCGCTTCAAGTCTCAGTGCAATGATGGCAACTTCCTTCCTAATTCCACTCCATTCTTCTTGATGAGGTTCTGTTTCCCTGTGTGGAACCAGAACGCAACTCAGTGCAGCAGATGTGCCCAGAATGCTGCGGGGTGCGGGTTCAGTTTCTCGGCATCACCCGAAACAGCAACTCAGCGCTCAGCATATGTGCTTCGCTATGTAATGGCATTTACTTGTCTCTGCGTTAACACATGGGTAGGTTTTAGTTTGTCATCAGCGTGATGATCTTAGCCTCTTTCTCTGCTGTATGTGGGATCCAGGACTGAGGAGACCTGTGATAGCCTTCCTCTGTGTCACATCTCAGGAAAGGAGAATGGGAGAGGAGCGTCTTGCCAGGTGGTCAGAGACACAGAGCGGAGCTCAGAATCGAATCTGGAGCCCTCATACCATGCTCACCCCATGCTCCTTATCCTAAAAGAAGGCAGCTTCCCAAGGGCACAAGCTGCGGGCTTTGGAGCCAAACAGCCGCTCTCATCCTTCAGCTGTGACAGTGGGCATCGGATCCAACTCCGGGTCTCAACTTCCTCACGTGTCAGTGTGAGGCTGCAAGGCTGTATGTGTGCACACACCCGCCGATGTTTTCCAGCTTCCTCTGTCGCTGCGGTTTAGAGGACGGAGATTGTGGAAGGAGAGATGGTGGGGGACACCATTCCTGTCGTCATCTCCTTGATGTGCCTGATACATACTCTGCGCACTGAAAAACCAAGATCGGCTTCTGGCCTAGGAACAGAAGGGCTTTGAAGCCTCTTTTAGTGTTTTTCTTTTTTTCTTCTTTTAAACAAATACTTACACAGCATGTAGAGGAGGAGAAAAACCTCTCTTCTCTGCTTATTTTAGTTTTTCTGGCTGAGGCCCTAAAAATTAGACTACCAAAAGACAAGCAGGAGAAAGCCAGTAATTTCCCAGTGGGTGGGTGCCGTCGTATGGAAAAGAAAGATGTAAAGATGCCGGTTAGGGCTGAAAGCCCGCACTCCAAGCTGACAGACTGTAAAAATGGGTCAAGCTGGAGAGGCTTTGGCTAGGGCACAAAGCAACTAGATGGATAAAGGTGACCATCACAGGGCTACATGGTGGTATATTAATTGCTTTTGGGCTACAGGAGAATACCTGACAGAACCGCTTCGAAAGACGTAAAAGGGAAAGAAAGGGAAAGCCGCTCCCTGCCAGTGAGAGTGTGCGGTAGACAGAGCTATTCACAGGCCAGGAAGCAGAGAACAGTACGCAAAGCCGGGCTAAGCTGTGATCCAAGACCTGGCGCCCATGACCCACTGTTGCCAACATTGTCCAACTGTTGATCTGCAGCCTTTCAACACAGCACAAGCCTGGTATTTAAACACCTGCACCTTAGGGAACACTTCCCATTCAAACCATATACATGAATCTCTGTCAGCTCTTTGCCTCTAGTTATGAAACATGTTTCTTACTGTGTCTGGGGAGAGTGCCCCCAAAGGGGGGGACTTCAGGCAGAAAAGGCAGTTCAGGGCCTTTCCTATTTCTGCTGTTCTCACAGTGCTTCTTTTACTGAAAACAGTCACATCCCTTGGTGGTGTGTTGGAGAGGGGGTGTGTGGGGGGTGCACCCTTTCTGTAGTACTCACCATATGGCAATGCTTGTAATGTACAAATTTTGATTCTGTATGAAGTAAGCACATTGATTTGTGTTTTACAGAAAAGGAAAGTGAAGAGCAGAGAGGTCAAGGACCTTACCCGGTATTCTAAAGTATGTGGCGGAGTTAGGAACTAGGTACAGGCGAGGTGATCCCAGAGCTCGGAATGTCTACACTACGCCACCCCCGGATAAGTCTCTGGTAGCTTTTGGCCAAGTTGTGTGCCTGCATAGCAATCCAATGCGTACTAATGTCGATATTCACCAGAATCCGAGGCCATGGTTAAAGCCTGCCTGCCTGACATATGCGTGTCAGTGAACTATTGCCACTTGACTGAAGGAAGAGAAGCTTTTGGCCAAAGGTGCCCCCTGCTATTGTCAGTCAAGGCGGGGAAGTGCTTAGTCTTTGGATGAATCAGTTTGGTTCTGGTTTCTTGTTCTAAGTGCAGCAGAGCTTAAATAGCCCCACGGGGGTAAAAATAGCCCAGTCACATGAAGTGTCAGTCATCTTTTCAGAACAGATTTGCAAAACCTGAGGAAGTCAAGGTAAGCTGTTTGGTTGAAAACAACAGATGTTGAAACCAGACATGGTGGTGCATTCCTGTCATCCCTGAACTTGGGAAACAGAAGCAGGAGGATTGCTGCAAGTTCGAGTCCAGTATAGTCTACATAGTTTCAGGGCAGCCAGGACTTCACAATGGGACCCTGTGTCAGGAAAAATAAAAATAAATAGATGTTGGTGGACAGTGGTCGTCATTTCTGCTGTCCTCTTAAAGTCTTAGAGCTCTTACTTTATTCCTCATGAATGAAACCAGACTCTCATCCCATTTTATTTGGTAAGACAGTCAAGGTTTGACACCCGTCCTCCCGTGAGCCTTGTTGGAGTCTGGAAGGTAAGGATGAGAGTCTTTCCTTGAAACTAGTGTCTGTGCTTTCACCTTTTCTAGGCCACCTGCGGTTGTGAGGGTATTAGCTAAGTTAATGGAGGCTTGCTGTTTCCAGCTCCGTCCCTCACACTATGGGGATTGGCTGTTGAAATTCTTACTACAAATCGACAGAGTTCTGGACTCTGTTATTCATCACATTTTATAGCTAAGGGAAGAGGTACAGAGAAATCGAATCAGTTCTTCAAGGGGGCTCCAGACATTGGACAGTTGTCTTCCCCCACCCACTCACAAGCCCTCATTTCTTTCTCTTTACCGTGTGTGTGTTTGTGTGTGTGTGTGTGTGTGTGTGTGTATGTGTGTGTGTAGGAGATCAAACTCATGTCCTGGTGCTTACAAGGCAAGCTCGTCACTGACTGGTCTAGATCCTAGCCTCACTTTGATGCATCTTAATTACCAGTCACACAGATGTTTGCAGTTTCTAACCCTGGCAGGCCATCATGGAATTCCATTTTCCTACTTTTCCATGTTCTGGGCCTGTGGCACTCTTTTCTCTTTTCTTATACATAACTCAAGGTCTGGTTTGAGGATGTGCCTCCTTCATGAGGCTTTCTCTGACCTGCCTTTTGGACCGGTGAGCCCCTTCCTATGTCCCACTACTACCAGTGAGGATTCCTCACTCTGCCTTACAAGTACTCATCCTGGCTGGCTGGTTACAGTTCCCTGAGGACGGAGCTGCGTGTACTAGTAGAAGCAGCATAAATGTTGGGTACTAAAGCTGGAAGAAAGAAGGTGTAGGAGAGAAAAAAGATAGTATAAGGTATTTAACTGTTAATTCCTACTTACTATCCTTCTTAGAAGTATGGGACTTTGAATCAGACATGTAAATTCAGTATGAACCATTTCCTTTCATAACAAAACATTTTTATAAATCATGATGTTTATAATCAGAATACCCATAAGCCATGTGATCATCCTAGCAATCAAGATTGTATACGGTATAAAATGATTATCCTTATTCTAGGTTAATTGCGTGAATCTGACTAAGTTAAATCTATTCAAATTCTAACATTTTCCTGGGTCAACACCAGATATCTGTTGCACTTTAACTGTTGGGAGCTAGTGGTGACCACACCAGGCATGCCACCTGATACCTGTTCAGTCTGTCACAGGGAGTCGCAGGTACTCAATAGATGGTCCCACGAATGAGAACTGCCATTGTGATAGGTACACAGGCTGCTTGTGGTACAGGAGCAGGTTCAAACTGTATTGTGCAGAATCATTTGAAATTACCAATAGATCATTTTTGTCCTATAAGCATGGCAGTTTGTGAATACCTAACCTACTGGTCCCCTTAGTGAATTAGTAAGAGGAGCCTGTTCTCTTTATGAGTCCTCTTAAAAGCTCGTATTTGGTAGTACGGAGGTTTGAGATGTGCTCACTGGTTTTATGAGATTATCCCATATAATTCCTTGAAGCCATCCAAGGCAGTTGCTGTGTGTGTGTGTCAGGGACACCTCCGCTCCATTCACCAGTGTGGAGGTGGGAAGAGCAGACAGACACTGCTGCATGTGTTGCTGGTTCTCAGAGTACAATGGCGGAGGGTTTTTGAGAATGGGCAGGTATTCTGCAATGTGAGCTGAGAGTTAACTCCGTTAGAGAGCAAGCTGAGCGGGGATGAAGAATGTGTGCCCCAGCTGTGAGAGCCAGTGAAGAGGTAGCCATGTAGCCTGGGACCCTTTCTTCTCTAAATGGCTTCCATCCATAGAATCACCAGCTTCCTTTATCCCTGGCTGGTTTCTTTTAACCACTGTGCTCCTATTGTTGAACTGTGAAAGGCAGATGCTAGAACCCCATCACTTCAGTAGGGCCCATAGTTCTTTAGTTAACAACAGAGAACTTTGGACACGGTGGATGCAGATTGTGTGCCCTTGACTTCTTAGAGCAGTTGTGTAAAATATCAGGATTGTTGGCTCACTTCCTGTTTTGAGCCCACAGTGCCTATCGCCCCAAGAACAGCTAGAGCTTTGCTGGTAGCAGTTAAGAAATAATGCCCATGCTCTGCCAGTTGATTATAGACCCTTTCTGTATTCGTACAGAAAAATTTAAAATCTGGGTCCCCTATAAATTTGATCATTTAAAAAGTTTTGATAACCGTTTATCAAAATGCTTTTAAATTTTAAATTTTTCGATGAGCATTTTAAACCTTTGAATATGGCATATTTCAAACTCGAAAGTGGACAGAACAGCATGGTAAACCCCAGTACCACTAAGCAGCACACAGCATGCTCTCCTGCCTGTTATCTGTTCCAGCTCCAAACCCCCATGGCATTGTCTTGTGGCATTTACATCGTCTTGTTTGCAGAGGCAGCACACAAGCTCCACAAGACATCTCCAGGTTAAGCAGAAGCAGGGTGCTAGCTCTAAATATACCATCAGAACTTCCTTGACGCCATCGAGCCTCCAGAGCTGAGGAAGAAATTACTTTAAAAATAAGTTTATCTATAGAATGTGTTCAAGTGATAGGGTGTGTTACAAGAAAATGCTGTCAGTTGCATTTTTTCAACACCAATTGTAAGAAAACTGTTACAGGGAGTGGAAGCATAGGGGCTTATATGTCCAGAGGGCGAGTTCATGATCATCATGGCAGGAGGCATGGCAGAAGGCAAGTAGGTGCTGGAGCAGTTTGCTGAGATCTTACATCTGATCCGTAAGTGTGGGATATTGAGGGGGAGAATTAACTGGAAATGATGTGGACTTTTGAAATCTCAAAGCTCTCCCAAGTGACACGCCTCCTCTAACAAGGCCACACTTCCCAATCCTTCCCAAACAGTTCTACCCAATGGGTACCAAGCATTTAAATATATGAGCCTATGGGGGGGAGCATTTTCATTCAGAACACCACACCCAGCTTTAACGAAGGAAAGCACCATAGCCTTATCCCCTGCACCTAAGTTCAGGAAAAGCTTATTTGAAGGGCAGGTTAAGACTTTGCTTTACAAACTTCACGCAGGCTTGGTTCAGTTTCAAATAATATATATGTAGCATATGATATATGTATATACCCCGTGTCTGTGTCCTGCTAGCAGAGAGAGGGGTTCCCTTCACGGAGGAACTTGTAGAGGCAAAGTTCCGAATAAGCTGCAAGCCTCCCAGCTTGTAGCTTTCTAATTCCTATCAGCCACTGGCTGTGGTGGGGATGCTGAGGACCAGGGCAGCCAATGAGCCCCACAGGTCTGTGTGTCGTATGCTGTCGGTTTCATTTCCATGCAAAAAACCCAGGTCTAGACTTGTGTATCTGAGTTGCTAGGTGCTTCTTCTACTCACTTAGCCCTCAAACACCACACACACACACACACACACACACACACACACACACACACACAACTTAATCTGATGGGAGATTCTGGTTGTGATCATAGTTATTTCTGCTTTCATGAAGATATGAAGTGTTAGGAAGAAAACATGCTGAGCACGTGGAAGATACACACAGACAGATAAACAGACAGACATTCCCATCACAGAAGCAAAATGCTGCCTGTCAGTGTGAATTATAGAAAACCAATCCAGAGACACAGGAGCCTGTCTTCTCCTTTGCTGCTGAAAACACAGTGAGGTGACTTGCACTGTCTGTCTAATGACCACCAGCCACTGTGGCAGAGGAGTCTGACGGGATCTGGGAGGATTTTAGCAGTATTGTTGGGTACAGTGAAAATGTGTATCTGGGAACTGTAATTGCTGCATCAGCAAGTCACCGGTGTCATTCGGTGATTTTAGAAATGGAAATGAAAGTTTTGCCTTGAAGAGGTTTTCCACATCCCGTTTTTATTCTGGATATTATGCTGAACTTGATCTTAGCCAACAGCCTGAGCAGCAATAAGCACATTACTTTAAAAACCATAATCTTCGCAATTAAGCCACTCTTACGTGTGTAGCCACTGACTTGTTAATATCGCCCCTCTCCTTAAGAATGGAAGCATCATATCAGATGTGAAGCACCCATGTTAGGATGCTAGGTTTTGGTTTTTGCTTTACACTAGAATTCCATCCTTGTTAAGGAGAAGACAATTATCAATCACCAAATTAGAAAAAAAACCTTTAAGTTTTGTTTATTCTATTTTTCCTAATCCTGGAAGGGTCTGTATTAAATTATTTCACTGGACACAAGAAAGCACCATAGCCCTCTCTCTTGCACCTTCCCTACTGAGTAGTGGCTCCTGCCACATTTGGACCCATCTTTGAATTCTGCAACAAGTGGAAGAGGAACAGAGTTACTATTATGAATAGGCCTTTGGGGCTTATTTGAGACTTTTAGTAGGACCTGTTCCTCTTTTCTGTAGATGAGCGGGTGGGGCCTCTGTACCCTTCCTTCCCATATTGAACTTGACCTTTCATGGCAAGCACTTTTTCTCTCCTTAACCTGAGCAAACATCTGCTTGTAAAGTTTCCAAGGTCAGTGAATTGTGTATTTTTGACCTCCGATGTGATTCTTTGGTGTCCGTGGCTTTGCAGAAGGGTATGGAACCAGCAGTTTGGATGTGGCTGACTGAAGGATCAAGGCAAGTCCACAGATTAAAATATAGACACACATGGCTGTGGAGAAGTGCGGTGGAAGCTGGCATCTGTATGTGTTGAGGACTGCAACTTCCAGGAGTTGTAAGCTTCGTCCTTTTAGTTGGAGAGCCACATCTCATTCTCTCATCATAATAGTTTGTATACACAAGTGTATGTTTTCAGTTTGTTCTCTGGTCGGCACTCTCTGGATGCCTCTGTCGTGCACGTGCTGCATCAGCACCTGTCTTTGGATGTGTCTCTTTCAGCCCATTGATAAGGAAGTGAGCTGACTGGATATGAAACTGTGTGGTGGTATCCAGTGTCCTGATGGCAGAATAGTGGGTATGTGTACCAACGGGCTCCTCAAACCTAGAGCTGAGAGAAAGAGTGGGAGACTGTACATGGCACGGTCAAGCAAGTGCGCGAACACCCAAGACTCGCCTACAGAGAAAGATTTGGGTCCAACAGACCACCATTTTATCACACCCAAATACATTGTCAGCTATACCCCCCTTTGTTCATGTTTTCTTTATATTTAGCTTGTTAATTTGTTTTGGTCTCATGATTGCATAAGAGCTTATGTAAGCCTAAGACATTTCCACTTCACGTTATGCTTGTACATAGCCAGATGAGACCAGATTATTCAAATGTGTCTAACATTGAAGAATTCAGGACTGAGTTCAAATTCTGGGATGATTGTGACTTTTGGTAAATTAATTCTGTTCTCCACGGCTTGGTTTTTGTCATGTGTGGAATGGCCTGGCAAGAGTTTACGTTTTAGTGCCGTGAGGACATACCAAGATGCTCTGTGTACAAGACTACCATAGGCGCTCTCCACAGTGAGTGCGGTGTAATTACTTTTCTGTAAGTGCCCACAAGGATTCAAGCTTGGCAGACCTGGTGGTGGGTTCGAGTATTTTAAGCAAGAGCATTTTGAGAGCCTTGGGTTAATTTTTAACTCAGCTTCTTGTGGTCTTCACTCAGCCTCAGAACCTCTCATACTCAATAACTCTGGCAGCTTCCCAGAGTTATTGTGAAAGATAATTTGTGTGAGTGAGGGTTTTCCAGAGCAACAGAACCAGTGAGGTAAAACTGTATATGTGTGTGTTGTGTCTATGCATACACATATGCATACAGGAGATTTATTATATAGTACATATAAAATAATAGTATATATATTACATATACATATTACATATGTAAGATTGATTGTAGGAGCAGGCTTCTGTGACTATGGAGCCAAGAAGTCCCACAGTCTGCAATATTCAATCTAGAGATTCCAAAGCCTGTGATAATTCAGGTCAAGTCATTTGGCTTGAGAACCATAGGAGCCAGTGGTGGAACTTTTCAATCTGAAGCCAGAAGGTTGAAATCTTCTGGGGAGCAGGCTGTGGGCATTAGTCCCCAAAGCCAAGAAGCCAGAGCTCTGATGTCCAAGGAGAAAACAGATGGATTTCCCAACTCAGGGACAGAGTGAACTCTGTTCTCTCTTTCTTGTGAGCAAATCCCTGAAAAAAAGTAATTTAAGAAAGGCGGCGGGGGTTGGAAGGGCACTATAGTTTGGCTTGCGTGCATCCATCATGGCGTCAGGCGCTTGAGGCAGCTGGTCACACTGCATCAGCAGTCAGGGGGCACAGAGTGATGGAATCTGATGCTTAGCCCCCTTTCTCCCTTTTATTTAGTCTAGGACCAAAGGATGGCACCACCCACATTTAGGGTGGGTCACATCCCCCTTCTGTTAACCAAATCCAGATAATCCTTCATGGACATGCTCATGGGGTTCAGCCAAATACCCGGCAAGATGTGACTTAAAGGAGGAATGATGAAATGTGGGTGCTGTCAATCATGGGGAGGCCACTATAGCAGGATGGGCTCAAGTCTGTAGGAGCAGGGCCATGAGGCTGCTCCCTCCCATCTTCACAGATCAAAAAGCAGAGACAGGGTCCCAAAAGAGGAGCTGAGCTACAAATTTCAAGGCCTTCTCCCCACTTCCTCCAGTTGGGCTCCACCTCCCAAAGGTTCCACAATTCCTCAAGAGAGTGCTCCTAGGAATGGTGGAGGGGAAGGTTAATCGCAGATAAAAGGGAGAGCACAATAGATATTAGGGAGAGCATAGCCAGAGCATCTGAAAGGGTTCAGACTGAGCCACTGGGCCACTTGAGGAGAAGGGCGAGGGGAGATGAGGGGAACCTGGAGCAGTGGTCAAGAGGTGGGGGGGAACAAACAAACAAGGACAAGGTAACCAAAATGGCTGGATTATATAGGGAAGAGCAGCCCAGCCCCCTGGGCTGGAGAGTTCAGGGTAAGAGAGTTGGGAGTGGGGTATATAAGCCAGGAGGACCATATAACAGGTAGCAACTGAGGGATGCTGGGAGAACCTGGAGGCCAGGTCCACTCTGACATGTGAAATAGATGTCTCAGCTAACAGTTTGTCCCAAGTTTGAGACTGAACAGTGTGTAGCTTTAGGCAAGTTTTGTCTTATCGCTGTGTCTACTTTCCCCACTGAAGCTAGTTATAAAGTGACCATGCTTTGCAGTGGTACACCGGGGACTTAAAGCCTTGCAGAGCCACAGGGGCTGTGCGTGAGAGAACGCTGTCCCCACCATAAGAAAGTATTGCCTTCACGGTACTTTGCACATTAGCTGTTGAGTCGGCATCTAAGTGTGAGACAGCCTTTTGAGCTTGACACACTCCACACTGAGTACGAGGTCGCACTTCCCGTTCACTTTCAGTTCTGTGGGCAGGAAAACGCTACGTAGTAAAATGTACATGAAAAAAGTAACGGTTTGCTTATTTCTCCCCAGGCCCCAATGTTTACAAAGATATAGCAATCATGAATTGTCTTACTGAAGGAGATTTTAAAGAGTGAGAGAGAGAGAGAGGGGGGGGGGGGGTGGGGGGGAGAGGAGTAACAACCCTTCATGTTCCTGACAGTACTTCTTAAAGGTCCCTGGATGGTTTTGAAAAGCTGACATGCCAAGAATTACAATGGAGAAATGCACAGACAAGATATACAGAGTGCCCGACTCTGTCAGGAACTCTGGGTGCCCTGTGAGGCCTTCTCATCCTCAGAGGTGCCTGCCCTGCCAGGGGCACCTCGAGATGTGGCTGAACCAGGCACTGCTGTGCCCGCTACAGAAGCGTGGCGAAGAGCGCAAGCACGCGTCCACACGGACGGTAGAACTAAGCGCTTTTAGCTCCTTCCAAATACCTGCTTGTTCGCCACTCGTTCAAACCCCACCCAGCTTCGCACCCTCGGGCCTGGTTGTCCTTTGGGGGTCTCTGTCATGGCTGGTGATGTCACTCAAACTCAACCATTTACCACCGTTCGTGCACAAGGCTCTGAGTGGAATCCTCAGCTGATCATGAACAGCAGTGTGAAGCGTGGGTGCAGACCCGGAGGCCAGCAGGGGCCTTGCTGTACGTGGGCTGAGACAGGATGAGGGGCCGAACTTGGTGTGGGGCCACAGGACACAGGATGAGCATGGGCACAGGACAGCTTCGGAGGAAGAGCCCACACACTTACCGAGCTCTAAGACATGCTGGGGAAGAGTGGAGACTGCTGTGAGTGGGATATGTCCCCCACAATAGTTACTTTTCCAGAAATGCTCCTCCTCGTATAGCACTCCTTGTTGCCCGCTGAGGCTCGCTTGCATGTACACATTTTCCTAATTTGGCCTCAAGCAGCCTTCCTCTGGGTCATTTCCTACACTTCTCCTGATCCACCCTGAGTTCAGCCATTATGCAGTTCTTTCAGTTCCCCAAATACTCTTTTGTTTTTGCAGTCTAGAACATTCGTTGATTTCTCTACAGAGAAACTGTTGATCCTTTGAAAACGAGGCTGAATGCTAGCTACTTCCTTAAATGTCCCACTTCCCCCAGCCCCATCCCCATCTACCTCCATGCTTTCTCCTCCCAGATTCTGAATCCTCCTCCTCTTCCACCCACAGTGTTCCTATCTAATCTTTAGAGACCCTCCGCCCTCTACCCTAACCCCGAGACTCCCGAACATAGCCCTGGGACTGGCAGAATCGGGCTGCGAAGGAACAACTCCAAAGTACGTGCATGTGAGCGCAGGTGCCACGGAGACTGGAAAGAGGACACTGGGTCCTCTTGGAGCCTGAGTCACAGGCTATTGGGAGTTGCCTGCTGTAGGTACAGGGAACCCCATTTGGGTCTGGAAGAGCAGCAGACACTCTTCAACTACTGAGCGACTTCTCCAGCCCCTCAAACTTCCAGCTGTGAGACAGGATAGAAAAACAGGAAAAATGAAGGTGTCCTGGAAAGAGAATGAAGCCCCTCATTTTAGGGTCATTTCCAACTGGCTGAGAAATTCCAGGAAATTTCAACACAATGGGTAAAATCAAGATTACAGGCAGATATTATGCCCTCCCAAGGGCCTCTTATGCAGGGGTGTTGAGAACAATAGATGAATTCTGCTCGCCTAGGGTCATAAAGTCTTTGATCTTGAGTTTAACCACACTCCTCTCTCATCCCTAAGTCTAAACAGTGCATCTCAAAAAACCATTTCGTTGATAAAAGGAAATTCATTAAGAGAAACAAGTAGAGCAGCTCATGATTTTTTATTTAAGTTAAAAAACTTTGTTTTATCTTTAAACCCTGTAAGTCATATCCTTTGAGCAGTGTCACTAGGCCACAAGTCTGATGTGAGGGCAATCTGTCTGCGACATCTGTGCTGGCCAAGGTGAGCCTTATCTGAGCCTTATCTGGCTGGCTGGTGTCTCCTTCCTCCCTGACAGCTCCTTGAGCCTCCTGTTCTTTCAAAAGTTGCATGCTGTGGCAGAGGATAGACTGGGAGAGGATCATTCTTTAGCAAGGTGTGCAAGCATCTGAATCCCCTGCTGGAAACCTCAGGAGGGTGACCCCCTCCTGAGAACACCTATGTGTTCTCTATGTGTTCAGAAGAGTGTTTCCCTCCCACTCTTCTCCAACCTGAAAGCTTAAGTGCATATCACCTCTTAAATCCCAATTATCCCTTATCTCCACTTAACAAACTCCTTATCTTTGCTTCACCATGACTCATCCTGAAATTCTTTTCTGTCATGGGGTCAGGGAACTGGCTTTACCTGGATGGAGGTCCTCAGGCTCCCAGTGGCTGTGGTGTTCTATGTCTGTCCATGCCACTGACAGTGTTACTGGAAGATCTTTGGAACAGAATGTCCAAATACTAATTAGCATGTTAGGAGACTTTCACAGAGCGAGCGTATACATTAGCCCAGTATCAAAGTCATCCCCAGTATACATTAGCCCAGTATCAAAGACATCCTCAGTTTTCCTGTAGATCTTAACCTGCCTTTGACATTGGCCTGCAGTAGCTGTGGCTGATGTGAGTGAAGATAGGTGTTCTGGAAGCAGACCACACCTTCCTGCTGCAGGGCTGATGAGAAGAGTCTCCCGAGGGCAGTCTCAGAGCAATGTTGGGGCAAACTCCATCCTGTCCTAAAGACGGAGCCTCCGGGGGGTTAGAGATGAGAGCTCACAGGATTTTTGTGCTACTTCTAAGGTTTCTACCATGAACACATGTGACTTGTTAATGGAATGATGCTGTTCATACAATTTCTTCTTACCTGTTTTTGAGTAGAGTACCTAGGAGCAGGATGGGTAACCTGCCTGACCAGACATTGTGTAGCAGGTTTATTTACAAGGACAATGGTTACCTTTCTATCCTGCGTTGGGCTGTCCTCAGTCACTCTTGGTCTGCTTTTGCTTATTTATTTAGCAAATAATTCTGAGTCTGTTACTTTGAGTCAGACATTCTTTTAAGCACTTCTGCAGTATTAGCTCCTTAACCCTCATACCAAGCCTATGGGATTGATACTGTTGTCCCATTGTACAGATGAGAGACACGTGGGAATGTGATTTTCTTTGCATGGCTTGTTCATTCTGCTGGGGATTCTCTCTCTGCCACCCCACTTCTAACACAGAAGCCACAGTTCTCTCAGCATCTTATTGTTGTTTTGAGTCTCTCTCTTTGTAGCCCTGGCTATCCTGAAACTCGCTATGTACACCAGGCTGGCCTCAAACTCACAGAAATCAACCTGCCTCTGACTCCTGAGTGCTTGAATTAATTGCCTGTGTCCACTCAGCCTCAGAATAACTTTTCTTTCTCCTCCTCTTCCTCTTCCTCCTCCTCTTCTTCCTCCTCCTTTTCTTCTCCTCCTCCTCTTCCTCCTCCTCCTTTTCTTCTTCTCCTCTTCTTCTTCTCCTTCTCCTCTACCTGCTCCTGCTCCTCCTGCTCCTGCTCCTCCTGCTCCTGCTTATCCTCCTCCTGCTCCTCCTCCTCCTGCTCCTGCTCCTCCTCCTCCTGCTCCTCCTCCTCCTGCTCCTCCTCCTCCTGCTCCTCCTCCTCCTCCTGCTCATCCTCCTGCTCCTCCTCCTCCTCCTCCTCCTGCTCCTCCTCCTGCTCCTCCTCCTCCTGCTCCTCCTCCTCCTGCTCCTCCTCCTCCTGCTCCTCCTCCTCCTGCTCCTCCTCCTCCTGCTCCTGCTCCTCCTCCTCCTGCTCCTCCTCCTCCTGCTCCTGCTCCTCCTCCTCCTGCTCCTCCTCCTCCTGCTCCTCCTCCTTTTTTTTTTTTTTTAAGGTGTAGCACTTAATGTATTGTATTAATGTGACTTCTGTGTCAGCTGGAGTGTGCTACTTAGTTTTGTTATCTGTAAAATGAATATTATCTTGCAGGGTAACCGTGAGAACGGAAGGCTCCTGGGACAGTAAGCTTTTCTTATATTGTGATTTTTTTTTTTACCCCCTTAACACCATTATTGACAGAAGGCAGACGCAGATTGAGAAACCAAGGGAGAGAAGGAAGATCAGGATGGTCCAATGGCAAAAAGCCACCAAATAAAGAGTGTTGCCGCTCCCATGGGCAGAGAGCAGAGGCAGCCTAGCGAGTCCACTCAGCGTGGTCATCGCTGACGTATTTGAGGTTGTACTAGCCAACTGTGGGGTTGAAGGTTGCAAGTGGTTAGGGGAGTGGGTGGGAAGGAAGTGTAGGCTGAGCTTTCAGTGTTCTCTCAGGAAGGAAGGAGAAGAATGCAGGTAGCACACTGGTTCCTATAGGCAGAAGCAAATACTTGTAAGAGAACGGCCCAGCAGCTTCTCTATCTTTTTTAGCCCTGGCTGTCCTAGAACTAGCTACGTAGACCAGGCTGACCTTGAACTTGAACCAGGCTTGGAGAACTCTATGCTTAACATTCCTACTGTCTATTCTGGGACTGGACTCCATAGTCCTCCCACCCCCTGCAACTGGGGCCTCCTGGGGGCCTGAGGGCTTGGCAGCAGTAGAAGACCACAGGGACTGTCTCCAGCTTGTGCGAGCTGTGGTCTTGTCTCCCGTAGAGTGAGGGGAACAGGCCCAGCTCATGGGTTGCTGTGAGCATGGAGCTGGAGTGCATCTGTGACACGCCAGCGGTGGCCTTTCAGCTACTGTGTCCTTTTTGTCTTGTCTTAGAAATAGGGTTAAAAAAGGAGACAATAGTAGGATCTCAGAGCCCCACTGAGATGCAGGAGGGGGAAGCTGGGAGTCAGCCTTTCAGTAAAGCAATCAGAGCTTGTCCCCCAGGGAAGGGCAAGGGAGGGGAAGTGCCAGTTGGGCAGCTCTGGTGGCCTCTGGAGTAGATACACAGGACTGGAGAGCAGTAGTGAGGGTCCAGCCAGATGTGGAGAGGACAGGCGATCTTTCAAGGGGCCAGGGATAGAATGGAAGGCTGATAAGAATATCTGGAGGAGCAGGGGAGGGAGAGAGGGAAGGAGAGGAAAAAAGGAGGGGGAAGAAGAAAGGAATAGAAGGAAGGTAAGGAGGGAGGGGCTGAATAATGAACATCTGACTGAGAGTGTGTGTGTGTGTGTGTGTGTAATACACACACATACACTGATAAGATAGCAGTGAAATGAGGCTGCTGGGGTAGAAGCTGCTGACGGTCTTGAGTGGGGATGTGTGACAAAGATGCCAAGCAGGCTCCTGGGCACAGTGTAGCGCAGAGAAGACACAGCTGTGGACAGAGGTGAGACTGCAGCATGTTGGATGATATCATTTTCTCTGTCTTTTTTAAGAAAATTGAATTTGTGCGGTGCACAGGGCCCAGCGCAGGCTGGGCTAGCCTTCCACCCTTGAGCTACGCTAGCTTTCTCCATACTCCTCCTCTTGCCTTTTTCTTTTTCTTTTTTGAAGATAAGATCTCTCTTAGTTGACCAGGCTAGCCTTTCTCCATAATCTCAGCAGCCCTTGAACTTTTGATCCCCCTGCCTCAGCCACCCCAGTAGCTGGGATACAGGCCCATGCCATCAGGTCTAGCTTAAAGAGAGCATTTTGCAGTGGCTGATTCCAGGGGTATACAATTGTGTTCTTTCTTTCTCTTCTCTCCTTCTATCCCTTATCATATAAATATCTATCAAAAAGTCACCGTAGTCTTTGGAAGACTTTTTATGTGGAGTGCATCAGTCATATTATTTAGCAAATGTTTTCTAGCAATATACTGCATTTGTTGATAGTTTTTCAGGAATACACATTCCTGGATCTCCTTGTGCATACTTTTTTTTTTTTTTTGCATTCTTCCCTGGAGTGAATTTCCAGGTATAAGGACAGTGTGTTCAAGGGTGTGGGTGAGTCCTGGTTGACTGCATGCAGATCTGCAGTGAGCAGGGAGGCTGGGAGGATGCTGGGAAAGTCCAGCTTCCCACACTGTTGTCCAGGTGGCGCTTTCTGAGTTAATGGGCAGCCCGTCTCCCATCAGTTATCCTGAGCTCCTCTGCGTTCCAGGGAGGCACGTCCTCACAGGAGGAAGTACAGCTGGCTGGAGTTTGCATCAGTGACTCAGCGAATGGAATCCTGTGTATTTGGTCTTTGATTTTTTTTTTTTTTTTTATGAGCACTATTGTCAAGGGGTTGAACAAAGGTGTATCTAGCGCAGAAGACAGCAATGAAAAGGAACCCATTTCTCCGTTTCAGAGACAGAACAAGTTAGTTATTAGAAATGAATTTTATTATAATCATCACAGTGTTAATATTTTGGACCATTTTAAGTTAAAAGAAATGTGATCTATGTAATTGGTTAAGGAAACTGTACTGTGTGCTTGTGTGTGTGTGACACAGCCCTTTGTTTCTCAGTAACTGTTCACCTTTCCCCTCACCCCCACTGGCCTGAAATTCCTCTCTCAGGCTGGCTGGCCACTGAGCTCCGGCGATCGGCCTCCTTAGCCTCGGGACTACAAGCATCTACCCTATGCCTGGCTACTTTTCCGTGGTTCCTGGGGCATCAAACTCAAGTCCTTATGCTCGCTAGGCAAGCACTTTACCAAGAGAGCCATCTTTTTGTTATCTTGCCAGTTCCGAAGTTGTAGTCTTTGGAACCAGCAATTTCATCACCTCGTATAGTCATTAAGTATTTTATGTCCTATGATCGTGATGCATCTCCTCTATTTCTGTTTTTACAGAAAAAATACAGAAAGGGATTCATTGATATTTCAAAAATCAAGTGTGTGGAGATCGTGAAGACTGATGATGGCCTCATTCCCTGTCAAAATAAATATCCATTCCAGGTGAGCTGGGAGCTTTGCCAGGTGACATTACAGTTTCCTGTCCTGGGTTTGGGGGCTGATTTGGGGGCTCCTTTGTCACCTTTGTAGCCCTTGCTTCTGTTCATTTACAGCCTAAATCTTTGGCAGCCATTTTGTTTATGTTTTGGCTGCTGTAGTCTACCATTGGTCCTGGCCCCAAACCCCAGGTCTTTCCTGTGGGTCATGTTAACCACAGAGCACAGAGGAGTGGGCGCTGGGACTGAACGAAGCGCACCGGAAGTTTTTTTCTGTGAACTTGAGAATTGGAAGATAGCAAGAATGAATTACTTTCAAACAGAAATGAGATGAAAGGGCTTCTTTTGATGAAAAAAGGCAATACTAGAAGTATATGTAGATAAGACTAATGGCTCCTCCAGAACCACGTTGTGAATGAAAAAACAGCTAAGGATAGATATTCAGTAGGAAGAGGAAGAAGAAGAAGAGGAAGAGGAGGAGGAGGAGTAGGAAGAGGAGGAGGAGGAAGAGGAAGAGGAGGAGGAGGAGGAGAGGAGGAGGAGGAAGAGAAGGAGGAGAAGGAGGAGGAAGAAGAGGAAGAGGAGGAGGAAGAGGAGGAGGAGGAGGAAGAAGAGGAAGAGGAGGAGGAGGAGGAGGAAGAAGAAGAGGAGAGAGGAGGAGGAGGAAGAAGAGGAGGAGGAGGAGGAGGAGGAAGAGGAGGGGGAGGAGGGGGAGGGGGAGGGGGAGGAGGAGGAGGAGGAGGAGCAAACTCATTGAAAGGAGCTGGCAGGAAACTTCCCATCAGATGAATTTTACTAGGAGAGACGCAGGCTGAAGCACTTAACGTGGGAAAACTATCAGGAGAGCACGGTTGGGTCTTGAAGGGAGAGAGAGGGAGGGTGCACACTGTACCATAGGCAGTGCATTGGCATCCTGAATGAGAGAAACTTTTCTATTCTGCATAACAAAAGGGGTTTCTTTACAGGTTTTCACAATGTGGGGGGTGTGGTGTGAACTGGGATTTGTAGAAGAAAGGAGACTGGAACCCTGGAATCACACCAGACAATCAAAATTGGATGTTTATTATTCAGGTTAAGGGCAATATTTCTAGAATTCTTGTACAAATACAAAAATGCCCCATGTTACCAAGGTAATAGATAGAAATAGATTTGCTCCATCAATAGAGATCCTGGCTACTGTGCAGATTGAGCCAGGCAGTGTCTGCAAAGCATTCACACTAAATGAGGGAGTCACAGATTATTATTACAGCAATGCTGTTGAGTTCGGGATGGTCTAAGCCCAAGCTTTTCGTCCCAGACACGTCTGCCGATTCAGGGTGACGTTCCTGGTATACTAAAGTTCATTATTTCGTGCAGAGCTGCGTGCACAGACAGACCTGGGTAAGGTGCGAAAGCCATGTAGCAATATGAAAGCATCTCTTCACGCCTCCATTAGCGCCATATCTCTGGCACCACCTCTCACGTTCTGCCTTGTAATGTAGCATTTCTAGATAGGCTTAGGTTAAATGCATGTTTGTGTCTTGGGTAGTACCAGCAAAATGTAACTGTTAGAGTTAATTCGTTTGTTTGAAATGAATGGGAAGGGTTCAGCTGGGCCAGGAACAGGCATTTCAGTCTAATAGATATTGGTGTGGTAGAGGGAGGTTTATAATAGGACATATTACTTTTTAGGCAGTCAGGATGTTTCTGCTTTATGACTGATCATTAAGGTTAATGTCTCAGAGCAATGACAGAATTCCTAGGCTAATTTCTAAGGCTTATTCTATTATTAATAAAAAATGCAAAAAAAGACTACTCGTTCACCAGGAGCAACCTTTAAAAGAGGCCTACTGTCTGAAACCCTGGGCTCAGGAGTCAAAATCCTGCAAAATGGTGAAGGGCAGTTAGGTGGGGTAGGGTTAGGGGACATCATTTGCAATGCCTACTGTGTGAACGGTGCCCGCTGACATTATACAGGAGTCGGGGGCTCTTGGCTGGGCCTTCATTTCCTTGTCTGTAAAGTGGAAGCGCTGATCTCTTGATGGTGGGATTGAGTTAACACGGTGGTTCTCACCCTTCCTAACACTGTGACTCTTTAATACAGTGTCTTATGCTGTAAAGGGTGGTTCGACCCTCAGAGGGGTCATGACCCACAGGTTGCAAACTGCTGAGCTAACATCTATGAAGCCCATAGCCTCCTCATACTGTAAGACTCAGTGCTTATTAAAGCTAGCGACAGCATTCACTGATGGGGCAAAGAGAAATGACAGGAGTGAGACTGGAGTTGATCCAAAATATTATTTAGAAAAATTCTGGATTAGAATAAGCCCCATGGCATTAATTTATCCACGGAATTTTAGTTAGTTAAGTTGAAATAAACACCAGGATTAATGAAGCATTCTGATAGTTGCCTGTACTTCCTCTATGAAGATATAATCCTGGGTCTGGGTAGTCAGTAAATTCCTTGAGGACCTGAGTTATCAGAACCCACGTGAAGAGAGCCAGGTGTGGTTGTGCGTGCTTGTAATCCCAGTACTGGGGAGGTGGAGACAGGCAGATCCCAGGGGCTTGTTGGCTAGCTAGTGTGTCTACATGGTAAGCTCTAGGCCAGGGACAGACCCTGGGTAGATGGTGCCTCACACGTGTGCACGTGTGTGTGTCCATTCACGCGTGCACATGTACAAACGCACATGCACACATACACACTCTCTTTCTCTCACACACTTTCCGTAATCCTTTGTAAAACATGCGCCCCACTTGATGAAGAAGTTAAGAATTATATGTGCTTTTGTAACTAAGGAATCTAGTTTCTTTGGAAACTAGATTTCTGAAGTAAGGTTTGTCTTCAGCCACCCAGGAATCGTATATTCACAGCTGTAGCATCAAAGGCTCTGATAGAAAGAAGTGCTGTGTCTAAGTATTCTTACTGGTTCCATCTTGTGTTTTATTCTAGGTTGTTCATGATGCTAACACACTTTATATTTTTGCACCTAGTCCACAAAGCAGGGACCGATGGGTGAAGAAGTTGAAAGAAGGTAAAAACTCACTGCATTCTGTATAATTTTAGGATATCACAAGAAACCAGACATATTGCTAATGTAGCTCTGTGGACAGTCAGTCATGTTAAGTGATAATCTATTGAAGACAACTCCCTTTTTAAAATCTTCTTTGTTTCGAGTTGAATCCTTTTTTTTTAAATTGCACAGTGTGGTTGGAAGTGATGAGGCTTAGGCTTTTGTGATAGCAGGATTTGTATTTTCTAAATAATTACCTGTGTCAAGCACTTGGTGTGGACGGAGCCCCGTATTCATGAAGAAGTGCTTAAATAGACAGTTTGTCTTTCACGATCCTCCTTACTTTGATGGAACACAATCGTAGTGGGCATTGATCCATCATGGAATAGCGGTCTCATTTCTGTACACATGAACGTTTCGGCAAAAAAAAAAAAGGGGGTGGGGTGGGGTGGGGGAGGAAAGAACCATCCGGCTTTTCTGAATACTGATTATGTAACATCAGGATGCTATTCTCATAATGAGTGTGTTGGTCAAGGAAGAAGTAAAGACTGACAGTTACCAAAACTTTAGCTTGCTTTATTTTATTTCACTAACCATTCATGTGTCTATGAATTGCAGAGATAAAGAACAACAATAATATTATGATTAAATATCATCCTAAATTTTGGGCAGACGGGAGCTACCAGTGTTGTAGACAAACAGAAAAACTGGCACCAGGATGTGAGAAGTACAATCTTTTTGAGAGTAGTAAGTATTCATCTTATTCTTGTGACGTACTCAGAGTGAGCGTACTGTTAGTGGGAGAAGTGATGGGATTTTGATTCTAATCAAGTAGCGTACACTACCTAGAAAAGCACAAATGTGAAATAGCAGAGCTTCTAAAAGCGATGGTATTTACTTAGCAGTGGGACCTTACAGAGACAATGTCTCTTTGGTGAGCTTTTATCACAACAGTGAGGCCTGTTAGGATGAGTCAGAAGTGTGGCCCACGGTGATGTAATCCCAGTTTGAAATCCCAGCACTCAGGATGCAGGGCAGGACATTAATTCTGTTGCCCGGGCTGTGAGAGGCTCTTAGTCATGAGTGAAAACCACAGAGACTCAATCTACAAGGGCTGAGGATGATGGGATGTCTCAAACTGTCATCCTGCATTATGACTACCATGCGAGTCAGCACCAATGGCACTTCTGGGGAGAGGGAGATTGGCTGTTTGTCAGGGCTCTTGCTTTGGACAAGGACAGGTCTGATTCAGAGTGCCCCCACTCGGAATCTCCGGGGGTAGTCATCCTGACATTGGCGTAGCACATTAACAAGAGAGACCCAAGCTTCCAGCCTGTTGTTATTGCTTACCTAGGTGAAGTCCAGCCTGACTTGCTATAGAAATGACGAAGAAGTTACAGGTAGCTGCAGCTAGTAATGTGTTTGTATCTCACGTAGTAAAACAGAGGCAAGCAGCTGGCAGACATGGTTCTGTGATGGTGCTGCAGGTGGCTATAGAGGTTGTTCCGACTCTGCCACTCTTGATCCTTTGGCAATGGAGTGGAGAAAGGATCCAGGATGCCCGCAGGAGGTTCTTTTAGGGACAGAATCTAAAAATGGCCCACACCTTTGATTAGAGATTCATCTATGAACACTAACTAGGTAAACATGTGCCACACCAAACTCAAGAACTGTAGAGAGACAGACTGCCCGAGTGGACAGAGCTGTAGGGTAGTCTGTCTCAGAAGTGTCCTTACAGTGGTGCCACCTTATCTGCAGTGGATCTGTCCCAAGACCCCCAGTGCATAGGTCATTCTGAACCTTATATGTGCTGTTTCATATGTACACACATACCAGTCATAAAGTATAATTTACAATTTGGGCACAGTGAGAGATTAACTATAACACCTACCAATAAAATAGAACAACTCTGATAAAAGTTACACACACAACTTATTAGTAACACCAGCATTCATTTCTCTCCCTTTCCTTTTTAAGTCAAGATCTTTCAGCTTTTCAGACCAAGGCTGCACTTTTTGGTTATTCTTTGGTGTGACTGACTTCCAGAATTTTTGCATTTGGGGTCATCACTTGGTTAAAAATGGCTGATGTCCCGTGGTACCACCACAGTTGATATGAGAGGCCGTTATTGCCAAGTGACAAAAGGAGTGGGTAGTGGGTGCAGGGTGGAGGTGCTGGACAAAGGGATGATTCACGTCCCGGGAGGGTGTGAGCCAGACAACCAGAGATTTTTATCACACTTCTCAGAAGAGTGTAGAGATGAACGCTTGTGAATTGCTCCACGTAGTATTTCCACACTGTGGCTCATTGGTGCAACTCAGGCTGTGGAAAGGGAAGTCACAGATAACGGGGTACTACTGTATCCCAACTTATGTATTTATTCTCCTATTTTTCTGTGATGCTAAAGACTGAACCCAGAGCCTCATGATGCTAAGCACTCACTCTGTTGGACCCCAGTTCAGTTTAGATTTTGATTCACCCAGAACAAGTAAGAGCCGGGTGATGCTGTGGGGGGATACTGAGCTTGTGATGTAGTATACGTTGGGAGTTGGGCATTGGTCCCATGCTCATCCTCCACCAGTAATATCAATTCTTACATCTCCACCACTAGTACCAAGAACTGACTATCTCCCCATCAATTCTTGTGGGTTGCCACTGTGACTTACATTTATTGGTGTTTTCAGGTATAAAAAAGGCACTGCCCCCAGCGCCAGAAACAAAGAAGGTAAGTGATCTCTCTCTTAGGTGTTAAGTCTTTAAGTTCCCTGCTCGTACAAGCCTGCGTGTTTCTGAAGGGTTTGTGGTTTGTTGAGTATATTTATGTCCAGCCATGTGGTACTCCTTTCTCCCAGAACCACCTTAGAATCAGATGTGCTAGTGCTCCTTTGGATAGTTCTTGATGTCAGTACTGTAAGTTTAGATCTTTAGCTTTTATTGTTGGGGTCCTGTTACCTTCTGGCATTTGGCTGTAGACTGGCTTCAGGAGTCATTTAAGAGGTGTGGCATTTTAAAGGAACATAGTACGACAAAGGAGTAGCTTTAGTGATTTGATGATATGCCTGTGGAGTGGGATACAGTGTAATAGCGTAATTTGGACCCAGCCAGGACCTTAGCTGATAAGAACTGTGGGTGACTGTGGGAGGGTTACTAAACTTTGGGTGAATCTCTTTAGCTGTAATATAGGACTTATTATATAATAAATACTTTACTTCATGGTAGCGTTGTTAAGAATAAATAAGAAAACATGTTAGACCCTAAGCATGCACTTTACACACTGAAGGCACACATGAAGGACTACACATGACTCTGAGTGGGAGATCTGTTGAGAGACTCCATAATGCCCTGTTCCCCACTGCCTGTGGTCCTTCAGTCTGCTTAGTATCTACTGATGGGTCACCATTGCCCCTCTCTATTCAAAACTATCCTGACCTAAGAACGAACAAGCAATCATCAAACATAGCCCTCGAAATATTCAAGACAGGTTTTGCCCCTCTCCTGAATCTTGAACTCTTAAAAAGTCTAACAGCACAAACGCTGTCATTGGAGGGCTCACCAGGTTTCATTAGGTGGGTTACGCTAGACTTGAAGCTTTACTCTATGACAGTGCTCTCAACCTTCCTAACACTGCGACCCTTTAATACAGTTCCTCACATTGTGATGACCCCCAACCGTAAAATTATTTTTGTTGCTACTTCATAACTGTAATTCTGCTACTGTTATGAATCATAATGTAAATACATGATGTGCAGATGGTCTTTGGCCACCCCTGTGAAAGGGTTGTTGAACCCACCCAAAGGGACCATGACCCACAGGTTGAGAACCACTCCTCTGTGGTGACATGTGAGTCCTTTAGTGTTTTACTGCTTTGCCTCATGATCAGTTTCTAGTAGAAGCTGAACTTGCCAATGTTATTTTCTCTGCATAGAGAAGACCTCCTCCACCAATTCCCCCAGAAGAAGAAAACACTGAAGAAATAGTTGTAGCGATGTATGATTTCCAAGCAACAGAAGCACATGATCTCAGGCTAGAGAGAGGCCAAGAGTATATCATACTGGAAAAGAATGACATCCATTGGTGGAGAGCAAGAGATAAGTATGGGTAAGTGTTTTCCTTGTGTGTGACACGCAGTGGGTGCTAGTTACGTGCAGAGTGAAGTGTGTACACTGTTATTGATTAAAACAGACTAGTCCAGTCAACCTGGACTAGCCTTGAATTTGTATTCAAGTAAACTATAAATTTGCAACATCATTGCAATTAAAAAATCATTTATGTTTGTTACTCTGTGGAGTTGGTTCCCTCCATGCCAACCTTTACATGGGTTTCAGGGATCAAACTCAGGTTGTTTGGTTTGCATGGCTGATGCCTCTACCCACTGAACCATCTCACCAGGTCTACAGTGTATCCTTAGTGATCACTCAATAAATGCAAATTGATTAACCACTTCCTTCCAGGAGTTAGAATACATTGTACTTAGTTCTCTGCTTAATTTGAACATTTTAACCTTTTATACTTTGTCTCTCTCCAGTAAAAAATTGTTCCATCTTCTTCCCCTCCCTCCCTCCCTCCCTCCGTTCCTTCCTTCCTTCCTTCCTTCCTCCCTCCCTCCCTCTCTCCCCTCCTCCTCCTTCTTCCTTTCCTTTCCTTTCCTTTCCTTTCCTTTCCTTTCCTTTCCTTTCCTTTCCTTTCCTTTCCTTTCCTTTCCTTTCCTTTCCTTTCCTTTCCTTTCCTTTCCTTTCCTTTCTTCCTCCTTCCTCCCTTTCCTTCCTCTCTCCTCCTCCCCCCTTTTCTTTGTATGTGTGGTGTATGCTGGGATCAAATCCAAGACTCACATGCTAGGCAAGTGCTCTACACTTAGCTACATTTTCCTAGGAAATAGTTTATTGTAATTTCCCTCCAGTTTCTCTGTCTCCATCCTCTGTGTGTGTGTGTGTGTGTGTGTGTGTACGTACATACAGTATAAGGGAACAACTGGTTTGAGTTTTTCCTTCTCTCTGTAAATGTGTATACAGTATACATGTGTATAAAATACATGTGTATGTACATACAGGAAGCATTATTTATACAGGTCATTTAGGGCTTATGGGGAGTGGCCACTGGTGTGTGTGTGCCTCCACTCCTAACTTGGTGGATATGTCTCCTGTATCTTTTTTGTCTTGTTTTACAATAGTCCTGTCCTCTTTTCATCTTTGATCTGTTGACGAGACCATTTTATTTATTTTTGTAATCTGGTGCTTGGAGCTAGAAGCTTGGTCACCTTAAAGATGCTCTTTAGCCATCCTGTTGTTAATCGTGCTGAGATAGCTCATGGCTCAGGAGCTGGCCATACTCACACATCATAAAATTCTCATAGTGTAACCCCTCTTGACATTGGCATCGATAATGATTGCTACTTAGACCCATTCTTGCCTTAGGGATTACAAAATGGGGGTGCCTTTTCTAATGCTGCCATCACACCCACAGCTGTTAATTCTCTAAGGAACTGCCTCATCCATCAGTTCATTTCGTTCCTGCAGGAAAGGCATACAGCTGATCCTTACTTCTCACCATCTTTCAGAATGAATTGATAACTGTTTTCTCTGATGATTACCATGGTAACCAGTAGTTTCTCTTAGTGTTGTGGATGCTTTTATGTTAGGTTTCAATGTAAAGTAGTTATTATTCTGTTTGCTTAGGTCAGTGGTAGCTGCTTTGAGTTGAGGACCCTAATAATTTTTCTTCGCTTTCTAGGTCAGTAAAATAATTTGAGTTCACCTTGTACTTTTCCTTGCCAGACCTACAGTTTGACATTTCCCCAGGGAATTCTGCTTCTTTTCAGTCAGAAACAGCATTTTACAGATAACGGGGAAATCTGAGATTCTGTTTCTTGATGTATTGTCATTGGTTCTAGAGCTCTGTCAGTGAAGGGAAGTGTGTGTGTGTGTGTGTGTGTGTTGTGATGTGTGTATGTGAGAGAGTGGGTAGGTGCATGCATGTGTATAATGAGTTTTTCCTAAGGATTCATTATCAAGCAGAAGATTATTAAGCTAGTTTAAAAAATTTTTTTATACATGAGTATGTGGCTTCTACCAAAACAGAGGTGTTTCTTACACTGAAGTATAGTGTACATAGTAGTCACCAGGGATAAAATGGAAGGTTTCTTTGTACCACCCAGACCTCAATTCAGATCTCTCAAGAATTTTCCTTTTAAACAAGTTCCTCATCGTAGCAATGCAGAAGACATGGACTGCCCCGGGTGATGCTGTCTTGCAGAGCTTGCTGAGGTATCGGAGCGTCGAGTGACTGCATCCAACACTTAGACTTTAGTGATGCAGTAGTTTCTTTAAGACATTCCTAGAAATGATAGATTCTTGACCAGCATCACAGAATTTTGGAAAGACTTAAGTTCAGGTTCAGACCCTGATTCTGGCTGACTTTGGAGGCCATGAGAGAACATCTTAATCTAGGCTTTAGTTTCCATATAAGAAAATGGGTATAATAATGCCCGTGTACCCACATCCTTTGTGAGGGTCAAATGTGGACATACATTACAGGGTATCGGATGATACAGATATATTGAATAATTGGGATAGCTGTGTCTTTGTGTAAACTTTAGGTAATGTGCTTTAGAAAATCAGTTACCGTTCCTTAGATGAAAAATAAAGTCATGTCTATCTGTTTGCTCATTCTAGGAGTGAAGGGTATATCCCAAGTAATTACGTCACAGGAAAGAAATCAAACAACTTAGAGCAATATGAGTAAGTAATCGTTTTCTTTGTAAGTGTGGAGAACCAGAAACCGCTGCTTTGAAGATTAAGGGATAGCACTAATGTGTTTAGAAGGTGCCAGCGTATCTTTAACCTTGCGGTCTGGTTTAGTAAAAACCCGAGACTTACCTCTTTACGACGTTTTCCTCGACTGTATTGTGTGTGAATGCCGTTATATAAGCAGGCACAGTTGAGCTGGATTTGAACAATCATGGCTCAGCTGAGTTGGAATAAATACCATTGTTCTTTCATTCAAGGTAGGGGACCGACGTTTCCCAGAGGAGCCTTTAAAAGTGTTTCATTGTTTCTTTTTTCGAAGGAAAACAACAGTATATGATTATCATTTTTTAAAACCTTGAAAACAGGAAAAAATATTAAGAAAATACTATGAGTAAGGGTTGACCTCTGTCAACATTAATAATATTTTCTTCTTTCCTTTTTCCACTGAGCAGTGAGTACATTATGAGATATTTCTTTCTGTCATTAAACAGTCTTTGAAAATATTTTCACAGCTGCAGTGTAGCTCATAAATCTATAAAATATTTGCTGAGTTCTTGGCAGCAGTCTAGTGTCAGGTGAGGCCTGAGGGCTACAACCAGTATGTGGACTCACGATAATTAATATAGTTGCTTTCTTATTTGGGAAGCATTGGGCTATTTCAGGTATTTTTGCTATAGTAAAATAATTGGGATAACCTCTTCTTGTTGTCTTAAACCATCTCTCTAAAGTCTACGTCCTGGAAAGCCTGCATGTGAACTATGCTGAGACTCCTGATGCATGCTGTCTGACTATTTGACAAAGAAGCTGTACTTTTAGTGCTATGCCAACTTGCAGTGCATAGCCAGTTGTTTGTTTGTCTTTGTTTGTTTTGTTTTTTGTTTTTGAGACAAGGTTTCTCTGTTGTAACTCTGGCTGTCCTAGAACTCACTCTGTAGACCAGGCTGGCCTTGAACTCACAGAGATCTGCCTGCCTCTGCCTCCTGAGTGCTGGGATTAAAGGCGTGTGCCACCACCACCACCCGGCTGCATGGCCAGATTTTAATGTATAGCCTATAGATACCAATCCTCTCGTGGTCCTCCTGAGTAGGATGTTAATACAACATTCACTTCCTTAAAGCAACAAGCTGTCGCTCTGTCCGTATCACTGTGAAGACATGAGCATACTTCAAAATCTAGAAGAAGATCAACAGGGTCTGAAAGGCCCAGAGTCAGTGGCATGATCCCTTGAAGCGACATCAGAAGTGGAAATGTAGACAGTATACAATTATGTACTCTCTAGCACATTTTACCAAACAGACTGTGTGTCTGACAGTCTTTTCACAGGATTGTGATGGAGCTGAAGAATTATCGCCTAATATTTTTCTGTAATCTTTCTGGGTTTTTTTTTTAATGTGTATGTAGATACACAAATGCTCACCTGTGCTTCAGTGGCCTATACTGTTTGTGTAGTGGCACGCTTTACAGGTTTATAGCATAGAGCTTGAGAGCGGTTGCCTGCTTCATGTAGTCGGAGGGGTGGAGGTGGGTAGTAGACTATCCAGGCTACCCGGGGCATGTGGTCTGTATGGGATAGGTCTTGTAAATGCACACTGTCCTGCTTGCTCAGTGACAGTGGCCTGGCTGTGTATTTCACCGAAGGTTCCTTATTGTGATACAGATGACTATGTAGAAAAAAAGTGTTTCTGCTCTTAAATATATTTTAGAAAAATACAATAAAATCCTTAAAAATAGGGAAGGTGCCCAAAGGCTCAAACTTGAACTGACTTGAAACGATAGGACCAGGAACTAACTGATAATTTGGTTCATGGAGACCAGATAGTCCTGGTGTGACTGTGAAGACCCCTTATGACTCACGGGATTTCGAATAAGGATTTTTAATCCTGGCATTTGTAACTTGGCACGATTGTTTTGGTTATGTTGTCACTTGGAAATCTAATCTCGTTGAAGAATTTTTCTCCTCTCCATGACTGCAGTGTGGGAGTCCCTCGGCATTCCGTGCCAGGGACAGGATTCTCCCAGAGACAGGGTCCTGAGGTTCAGGCCAGGCAGCAAAGCTGAAGACTGCTCTCATGTAGGAGGCACAGGCCCCTCCCCTGCTTTTCTCCTCCCTGTACTCTGCTTGGTTTCAGTTTGCTGTTTTTTTTCACAGCCCATTACTAACACATCTTCCAGTCCTCACAAATGTTGAGACAATCGGTTTACTCTTTGTTTGGGCCAATCAGGAATCCCAGGCCACTGCCGTCCCAGTGGCAGACCCAGGACTACCAGGGTTGTCAGTATCCTAGTTTGACCTCTGTACCGTGTTAACAGTTTAGATACCAGAGATTCAGAAAAAGACCCACAAGGAGAAAGAAAAAAAAGCCAAGTTCATCGGCATGATCAGAGGAGGTGTTCTTGAATGAAAGATGTTAAATAAGTTAGCTGAAATGAAATGGCTGGAATAGTTCCCACACAAATGTGGAGGAACAGCTCTGAGTGGGCCTGGGAGTCAGATCACAATAGAGAGCAGACAGAGATGTGTACGTGGTTGGTTGGTAGTTTGTGCTTTTTGTTCATATCTTTTTTTTTTTCCTTGATTCGTGCTTGCTTGTCATTGGTTACATGCTTACGCTTGGTTGGTGTCTGACATTTGCAGGATACTGGGTGCCCTCAAACCTCTTCCCTCTCCTAAAGACACTGCTACAAAGCCTCATTCCTCTGAAAGGCTGTGAGGTAGCTAGCCAATTTGAAAAACTAATTCACTCCGGACTGAGACACTGAGAACAGGATGACAAGTTACCCACTAACCTTGGGAATTGTTTCCAGATGTAGCTTTTCTTCAGCAGCAGGTAGTAAACTCTGATGAGGCGTCTCCACAGCCCATGGAGAGGTATGTGGGCTGGCACTGCCATCTCCGCAGGCCCTGCGGGCTCCTTCACATTCATCCTGTGTATGTTCCTCTTCTGACAGGATGAATTCATCAATGATTCTTTCCCTCCTGCCCAGCGATAGGGATAGGAGAACACAGAGAGAAACCAGGAAGAGCCACTGTGAAATAGCTATCTCCAGCTAATTCATCTATTTATTTGTTTGTCATCCAACATACCCTTAAGGGTCTGGGTTCGTATCTTACGTTATTAATTTGCACATCATTGTAACAAAATACCTGGCAAAGTGAAAAGTTTTATTTTGGCTTGCAGTTTGGGAGTTTCTGGTCCACAATATATGATGCTACTATTGTAGCCTTGTTGTGAGAGAGAAATCATGATGGGAGCATGCACTAGAACAAACCTGCTTGCATCATGACTGGAAAGCAGAGAGGAAGGGGCAAGGGCGCTGTAGTCTCTTGGAAGATGGACCCTTGTACCACAACGACTTCCTGTAAGGCCCTGTTGTTGAGTGGGTCCACAGCCTCCCAGTAGTACTACTCTGCTAACACACAGGCCTTTGGCACACACTGTGGATAGAGACTATGGCTTGCCCTAAGGATGGAAGATCTTTTTCAGGAAAGTGCAGATGCTGTAAAAGCAACTCACAGAACAGGTTTCAAAGAGGCACTTCTTGTACCCTAGATTCCTTAACTCTCCTGTTTCCTTTATCCTCCCAGGGTCTGGAATTTAGAACACAAGGAAAGGCCCTCCTTGTTTTCCTGGGTATCTTACTATTATCTTCCTGCGAGCCACAGCGTAGCTTTCCCAGTTTCCTGTCCCTGAATTTCCTCCCCCTCTTACTCTTCACTGTGAAGATGTGAAACTGGATCTTCTGTTTTGTTGATAAATAGAAAATCCAATCTCACACATCTTGCTAGGTCATACTGTATAATTAGCTGTCTTAACTAATTTTTATGACAGTTTTGAGCATCTGATAAATGTTTCTTATATCAATAGAAGAGCTTTAGAGACAGAATGAATCTTTTCTAATTTATATTTCAATTGCATTCAGAAACAGATTGATCATAACAGAATGGATTCATTATAATAGCTGTTTTGTTGAACTTGGCTTCATTTTATAAAGTCTGATCAGTGTGTTGATAGCTTCTAGCCTGGCACATCCTTCAGACTCCAACGTCATTACAGTCAGTGTATTGCAACTATACTTGACATTCAGTTGCTTTGTAAAAACATACAGAGAGACAGACATCTTTCTTGTCTGGTATTTTGCTCATTGTGATTTTGCCTTTCTCACTCAGGGAGAACCTTTGTAATCTCTTGTCCAGGGTATCTGGGACCAGAGGCCTGTTGTGTAACAAACTTTTCCTGGGGAGAAGCAACACACGCACACACATCTACTTAGCTCACAACATAAGTGTGAACTGATGAGTTTTATTGGGGTTGCTTATAGGGATATGGGTGAAGGGTTACTTGCAATAGTAGAAATGACTCAAAGACAGCTGTATCACCGAAGCCCACTCCAGGATGGGTGACAGCTCATTAAAGCTGGGAACGTGAAACACACTGCACAGTCTGTAGGCAGCTCAGCGGGTTGGAGAATGTACTTCCCAGGTGCCTCTGTTGGTCTAATTACTCTTGCAGGCAGCTTGAGTGGTGTCTGCTTCTTCCAGGTGACTAGGCTTATCTGAGAGTCTCCTTGCAGCTTGTTTTGTCAGAAAGTCATCTCTGCAGCTTGGTTGGTTTGAGAGTGACTCTCAGTTGTCTTTATTATCTATCAGGGAGAGATGAAAACAGTGAATCTGGTCAGTTTCAGGGACTTCCTGAAACTATGTTGACGTGTTTACCTTCTGTGTTAAGGAGCTTCCTGCAGGATGGAATGTTTCGATCTCAGAAAAAAGTGCTACACAACAGGGCCTTTTATGAATAGGCTGAAACAATAGTGGGGCTTGGGGACATTTGAAATCTTTGGGTATTTGACAGTGATGGAGGATTTATTGCCAACTAAAAAACATCCAACAAAACAAACTTAAAACTGAAGGTCAAAGAAACTATCATATTCCATACTTTTGGGGGCCCATTTGCTTATAGTCCTGTGGAAGAATGATGCTGGGGGAAACTGAAGGACAGCCTGTCCTTGGGATTGAGGAAGGAGATGGCAGCTTACAGAGAAAGTCTTCCCAAAGGCTGAGAAGGGGCAGATCTTCAGGGTCTTAGGGTATGGCACCATGTGGGAAGGTAGGCTCTCAGACAAGGCATAGAATCCTATGGGGAGTCTGGGGTGACCACAGGAGTCTGGGGTGGGGGCTGGACCTCAGAAAGTCTGGAACACCCAGGTGGCACGCTCTTCAGTGTTGGTCCTTATTTCTTGACACTTGAGATCTGCATGAAACTCAGTGAACAGGCACCACAGTGACCTGATGACCCATCATGTGGGTGAGATGGGGGCTGGAAAAAGATTTTGAATTCAAGACAGTAGTGTAAAGTGACATTTCCTGTGTGTGATAGTCATTGGAGTAAAATTCATTCTTGATATGCACATAGTTGTAAAGCATTGGAAATGATTTGTTATATTGAATGACAAGAACAGACGAAATATAGCACCTCCGTGCCCAGAAACATAGAAATTGAATTGATTTGCAAAGCTGTCCTGTGACAAATTCAGGTTGTGACATACAAGAAGCTTTTGATCCCATTTAGCAGATGTGGGTGCAAATAACAAATCTTCCTAAGAATGTGGGTAGGAAAAGTCTGGAGGCAGGTACATGGCGGTATTACTGCTGTTGCGATTGTGAGCGCTATCTTTCATTGGCTGTGTTTCTTATGTGTGTTATTGATAAGATGTATTAGCTTGTTAGTCATACTGGGAATTAAAAATAATCTTTCAAATCTGATAAAAAAAAATCTTTTCTGATCAGATGGTATTGCAGAAATACCAACAGAAGCAAAGCCGAGCAGCTCCTCAGAACGGAGGTAAGTGCTTGTCCTCACTTGGCACGTTTACTTCAGCACAGATTAATTTTAATGATTCCTCTACACGTGGTTCCATATACTTATTCTGAAAGCCTGAAAAACTGGGATGTAAGTATAAGCTGTTTCTTCTCCACATCACTTAAAAGAGAATGTTGATGTGTTTACTGTATCAAAAAGCCACAAACTGAGCGGCTCAAACATCCGAACTTCATCGTGTCATAGTTACTTTACAGTCTAAAGTCGTGGCCAGTAGGTTTGGTTGCTGCTGAGGGCTGTTCACCCTGTATCCTCATTTCCTCCCTCCATGCATGTTCATCTACCTCTGTGTCCCTCTTCTCTTTTAGTAAAGGTAGCGGTCATCCTGAACTTAATGACCCGTGTAAACGCTCGTGTCAAAGCGCGGTCACATTCTGGAGCTTAGGACTTGGCTCTTTGGAGTAGAGTGCACATGGGCACCCTGACATCTGCATCGCAAGGCTGTACCCGCCCCTGGGCAGCCTTTTACCTTCCTACTGGTTTATCATTTGCTGCTTTGGTTTTAGTATTTCAATGTGTTTTCTTTTTTTTTTTTTTTTCCGCTTGAAGTTTTAGAATAATTTGCGTTGATGTTATGTGATAGACTTTGCAAGTGAAAACGTAATGGCATGCCATCGCCCATTGTAATAAACATCGAATTTCTCACACCTTAAAATGAAAGTAGACGATAAGACAGTGTATGCAAAGAGGAATTGCACCAAGCTGAGAGAGACCTAGGCGCTCTGGGACGGTTTGAGTCATTCTCCCAGGTAGGAAAGTCAGTAAGGTAGGAGAGTTGGCTTAGAAGCCAAGGTCTTCAGAGCCCCACATTTACATTCTGGTTGCTTTGCTTAGTTTTCCAGGCGTTTTCTCTTTGGGGCGTGTTACAACAAGGCTTTGCTGGGCACTTGTTTCTGTAGTTCACACTACAAGCCTGGTTCCCATCCCCCAGGAACCCTTACTGGCTTCCAGAGGCCGCACACCGCAACACAGCTGTAGGGTGCCCAGTACTGAGGCAGCCTGATCTTTAAATTCTCATTTGCTACTCACAAGCCAGGTGACCCAGGGAAAGTTATCTCATCTTTTTGTGTCCCCATTCCTTGCCTGTGAGATAAAAGAAGAAAAACAATTACTATTACTTAAATGACTGTTCTGCATATGAGGACATATTACAAAAGAATAGGTTTTTCTTTTTGTTTTTTTGTTTTTTTTGAGGTGGGGTTTCTCTGAGTGTCAGCCCTGGATATCTTGGAACTCACTCCGTAGACCAGGCTGTCCTCGAACTCACAGACATCCACCTGCCTCTGTCTCCCAAGTGCCGAGATTAAAGGCTTTCACTATACCTGGTTAAAAGAATAGGTTTTCAAAATGGTAGCTATTACTAGTTTTTTCCAGTGAATTCATGGTCATAATTACCGTCCCTAACTGTTATTAGATAGGCTTGTGGGGCCTTACTTAATTCCAATGTCTTTCTTATAAATAAGATTAAAAGCTACTTTTCAACTGTGAAACACAGTTTTCATTTTGAAGCAACGTCACTGCTAAATGTGGGATGTGGTGCCCTTGGTAGAGATGTGTCAGAGATGTATCGCTTCCATTCCTTGCCCTCCGAAGGGGAATCCGGTTAGAATTTAACGAGTACCCACTCAGCGTTGTTTGCATGTTTTGAATTTCTGTTAAGAGTCACTCCATTTCTCCCGTATTTGACTCTGAACAGCAGGGGGATCACAGGGGGATCCAGGCTGTTTGAACGCATTCTTGCACAGAGAGAGCACTGGGGTATTTACAGGACAAAGGCTGTGCTGGGTAGGAATCGCTCTGGAGAGGAGTTGAAAGCTCCTATGTACCGAAACCCAGAAATAGGTTCTCAATGATTGTCTTCTCAAGCCAGGACTTACAGCACAGTGACACCTGGCTGGTGGCTCTGCAAAGGCCCTGAGCCACTCTAGCAGCAGGCCGAGCTTCAGTGTGTGTGGGAGGCTGTAGTTGGGAAATGTGAGTGCCCTTCTGTCATCCCATAGCCCAGGCGTGAAGATGGTATCCACTGGCTCTATTGTTAAGCTGCTCTTGTTGAAAGCAGTTTTTCTATGTGAAGGATAATAGTAAAATGGTAAGATTAAACTCTTGAATCTTTGCCCTGGCGTTAGTTACTGGAGCTTAAAACAAAATTTCTTAATTTGGATTTTAGGATAAAGAAGGTGGTTTTATGGTGAGAGACTCCAGTCAACCAGGCTTGTACACAGTCTCCCTGTACACAAAGTTTGGGGGGTAAGTAGTTATGCTCCGGCTTTTAGTTGTTTATTTCATGTATAGGTTATGTGGGTGTGTGGGCAGTGTTACATGCATGCTATGAATGTGTGGTGCAGGTATGTTCACGTGTGTATGTGGAGACCTGGGGTTGACTTCCAGCTATCTTCCTCAATGGTTTCTCCACCTTACTTATTTATTTTAAACTTTATTTTATTTTTTGGTCCAGAGTCTCTCATTGAACCGAGAGCTCACCAACTGGATAGGCTAGCTGGCCATGAGCTCCCGGGTCAGTCTGCCTCTCCCTCGCACTCAGCCTGCCACAGTGCTGCCGTTAGTTACTGGCACACACCAGTACGTCTAGCTTTATGGGAGCGCTGGGGATCTAAACACACCTCCTTACACTTTCATAGCAGGCATTGTGTCTATTAAGCTTTGTTTTTGTTTTTTGTTCTTGTTTTATTTTGGTTTTTCAAGACAGGGTTTCTCTGTTGTGACTCTGGCTGTCCTGGAACTCACTCTGTAGACCAGCCTGGCCTCAAACTCTCAGAGATCCACCTGCCTCTGCCTCCTGAGTGCTGGGATCAAAGACTCGTGCCGTCACCACCTGGCCTATCTCCTTAATACATACCATAAGCCTCATATATTTTTTTTTAATTCAGAGTTTTTATATGAACTTCCGATGTTGTTTGTGTTCGTAATTTTCAAAATAAAATACACCATTTCAGCATTATAAAAAAGAAATCTAATCTCCATTTCTAAAACCTAGACTATATTTTGTGTTCTTTTTTTTTTTTTCAGAAAATTTCTACAGTTTCTCGTATATATGTATGCGAGTGTGTGTGTGTGTGTGTGTGTGTGTGTGTGTGTACATATATACGTGTTTGTTGAGGGTAGCTATGGAAGATTAGTAACCTTCTTTGGATCATTACTGTGTTCTGAGCTGTGCACAAAGGGTGCAACATTGAGTGGAGTAGGTTTTAGTATCTCACCGAGGGTCACAGACAGGCCTACAGGCAGCCACAGTAGCATGAAAGCCAGGGGGCACTGTTAGAAAGTTACACCGCCGATACGTATCTCAGTTATTCCTCAAAGACGTCTAAGCTGAGACCTTACAGGCAAGACAGGAAAAACCTGAGGAAGGGAGACAGAGTTGCTGACTCGGCAGCGAGAGGGGCGATGGGGCGTCGGGGAAGCACAAGGAATGTCTGTAATGGATGCAGAACGATAGCAACAACAGGGTGAAAGGAGAGGAGATGCCCAAGGGGTAGAAGCAGACTCCAGGTCACATCAGGACCCAGGAGGCCAAGCTCTACCGTAAGAGCAATGATGAATCATCGCGAGATAACTGGAGAGCTGTATCTAGAAAGGTATCTAAAACAGAATGTATATATTCACGAGTCTTGTCCATTCTCCTCTGGAAGGGCGAGTGTCCTAGGCAATGTATGTCTGTGGGACAGAAAGTGACGATGGTTAACAGCAAATGAAAACTCCCCTGCTGCTGGCTGGAGATGGCGAACGCTCTCGTTTCCATTCCCACACAAGCAGCTGCCTTTATCATTGTGACCACTTTCAAGACTTCCACCTGTTGATGTGAGTCAGAAAGCTGAAGGCGTGGAAAAAGTAACATTTGTGTCAGTAATAGAAGGATCCAGTAGAAAGGTCACACAGAGGCTGCCCCGTAGATAACATCCAGGAGTGAAGTTCCATTGTTACAGCTTGGTTGTTTTGTTTTTGTTTCAATAGAGAAGGCTCATCGGGTTTCAGGCATTATCACATAAAGGAAACAGCGACATGTCCAAAGAAGTATTACCTATCGGAAAAGCATGCGTTCGGGTCAATTCCTGAGATCATTGAATATCATAAGCATAATGCAGCAGGTGAGTGAGCTGTGAAGTCCCATGTTGAGTATTACTGACCGCATGATCAGATATTATGATGAATTCTTCAGAAGGTAGGTTTTTGTAGTTATCTGTCAAGTGTGACTGATGTAAAATTATTGCATATTAAGAACATTCTGTATCCAAAGAAAAGCCAGAACTCAGAACAGATTTCATAGGTTGTTGCATCTCAACCACAGGACTCGGATCTCTTATGTTTGTGGATCCTCACACCTCTGGGCTCTACAGCATTGGTACTAAACTAAAATCCCGAGATATGCCTGCTTTAAGGGCAACTCAGAGGCTGAGCCCCGAGGATCACTGGGGTCAGAAAGTTCAAAAACAGTGTGAGTAGAATAAGTACTCCCTCCCCGCATCTCAACAACAAAATGTCAAGATGTGTGTGGAGAAGTCATAGACACTTTCAGATGAGTCAGGAGTTCAGGTTATGCAGCAGTAACAACAACAACAAAAAGGTAAACTGAGCAATTAATTCTGATCAGTTTTCTCACAAAAATACTTTAAAAATATCCTTGTTCTGTTATCTTCCTGTTCTTATTATATTTATTTTCCTATATTTTTGTGTTCTTATATGTTTTATTTTTATTACTTTCTCAACTTATTTAACTGACGTACATTTAGTGCCTGCTTTGTGCAGGAAACCAAATCAGCCCTTGAGGAGAGTGTAGTGGGCACTGGGTGGCCGTCAGTCCAGATGCACACATAATTATAAAGTATGATGAGGTTGCTATAATGGAGGAGAGACAGAACCATCTGGCTGTTTCTGGAAGAGGGCCTCCAGTTTCTTCTTCGGGGTGCTAAACAACTTAAAGAATTTGGCTTACCTCACTGATTTCCCGTGGTTGACAGTCCTCATTGCTGATACTGCAGAGCGTGATTTTAATGTTATAGCCACAAACCCTGAGTTCCTTCAGGGGAATCGCTTTAGTTTTTAGCAGACTAATAAAATTCTCTTTCAGATCTCTTTCAGTTTAGATCTCATATTGGAAGAGATCCTGAACTCACTGATAATAAGCACTGGAAAATTTTAATATCCTTTACAATGTTGGAGGAGAGAGGCGGCTAGCCTTGTGCCAGATAAACACTGTGTTTGAAAGGAAATGTGTAGAACGGTTGAAAGCGTACTGGGCAGTGCCGTGTGCATATGGAGAAGAAGAGGCTCAAATAATAAGTGAACGAGTTTTCCCGTATGTTTCTTGTTTCACGTTTGACTAAGTAGAGTGATTAAGACACAGTTCACCTGCAACAGCTTCTTCACTGTCTCCTCACCTTGTAGGACTTGTCACCAGGCTGCGGTACCCGGTTAGTACGAAGGGGAAGAATGCACCAACTACCGCAGGCTTCAGCTATGGTAACTCTCGTTTTGTAGTTGCTTTGATCGGCAAATTTCCATAGAAAAGAATCCAGCAACATGAATGTAGATGTACAGGATTCAATGCAAGAGAACTGTACCTAGAGCCCTAGAGTGAAGCCCCAATGGCCTCAGCTCAACAGTGCCAACTAAGGGATGAGTAGGGGTGAAAAGCAGAGAGAGGAGGTTTAATCACTGTGTGTTGGGAAGAGGAACTGAAGATGTCTTCAGGGTACTCACAGTAAAGGGTGCAGCAGAGAAAGAATCCAGGCAGCGCAGGCAGGAGGTACACTTGGACAGTCCTGGTCCACGTGTGGTGCGGCTGATCATTATCTCAGCTCTGGTCCTGCAGGGGGTCTGAAGAAGTCTTTATTGCCTGAGAGACAAGATGACTCTTGCTCCAGGGTGCAGTCTTGCCACGAGAATAATAGCCTGTACCTTCACCTGTGCCTGTACCTGGTGGGCGGTCTGCCCTGGGAGGCACTGCCATTCCTAGAATTGGTAGTAGATTGTAGGTTTAGGACAACTCTTGGAGACCTTTAGTACCTTTTTGAGTATCCTGAATAGGATGTTGTAAAAGCTGTAAGAAGCTCAGTTACTCTTGCCTGTGCTCCTTCACTCATGAAGGGGAGAAGGTAAGTTAGTTATCAGCAGGTTTTAGACAGATGTTCTTTCAGCGATTAACATGCCAATATGTACAGGTGTGTGACCAGATGTAAATGATACAGGTGCAGATGAAGGCAGAGATGCCAGGGTTTCACTCCGCTGGAGTAGCCCTGGGGCGACTCCAAGTGAGGAATCTGTGGTTTTAGCAGAAAGAATTCTCTGTCTGTGAGTTATTAAACTGTTTTTAACACACTGATACAGTGGGTTTTCAGTAGCTGCAGTACTTGCAGTGGCTCTCTACCTTCCTTAATGCTGCCACCCTTTAATGCAATTCCTCATGTCGAAGTGACCCCCAACCATAGTATTACTGTTGCTGCTACTTCATAACTGTAATTTTGCTATTGTTATGAATTGTAATGTAAATATCCGATATACAGATGGTCTTAGGTGACCCCTGTGAAAGGGTCGTTTAACCCTCAAAGAAGTCATGACCCACAGGTTGAGAACCACTTCCTTATGGCAACATTAGACTATCTGTTCTCATCATTATTTATAAAAAGCTTCCCATAGGTTAAACACTAAAATATCATGTCACTGCTAAAATCGTTGCCATCATGGTTCTCACTGGCCGTGCAGTCTGGGTTCTGGGTACAGGCTGTAACTCTGTTCTGTGTCTTCCGGTAATTATTATTGTGTTATCCAGGACTATGGGGTTGCTCTTGTTTGGAAAGTCTCTTTCTTAACCCCACGGATTTACACTGCTATTCTTTGTAAAAGTATCCCTTCCTCTTCTGTTTTACAGAGAAGTGGGAGATTAACCCATCAGAGCTGACCTTTATGAGGGAGCTGGGGAGTGGACTGTTCGGAGTAGTGAGGCTTGGCAAGTGGCGAGCTCAGTACAAAGTAGCCATCAAAGCCATACGGGAAGGTGCCATGTGCGAGGAGGATTTTATAGAGGAAGCTAAAGTCATGATGTAAGTTTCTGTCTATCATCATCATTGTTATTATTATTTGTATGGGTGTTTGCCCACATGTCTGTCTGTGCATGATTTGTACACAGTGCTTATAGGGGCCTGAAGAGGGCATCAAATCCCCCCTGAGGCCTGGAATTACATTATGAGCCATCATGTGGGTGCTGGGGATTGAACTCAGGTCTTCTGGAAAAGCAACCAGTGCTTTTAACCACTGACCCGTCTCTCTAGTCCCCATGATGTAAGTTTCTAGCTTCTACCAGGTCCCCCCTTTTGTATTAAAAATTGATCCCACCCAGCACACCCACCCACTGGTCTCTTTTCCTGTGGTAACTCTCCGTGTGTCTGTCTTTGCTCCCAGGAAGCTGACACACCCCAAGCTGGTACAGCTCTATGGCGTTTGCACCCAGCAGAAACCCATCTACATTGTTACCGAGTTCATGGAACGGGGCTGCCTTCTGAATTTCCTCCGGCAGAGACAAGGCCATTTCAGTAGAGATGTGCTGTTGAGCATGTGTCAGGATGTGTGTGAAGGAATGGAGTACCTGGAGAGAAACAGCTTCATCCACAGAGACCTGGTAACCGTGGTCCCCATGCTTCCCACTCACTGGCTGCATTCCTTTGTCACGATGCATTAGCCATTGAGCCGTGTTCATATAAGTTCCCTGGTTTTGTTCTTAACAAGATTTCATTATTTTAAAACTTGGTAAATTTTAGTCACTTGATAATTTTAAAGGAAAAGGCCTTTATTAAATCTAATAACTTACAGACTTAATGTCTCCATGCAACTTTCTGTGAATTAATTATTTGTGCTCTGGAAGATTCCCAGGGGATAGATAGCTAGTGGTAGCAGACTTATTCTCTGTCATTGTGTTATAGATAAGAATGTTAGCTTTAGGGAAGTGAGAATGACTTGTCTATTGTGAGCAATGGGGAAGTCAGGTTTGGCCTTGACCTTCTGGCCAAGCCTCAGGCTCTTTTCCACTTGCACACTGTGACCAGAAACTACCAGAGAAATCCTAAGCTCATGCCCATTATCCCTCAACTAAGAGGGAATTCCAGGAGTTTTCATTACTTTCTGAAAATACTAGACACAAAAAACCAAAGCAACAACAACAACAACAAAACTGTTCTAAATGACAGTGGTGGAGATGCTTCTCAGTTCCCTCCTTCCCCTTCATTCTTCTCTTCCTTCATTTTGCTTTCATCCCCAGCAATTCTTCGCCTTTGCCTCAATTATATACTGTGAGCTTTAAGACAGTGTTGTGAACAAACCAAAGATGTGCAAATTGCAAATCCAATTTACAGACTGGATTAGGTAACTAGCCCACGACACACTGGGAGATCAAGCCTGTCGTTGCCAAATCCTCAATTCTTTATTCTGCTTCAAATCTAGAGATATGCCACCGTTTTCAGAACCCAGTAGCACAATCCTTCTACTTTGATTCTTCCTCCCAAACCGAGAGGATTTGCACTGAGGGTCCCTTCTGGTCCTTTAGCCTTAGCATCCTTGTGATGGAGGGTGGATCCATTTCTTCAGAGCAGGAGCAGCAAGGCATCATCTTGTTTTAACGTCACCGGATGCAGGCATTGCTTTCATATCATACAAAAATGAACTCATTTAGTCATCGTAACAACCATAGGAAGTGGATTTTGTTCCTATTTTCATTTTATGGATAAAGGAAATGAGTGGAACTGGATAAAATATCATCAGTCAGGGGAATGGTGGAAGCATATTTTAATGCAGAAAGTTTGCCTCCAGAGTCAGTGCTCTAACTGGCTATGTTATCTCTAGATTTGAAGCAGAATAAAGAATTGAGGATTTGGCAACGAAAGGCTTGATCTCCCAGTGTGTCGTGGGCTAGTTACCTAATCCATTCTGTAAACTGGATTTGCAATTTGCACATCTTTGGTTTGTTCACAACACTGTCTTAAAGCTCATAGTATATAATTGAGGCAAAGGGCTTTGTAAAGTAGAGATGGCATATAACATCAATTTTCATGATTATGTGTAGCTATGACAAGGGTTTATTGTCAGATAGAAACTTAGGAACTAAGCATCGTCCTTATTTTTGTTCCTACAAAATGAATACAGGCTGAACATCTTGGTGACTCTTGCACTTGCCTGCATAGAATTTATTTTCTTGAAAGTGGGTTCTAATGTTTTTTTGGGTCTGTGATACTAATATGAAACCAAGCAGGTATGGCCACCCTTTAAAGGAAGAGTCTGATGTGCCTGTTTCCTGGGTAAAGTAATTTCACGGGCTTGCAAGTCACAGCACTGTGGCTATCCTCATGGGAAGGTGCAGATAATTCAAGAGATGGGCATTAACTCTCACTTGAGAGGGGGTTCTTTTTTTTTTAATTAAAAAAAGTTATTTATACTTCTCTCGTACAATACATCTTGACCACAGTTTCCCCTCCCTCCACTCTGAGAGGAGGCTCTTAAATGTTCCCAGGGGAAGGAAGCCGTGTAAGGGGAGTTGCCGCACAGTAAAAAAAAAAACAAAAGCATTTGAAGAATCAGGGAGAAACCTACACCTTGTTCCATGGCTTGTGGCATTAAAAATACCATATCTTGCTTCTGAGAAGTACTGTATCAATCTACCAAATTATTTTATTGAATCATGTAACTGAAGAATAGACCAAAAACAAGAATCACATGTTTGTGAGTATATTTATGTCTTAATACACAATAAAGCAAATGCTGTACATACACAGCCGTTCATTTGACAGTTGAGGTGACTACTCTCAGGGTACCGGTCACTTTGATGACTGTTTCTACTGCCACCTAGAGAGAATTAACTTTTAATGTAGATTAAAGACTTCAAGAGGGGTTTTCACTGTCAGTGAGAAAAATCACACAGTCTACTAAGAATAGGCCTGAACAGGCAAGAAGGTCGGAGTGTCTATTGGTCCTCACTAAGTATGGTGTTGATAAAGATAGTGTCATAATTCCTGTGGCATTTCTGATCTGTCTTCCCCCAGGTTCTTTTAGATTGTCGATTCTGTAGAGATATACATGTTTACATCCTTTTATAGGGATGTCAACAGTTTATATGCCATTTACATTTACGTCTTTTCTGATGTTGACTGTGTTATATGTAGTAGAAATTGAATTTCTGGTTTTCCTTTATTGTAGGACTTCTTCATTAAATATAACATCATAATGTTGTTTTCCAGGCTGCCAGAAACTGCCTAGTGAATGAACCAGGAGTTGTGAAAGTATCTGATTTTGGCATGGCCAGGTATGGCTGAGCACTGTGTGCTCTTAAGTGATGGTCACGCTATCCTGAGTAACTAATAAGCATAGGAGTGTCTTGGGAGCTAGCTCAGCAGGTAAACTGCTTGCCCCCAAAACACGAGAACATGAGTTTGGCCAGAACCCAGGGAAAAATCCGAGGGTATTGGCTCATGCTTTGATCCCAGAACTGGAGAGACAGAGACTGGTGGATTCCTGAGGCTCTCTGGCTGGCCAGTCTAGACTGGTTGGTGAACTCTAAGCCGTTTAGGGAGCCTGTCTCAAAGTAGGTGGGCAGTGTTCCTGACCGTACCACCCAAGGTTGTCCTTTGCCCTCTGTATGCACCCCACCCCCACCCCCCACAAGTATACCCTCCCAAAACTGAAACAAAGACTGGACCCTGGTTGTGGTGATACTTGTTTATAATCTAGTACTTGGAAGTGGAGGCAGGGGGATCAGTATTTCAAAGTCATTCTCGGCTGTATAGCAAGTTTGAAGCCAGCCTGAGCTACATGAATAGAGTGGGAATAATTTGCACCAATAAAGCAAACAGGGAATCTCTTCAACTGTTGTGAGAGTGATTTAAGACTAGCTACATATTGTGGTGTTACTCCACTAGATGGCAGTAGAGCCCATTAAATGTCCCAGCCCCCCCACCCCTGTGTGTGTATGTAGTGCTAATTATATTTTTAGAATCTGGAATGTGTGATGGTCTAATGCTTCGTATATCCATGTTTGCAATGTTTTTAATCTCTTAATTTTTGTAATTTTCATAGAGTTACAATAAGCCTTTAAGAAAACATTTTCTCTCTCCTTCCCTTTCCCTCTGTCCCTTGAGTCATGGATATATTAGAAATCAGGTGCCCAGTGTATGACAAACCTAACGCTCTAAGCCACAGCGGAGACCAAGCGGAAGGTGCTGCCCACATGCAGCTTAAACAATGGAGAGAGGAGACTCATGACCCGGACAGAATGACTGACAGACAGAGCAGGGGTGTCAGCAAATGATGGCCCGTCAGGCCAATCTCTTCCTTTTTGTGCATCCCATTTATACGTAGTTAAAAAGAAACTAAAAGCACTTCAGGACACCCGAAAATCATCTGAAATTGAAGTCGCCACTAAAAATCCGTAGCGTTATTGAGACACAGCCTGGACTAATTGTTGATGGCTGTCTGTAGCTACTTTCACACTGCACACACGAAACCCTGAAACCGTGTGTCCTGCAGAATCTGAAATCCTCTCTGTATTATCTGGCCCTTCTCAGAAAAAAATCTGCTGTCTTCTGTGAAAGAGACAGCTCAGGACTGGGGGTTGAGGGTGGCCGCCGGAGATCTGGTGGCCAGAATGGCTTTTCTCACACGGGAACATTGAGCGGACACCACGGGAAATAGCCACAAAATAAAAGAAGCAAGAGTGGTAGCCCTCGAAGTTTGTTACAGTTTCTGTGCGTCTTTCTGGATGGATGGATACACACACATATATATATATATATATATATATATGTTCACATAAAAGTAATAATAACAGAGAGTTTGTGTGTGGAGGGATGCTGTTATGGTATATGAATATATTTATCAGCTTTTTGTACTTCTTTTTGCCTCTGAGTTTTTCACAATTGCTTGTTTTCGTTTGCTGTAGTTTTAAATTGCACTCTGTGGAATTGTGGGGGCTCAGAGCCCGGGTATCTCTAGTTTCTTGTTACCACTTCCTCTAAGCAGCGCTGCTTTAGATCTCCCCCAAAACGCTCGCAGCAGTTACGTACTGCTGTGCCCCTGTTGCCTCGTCAGAAAAGAAAGATGGACAGCAGAACAGTTGCAGCACAGATACTAGGTATCCCTCTCAGTCTTTAGATTATGCTGAGACAGACAGGCATTTGCTTCAGCCAGGCGCATGGTAGGTGTCAGTTACTGCCTTGTTTTGTCCTTGTAAGGGGGAAATGAAAGCCCACGTCTGACTGCAAAGGTGTAACTGGTGGTGTGTGTGTCTGGCCCTAGGTATGTTCTGGATGATCAGTACACGAGCTCCTCCGGTGCCAAGTTCCCTGTGAAGTGGTGTCCCCCAGAGGTGTTTAATTATAGCCGCTTTAGCAGCAAGTCAGACGTCTGGTCATTTGGTAAGGTCCATGATGTGTGTTTCCTCTCCTCCCCTCCGAGGAGGCACCAGACACATCCTTGAGTAAACTTATCATCTTGTAGGTGTTTTGATGTGGGAAGTATTCACAGAAGGCAGGATGCCCTTTGAGAAGAACACCAATTATGAAGTGGTAACCATGGTTACTCGAGGCCACCGGCTCCAGCGGCCGAAGCTGGCATCCAAATATCTGTACGAGGTGATGCTGAGGTGTTGGCAGGAGGTACGGATTCGTCTTCGTGTTGTTTTATGATCTGTAACACGTCCAGTGGTTGGGCCTGTTAGGTGAGGGAATCCTCACAGTCCTCACAGCCATGTGAGGGTGCTCCTCCTGTGCAGGGATTTTAAGCTCTTGCAGGAAGCCAAATCTGTCTCAGGTCTGAATATTGAGAAGAATTTGAAGAAATGGAGAATGCTAATCGTTAGCTTGATACACTCAGGCGATGCCTCACTCCCAAGTGAGAACCCCTCCACAGCCAGGGGTTTGGGAATAAGCCTGGAGAATTTGCTCCTCTCCTTTCCATGCAGTACCTGTGAGGCTGAGGCGTATCTCTTTCTAGAGAGGCATTCTTCCTCTATCTCAGTTTCCCCAGGTGTCTTACTTAATCTCTAGAAGCATGGAAATGTCATCTCCTTAGAAGAGATTATACACCAGAGACACCCTTGAAAGACAGGAGTTCACAAATATTGTATATCAAGTCCTTTAGATTTAGTTTTGAGAGTAACCCTTTGAGGTGCAGACACTTGTACCGAGACCATTCCCTAGGGATGACTAAAGGCTCACAAGGGTGATGCTTGCCCAGGGCCAGTTACCTACAGAGGTCCATCTGGCACCAAAGCTGAGGCTCCCTGTAACTTGCTCTGACGCTTCCCATGAGCCCCGATTGGGGTGGGCAGAGGCTGAATGGGCAGGAAGCGGTACAAGAGAGAGCAGTGTGAACAAAGGTGAGGATTTGGTTATAAACACGGTACATGCACCCTAGGGTGGAGCTTAGTCTGATTTGACGAGCTGAGTGAGGCTTTTTGTGGGAAATGAGGTTAGGTGACAAGGGGATGGGGGAGGGGCCGGTCTTAGAGGGCTTTCCAGATGAGTAGGACTTTCTTTCTCTGGCACTGTGGAGCTCTGGTAGGTCCCTGAACAGGGATATGTCAGCAGGGGCTCAAAAAGCAGTGTAGCAGCAGCCATGGGGTTCTGTAGGATTTGAGCGGTGAGAATTTTCTTGGTAATGGATTCTGAAACTCACAGCTTCTCTGTGACTTTTCAATCGTAGAAACCTGAGGGAAGGCCTTCATTTGAGGATTTGCTGCGTACCATAGATGAACTAGTTGAATGTGAAGAAACCTTTGGGAGATAAGTGGTGGCTGCAGTTTCCAAGGCAAGAGGAAGACATAGCACGCTGTGAGAATGTAATTCACTTGGCATCTGGGAGTCGAGACGGTTCCAATTACAATGTGGGAACTTCCAGCAGTTGCTCCTCGTGCAGCCTTGGCTCTGTGGCTGCTCTGCAGGCTGCAGAGAGGGTTTCTTACAACTGGTGACTTGAAGCTGATCACATGCTCATTCCCTCAAGAGCTTGAGTGCCAATGATGCACCAGGCACAGTGCCCAGGCCTCAGGGTTTGTCCATTTTGGAGATGAATACAGGGCTATGTTAGCTGGTGCTAGTAGAAAGCCAGGTGTTCAAGAGGGGGGAAGAGCCATGTCCCAGCAACTCTTCTGTGCCCTTCGACTTCTACATAAACCTGGGCCTGGATGCTGTCTACAACTGAGTTCTAGGTAAAGCAGGAACCCACCTGGATAAGTATTAATCCTCAGTTTTAAAAACATCTCTTTCCAAAACTGTTCTTAGTATTACATTTAAAAATTTATATACTGTATATATTGTAAATACGTATCATATATAAAGTTATATATTTATAAGAAACACGAGTTTGTCTCTTTAATTGAAATTTTTGTTGTTGTTTTTGTTTTTTGAGACAGAGTCTTACTCTGTAGACCAGGCTGTCCTCGAACTTACAAAGCTCTGCCTTTAATTGTAAGTTTTGCAACTAAAGAATGCTTAGTCTTAAATCTGACAGCTGCTAATTCTATCTCTACCCAGGATCAAATATTGCTTACTGAAGAGAAGAAAGCCTAGGTCCTTCAGGAAATGCCTGACTCACAAGTGGACTCGTACAAGTGGCTTGAGCCACAGCAGGGCCTATTATTCAGCCCTGACCCTGGTGGCTAGAGCTGATTAGAATTAGGTAGAAATTTTAATAACAGAATTAGTTATTTTGAAAGTCTTAAGAATATGCCCAGGGCATTGAGGATGCTCTGATTGAGGTGCTGGGCTTTGGACCAGAGGTGTTATAACTAAGTGGTACCCAAGTCAAGTACTTGGCCCCCCTGGAGCATACCTGTGACAGTCCAGGATGCTGCCAAGCAAGGGAACTAGGGAGAAGTGTCCTGAAGTGCTCTGTATTTTTCAAGAACCCTGATTGAACTTGGGTCCCTGAATCAGTGAGACTGTCCATCCCAGCCGTGCACTATATCCTGCTGTCCAGTTTATTTGAGTGGGTTTCTCACCTGCACAGTTTCTTTTTTTTCCCTCATGAGCTTCAGGGAAAAGAAGCCAACCAAGTTACCACCAGTAGAAACCATTTACTATCAAGCATGCTATTCTTGGTACTTGTGAGCCCCAAAGCTGAGAAAGGTAAGGGCCGTTTCTTCATAAGTCAGTTCCCGTGGGCACTATGGGCTACTATGATCTCCTCCATGTTGGAGCGTTTGGTGCACACACAGTCAGGAGCTGGCTTCCCTGCGGACTATCTTCCCTCTAGCTTTGGAGAACCACTTCTTTGGTCAGTAGTCTGTGCCTGCAAAACTGAAGGCTATGCTCATGGCTTTCTTGGACCTGTTATAATAGAGAAAAGTAAACTATTCTTGTCACAGTTTGCCTCTTTCCTTCCAACTCCTCACACCACAAAACCATACACACTTTTTTTCTGCCTCTGAATTAAGGTTACTCACTGTACCTACTGGGCCATTTCCCTAGCCCCTACAAATACTTCCCATAGGAAAACAAAACAAGTTACACATGCCTACAGTTAGGAACAATTTCTTTCTTTTTTTCTTCTTTCTTTTTCTTTTCTTACTTTTCCCTTTTTCTTTTCTTTCCTTTATTCTTTATTATATATATATATATATATATATATATATATATATTGAGACACGGTCTTTCTATGTAGCCCTGGTTTCCTGGAACTCTTATATAGACCAGGCTGGCCTTGAACTCACAGAGATTTGCCTGCCTCCGCTTCCTGAGTGCTGGGATTAAAGGTGTGTGCCACCTCGCCAGCTTCAGCCAGTTTTATCGATGGATCATTAGATTCTCCCCAATCTCAAATCAGGTCCTTGGCGTCAGTCCCAAGTCAGAGGACCAAATGTTCTATATTGGATATTCCTAATCCTAGAATCCAATCTCCCTGTACCACTGTGAGCCCGTGGGCAAATAAAACCCCCTTCTTGTCTGTTCCTTTATTCCAGTCTCTGGCCAAAATTCTGTGATTTCTTCAAAATGTTTTCTAGACACACCCACACATATTGGCATGAGGAAGTGCTAACCAACAGCTCAGATCTGGATGCAGAGTTCTGAACTTTCTTAAATAGGCCACTGGGCTGTCATTCACACTGTTCTCTGAGGTTTTCAGAACAGGAAAATAGGTGGGGTTAACTTCGCCTGTGAGAAACGTCACAGGCCAACAATGCTTGCAGTTGAAAGATGTGTTGCTGTGAGTGGGACACGGCTGGAGAACCAAGGCTTCTGTGTATACCCAGGTGACAGGGCAGCCATGATTTTGTCCTCTTGTAAGTAAGGCGGGCTTTGCCATTTAATGTCAGGGCTTGTGGACGGGTGTGTGTCTGATTCTTGAACTCGAGGGGAGGTTTTTGCTAAAACATGGGAGTTCGTGAAATCTTGAAGGTAATTTCTTCAGATGTAGCGGCAGGGTTTTGTGGCTAATTTAAATCGCTGCTATCTCCTGATAGAACTGAATGTTTGAGAATTGAGAACACAGATCAAAGTACAGCGGCCGCAAAATAGTGTCCTCACACCTGTGGAAATGGAGTCACTGTGACTCGATGTGTTTGTCTCTAGAATGATAAAGAACTCAGTCTTGAAGGCTGGGAGACCAAGCTTGGGTTCTGGTTTTGCCTCAGCTTTGACATGTCACCACTGGCCAGTTGTATGAACAAGTCTACAGCACGAGGACTCCCTTCCTGCCCCTTCCTCTGTGTACCATGAAGAAATAATGGGTAAAAATGACAAACACATCATAAAATTAATTTTAGAGTTTCTTTGGAAGACTTCAGTACAGCTTTTAGAAACACTCAATAATTTAACTTTAAGACCCAGAGAGGTTTATTATGCAGGTAGTTTTAAAAATGGAAGAAAACAACAGTCCCTGATTTTAATTCTAGATGCTTTGGGAACCGAACATCAACAAAGCTCAGTCGATCCAGCTTAGGCCAGAATTCTGACTTTTAGCTGGCATTAGGAAAAATTGATGGTGAGTCTGACATATCTCCAAGCCACAGCACCTCGTTAGGACCCCACACACTGGTAGGATTTATAAAAACAAATAAATGCCATTTCGGTTGCGCCTTCCTGAATAGGATTTATAGTCTTAATTCACTCGGATAAAAGCAAAGCAAAACAAAACACCTTCCTGTTATCAGAAATAGGCCAAGCAGATCAAAGTAGAAAGCTACCAAGAATCCACCTCCCACACCTCCGAGGACAGAGCAGTGCTGAGCAGGGGCAGAATGTGGAAACTTTAGGGCTCTGATGGTTCGTTTTCTCCTGGATCAGAACTAGGGGAAGGCAGTTTGTATAACAGGAAAAGCTCGGTTACATGTAGAGCAAGTAGTTGTAGAGGCTGGCACAGGGTCTAGGCTGTCCAGGGATGAAGGGGAACCAATTATCTGTGAGGTCTTTGGTGATCATTCCCCTTGGCATGAAAGGGGATGATTTTAAAGCAATTTCCTGTACCACCCAGCGTCTGATAGTCTGATTGTGTGGCAAGAATCACCTGTTCCTTTCTGCCATAAGCCGCAACTAAACAACGCTCTGTGTAGTAAACTTAAGGATGCTTATTCGTATTTGCCAGTAGTTTACCAGACACGTTGTTCTAAGGGCTGTCATGGCAACCTGGAGTCACAGGCTGCTGGAAGGGAAGAGGCATGTAGAGTGGGATTTTAATCATAGAGAGTGGTGGGTAGTTCTGAACAGCGTCCAAGGACACTGCTCCAGAGGTTACGTTTGTGAAGTGTGGTTGGAATTGCCAGTGTGTTTAGCAGCTAAGTTACCATGAGAACAGACTCAGCGCAGGCATTTATTTAGATGTAAAACCCTAGTGCAGTGGCTGAGGATTAGAAAATTTGACCTCTTACCTCTTCTGGAACAATTTTAATTTTTCTGGTTTTTTTTTTTGTTGTTGTTCTCAATTTATAAAGTAGAAAACACACACACCCTCTCTCTCTCAAAACACACACACCCTCTCTCTCTTTCTCACACACACACACACACACACACACTGCATATACACTTATATCTTGTAAACTTTGACATACATACACCTTACCCATACATCTTGCAGACTCTCTTGTGGATGACAGCCCTATGGATCCAACCTTGTAGATACCCCCTTGTCCAGTCCACCCTGCGCCCTTCACCTGTATACATCTTACTACCTCTGAGCAAAAGCCCTTAAGCAGGCTACCATGAAAATACCCACGCATAACAAAACACCTCTCGTGTGTTCTGTTCCTGTAGATGGAAGCCAAGCATTTTCTCTCAGCCAATTTCCTTGTTAGGCTGTAGTTTACGGTAACCAAACAATAATCAATCATTCTATTGTTTTTTATTAAAGTTTCTTTATCATATAGAAGAAAATGTATCTGTTACATTGTCTTTATGTTCTCAAGGTGCATCAGCAAATTCATAATAATAATTGTAAAACAAGGAAAATGAAATTTGATCAAACTTAAGAGTGGGCACTGAAACTCGCCTGTCATCTATTAATCACAGACCCTAGCAACTGCACCCCCTTTCTATTTGCTTCCTGATCTAGCAAGTCCTCAGCAGCCAAGAATATGTTTTGCTTTGCCCAGGTAACTTTCTCCATAGCAGTTGGCAAACACAGTCTTTTTGACTCTGCATGTTTCTCAAGTTATTCTTTCTGGAGTTTCAGTTGACCCAATTTAACTGAGTGGCGTTGCCTCTTTAGAAAATCACCACTGTTATGTAGTGAGGGACTGAAGACCCCTTGGAATTTTTGTAGCACAAGAGAGATAAAGTGACTCTAATAGCAGTCGGCATGTCAGAGTCCAGCAGCAGCAGCAGCACAGAAGGGGCTGTTCAGGAGACAATCGTCTGGAAACAGTGGGCTGTACTCCTCAAGCCCCGGTGCTGGCTGCATCCTCTGATGTGGCTTTCTACACTCAGCTGCCCTGGAAACCCAGTCTCCATGAACCAAGTACCTGCCAGTGGCTGGGCAGTAAACTTGGAAGTGGTTTTCTAGCTGCAGGTCAGCCTGGTTTGGCTGCCGCCTCAGAGAGACTGTGAGCCACAGGGACTCTGCTGAGCTGTTAGAGAACAACTGGTCCACAGGAAGAAAAGCGGTCATAAAAGTGCAATTGGGTCCAGGCAGCGTTTGTTCTCAGTAATAGAAGATGTATGTAGCAACAAGGGCTGGCAGTGCCACAGATCAAAACCAAACGTGTTTGCTTCCACTACCGTTGCCTCTGAGGTAGTTGATGCTCTTTCTCACCCACACACTCGGTGTTAAAATGGGCATACATACAATATGTATGTTTCCTTTTGTTGTGGAATAATAATGTCAGGCTTCCCCTGTAACTAACGTGTATAAAAACAGTAACTGCGGCCAGTTTGTGCCTATCTCTCTGAGGTTTCATGTATGCTGTTGCGCAGATCCCAAAGCTCCTCTGGAGAGCTCCTCTGGCCAGCCAGAGGCAGCTATCTCCGCTTGCGGTCCAGGGCCCCTGGGCCTTGCAGCTTAGTCTGGCATTTATTCACTTCACGAGCTGGCCAGGATGCGAGAGAGTGAGGTCTGTGAGCCTGTGAACTTTGAGCCCACAGACAGCAGTGTTCTAGGAAACAGGACCTTGAGGTGTGGGCAGAGAAGAGATTGTGTGTGAGATGGCTGCAGAGTCCGGCTCACATGGACTCAGTACCAGGAAGGAATCAACATTTCTGTAAACACAGTTGGGTACACCTAGGAATGTTGAGACAAAAAGATCATAAATGTGAGGCAAGTCTAGACTACATGGTGGGTTCCAGGCCAGCTTGGCCTACATAAGACTGCCTCAACACAACACACCCAAGGGCAGGGGATGCAGCTCGGTGGTAAAAGAGCACTTGCTTCTAGGAATGCCTTTGAGGGGTGCAGGAGGGACCTCAGCTGGCAAACACATATGCTGTCCTTCTCTGGGAGACTCTCAGCCTTCCCTCACAGCATCCTTTACCCCCAGAATGTCTCCTCATGCTCCATCCAGATTCTCAGACTTCTAGAGTGTTCCTCATACTCCTTCCCTAACAGCACTGTACAGCCCCAGCTCAGGACAGGCCAGTAACCATTCTTATCACCTACCCAAGTGCACCCATTTCCAGGCCCATTTCTTCTTTTCTTCTACCATGGACTCCCCTAACTGTCTCCAAACTTCACAGTCTAATATAAGACAAAAGGAAACAAAGCAGTTCGGGCTCTGTTGCAGAGTTCTTTCCTTTTGACCAATATGTTTAGAAAAAGTAACACCTCAGGCAACTGTCACTTCTTAGAAAGGTACCAAGTATGGTGGCCTACACCTGCCACCGAGCAGGGAGGCAAAGGTTAGAGGAACCTAACCTAATTCAAGACCATCCTGGCCCACTTAGGGAGACTGTCTCAATAAATGAGCAATCAAACAAAAAAAAAAAAACAGCTGCATAGGTGCATATACGGGATAATTAACACCCTAAAAATGTGTACGCTTAGAATAATGAATAGCTTTTTTAAGTTGGATAGACACTCATGTGAAAAACTCGGCCTATTACGTATCCTCTCTCCTCACATATACCTTTCTACTTGTGTGTGTTATTTCTTTGATACCCAGGGAACTAGAGAAAATCTACCAGTGTTGAGTCTGGTCGACTCAGTTAAAACGTGTCTGTCCCCAAAGGCCCTAAGACATGGATCTAGTGGTATGCGTTTGTGGCAAAGAAAGAAGTTTGGCTTTTCTGTAAAGTCTTGGTGTGGGGGTTGGGAGTGGGAAGAGGCAATGCCTGGCTTGAGGAGAATTTAGGAGGATCCATTCCGAGACAGGTATGATGGCACACACCTTTAATCTTTGCACTCCCGAGGCAGGCAGATCTCTGTGAGTACAAAGCCAGCCTGGTGAGTCCTGGAACAGCCAGGGCTATAAACATGACCCTGTCTCAAAAATAAAAGGATCTGTTCTGCTCACCCCAGACCACAGTTTTTCAAGGATTTCTGTCCCATAACTCTCTGGAGGGGACTCATCTAAAAGCAGCAATTCACAAGTTTTGGCTTAGGGCAGCTCCTGAAAATGAGGGACTTTTAAGCCTGTTTTAAGGGAAAAGTCATTAGCCACCTGTCAGTTACTATGATGACCACATACATTCAGTAGGAACGGATCTCATCAGAAGCACAAAATCCAGAAGAGACTCAACACTGCCTATGGCAGCAGCTAAATTGAGAAGTTGTTGGTAAACTTCAGAAACTGAGAACCACAGCAACTGCTTTCCAGCCAGCCTGGCCAAAGGCTTTTCATCACCACGACTTTGCCTGCCCAGAAGTGACCATCAGTACTGCTTTAGGAAATGATGGTTCTCCTCTCTACCTGGCTCTTTGTGGAAGCCTGTTCCCAATCAGAGCTCTGTTGTGGCCACTATGAGCCTCCCAGGAGGAAGGAGCCCCATAGGCACCCATCCTAGATAAAAGGAGGATGGAGCCCAGCCAACAAATAGTTCCAGGTGCCACCTAGTCTGAGAGAGATGTTCCAGTGTGGAAAGGTTGTAGAGATTGTGTCTGAATGTTGTGTCATTTTTTTTTTCTAATTTGCTGGCACATGGCATATCATTAAGGACCACTGCTAGAGAAGCACAGATACAAGCCTGGGAGAGAGAGCTGTGTTCCTGTAAAAATCTTCAGTTCTCAGTGTCCTTCCCACGGGACTTTCCAGTAAGCAAATAGCCATTGTCCACTCCTGGGACACTTTGTGTCTTTGGCAAAGGCCCTTGATATGCACAAGTGCCTGTCTAAATTGGGGATTCTCTACAAGGGCAAGAGCTTTTCCTCTGCAGGTCCGTTGCTAAAGGATACGGACTGACTTCTGTAATCAAGAGTGTGTGTGGAAGGGAGATCACCGGTTCACTCGCTCTCCCTGGATACTGTAAGCATAGAATGCCGTGGACCTAATGATCATTGGCATCTGTGTTGGGGCAAATTTTTGTCGGTTACGTTAATATTTAATAAATATGTCTAGCATTTTAGGGACTCGTTTTGGGCCAGGGGATACGAGAAGGCGCTTGTCTCTCAGAGCTTCTTACTCACTCAGTGATTGATTGGTGGCAGCTGTTTGCTTGCATTAGCGCTGGCAGAAGAAACAGGTCTGTGAATAGGCAGAGGTTAGCTTCTTCACTCACAGCTGCACATGATCTTGGGAGAAACAGACCAGAACCTTTTCATAACTAAAGCAACAGCAGGAAAGGCTGTACCTTGAAATAATGGCAACTGTCTTTGCTACTAAATCAGGAAAAAATAAGTATTTTTGAAAAGCCCTTCTCTCACCAGGCTGTGGTGGCACACGACTTTAATCCCAGCACTCAGGAGGCAGAGGCAGGCAGAACTCTGAGTTGGAGGTCAGCCTGGTCTACAGAGTGAGTTTTCAGTATAGCCAGGGCACCATAGAGAAACCCTGTTTCAAAAAAGCCAAAGAAATCCCAAACAACAACAAAAGCCTTTCTCCTAAATTCCAGGCTGTAGAAGAGAACAAAGCTAAAGTCAGGGGGATACTACAGGGTCTCCAGGCCACTGTCCTGGTGGTGTGCAGCTGTGAACTGGGGCTCAGTGAACTGGGGACAGACCTGCCCTGCATCCAGAGAGTCCCGCCTGTGGGCTGACACTGCGATTTCTCTTTCAGCGATCTATGCTTTAAAATTTATTTATCTATTCATTTTTAAATGTTATTTATTATTTTTATTGTGTATGTTTGACATATGAGTGGCCAGGTATGCGTGTCCTGGCACACATTTAGAGGTCAGAGGACAATGTTGTAGAATCAGTTTCAGGAAATGAACTAGGCTTTTTAGGCTTAAAGAGCATGCACTTCACTCAGTGAGCCACCTGTCAGGATCTGTGTTTAAATTTAAAGTTCTGCGATTGCTAACACTGGTGGTCACCATGGCTGGGCCATGGTACCTGGACAAAATTTGTTCAAATATCTGGGATGTTTCTGTGAAAGTGTCTTTGGTGAGATTAATATTTAAATGGTAGATATTAAATTAGGGAGGTTTATCCTCTGTGACAGTGTTAGCCTCATCTATAAAGGAAAGGCCTCAATAGGTAAAACTGACCAGTCCTGAGCAGGCAGACATTCTGCCTGCAGACTGCCTCTGGGCTCAAACTAGGTCCCTCCCTTAGCTTTCTGCCCATCAGCTTTGGGTCTGCTAGCCTCTAAGGCCACAGGAGTCAATCCCTTTACACAAATCTCCCTGCTAATCCTGACTGGTGCAGGAGTAAGGCTTGCAAATCTGTAAGGGCCTCTAACCGCAGCACCTACCATAGGCTTCTGCTTGCACTGGCCGGTGAAGAGCTCACCTAGAATAAACTCCAGAGCTCCCCCACCCCACCCCGAGGGCAGGCAGAGATGTGTCCACTACCTCCCATATGGAAGCATCTTCTTTCAGCCAGGAGCCAGGTAGGGCTTAAACCCTAACCCTAACCCCATATTCCAATCTGATAAAAAATGGCTATCATTGAATTTTTAATAATTCTGTTGAGCGTTTTGTGACTCCATGCTTGATTTTGCATGATAGCCTATTACTAGCAGACCAGCCTTGGTCGTTAATTTTGGATGAGCTTTTTTTTGTTTTTGAGGCGCTCTGGAGTGAAGACTTAGGCACGTGGCCCAACACGAAGGCCAGCTAAAGTTCCAGAGCTCTTCTTCAGCTTCGCTGTACCGCGTGATCACCTAGTCAAAGGTCACAGTGAGCACAGTTCTCCATGTGAGCAGCATCAAGGTGCGGGGTCCTACGGGATAGGGCTGTTGACAAGTGTAATGCAATAGTGACAGGACAGATCAAGTCCTGCTTAGCAGTTATTTACCGAGCTCTTGATATGTGTCAGGTGCAGCTCTGAAGGCTATGGAGAAAAGAAAAGAAATGTAGGATACAGTCCCTCAGAGCAGAAAAACTTATGAGGGCTTAAAATATAATTGGTTTCAATTTACGGTATTTTTACCCTCGGGAGATATTTTCTAGTGTGTGGAAATGTTTTGGTTTTCACAACTGGAGGGTGATAGTGGTATGGGTATCAGAGGGCTAAGTCCATCTTATGTGCACTAGGGTGCTAAGCCTGATCCACAGGAAGACTCTCTACAGTCTGGTGTGAAATGGCGGTGACGGAGAAGTTGAGATCCCCGAGAGAAGGGCAGCCCACATATAGAAATGACCCTTTAGCGGGACCTAGCTAAGCAGCACGGGCCAGGACAGGCAATGTGTGCTTTGGAAAGTCACAGAAAGATGGGAGTGCGTTGCAAAGGGAGTTCTTTTCAGAAGTGTTCAAAGTGTCTCCAGAATAGAGCCAGCGGGAGACGGGACCGCAGTGGGGATCGGTGGACAACAAGGTCAAGGAGGAGCCCTTGACAACGAGGGAGAGTGCGCTTGTGTACGCGGGGTACTCAGTGTCTTCATACTGAAAAGAGCTGCTGGCCAGGGCTGCCTTAGCGACTACAGAATGATTGGAAGAGACGACTCAGAACAAAGACCCCGAGCCAGGTACAAATCTAGCTCTGGGTCCTGGATCTCTGCGGGCTCGCTCATTCGCTCTCCTAGAGAGTAACCTCCCGGTGATTCATGCTCCACACCTGTAAAGTGGTCCCTTGCCCATAGTGCCGTGGTAAGAGCAGAAGAATGAATGCACAAATGTGCGTGTGATTTGATGGAAACCGAAACAAGGTTGATGACAAGGTGGAGAAGAAAGGAAAAGCTGAGCAGTTGGAGCAGACAGATGGTCGATTGGCTATACAGGATGGGTCTCACAAAGAACCCTAGGTTTCTATGGGCCTGACAGACAGACATGAGAAGATTAGAAAGGAGGAATAGTTCGTGGGTTTCTTATTGAGGGGGAATGAGGAAGATGAAAATTCTGGACCACAAATGAATTAGATGAATTAGAGAAATAAAACTTGTTCATAGCTGTCACTAAAATGCTTACTCGTGTAAAAAGTCCTAGAACAGCTGCCTACCTAATCACAGTCTTGTTTGATTCTCTGGGCTCTTCTTTCCTTAATGTATAGATTTTTTAAATGTAAATAGTTTGGTCACAAGGAAAAACGAAAGCTATATAAAGTAACTATCCTTAGTTTTGATTATATTAAATACTTTAGGTCATATTAAAAAGCAATAAAAGGTCAGAGCATCTTATACCTCTTATACACCATCTTATACCCTGGCTATGCTTTGATCTTGCTAATTGTTCCCTTTTATTATGTCGCAACCCACTACTTCATGGAGGAAAGTTCTCAGACCTGGGATTCCTTTACAACAAAGATTTTTTTTTAGAATCTGATGCTCTGAGTTCTCAAGGCTCATTGTTTCCTATGGAATCTGATTACTCTGTTCCCAACTACTGTTTGCAAACCCCAATAAAATGGTCTGGGCAGGCTTAGAATTTGGTGCTCTTTAAATGGATTCATTCATTCACTTATCCAAAAATATTAAAAATATATATATTATCTCTGAAGAACTGTTCTAATCTGTTGGGAAATAACTATAAGCCAAAATCTATATTTACTTTCTATAGTGAAGACAGAAAGTAAAACAAAACAGTAAATCGCGTAGTATGTTTAAAGGAGAGAAATGCATAAACAGAAAGAAAGGAGAGAGAACGGAGAGTCTCACAGTTAACTGGGCAGCTGGCAGTAACTGTTGACATGAACTTCCACTACAAGGTGAGATTTGAGCAAAGGCTGGGAGGGGTTGCAGGGCCTTGATGCTGCAGACCCTGAGGGAAGACATTCTAGACTAAACCAAAGCCAAAAGCCAGCCCCACAGCTGGCCGGGCATGCTCCAGAGGCTGAGGGACCGCTGGAGGGAAGTGAGCAGGTATCTGGTGGGGAGACGGGGGATGGAAGGAGGCCAGATCATGGAGGACTTCATAAGCTACTGTGAGAAGTTTAGCTATAGCTCTGAGTGAAATGGGATGGGAGCCATTGAGAAGTTTGAAGACAAGGAGTAACCTGATCTGACAGGTTTTAAAAGAAGCTACTCTGGCCATTATGTTGAGAACAAACTGTAGAGGGGTTAGGGTAGGAGCCAGGATGAAGGATCTCATCAGGAAGAAGCCAGATGAGATAACAGTGGCTTAACCATAATAGTAATAGATGAGGTGGGGGAAAGCTGTGTGTGTGTGTGTGTGTGTGTGTGTGTGTGTGTGTGTGTGTGTGTGAGAGAGAGAGAGAGAGAGAGAAAGAGAGAGAGAGAGAGAGGAAGAGGAAGAGATTTAAATTGTGGGAAATATGTTAATCATTATTCCATTACTGGAACAGAAAGCTTAAGATAATCAATTTAAAGGAGGGAGGCTGGTTTTGGCTCCTGGAAGCAAAGAGAAGAGGAGGCATTGAGTTTCCAATATCTCTTTCAAGAATACACTCCTGTCCTAATTTCCTCCTAGAATCCCTCTTCCTCACTGCAGTTGATTCTAGCAATACCACAGGCAGAACAGACCTTCCACTTATAGACTTTTTTTTAGAAACTTAAGATCTAAGCTAATGCATACATTCAGAAGAAAATTTGCTGTTTTAACTATTTTCAGTAACGTTAAATACATTCACATTGTCGTACAACCTTAACCATCATCCATCTCTGGAACGTTTTATCACCCTGAACTGAAATACTAAATTCTTGGAGATAAAAGTATGCTCATGCAGGCCTGTACACTTGTGTACACACACACACACACACACACACAGTCACACACACACAGTCACAAGGCATAGATGATGTGCTTTCCTGACAGATTGGCTTGGGGGTGTGAAGAGAAAGAGGTGAGTCAAAGATAACATAGAAGTCAGTGGCCTGAGCCACCAGGAATAGAGAATTGCTTTTGACAAGATGGAGAAGGGTGGGTAGAGCAAGCTGGGGAAGGGAGGAGGAAGTGAGGAGTGTGAGAATTTGGGTCAGCATGTACAGTTCATTAGAACTGAACTGGATGTGAACGTTTGCGTGTCAAGGGTTGATAGATAGCTTTTGAAGCCACAGAAGGAAGTGAAATAATCAACGGAGGGAATGAGACAAAGAAAAGAGATGATGAGAGGCTTTGGAGGCTATCGGAGATAAAGAGGCCGGGGAGGTAGAGGAGGAAATAGCCAGAAACTGAGAATAAGCTTAAGCGGGTATAGCGCCAAATTCTGCACAGGTCACGTGAAGGGAGAATTTGGAACTGACCACTGGATTTCATGGGGTGTGGGTCACCGGTGACCAAAGCAAGAGCAGCTTTTCACAAGAAAGAAAATAGAAAGAGAGCAATCAGAAGCAAGACGTGTAGGCTATTCATTTCTGGATTTGACCATTAACAGAGTAAAACTGGGAGAGGAAATAAGATTATAGAGTCTTCGGTTTTGCTCTGTAGCAGTGGCTGAATGAACAGTGTATTTGCACTGATAGAAATGCTCCTGCTCTTAAGAGCAGGATGAAGAATGTTGGTAAAAGTTTTGAATTGAAATTCCTAAAAATGAGCTTGGATATGGCACTTTGCCACAATCTATCCTGTATCGACCTGCTTCACTTGTTTGTATAACCTGTGCTTCGTTCTTTGTCTCCTGGACTGGACAGACACAGATCTACTGAGGCTCTACAACAACCCTGCAATAAATGGGTCAGAATGTCAGTTGGACTCACTCCTCCAAAGCAGATGGAGTTCTGAATAGCTAATGTAGACTCTCTCTGAGGAGTGGTCTGTCAGTCTGCCTGTCTCTGTCTTTGTCTCTCTGTCTCTTTCTTTCTGTCAGCTTGCTCAAACAGGCATCATACAAAGCTGATGAAAATTGGAATCTGAGAACCCGGTGACATGATATACTGAAGATTTTTAGGAGCCAGGAATGAATTTGATTTTTAGCTTCAGAGATAAGCCTTCAGATACATCTTGGTTTCTGAAAAGGAAAAGAGAAACAACTAAATCGGAAGAAGTCGTGCACAGCAGCGGGGGCTAAGGAGCATCTTTGTCAGGGGCCGAACTTTAGCCCAGGGTGGAGACAGGGGTTTATAATTGTGTGTCCAGTGTGTCAGCTGCTCAGTGACTGCACAATGGCCAAGTCTAAAGCAAAGAAGTGCAAAACTATCGCATGAATGTAGGTTTTGAAGGTGTTAAAGATGGTAGCCAGCCTCCAAAATGGCTCAGCTGTCTCCGCCTCTTCTTACTGGTTCCTCTCTACCCACATTCTACTATGGCATGATGAGGGTGTGTGGGGGGAGTCTGAAAGGGTGAGAGTAACATAACCTTCTGTATTCTGGTTGGATTACACTGGTGGGAAGCTGGAGGAAACTGGAGGGATAGCTCAGAGCTATCTGGATCCCTTCACTTCAGACCCTCGCTGCTGTTAAAGTGAGCTCTTTCCCACCTAGTTTTCTCTTCCTCATATCCTTTTGGATTTAAGGATAGTGACAATTGAGGACAATCAAGCATAGCACCTTGCTTATTTCCATGGTTCTTTTATCCCTATCTTTAGCCTTGTGGTTAATACCTTTCTAAGTAGCTCTTTTATGGGATTGGAGAGGTGCTTCACTAGTTGAGAGCACTTGATATTCTCACAGAGGACCTGAAGAGTTCCTAGCACCCCATGTTGGGTGGCTTATAAGTGCTTGTAACTCTAGCACCCAGAGATACAATTCTATACTTCTTGAGCATTTGCAGGCACACACACACACACACACACACACACACACACACAGAGAGAAGAGAGGTGGGGGGTGGCACGCACACACAAATAAAAATAAATAAATCTTTTTTTGTTTGTTTTTCCGAGACAGGGTCTCTCTGTTGTAACACTGGCTGTCCTGGAACTCACTCTGTAGACCAGGCTGGCCTTGAACTCACAGAGATCCGCCTGCCTCTGCCTCCCGAGTGCTGGGATTAAAGGTGTGTGCCACCACCACCTGGCTAGAATAAATCTTTTTTAAAAGATATTTTTCTTTTTTTTTCCCTTTTTCTTCTTTACACAGGTTCTCACCATGACCTGAAACTTTCTGTGTAGATGAGGCTGGCCTTGAATTCAGAGATCCACCTACCTCAGCCTCCTGAGTGTCACAGTTAAAGATGTGAGCCACCACGCCCAGCAAAGTTAGCTCTCCTAAGATGCTTTCTCCTGAGGCAGTCCTGCTTAGCGTAGTGACTACTCTCACAGCCGTGGTAGAAGGTAGGCGCAAAGTCAGAACGAAGGCTTATTGGGTCACATTGTTAGAGAGTCATGGATCATCTCATTCGTTGGAGGGGTGACTTACTGACTCCTCAGATTGTCACTGGTGGTGGCCTGCCACGGTGCAACAGCATGAAGTGCTGTCCACACGGAGCTTCTGGGACATCCCAAGAACTTTGGATTATTTCTGGACTCGGGCTGCCGCTAGCCTTCTATTTGAAAAGTAACTCAGGTTTGCTGATGGCGAGAACTGGATTCACAGTCTTTTCCGAGTCCAGCTCTTCATTAAACAGATTTCTAAAGACACATGGTCAGAAGGCCCAAAGTCCATGTCGTCATCACAGTCTTCGTGTGTGGCTTCCACTCTCTTCTCCTCACCCGGGCAGTAGCCGCATAGGTGGCGGGACCTTCAGATGGCGAGGCAGGAGGCAGGGGAGCACTAGCTGTTGGCGCAGGTCCGTCAGCTCTAACATTGTACGTAAGAGTCCCAACAGCGAGGGGCTTTGAAACAAACCCAGGCCCAAAGGGTTCAGTGTTGACACGAGCTGCTTTAACGATGGCAGCGGTCTTATCCTCAATGGAGTGAGGCCCTCACGCCAACATGGTCTCAGTTTCTTGAGAAAAACCAATCACTCTGACAGCAGCTGAGGAAAGGCAAGACTAGATTCTTCTTTTTTTAACAATAAATCTCTATCATTTAATTTTTCATTAATTTTATTTATGTATCTGGGTGTTTTGTCTGCATATGTATGCCCTATATTTGTGCCTGATGGCCACAGAGTCCTGAAAACGGTGCTGGATGCTCCAGGAGTTACAGATGGTTATAAACCATCGTGTGGGTGCGGGGAACCAAACCCTATACTCTGGAAGAGCAATCAGTGCTCTCACCCGCTGAACCCTAGCTCCAGCCCCAAGACCAGATTCTTGATCGTGAATCTCTCAGGAGCCTAGTGTTATCTGGCTCAAAGAACCGCAAAGCTGGGTTTGTGGGCGGTGTCATCTGTTATAATGTGGAAGGGGTCCCCAGCAGATCAAGAAAACTCCACCATCAGGAGACATACCCGGCTATTACCGTTCAGCCTCCACAAGTGGGTACATAGAAAGGGGTAAAGGCTCTGACCTCATTTACAGATAGGTCTGCATTGCAAACCTGTACCTATGGGAAATAAACAGCCACTGTGTAATGGCCTCAGTCAGAAGCAGCTTGGAAGTTAATGTTGAAAGAAAGGATTCCCGAGATCACAGGGAGCCATTAGTTTGCTTACGTAGGGAAAGAGGCAGTCTGAGCTATTGACAGACATGGGTTCTTGGGTAGTGGCAAACAAATTGTCTTGTTAATTAGGAACTAGGGGGAAAATACAGCTGGGAGATTGGTGATCTAACTTAAAATCAGATAAAGATCAAGTTTATCAGCCACCTGTAGTAAAGCTGAGAGCTTACTTTTCATCTTAAAAACTTCCTAAACACCATGATGGGCCTCATTTAAAACTCCTGCTAATAGGTTCCCTTGGAGAATGCTGTTTCTGGAACCTATTCTTCTGCGATGGATAGCTAACACTAGCCATGACAAAAGCAGGTGAAGTATACTGGTCATTCATCACTCGCAGACAAAGGAAATACAGAAACCAGGCCAGAGAGAAAAGCCTGAGAAGGGAAACCACATTGGCCAGGGTGCCAGTAACTTCTTACTTTGCTTTGGTGACAGTCTTTCGTCTTCCACTTCTGAAGATGGTCGTGATATTCCTACGCTTCTGACCATTCATGGTTCCTCGCTCTTTTCAGGAGCACAGTGGCTTCATCTGCACACTGTCATGGACTCATGACTTCCTAACAGAGACAATGATCTCCTTTTCAGATAGCACCTTCCAGTCTGTTTTCTGCTGCTGCTGTTGCTGCTCAATGCAGAAGAGGTGAGTCTGCTTTGAGGAGACCTTCTTGGAAATGGGTTAATGCTGTTTCTTGACTGTCTGTTGAGCCTCCTGTTTGTGTGTGTTGCTTTCTGTCTGGGAAGCTTTTGCCCATTTGGTTCACATTCAACACACCCTTTCTTAAAGACATAAGGCAAACTGTACAGCTGCTCTGATTTTTCACCCCTCCCCTGGCATACAATCCCTCCTTCTGTGTGTTCCCACAGAATTTGTCTTGCTTCTTCTCTTATAATTTGTTCGATGGTTTTATATGTCTATGTTCTAGTACTATGTTCTCAGTAAGTTTTTCCCCTTACATGCAAGAATCCTGTCTTAATTATATAAAACTCTCTACGTGAGTCTTACATTTTGGTAAGAATTTAATCAAGGCATCATGTCAGTGGTCACCCATTTGATAAGAACTGTGCTAAGAGGTTTGCATTCATATGGCTCTCACAATCTTCTATGGTGTTTTCCTTTATAATTCTCACTTTATGGATGAGAAAACCTGAGGCTCAGAGAGGTTACTTTGCTTTGTCTGAGGCCACAGTATGAAATGGTACAGCTGGGGTGCAAACTTATGTTCTTAATCACTCACCTTGTACTTTTATAACAATAGGGCATACGAACAAACTGATAAGCACTTTGCTCTCTGCCTTACTCAGAGTGTTTGTTAGATTTATTATAATTTTAGGCCCCTCATAAGTACCAGACTCTGGGCATATGACATGCAACTTTATTTCAAAACAACTCTGAATTCACTTCGCCTTTCTGACTTCTGGATACAGAAAACAAAATCCCCAGAGTTCCAGTGCAGAATTTGCCCAAGGAGTTAAAATTAAGAAGATTTCAGTTTTTTTTTTTTAAAGATACCCAGATTGCTTTATCCCTGAATGGATCTAAAGGATTTAGGAATAGGCTTGTTATGAACAATTGTTAGTAACACGATTGCTTTTTATGCCAGACAACTAAGAACACAGATAAGCCTGAGAAAAGACGAAGAATCGTCAGAAAAATATACCCAGCACCACAGGCCATGGTTTGCCAAACTGACGAACAAGAAACAGGTGGGTATCATTTCACAGGGAGCCAGTGCCCACTTAGGGAAGTTCTCTAGAGAACTTCTTGTGGCCACGCCCAAGATCTAGAATCATGACTGGTACACATTAAGTGCTCAGCAGCTGTTCTAGACGAATGTGAGGGGAAATCCAGTTAAGCTAGCCTATTCTGCTAGACTTACAGAATTTGAGGCAAGACAGTGAGTTGGGGGGAATATACTGTGGCTCCCGCTCTCTTGAGTTGAGGCTGAAATTGCAGCTGAGCGTTGGGAGCGACAGCAGTTTGGGGAGGGTGGAGAACTTGGACACAAGCTTACAGTACAGAGAAGGAAGGAGGGCTGTTTTTCTCTTACAAAACTGGAGAACCACTAAAGCCAAATGAAACTGTTTCCGAGTAAGTCATCTTTTAGGAATCACAACATGCGAAACTCCAAAGCTGTGCTGTCCAGAGAACTTGTGATTTCAGAAATTCACAAGATAATGAGTGTGCTCCTGGCCCCCTGCGCTGTGCTGCGGTCAGCCATCTTTAGCACTTGTCCCTGGCTTTGGCCTTGGCGGAGCTGGACAGTAGAAGGGGGATGGAGGCAGATGGGCATGTCCTCCACCTCTTCCTCCTCATCTCCTCCTCTTCTTCCTCTTCCTCCTCCCCCTCATTTTTCTTCTTTTATTTTTTGGTACAAATGACTAAAACAATAGAAGCCCTCTTGGTTTTTACAGTCCAACAGAGGCGGGGCACAACCCTCGAAACGCAAGCCACTGCCTCCCCTCCCGCTCTCAGAGTTTGCTGAAGAGAGGATCCAGGTCAAGGCTCTTTACGATTTCCTGCCCCGGGAGCCCTGTGATTTGGCACTAAAGAGAGCAGAGGAATATCTGATATTGGAGAGGTGTGATCCTCACTGGTGGAAGGCCAGAGACTGTCTCGGGTAAGAGGATGGCTGAATCTTTATCAAATCTCTTCTCTCCAACCTCTGAAAACTCCTGAACATAAAGAAGATCCTGTGTAGTGGCTCCTTGTCTCCATATTTGTAACTCTTCCCTCTGCACGGAATAGAACAGTCTCCATAGCCCTTTTTGTTAGAGAACATTTTCAAGGGGAGAGCCTTGAAACCAAATACACCTACCTACTCTCCCCCATGCTACCACTTGGCTCTGTGTGTCCTGGGGATCACTTACCTGAGCTTTTACTTGTAGAATAGGGAGAATAAAGACTGGGGAGGTGGCTCAGTCCATAAAGTGCTTGTCTCACAAAAGTGGGGACCAGAGTTTGGATCCCTAGAACACGTAAAAGTCTAGTGGGCCTGGTGGCCCTTCTATAATCCTAGCACCAGAGAAAGGCCAGAAAAGGGGACCCCGAGAGCTAGGTGGCCTAGCAGACCTGAAGAACTTGGGGCTCATTGAGAGATTCTGCCTCAGTATGTAAGGTGGAGATTTACAAGGAAACCTTATAATAATCAGTTGATATCATAGCGAGTAAGCTAAAAGTAGGAATTTCCAAGGTATTGGGTCCATTGTTTTAAATTCCACACGCACACACACACACACACACACACACACGTGTGTATATGTATGTGTGTGTGTGTGCACATGTGTGTGTGTGTGTGTGTGTTCGCCTCCTCCTCCATTATAAACAATGTCGTAAAGCAACTCTTGAGCATGGTCCTTGGACTCAAGTAAGACTGTTCCTATGAGGTGGGGCTCCAGCAAGGAAATTCCTAAATCTCTGCAAATGGTCATCCTTCCCTAGATACAGAAACTGCAGATATGATACACCTGTAAGCAGGGAAGGCAAAAATGAGGTTAAACCCCATTTAAAACGACCAAAAGACCACCAAGACGTCATCAACAAACTGAAGGCAAGTTGTAGGCAAGGCTTGACTTGTGGTAACTTATATGTAAATCAGATCCACAAATAACACTACATATTTCAACATGTGAGCATAGCTCATTGAAAATGATTACGAAGTAGACAGTGGTGTTACCTTCAGGAAAGAGACTGTGCGCGTACTGTATGTGAGGGGTCTGACTGCTCCTGGGTGTGGTTAAGGAGCTTATTGTAGTTCTGAGAGAGAGCAGAGAGAAAAGAAAGCAGACAGAACATGGCCAGCAGGCTGGAGATGGTCAGGGCTAGGGAAGTTGGGGGAGAACAGTGGAGAAAGACAGGCAGCAAGAGATAGAGACTAGAGCAGAGTGAGAGAGAGCAGGAGAATAAGAGAGAGTAAGTGGATAGAGATAGATGATAGATAGATAGATAGATAGATAGATAGATAGATAGACAGATGATATCTAGTAAGATGATAGATGGATGATAGATAGATAGATGATATATAGATGGTAGATTGATAGATAGATAGATGATAGATAGATAGATAGATAGATAGATAGATAGATAGATAGATATCTAGTAGATGATAGGTAGATAGATGATAGATAGATAGAGTGAGTGAGTGAGAACAGCAGGGATGGAGAAACCATGGCGATATAAAAAGAACAAACAGGAATCTAAATACCCATTTGTCCCTTCTGCTGGAGATAAGGACTCCTTTTGATAGGTGGGAACTGGTTTCATGCATTCCTGAAGATGAAGAATACTGGCTTTTATCTAACCACAAAAAGTCCCCCTAAAGGGGCTGGAGAGATGGCTCAGCGGTTAAGAGCACTTGGCTCCTCTTCCAGAGGACCCAGGTTCAATTCCCAGCACCCATATGGCAGCTCACAACTCTCTGTAACGCCAATTCCGGGGACTCTGACACCCTCACAGCAATGCACATAAATAAAATAAAACAAATTATTAAAAAAGAAACTTTATGCCCCTCCCCCTGAAAAAAAAAACACCCTCCTGTAGTCCAGGTTGAGCTGGGCTCAGACTGAATTTAGGACGAGTCAGTCGCCCTGGTCCCCCTTTTTAGGAGGGAGGAATAGGTACTCTTTGGACTTGACAGTGACAAAGCAGAATTTTCTCAGTTTTTTAAAAACTCTGTATACTTAGCTTTGAAATAAAAAGCTAATTGCTTATTTTTAAGTCTGAGGTATTCCAACAGTCCACCGATAGTGAGGCCAGTTACATAGTCTTCACCTACTAAAGCCCTTTCCACTGAACAACACATATTGAGCCCAAACACAGAACTTCACTCATTTCCCTTTTAAAATGCATATCGGAGAAGGGCATGATGGCACCTGCTGCAAACCTAGCGCTCTTGGGTGCTGAAGGAGGACCTGGAATTTGATGTCAGCCTGGGCAATATGGTGAAGTTGTTTTAAAAAGAAAAAAGAAAGAAAGAGAAAGAGAGGGAGGGGAAGAGAGAGAGAGGGAGGGAGAAAACAGGGTCATATAATTTCTTAAAATAGTTAATTTGTAAGTCAGGATTGATATTTGCCATTTAAAGATTTTTGTGGAGTTGGAAATGAAACCTACTCTTATTCTTTTAGCAGTTTGATTAGTAAAATGCTTTTGATTTCTCTCTGCATCTTCGGGATTTAAGTAATTGCTGTCATGGTAATGTCACAAACCTGTCTCCCATCTTGAGTTTTGTTTTGTGTTGTAGGAATGAAGGCTTAGTCCCAAGCAACTACGTGACAGAAAACAGACTCACCAATTTAGAAATATACGAGTAAGTCCCTCCCCCACCAAGCCCACACTCATTAACCTTTGAAAATCAGGAACCTACTGGGAACTTTGAAGTATGGACAGTTTTCAGACTTGCAAAAGGAAAAGAAAGTAACACATCTGATAGACTTAGCAATGCAGAGACTTCTGCTTCTTACCATCGTTGCTTCCGAAAACCCTTCTTAAGCTTGTGTTTGTTTGGCAGGGCCACTCCTTAGAAACACTGATACACGTGTTTTACTGCACGTGCTACGTGGAACATTTACTTTTCAAAATGACAGACGGTATTGACCGTCTGGACAGGTCACTTGTTAGATGTTGGCTCCCGTTTTGATACTTTTCAGAAATAGCTGAGGATAAGAGGTAGGCTAACGACGTAGTTTGCAAGAAGCTTAAGTATGCTTATCGAATTAATGCTTTCAAAATCTTTCTCTCTTTTTGATAACAATCATAGCTGTGGAATAGGAAGATCTGAGCCATGACTTTTTACATCCTCACTCTTCCGTGGACAAAGGGAGGCTGATAGATTAAGTTATAGGTACAAAGTAGTACCGGACTGGGTCTAGTCCTATACTTTTGTAAAGTCACGTACTCAGTTTGAATTCGTGGGCCTTCTCCCTTGGGTATTTATCTTGCAATTGGCATACGATTCCAACAGGAGGCAGTATGTGATAAGAGTAGTGCTATCAAGTATTTCTGGAAACTGGACACCAAATACAAAGGAAGGAGAGAAGCTTCCTTGGCATTGCTACTACAATAAGCAAGATTTAGTACATTTTCCCTTAAAATAACTCCAATTCCAACAGCTTTGGTGAATAATTTGGAGCATGGATGAAGATGATCACAGGGCATGTGACACATCTAACATGGCTTCCCCAACTTCTCTGTTAGCTATCTCTTCTCCTTCCTGTCATGCTCTTATGCTCCATCACAAAGGGTCTTCACTCTTTTCAGCCTCAAATGTCCTGTTGTTCTCACCCTTTGGTCTAAGGTTCCAGTCTCCGCTCTGCACCCCCTTCAGGGGACTGAGCCACCTCCCTAAGGAAAAAGTTTCATGTACACTTGTGGCCACTCAAGCCTGCCTCGTGGGGTCTTGCTGCTACTTGATGCTGAAGCTGGCCAATAAAATAAGTTTGAGACTTACTTTGCTCAGAGGAAACTGTGTATGAAAATCAAGCCAGAATAATTAGAAAAAAAATGGGACTGTTTTTTCCATATTTTGGTTCAAGTTTGGATTCCCAGAGGATGATGTGTGACAGTACTCACAGAGCTGAGTGATCACTGGTGGACACTCAGGACTAGCGACCTTACTTTCATTTCTAAGTCACGGTTCGTTTGCTCATCGCTTCCTGATTAGACTAAGCAGAGCCTCTGGTTTAAGACTGGTTTATATCGTAGAAACCAGATCCTTTGAATTGAATAGCTCTGGTGTTAGAATTTCCATTTCATTTCTCTGGGCTCCGTTTTACATGAATTTTTAAAGCATGCCTTTTAGTGATGCGAATTTTAGGATGATGCACTAAATTTTGTTTTTTAGCCAGTGCACTTAGAACATGAATATAATAGTCACCATAATTAATCACTAGAGCTTACTGACCACTTACTATGTGCCACACACTTTTGTGATGACTATACAAAAGCACTGGCAGAGGTGGAGGTACTGAGTGCAGGAGCATCCCAAACCTAGCGTCATCGCTGAATGGTGCTTTGGTTTATTGTGCACCAGAGATGTATCCAGTATTAGTTGTTTTGAGGTCTGGGGATACAATTTAGAACACACAGAGGTTTCCCTGCTTTAAAGGAGCTTAGAGTTAATGGAGGAAAGAGACATTAAACAATCCTATATTTATAAAAATACATAATTCTAAATTATAGTGCTAAATTGTCATTCTAAAAGAGTAGTCTAGGACGTAACAGGAGAAAACAGAGAAGTGATCGATGTAGAAGGAAGAGTTGGGTTAGGGAAGACTTTCCAAAGAGCATGGCATGAGCTTTCCAGTGGTGGGAGGCAGTTTGAAAGGTGATGGGGACTTCTGCTACTCATGGGAACATCGGTATATTGAAAGCTTGATGACTGCTTTGGTTTTAAACACACACTTAAATTCTCAATAGTCCATTGTACTAACACAGTTTTCAGTAAGCTTTCCAATTCAACAGGACAATCTTGATAAATTATTTATAAATTTAAATAAGAACCATCATTGCAATTCAAATTCTACTCACTAACTGTACTTAAATATCTAGCCCTATTTGTAAGCCAGTTAATTAGATTTCCTGAAACATCTGAGTTGCATTAAAAAACAGGGTAGGGTCAGTTATGGTTTTAAGTACTTCACACGATTGACAGAGCATATTTACAGTTGCAGTAAGTCCTATGTAAGTCCTTTAAACGATGCTGGAAAGTTAAGTGTTTAAATGATGTGGGAAGTTGAGTTTTCTTAACTCAAATATTTGCACATTAGTCAAATTCTCTCTTACTTCAAATAACAAGTTTAAAATTAACTGCGTGCATTTGAAATCCGACAAAAACAGAACACAGCATACCTTCTTGAAATTATAAACACTTAGAATACTAAACATGTTGATACTCCAAACTTAACCCGGAGTTGAACTTGATTATCATTTTTCTCCTCTGTAATGAATCCTAGATATTCTCAGGGCTACGAAGTCACCTACTCAGGAAGCTCAGAGCTTTCTAGAACAGACGCTGAGGAGTACAATAGTGCTACCGATTACTTAGAAATCTAAATCTACATCTCATCAGAATGCTAAGAAGTGTGTGTGTGTGTGTGTGTGTGTGTGAGAGAGAGAGAAACTCAAGGCCTTATATAATAAACACACAGGCTGTTTCTACTGAACTGTAACTTCATATGCTGGATTACAATTTTAATGTCCAACTCTTATTTCATGTTTTTTGGTATTAGTTTAGCATATAGTGTCTAGATACGGGAGATAAAGTCTATAATGAGTAGTTTTAGGGGTCAACTTGATGCAATCTATGATCACCCAGGAAGAGAGTCTCAGTGAGAGGCTGACTAGGTCAGGTTGGCCTATGGTCACATCTATGGGGGATTTGTTTTGATTCCATTAATTGAGTGGAAAGACCACCCATTTGTGGTTGGCACCATTACCTAGGCAGAAGATCCTTAATTGTAAATAGGCAACTGTTTGAGTGGTCTGTTAGTCAAGATTCTCTAGAACAGTGGTTCTCAACCTTCCTAATGCTGCCCCCCTTTTATACAGTTCATGTTGTAGTGACCCCCAACCATAAAATTATTTTGTTGCTACTTCATAACTATTATTTTAGGACCGTTATGAATAAATAATATAAATATCTGATATGCAGATGGTCTTGGGCAACCCCTGTAAAAAGTTGTTCAACCCCACAAATGAGTCATGACTCACAGGTTGAAAACCACTGCTCTATGGGAGTCAAATTTATAGAATGAATCTCTCTTTATGTTATATAAAGGGGATTTATTAGAATGGCTTACAGGCTATGGTCTAGCATGTCTACCAATGGAAGTTCCAATAATCCAGTAGCTGTTCAGTCCACAAGGCTGGATGTCTTAGCTGGTGGTCTTTAGTTTACGCTGTAATACCAAAGAAGTAGGCTCTAATGCCAGAGAGGGAATGGATTTGCCAGTGAAACGAGAGTAAGCTGGCAAAGAGCAAAAGCTTCCTTCTTCCATGTCCTTTATATGAGCACCAGCAGAAGGTGTGGCCCAGATTCCAAGTAGATCTTCTTACCTCAAAAGATCTCTATGAAAGGGAATATCTTCCTACCTCAAGGTTCCAGATTAAAAATGGGTCTTCCCTGTAGCAGTACACCTACTGTATGGCTTAGCATGGAAGACAAGGAGGAGGCAAATTCATAGGTGGAAGCCTTGCCAGACCTCAGCAGAGGGAACCACCATCAATGGGCCAGTACCATCCTGGACAGTGGAACCCTGAGTGTATGAGCTCAGGTGCTTTTTATTCATTCAGAACTCCTCATGTGTTCTACTGATAGCACGTGCAGATCATCAGCAATCAAACATCCCCCATATAAGTTCAACAACACCTGCAGATAATACAAAACGCCAAGGCCTAGTCAGCCCTTCCCCGAACAGTGCACAAAACAGTATTTTAAACACAACTAAAAAGACTTCTACAACACTTCCCACTTCAAAAGATTTAATTAAGAAAAAAAATCCCTCACAGGTGTGCCCAATCATATTTGGGTTTTTAGTTAGTTCCAGATGTAGTCAAGTTGACAATCAACAGTAGAATAGCCACACCAACAAAACTAGTTGCATGTTGTTTTCATTTGTAAGTTCATTATAGTCAAGTGATTTTTATTAAAAATCCTCAGTAGTTCTGAAAAGAAACAAGAGTGGAGAAATTAAGCAGAGCAGTAGTACACTGCATTAATCCATCTCTCTCCCTCCTAACTGGCTGTAGCCACCTCTAGTTTCTGCTACCCTGAGACAATGGATCGTAACTTGGAATTCTGAGCCCAAATAAATCCTTTTTCGATTTTGTCAAGGTGTTTTTAGCTCAGCAACAGGGAACAAAGCTAAGACCTAGTCTTACCTTATTTTTAAAAAGCCCTGCTAACTTTCAGCATGTGATTTAAATGGATGGAATTCTGAAACACCATGCCCCCAATCTCCCCCTACCCTCACTGAATCTCTTCACTACTTAGGAAAGAATCCCTCAAAGACTCCGGCTTTGTCGGACACTTCTACCTGGCCCTTTGGTAACTACTTTGAAGTCATTCTTAGGATATTTTCATGTGGATGAATTTCTAATTTATATTTAAACAAAATGAATCCCTTCATACTTGTTATTTCTATAATAAACAAATGGAAAGCACTCAAATTAACACCAGCATCATAGCAGGTAGAAATGATGGTTTAAAAATGCAATTTGTATGAGCTCTCATTTTGAATATCATTTGACAACCTTGGCCTCTTACAGATTCCACTTATTTCAGGGAACTCTCACCACTCTTTTCTTTCCACATGACCTCTCCATGTTCGTTCCCCGTGTCTTTAATACTGCCTCATTTTTTTCTCTCTGTAAGAGGTCTCAGACCCGTGTTGAAATTCCTCCAAACTATAATACTCATTTAAAAGTCCCGAGTGAGGCTCACAGTTACTCTCCTCCCCCCTCCCCCCTCCATGAGTGGCCAATTTCTTTGACTAAAATCCACTGCTATCAACTCATGTTTTCTGTGATTCATCTTTTCTACTGCTTATTTTTCAGTGTGATGGCGTTAGTGGTTTAGATAGCTGACCATCCAGATTTTGAGTCAGTTTCTCACCATCAGGTGTGAGGGAAAGTCCACACGGTGAGAGACTCCATCCTGCTACTCAGAGGGTTTCCTTCAGTCAACCACCTCCGGCCCACCAACCTGCCTCAGCCTGCTCATTGTTGCTTTCTTCCAGCCTCTCTTCACAAAGCAGGATTTCTGGTATCATTCCATCACCTTTAAAGCCTTTTGTAAATATTTTGTTTGGAGTTGAAGTCTCTCAACCTTTCCATTTTCTTTGCTTGACCATCTTTCTTTTCTGTACACTCTGTGCTTGCTGCTGAAGGATGGTCATATCAAGCTACATGTTGCCATATGATGGGATTCAATATGGCTTACTGTGTGTAGTTCTGATAGTCTAGTCACTTGATGACACATTGAAAGCAGAGAGAACAGAGGGATCGAAGGCGGTAGGGAGCTTGCTGATAGGAGAAAGGAAAGAATCTCACTGTGGCTTAGTGAGTAAGGGGAGACTGCAGTGAACAGAAGGCAAGAGAGAGAATTTGGATCAGGACCAGTGGTTGGTTGTCTGTAAACTCTGTTAAGTACTAAGCATATTGGGAGAGGAGGGGTAAGGGGAATTACATAAGTCAGGATAGATTTCACTTTGGAAAGGGACTGAACACGTCTAAAAGCATGCAAGCAGGAACCTCCTAAGGAGAGGGGGAGGAAGATATGAATATGCCTATATTTTAGTTTATTTGCAAAACCAAGCATTTGTTGTAGATGATAACTTCTTAACTACATATCTTTCATGTAATTTTACAAGATGTTAAATCATGCAAAATTACATATATGTACTGTGTGGGCCAGAAGAATGATGTGAGCTATGGTAGAATGAGCTACTTATTTGGCTTGAAAGGAGAAAAAAAAAATGTATTGAATTTGACAAGTCGGCAACATGAAGAACATAGTTACTTATCTGAATTTAAGTCACAACTTTCTAAAATAAATTCGAAAGACTTTAAAATGAAGGAAATAGAGTAGGTTTTTTTTTTTTTTTTGGCCTGAAATAAATAATATAAAGTTTAAAATACATTCTTTGTTATTTTTCCAGGTGGTACCATAAGAACATTACCAGAAACCAGACAGAACGCCTACTGAGGCAAGAGGTAATTCAGTGTGTGCAGAACAAACCCAGAAATATTTCTAACAATTCTAAGACGTCTATTATAAAGGCTGTAGCCATTCAAAAAAGTGTATTCATTTTCTTTCTAGTGCTAAAATGCCATTACAACCTCATTCCCATTGCACATTTTTCTAAGTCAAAAGTAGGATCTATTTGCATAAGATCACCTTTTCATTGACTGTCATAATTTCAGAAACATGTTTCTCTTGAAATGACTTCGACTCCTCAGAGTCTTTCTTTCAATATGTACTCTCTCAGTAGAGTTTGTATCTGAGTCACCCAGAGGACCTTTGCTTAGCAGAGACTCTAACCTTGTGACCTCTGCTAAGCCTCATGAAAAACACAAATACAGAGTATTATGTGCTGCTCTGTTTTTTAGTCTTTAGGAACAAATGGGAGAGCCGATAGTTGAAGTATTAAATTCAGATCAAAACTACTCATTTAGGTCAAACCTAGACAAAACAGCATAGAGCTTAAGTTTCCAACTGTCTGTGCATGCTACCTGTGGGGAAATGAAGAGTCAAACCCAGAACCTGGAGGGAAGCATTGTGTAATTCTGTGCTGGCCTCAGACGTTGAGGGACTCTAGAAATGTGAATGAGAATTGGTTCTGCTTCTAAAAAAAGAAAAATCCATGTCAGCAATGGCCCAGGATGTAGAAAACACCCACTGTATACTAGGGTAGCATATGGAGGACTGGGTACCAAGACTCAACCTCAGGTGTGGGTGTGGGTGTAGCCTGGACAGCCCTGGCTCTGCTTGCTAGAGAAAGCTAGTGAGGTCAGCAGCTCCACCCTGGAAAGCTAAGGAAAGGAAAGCTGAGAGAAGCTTCACAATAAGCAGGATGATATAGATCCCATGATTACAGGCCGGTGTGTGTCCAGCATAAGAGATTCTGCAACTGGAAGTTCTCATCTTGCTGAAGATGCTAGAGCAGGGAGTTATGGGATAGCCTTCGTGCCTGCCTCACTGACACAATATTGAAAAGTTGGGCTTCCCTTTTCTTTTTTTTTTTTTTAAAGTTGTTTTCCTTTGTTTGAGATAGAGCCTCATGTAGCCCAGGCTGGCCTCAAACTTGCTAAATAACCAAGAAAAATCTTTAGATTGTGATATTACTGCCCAAGGCCCCAAGTTGGGATTACAGGCACGTGCCACTATGTTTAGCTGCCCCGACATACCTGAAGGGTCTAAAATTACACACACAGTCAAAGCCCAATCCATCTTTTTTCCCTGTATTCGCTAGAGATAGTCACAAAAGACAGATGCCTTCTAATTTTGTCCATTCGTTTATATTTTTATCATCTATATGTGCATATGAATAATTTTACCACTTGACGTAAAAAAGATCATATACACTGCTATTTACTGATTTTTGAAGCAAAATATCAACTGGGCTACAGCCCGGTTGGACTCAAACTTGAGGCAGTCCTCCTGTCTCAACCTCCCAGGTGCTGGGATATGAGCCATCATCCCAGATTTTGGATTTTTATGAAAACATTATGTTTTAAGAAATTCACTCATATGTGTACATGTGGAACCACTATATTATATAATATGTCATTATATGCATATATAAGATATATCCAGTGTTCATAAGCATTCAAATTGTTTCCAGCTTCTTACTGTTAGGCACACTGCAGTGATAAACTTCCTTGTAAAGAAACATCTTGTATACACAGGTGTACACTGAATGTGTGCAGATTTAATATTGCTAAGTATTTTCAAGCTTGATTTAGAATAGTTGACTGGTTGTGTTGTTTGAATGGGAATGGTCCCCACAGGTTCATATATTTGAATGTTTGGCTAGTAGTTGGTGGAACTATTTGGGAAGGATCAGGAGGTGTGGCCTGGTTGGAGAAGATGTGCCATCGTAGGAGAGGCTTTGAAGCTTCAAAAGTCCACACCGTTCCCAGTTAGCTTTCTCTCTTTCTCTGCTTTGTGTGTGTGGTTGAGATGTAAACTTTCAGCTACTGCTCCAGCATCACGCCTGCCTGCCTGCTGCCCTGTTCCCCACCAAAATGGTCATGGACTCTAGCTGTCTGGAACTATGTGTCCTAAAATAAATGTTTTCTTTTATAATTTGCCCTGGCCATGGTGTTTTGTCAGGGAAATAGAAAAGTGAGACACTAGTCTATGGTTTTATTTATTCTTTAAGAATTTCATACAAGTATACATTTTGATCACATTCACCTCCCCTTTCTTCCAACTCCTTCCAGATCTCTCCTCACATTTCCCTTCCAACTTCTTCATATCCTTAAAAAAATAACCTGCTAAGTATAATTGCTCACACATCCACAGGGGTGAAGCCATCCATGACTGACTGGAGCACAGTCAACCTACCAGGGCCACATCCCTAATGAGAACTGACTCTCTTTTCACTACCTGCCGTCTACAGTCAATACCTCCTCAGCTAGGGGTGGGGGCCATGCGTCCCTCCCCCATCCGTGCTGAAGTGTTGACTGGCTGTATCTAGTACAGTTTCTACAGGCAACCACAGCTGCTGTGAGTTCATGAGGACGGAAGTCCTGTCAAGTCCAGAAGACACTGTTGTGCCCCTCTCTTCTCTTACCACTGGCTCTTACATCTCTCTGCTCCCTAACTCTTCGTGGAAGAGGATGTGATGTAGCCATCCCACTTTGAGCTGAGCACTCCATCAATCTACATTTTCTGTACTTTAGTCAGTCGCGAGTCTCTGTATTAACCGCCATCCACTACGAAATGACGCTTCTCTGATAAGGACTGAGAGCTGCACTAATCTATGGGTATGAGGTATGCATTTAGAAGTCAGTTTGATACTAGGTCCATTTAGCAAAATAACAGTAGTGTGTTCACCCCTAAGACTTATCAGCTTCCCTGCCACAGATTCTGGCCAGATTTACATTACTAGGCATAAATTTCCTCCTATGCAAGGGTCCTAAATCCAATCAGAAAGCAGTTGTTTACCCCCATAACATCCACGTCACCATTGTACCCATCAGAACAGCTTCTAGGCCTGTCATTGTAGCTCACAGGGATCACAGCTAGTGAGACTACTGATTTTTCTCCTCCAGCAGCCTGAATCATACCTCCCATGTACCAAGAAAGATAACCAGCAGAGAGGAAGCTTCCAGATCAGTACCAGCTTGACTTTTCCAAGTTCTGTTACTAAAGTGTGTGGTGTCTTCAACAGTAGGATCTTACCACCAAGCTCTGGTGGGTAAACCAAGACCGATGGGAGCAGTCTGCAATGTTCTGGAGTTCTCTTGAATCCCTTTGACTAATAATTTTAGAGGTAGTATCAAATACTTGAAACTTGGGCCTTTTACTTGGCAACCTATGGCTTCTGGGAAAAGCATTTCCCCCATGTAGGGTAATTACATTTAAACTAACACACACACACACACACACACACACACATTAACACACACACAAAGGGATAGAGAGATACAAAGTGAGAGAGAGATGTGCATACAAGGAAGTTTATAGAATAGTAGGTTTCTATATGATTTTTTCAAATACCCTCAGCGTTAGTTATTCCTCCACCTACCCCTCAAACTAGTTTCTGTTCTTTTCCCTTTCCTCCTCTTAAGAATCCTTCTATATTATTTCTTTTTCCCCTTCATATCACTTTTGATAAAATCCAACATCCTTTCATGATAAGAATCCTGTGAGTGGGAACAGAGGGAACATATCTTAGCATAATAAAGGCTGTATATAACAAATCTCTGGCCGATGGAGAAAAACTGAAAGATGTCTTCTAAGACCACGAACAAGACGAAGTATGTTGTTCTCTGTCATATATTAAGATAGGGCCCTTCAGGTGAACCCAGAGCTTGCTGATTTGTCTAGTCAAGCTACCCAGATTGTTTCAGGGACTCCCAAGTGTTGGATGACAGGCAGGCTGCCATGTGACCTGCATTTATATGGGTGCTGGGGATTCAAACTCGGATCCTCATGCTTACACAGCAAGTGCTTTATTCACTGAGCCATCTCCTCAGCCCCTTAAATCTATTCTTCTGCACACTACTTTTTCCTTCCTGCTGAGTCTTCCCACATCGGTACACAAGACTGTCTTTCGTTCACTTTATATCTGCATACTATTTGCTAGTTTAGATACATCAAAATTTATAAATCAACTGCTTATTATGGAAAGAAACTGAAATGTACTCTCTTTTGCTAATAAGACAACGCTGTGTTTAATATTCTCCTCACATACATCTTTCCCCATTTCCATGAGTCTTTTTGTTGACTAAATCTCCAAAGCAGAAATTCGGGGCCAAAGGGAATGTGCATTTCTATCTTCTGTAGACCTCAAAGTGCCCTCTGTAGGAGCGGTGAGGAGTCATGTTCGTGTAGATACCCACCAGAAATAGGAGAGCAGCTGTTTCCCACAGCCTTTCCAGGCAGCTTTTCATGAGAAACATCTGGATCCTTCCTCTGGCGCTTTGTTTTACGGTGAATTTGATTCAGATTCTCTTAGCCTAGGGATGTTAAGCCTTTTTCATACATTACATTTTATGTTTTCGACTTTCTTTAGTTTGTTGTAACTGTCTGTTCATGTTCTCTGCCTGGTTTTCTCCTAAGTTTTTGGTGTGTTTCTCAGAATCTATAGAATCTATATAGCTGTAACTAAGGAAACTGATCCTTTGTGCCATGTGGCATTGTTGGGCATGAACTAGGTATTTGAGTTTTACATGTCTGAATTTATCAGACAAAGTTTTGTAAAGGTTGATAGACTACATTAAGGTAGAATTGCCTTCCCCACTCTGAGATTACAAGAAAAGCGTCCCATGTTGCTTGATGACGCTAGACGTTTTATTTTGTAAACTTGTACCTTTGGTTCACTCCTGAGGTTTCCTGATACAAAGAAGTGAGGGGTAGATTACTTATTCCAGAGACGTTTTCCAAGCATCCTTCTATTCTGCACTCATTTGAGTGGCCACAGGTTGTGGTATATTTTATAGTTATGGAATCATACTCCTGTATGCTGTATTAGGGGGAAAGGTGCTTCCTGATGCCTTGCATGTAAAGGATTCGCTTCCTACCCGTTAACACCTCTGTGCTAAAACAATGGGGTAGCCACCCAGATTTCCTGATGAACAGGCCGTTTATTTACCTTAATGCCGATGAAGGTTCCCTATCACCATCAAGGGCCTGCAGCCCGGTGATCAGAGAAGACTCCGACTCACCCCCAGCTTGGACACCCCTCCAGGACATGTCTGCTGGCAGACCTTGAGAAGTATTAGGTTCCATTCATTTGTATAATGAAGACCTGGTGGAGAGGGAGGAGTTTTGAATGAATTAAGCACCTAGGGTGGAGAACCATGAGGAGAGTGGTGTGAGGAGCATATGGAGTCAGCTCTCTGCCTAAGCCACCCGGGTTTTGGATCCCTGAGAGTTGTCATGGCTCGATATTAATATATCATCAGCGAATTAAAAAATAATATTTTAACAATTGGTGCCCATATAATGATAAGAAAATTATTTTGGACTATATCTGTATTTTCTATTTGCCTTCATCAGCTGGCCGGTCTGCTCATGAACTATTTTAAGTACAGAGGCTTTCTCTGGTGTGGCTAGCTTTCCTCACTCTCTGAATCACCATGGCACATTGAAAACAAGCCTTCCTGTGGTAGCACTGAATGTACAGATTGCATTAGGGAAAACACCCAGGCACTGTAAATCAGCGGGATGTGAGCACGTGGGATTTGATGTTCTTGGATTCAATTTATTAGTATTTTCTTTAATATTTGTGATGAAATGAGTCCACCCAGTGGATTTTCTGTTGTGCAGCAAATGGGCTGGGTTGCTGTTAGGAGGATAAGATGCCCTTAGACACATACAGTTTGAAGTCAATCCTTTGTTCCCTTGCTCTGGAACAGTTCAATCTCTGTGCCTATTTTTCCCTTCAAGTTTAGTATTTTCTAGTAGGTGACTATGGTGCTTTCTAACGCTGTGTTTTAAGAACTGTCCCCATTGTTCTAATTCATAGATCCATTAAGACTTTTAATCTTGAGAAGTTCTTTTTTTAGTTGTGTATCCATTAAGTTATAAAATTTGTTACTTAGAGGCAAATGAAGTCTTAATTTTTTTTTACAGACCATTGATTTATTCATCTTGTGACATAATTTTTGATAATTTTCACAATTAGTTATTGACTAGGTTAATTAATCTATTATTTCTCTTGAAGGACCAGGTTTTGAAATTAAATACTGATTATATCATATTTTATCTTTATAAGCTGTTATCTTCTACTTTGACCTTTATTAATTTTGTTCTACTTTACCTATCGTGCTGTTAGTTTTATGTCAACTTGTCTCAAGTGTGCTGTGAGGCGCTGGCCACGCTGTTCGGGCCACACACTTGCCAAGCAAACCTAAGTGCCACAGCCCTTCCTAAGTGTTACCCTCTGCGGGTTTGTTCAGAGACCCTGCGGCTGTCCCGCCCTCAGGAATACAATCACACCCAGTAACGCAGGAAAGCGTTTAATAACAAGCAAAACAGTTCCACTTTCAAAATGATTGGAAAGCAATTTACAGCGATCTTGGGAGTTTCTTCAAAGAATGTCACAGGGACCTGGTTCTTAATGGAGCATTGAAAGTGTCACCCCCTCCGCAGTCTCCCTTCCGACCTTCCACGTCCAACAACAGTCCACACCCCCAGCAGAGTCCCCACGTGTTCTTTCTCACGAACTCTGATCTCTTGTCCCACTCTCTGCCTTTCCAGAAATACTTGTCCCTGCATCCCTCACCCTACTTCTTCCAATACTCATTCCTGTCAGTCTTTCTCAGAGTTTTCCTATGGATCAGAGATTTTCATCTGTTATCCTAATCAATGCAATGAAAACCTGTACATGGTGGGTACAAAACCAGGACTTTCCTCGGAAAAATCTAGGGTAATATTTTAAAATACTCATACATTATAAATTTATAAACTAATTTAGCCTTTCTTAGATATCTGATTCCTAAGCCTGCAAGAGAGATAAGGTAGCATGCATTTGCAAAAGCAATCTCATTCTTCAATAGTAAGAATGTACCAATCACTTTTTATACGTTACTTACTTACAGTAAATCTATCTGGGTTTTGTTTTCATCAGTGAGATCTCGGTTTGTCTTTCTACGAAGGAAAGCACGTGTATAATGGGTAAATTTTCTCTTTGCAGGCTAAAGAAGGTGCATTTATTGTGAGAGATTCAAGACATTTGGGGTCTTACACAATTTCTGTGTTTACAAGAGCTGGAAGGTAAGCATTTGTGATTTTAGTTACTTTAGAAATAATCTTTGGGACAATTCTGCTTTATGGAGATATCATCACATAGGGACTACGAGAAAGGGCTCAGCTCAGGGAGGAGACTGCTGGCCCAGAAACTGGGACAACTACCCAGTTCACATTGTATCTCTGACATGATCTGTTACATAGCTCTTCTTTTCCTTTCCTAGCCAACCCTCGGTTAGATTAGCAGTGGCAGACACTGCTAGTGAAAGGATCTTGGAATCAGCACAGAACACACCCAGACACCAGATTCTTTGCATAAAGGAGATGTATTTGCCCCAGAGGGACAGAGGGCAGGGGAAGGGAGAAGGAAATAAGAAAGTGGGGAGGAAAAGGGAGAGGGTACGGGGATTGGGGATATTTGTCCCCAGAGAGACAAAGGATTGCTTCTGAATAGAGGGAAGGCAGACAAAGGACCTTAGGCAAAATGGTGGGTTTATATGGAGTCCTAGGTGGGAAGGGAAAAGGGGAGGTACAGTTGGAGAATAATTAGGGTGACTGATTCTGATTGTGTAGGAGGAAAACAAAGAAGAGGAAGTGTGGACTTTTTGGAGAGGAGGGTGCTATGGAGGGATTTCTGGGAGACACACCTCTGTGTATAAGGCTGAGACTTAGGTTGTGTCTTGTCTTTTTGTGACCATCACCATCTTGGGGCTCTGTGGGAGATGTACTAGCAGTTATCATATTCCCCAGGCCCCTCGGTTTCCTTTAGGGTTGACCTCACAGAGAGCTTCAGTGCTCCACAAGCTTCCGGTGCCTTTAGGCCTAGGATGTTCTGTGATCAGTGTGGTTCTCAGTCTAAAGGTCCTTGAGAGGCAGCATCTCCTGAGCCTCCCTCCCTCAGTGAGGGAAGGTGCTTGGGAGAGAATCCTCGGCTTGTCTGCAGTTTAGTGATGAAGCCCTAGCTGCCTGAAGCAGTTACCCGCTTGGTAGTGCTCCCTGTGTGCTTTGCCTTCCTCGTCTCGCCTTTCAGACCCTCACAACGGAACTTCTCATTTGCGTAGTCAACATTTAGCATTCCATAAGTATCTGTGTGTGCTTCATGATAAACATCACTTTACTAGGCTTGGGGCTTGTCTCCTAACGTTATGTTGCTTATGAGGTACTAGTAAGACAACTGAGCGATTGTTTGGGGGTGACCAGGTATCTGTTGAGCCCATCAGCCCTCTCATTGGTGTGTACGTACGTAGTGTTGCCAGGAAGAGAGCTTGAGGGCTGCAGCCCCACTGCTTAACACACTGGCTGACTTCTAAAGCAGTCATTTGCTTCCCTAGTAATGGACATTTTATTGATTATAGAAGTACAGAGTCTTCAATAAAACATTACCAGATTAAAAAGAACGACTCAGGACAGTGGTACGTTACTGAGAGACACCTCTTTCCATCAGTCCCTGAGTTGATCCAGTACCACCAGTACAATGCAGCTGGTAAGTGAGGGGTCTGGTCTGGTGGGAAGGGCTGGGGGGCAGACCCTTGACAGGGAAAGCATGTATGTTATCAAATATTCAACAGCAGCCAACAGCCATGAACATCCAGCCTAAGAGCTTGAAATACAGTCTTTCTCGGGCAGTTCTCATTGGTTGTTCTCAATGACATTTTTTCCGTCTAGTCAAGGAGTAAATCTTGAGTTGCATTGTGTTTTTATTTCTACCAGATTAGAAAGACACTAGGTGACAGAAGAGCCAGGGGGGGTTAGTTATTCATTCATTCTGGACGTTAATGTAGGGATAATATACAGCTTCAAACCCTAAATGATGAGGCACCCTCTCTTCTGCTCCCACAAATCTGCTCTCTTGTTTAGATCATTACAACAGGAAACCGTCTTTAAGCTTCTCATCCCCTATTCTTTCTTGTTTTGAGAAAATACAAAGTTGTACAGAAATCAGGCTTTCACAGTTACACTTCCACCTAAATACAGCAGAATTCTGAACCCCGAATACCGGATCCTCTGCTGCCCTTTGCCCATCCCTCCTTACACAAACCTATCATTTGCAGAAAGATAAGATCTCCGAAAGTTCTAGCACAATTACAGACACACCTCTCTGCTCTTCAGCCTTCACCCAGTCTGTGCCAGGCCACTTGGAGCCTGGGGAGCGGGGTGTCTTCACCTCAGCATTGTAGAACTGGGAACTCATCTACTGTAACTTTCATACTTTTTTCACGCGTTGCTTTTGGAAAGTTCATGAATGAAAAGTTGTGTTGATTAAAAAGACAAAGCAAACATCGCTTTTGGAAAGAGAATGTTGCCATGACCCTGGTTCGGAACATCAAGGACAAATCCAGGGACATCTGTCTCCACTTATGGGATGAATCCACGTGGATTGTCAAGGACCTGTAGAGGCTTGGTTCGAGAGAGGTGCAGGGGAGCAGACCGGAGGCCAAAGATCAGATTGGAGATACAAGCCCCCCAATCAGCAGGCCAGTTCCGGGTGTGCTGCCTCAACAGTCCTTCTTGCTTCTCCTTCCTTTACAGAAAACAGTTAAGGAAGGGTTTCTGTGTGGTGAGGTTACAAAACAATGAAAGATGAAGATGTGCCAACCCTGAGAGAAATGATGAACTGTTCACATGCTCTCGGTGCATTATCAAACACAATCTATTTCATATGCTGTCTTCATTTAGATCCCAGTCTCTCCCTGGTATAGGGGATGCTCTAATTAGTCATTACTCCTGTGAACAGTTTCTAGAAGCTTCTTAATTGTTCTCATTGTATCCAAAGTTCAATTTACTTCTACATTACTGCCAGTGAGCTAACAAAATTAGAAATAGGAAAATATGGTTTTTTTCACTGTTTTGTTTGAGACTGCCCGGTCCCTCCATCCCTCCCTCTTTCCGTTACATTCTTCCTTTGTTGTAAAGTGCAGTGCTCTCTGATATAATTTCTTGCCTCTTCCTACCTCCTGCTTTTCCTTCAAGTGGCCACACGCTTCACACCTCTTGTTATTAACTCGTGCCTAGAACAGCCTTTCGGGTTTCTCCTCGGGGGTAAACCCCATTTGTCACATTTTAGGGCTGGTGTCATTTCTCTCAAAAGCCTTCTTTCAATCCCATGCACTTGGCGTTCTTCCTCTTTGTCCCAACCAGCCTGGGCAGATCTTCAGGAGCGTTCTCACTTGTTTTACTAGCCTGTCTCATCTTGTGTTTCCTCACTGAAGGAGAGCTTGCTACAGCAGGAGTCACCTCAACTGCCTTTGGATCTCTTGAGGTCTTTGGGATCTACCTGGAAGAGAATCCTGTATGCTTTAGGTCTTAATACAGTCTGCTTTTCTACGAGCTGAGCTTCTGTCTCCCTTCCCGCCTTTGCACGAACTATGCGTCTGCCTGGGCTTTTCCTGTTGATCTTTGCGGATGACTCCTTGTCGATCAACGAGAACTATGCGTCTGCCTGGGCTTTTCCTGTTGGTCTTTGCGGATGACTCCTTGTCAATCAACGAGAACTATGCGTCTGCCTGGGCTTTTCCTGTTGATCTTTGCGGATGACTCCTTGTCAATCAACGCCATCGTACCTATCATCTCTTGTCCGGAAGGCCTTTCTAGATGACCTACTCTCGGATCACTGCATTCTATCCCCTGTCTTGTGTTTCCCGTCTACTGTGTCTTGGGAGTACACACTCTGGCTGTTTTCCCAGCCCTGCTGGAGTGTGGGGTCCTCGAGAGCAGAGGCCATCATCATCTTATTCATCATTGTCTCCTAACGTTAGGGTAGAGCCTCATGCAAACGGGCTTCCAGTGAGTAGCAACTGGAGAGATAAATAATGAATGTTTATTGATAAACTGAAACTGATGGTCTAGAATCATTCATGTTGACCCAATCATATGAGGTCTTACTCATTCTACTATGCTACTTTCAAACGAAACAAAACAACTTTGGGCACACACAAAACTATTTCCAAAGGGTGTTTTATTTGATGGTTAAGTGAATTTTTGTAGCCGTTTTGGACACAATTTGATTCAAGTGTCCCTAAGAGGAAAGTTTGAGAGTGTACATACAAATCTATGTTGGAGAAAATACAGCATATTTTATAATAGTAAAAATCTCAGAAATATTTTAGGGTCTGTTTATAGTCATCAGTATATATAAACTACATGCTTAGTATGATAAGCTTATAATAAAACATTCATATTTTTGTACAATGTATTTAATACATGCATGCTTCCAATTTTCCAAATACAGAGTTTTCCAAGTTACCCACCCAAATGCTAACAAGTCATCTGTGCACACTGAGATTTTGTGAGAGAGCTTTTTGTTACTTTAGAGTCTTTAGATTGTGTACAGTGAGGATATATTATAAAAATGGTTTAAAATGGAAAATAGAAAACTATAATGAATTGTTACACCTAATTATTTAAAGACAAGTGTTATCTTCTTGTACACATATTCTTCCTTCTGTAACTCGTATCCAGGCTTGATAAGCTCATGTTTCTTCCTCCTTAGGTCTCACGTCCCGTCTCCGCTATCCAGTTGGGTTTCTGGGCAGCTGTTTGCCAGCCACAGCTGGTTTTAGCTACGGTAAAGTACACCCATTTGCAGAGGGAAGACATCCATTCATCCAATAACCACCCCACAGATTCTATAAATTCTCAGTTCATTTGAAAACATCTAGACTTACACTTCTTTAAAAAATTTGAATCTCTTGCTGGAGATGTTTGAATAATCCATCTCCTAGGGCAATTTGAACTCAATTGTTTTGGATTTACTTCACATTTCACTACATCTTAAGAGGAGCTGCCATCTTTCTCATTTTGATAAAAAACTACTCTTCTTGGGATGTTGAGGCTATTGTTTTCTGGTTACAAGGGTTGCTGGGAAATGATTACTCTCCAATAGAATCGTTGTTCAAATGGAACTGGTACCCTAAGATTCTAATCACTTTCTAGCAAGTGTGATGTTTATAAGTCTGTGAGAATAAATGTGAACGAGGGAATCTTGTTTTCTGATTTGGTGAAAATTTGTTCCCTTGAATTTCTCTCACTAGTGCGACTCATATTATTCTGAAAAAGAACAATGACAATTATGTAAAAATGACCGATTCAGTGTCTCAGTTTAAGTAGGCTGGAAGGGCAGCTTCAGGTTGTCATGCGTACCTTCATCATTCCTGTGTGTAGGAACTTAAGTAAATAGCAATTTGATTGGATATCATGCTCTTTGATGTCTTAGAAAACATTCAACATTTTCTGAACAGAACAATGAATAAGCCATACCTATTGCATAATCCATTTCATTAATTTTCGAGTACTTTAGGTAAAAGAACGAGAAGCTCCACACTCTTGTATCTGACCTTTTCCTGTTCGCGTGACATCTTTGAATTTTGTCTATGGCGTTGGGTGGGGCTGGCTCATTTACACTGTGACGTAGTGATACACTGTTAGGGTCACTTTTTCTTTACACAGCCATTAGGGTTGTTACTCACGCTTGACTCTTACAAATACTGTTGTTATGAAGGTTCTTTGTATTTAGATGATAAATGTGCATTTACGTGCTACTGTATGCATACTTTAGAGTAGTTTTGTTGGGTCATAGGCTATGCACAATTTGAGATTTACTAGGCAGAATTGATTTTCCAAATAGTTTATACTAAATTCCACTCCTATCAACAATGTAGAAGAATGTTAGCTCCACTCTTTCACTTTTGCCAATATTTAGTATTTCTTTTTAACATTTTAGCCAGCCTGGTGAGCATATGGTGGTATCACATTGTAGCTTAATTTTGATCCCTCATGATTAATTATTCTGACCACCTTTTAATACAGTGGCCATTTGAATGTTTTCTTTTATGACCAAATATTCATCATCTTTACCCTTAAAAATCGGATTCTACGCTTTCTCTAGTTGATTTAGTCTTAACACCTCTTTTTCTTTTAAAGATTTATCTTTATGTGTATGAATGTTTTGTCTACATGTATGTAAAAGAATTTCATGTGTGCTTGGTGCCTGCAGAGGCCAGAAGAGGGAGGGAACTGGGTCCCCTTGAACTGGAGCTAAGAATGGTTTTGAGCCACCCTGTAGGTATGAAGATGTTTGAATAATCCATCTCCTGGTCTTCTGCAAGACCAGCAAGTGCACTTAACCACTGACTCATCTCTCCAGATGAACAGACAGAACCATGACTTGTGATGTATGAATACTTCCCTCTGTGATTATATTCTATGAGATAATTTATTCTAGTATCAAGGTCTTAAGTCCATTTCCTCATATTACTTTTACAACAGCATTTCACGATTAGCTTAGGACCTTTTACTGGTCCTAAGAATTTATCACCTTTATTATTTCTGCTAAATGCATTATCCTAAAGTTCCAGCAGATGGTGGTGTTGCTGTATAAAAAAAAAATAGGTGCTTAAAAAGCTAAGCTTGGACAGTTTTGAGGGTATTATTTTAAAAGCAATTCTTTTTCTCACTCTCTTCCTGACTTGCTTATGAGACATAAAAAATATACAGCAAGACAGACTTCACCTCAAACACAGGTTTAGATGTGTGTTGGTTAGCATTCTGGCACTCTCTCTTCTGTAACATGAGTCGTTTGCCTTTCTAGAAAAGTGGGAGATAGACCCATCTGAGTTGACTTTTGTGAAGGAGATCGGAAGTGGTCAGTTTGGGGTGGTCCACTTAGGAGAATGGAGAGCCCATATCCAGGTCGCCATCAAGGCCATCAATGAAGGTTCCATGTCAGAAGAAGATTTCATTGAAGAAGCCAAAGTGATGATGTGAGTATGAGCCCTACCCTCCATAACCTGGCCATACCTCGGAGTCTTGGACAGAACCTGCACTTCGGATTCAGACATACCTGCAACTGTGTCGCAACTCTGCCTAAGCTAGTTGTGTAACCCAGGCAAAGTATTTAACCTCTGTGTGGTGTGCATGAACTATGTCAGCTTTCCAGTCTTCAGAGTCCTTGCCTATAGAAATGGGAATAACGTGCTTATGGCACTGCGTTGCAGTGTGAGTTAATGAAATGGTCAATGGGGAAGACAAGGAAAGAGTATTATTTTCAGCTCCATGAGCGCAGTGGTGTTTTGCTTTGCCCCAACCCAAGCTAATGTATTGGTTGTAGTTTGTTACTGTAATCTGAGCTGGGACCAGGACAGTTCACATCAACGTTCTCTAAACATTTGTTCAGTGTTTATTTTTTTTATTTTTTATAAGAGCGGCAATGCATTGAAGAAAAAAAAAAATGGATGTCCTCACTTCAACTGTGCGGTTTCAGAGCTATGTAGTTCTGTCCTTCCAGGCCTCAAGGTAAACAAAATGAACAGAGACGAGATAGCAACCAGAAGTGACAGCAGCCTAGAGCCATTCTCCGCGGAAGGCAGAGCAATTGCGACTTTGGGAGTTTTCAACCTCATATCCCACCTGTCTTATGAAAATATCCTTTCTGTTCATTTTCAAGAGAATGAGTCTGGGTGGAATTATGATAAAGTCACTTTTCCAGAAACATCAACTTCCCAGTGACTTTTGTTGTTGTTACAGCATACCCGAAACACCCATTTGTTGACCGATGCTTTCCGATCAGGGAGAGGACAGAAGGGTAGTAGTGTGCATTGGATTAAAGAGACACAATGTGAGAAGAATGAATGACAGATGTGTAACTGAGAGTTCAATCTACATCAGAATATTTTCTGAACGTGAGGAGATGCCGTCTTCTTGAAAGAGCTGACCCCGGTTAGGAACTCAGGAATTAAGACTTTCTGAGAGTGTTTTCAGTAAAGCTATTCCCTCGGAACTGGAATGACCCCTCCTCCTCATAAGACCTAGGAAGCTGGTAAAACTAACATGAGTCAGGAGTCCAGGACGTGATGAGTCACAGGTCTCTCCACAAGTTACAAAGATGTAATTCCTAGGAAGAATTTTCTCTAGTGGAGTTTACTGAAAGCTGTGCAGGGAGCTCTGAGTGAGTGAGTGAGTGTGTGTGTGTGTGTGTGTGTGTGTGTGTGTGTGTTCTTGTTGAATTTGAGAAGGCTCTTAGAAAATCAAAGATGATGAGTTGTCAGGTACATGCATGAGGCTAGACTGCAGGTCAAGATGGAGGACATGGATTTGAGAATGGTCCCCAAAGATGATATTGAGAGCCATGAAACTTGATTCTGTTACCAAGAGAAGTGGAAAAGTTAGAAACAGGAGAAGGCTGCAAAAGTGTTGAAAATGCTTTAAAAAAAACCAAATTTAAATACATCTACCAATTGTCCTACAGTGTGTCGTGGACACTTCTCTAACTGGGGAACGACGTGTACGTAGAGGGACTAGCATTACAGGAAGCAGGAATACACATTTCTACTCACAGTTCTCTACCTGTGAGGAATTTGTCCTATTTGTTCAACTGAAACACATATCCAAGTTTATTTCCTTGCTTCTGCCTTATTTCCAATAGATATTTGTCTTATTTCAGATATGTTCTGCCAGTCACTCTCGTAAGCAAATGCTTTGTAATGTTTCAGTTCTCAATGCTTCTGTGTAGCTGGTGTCAGGCTTCTTATGGGATGGAAGTGTTTCATTCTGCAGCTTGCTTTCCTGACGTTATTCCGCATACATGCAAAGTGCTTTCTTTAACTGGAAGTATGCTTTATGGACTTGAAAAGTAAACCAAAGTATGTCTAATAAATACCACTGCCCCCCCCTTTATCTTTATGGTTGAAAAAAAAAAGGAGCATTTCTAAGGTGCTTTTCACAGTATTTCTGACAAACAGGATTGTTTATTATATATCTTTTAAAATCACAAACATTAATTTGAATTCCTTTTTTCATGGTGACTAGTTGGCACAAAAGGGTATTTAGATATTGAGGGATATATTCCACAGGAGAAAAACCCCCAATATTTGAAGCCTAGATTACTAAAAGATTATAAGTATAGGGGCTGGAAGGATGGTTCAGCTGTTAAGGCTATCTGCTGATTTCACAGAATACCTAGGTTGAATTCCAGCACCCACACTGTGGTTAATAGCTGTTTGTAATTCTCTTTCCAGTGGATTCGAAGCCCTTGCTGGCCTCTGTGGGTGCTGCATGCACATGGGACACAGACAAGATACCTATACATGCAAAATAAAACTGAATCTTCTTTTTTAAATTATGAGTATATTTTAGTAGGAAACTTAAAGTCTCTGTCTGCGGTTACCAAATACACAACATGGTTTCGTGCTGGCAAGTCATTTTTAGTCTCCAGCTTTGTCTAAACATTTACTTTTAAATGGATTCACTCTTTAGAATTCTATTTTTTCCCCTTATGACCATCAATCACTCTTTCCACTATCTGCCTGGAATTTTCCGTCTAAAGGCTGTAGTTTAGGACCCCTGGGATTCAAAGAGCAGAACTCTTGAGACCTGGGCTTGGAAAAATCAATAACGAGGATGTGAAAGCTGACAGGACAGGAAGAAGAAAAAGAAACTGTTGCAAGTCAGATATGGGGCACGCAATATTCTGTATCCATGACTTTGGAAGCACTGCTCAGACTCCCTAGCCTGTGATTTCAAGTGCATCAAGTGGAAAGTGCTATGCATTCCTGGCGGCTGGGTTGACGCTTACCTTATCTCAAATGTCAAAACTGATACACTACTGTTTTAAAATGCAGAAGCAATCCAGTTCACCGGTATGTTTTTCTTCGACAGGAAACTGTCACATTCGAGGCTAGTTCAGCTTTATGGGGTGTGTATACAGCAGAAGCCCCTCTACATAGTGACGGAGTTTATGGAAAATGGCTGCCTGCTTAACTACCTCCGGGAGAGAAAAGGCAAGCTTCAGAAGGCATTGCTCTTGAGCATGTGCCAGGACATATGTGAAGGGATGGCATACCTGGAGAGGAACTGCTATATCCACAGGGATCTGGTGAGTCTGCGGTGAATCATCTTCCTTTCTGTGCCCAGATTCAAAGGGAATGGGGATCGCTTTTGGTACTTTGAAGAAGGTGGCTTTGACTTAACTTTAGAGCCTTTTTTTAAATGCATGCATTTATTGTGAAAGGTAATTAATTTTCTTATTCTTAGTTCTTCTACATACACATCATCAGAGCCAAGGCCTTGGACATGCTCAGCCTGTGCTCTAGCACTGAGTTACATCCTCCAACCCTGTAACTTTAGTTTTACTTGCCCTTTAATAACCAAGTAAGAAATTACTCTGAAATGTCTTTCATTATTGGTTAACCACCTAGTGAACCAATTAACTACAATGATCTTTCCTCCTTTCTTCCCTTCCTCATTCCCTTATTTCTCTTCCTTGTTTTTCATTCCTTTCACTCTTCTTCTTTTCAACCAAAGTCAAACTGCAGTAGTCACCTTGTCCCAAGTGTTTTATAAATGCCGAGCAACCTGCTAGACCCGGGAGTCACAGCTGGGAAGGAACAGTCTCTGTGAATCTCACCCAGAGGTGAAATTGCCCCGGATACAGGGGGCCTGCATGTGACGGTTCAGCAGCAGTACTGTTGGCATTCATGATGGAGACTAGAAATGCCCGGTCATTCTGCTGGGTAATGTTCAGAGCATGCCTTCTTAAGGGCTTTCTTATCCCAGATTAAATGCCAGATGTCCCGCTATTCTGTGTCCTTGCTTCTGTGCCTCCAGGGACATGTCCAGATCACCACACATTGCTACCGGGTACTGACGCTATTCTCCCCTTGTACTTCTGTGTTTCACTCACTTAGAAATATAAAATTTAACTCCAAGGAGAGTTTGAGAAAAAAGCCTGATGCTGTCTCTTAGACATAACCCAGTGCATTTGTCCCTCATCCCCAGAGTGATCTTATTACAGTACTGTTCCTTCAGACTGGAGTATGCAGGGGTGAGGTCAGAGGTGCAGTTAAACTAATTCCATAACTCCATGGGAAATGTACTTATCTTGACTTCAATTCAGAACACTCAGCGTTTATTACTCAAAGCTTCATATATTAGCTAGTTACATACATTTCTTTTTATATTTTTTTTTAATTTTTGAGATCATCATATAATTACAACATTTCTTCCATCCCTTTCCTGCCTCCAAACCCTCCCATATACCACTCCCTACTCTCCTTCAAATTCATGGCCTCCTTTTCATTAATTGCTATTGTATGTATACAAAATAAGTATGATATATATATATATCCATATATCTCCATATATATAATATATCCATGTGTATGTGTGTGTGTATATATATATACACACACACACATCCTGTATAGTCCACATAATTGCCATGTGACAAAACTTTTCCTGGGGAGATGCTATACAAGTGTCTACTCACTCCAGATAGGGAACCTATAACAGACCAAAGCATGAGCACCCCCAAAGTCCATCTTGTGAACCAATGAGTTTTACTGTGGTTACTTACAGAGATATGGGTGATGGCTTACTTACAGGAGCAGAAATGACTCAAAGATAGTTGCATCACCAAGACCCACCCTAATCATGGGTGACAGCTCATAAAGCTGGGAACCTGGAGCACACTGGACAGCCTGAAGACACCTCAGCAGGGTGGAGAGTGCCCTTTCCAAATGACTCCGGTCTAAACCTCTTGCAGGCAGCTCAGCTGGTTTCTGCTTCTTCCAGGCAGCTGGTCTGGTCTCAAAGTCTTCTTAGCAGATTTCCTCCTCTCAGAGTCTTCTTTGCAGCTCAGCTTCCTCTGTGAGGGACTCCCAGCTTTGTATTTTTTTTTCTTTCTTACTCTGGTAAGGAAAGGTCAAGTGAATCTGGTCAGTTTCAGGAACTTCCTGAAGCTATTTTGAGTTGTTTAGCTTTCCTGTTGAAGGAACTTCCAGCAGGATGGAATGTTTCAATCTCAAAGGAAGCTGTTATACAACAATTTTACTTGTATGTATGTCTTTAAGGCTGTCCATTTGACATCGGATAACCAATTAGTGTGCTTTTCTCTGGGAAAGACCACCCCTCCTCTCCCAGCATTCTTCAGTTACCTACAGTGCTTTGTGTTTGTAGGGCTGAGGCCTCATGAACTTTCCCCCATCCATTTTGTCATGCCCACAGGTGTCATCCTTATTCAGCTCATGCTTGGGAAGTCACATTAGTGAGAATTTATGTGTATAGCTTCAATTACTTACATTTCTGCATAAATATTGCATCCCAAGCACCTTGAGATCAAAGCCTAGACTCATGAGATGTGGAACAGTGTTAAGAACATGGCTTGTAGAGGAAAGGTTTTCAAACTTCAACTTTACTGGTGTGAGAGTCACCTGCGAGCTTTGAGAAAAATCTTCAAAATCCAGATCATAACCATGCCCATTAAATCTGAATCTCTGGGGATGAAAGGGAGGCATCAATATGCAGTCCAGAGTGTAAGCCACCAAAGCCTAGCTTGGAGTCTTTGCTCCTTTGCTCCTTTACCTTGTGATCCGAGAGAGCTGGTTAAGTAGGAACGTGGTTTTCCATAGATTACCTCATTCATGTGGGTCTGTCTGGGGGATGACATGAGTCAGTGCGTGCACAAGTGCACAAAGCAGTATCTGTCCCATGAGGGCTCGGCAGAGCCATTGCTACCACAGAAGCAGATCACTGTGCAACGATCCCAGCACATTCCCTGGTACCCAGCACAAAGAAGCGATTTGGTCCAACTCTGAGTGGATGGGTATGGTTTCCAATCCACTTCACTTGTTTTCTGGCCTCTGAAGGTTTCTTCCTTGATGAAGAATAGAATCAAAACTCAGTGGCTCACAGTCCTGGGCATCCTGTTTGCTTGTGGCTTCATACACGTTCTCCTGTCCTTAGATTACCCCACCCTCAAGTGACAGTTTTCTTTATATTCTGTCTTATCTACTACATCACATGTGAAATACATCAGCTCACAGTGGGTCCTTTTCCTGTCAGGGACTTTTCTTGTGGTTTGTTGTAGCAGTACACTACAATCTTTTACCGTCTATTTAGGGAAGGAAAAAGGAAAGATAGAAATCTTCACCACTTTTATAGGTGGCCATGATATAGAATGAGAGAAAGGTAGAAATTTTCATAGCATCTTTTAGGCTGTCCTAAGCTTGAACAGAGCTAGCTGACAATGAGTCAGACTTTCTGTAAACTCAATCTCTCCAACCTTTGTTCTTTTAGGAATTATCACACTAATGACAGCAACCCAACCAGTGAACCACCAACCAATGCCCACACCGACTCTTAGGGCTTCGGACTTTTTATACCCTAAGCCAAAAGTTCCCATAAACCTCTGCAGCACTCAATCCCTAAAACAAGCTACAGGTGTCAGAACGACTGCACCTATCCAAATCATAGCCCCCTGCATCAAGCACTCCAAATCCAACTCGTAAACAACTATACCACAGCTGGGGTGGGAACACAAGACTAATCCAAATGCCATTTTGCGTTTTTAAAGAAACCAAAATAACAAAGACTTCTGAGTGTCCTTCTACAGCTTGTATTTGAGATAATTGCAGTTTCTTTCTAGTACCTTCCAAACTGGCTCATCTGGATCGCCAGTTTAAAGCACCTTGCTTTTGTGATTGGATACATTAGACCTCAAAGGCACTGAAAAGAGAAAAATTCTACCAAATAGTTCATCCATATGAGGCTGGTCAAAATAACTTCCTTTATGAGCTTCATGAAAATGACTTATTTTGGCTACAACCAGATTTTCTCTGCACTATATTTAGTTCCTCTGGAGAGATGGCCCAGTGATAAGGGTACCTGCTGCTCTTGCAGAGGACCTGGGTTTGATTCCCAGCACTCACATGATGGCTCACAACCATACCTAACTCCAGTTCCCGGGGATCCAACATCTTATTTTGATCTAGGCAAAATACTCATATACATAAAATAAAAATAAATAAACTTTTAAAAGAAATAGAAAATTATCACCATCAATAGTTCTACTCACCGACTTTCATTGATTAAGTAAAAAAAAATCTTTAATGTTTTATATCTATCCAATTAAACTAATTCTCATATTTATCAAGGATACTTGTTGAAAAAGATTACAATTTTTAAAATGTTAACATTTAATCTTAATATTCTATGGCATCATTAACATTCATGGAATACCGGTAGACCATTAAGTTATGTATATCAGTAGTGGGTGTCACCATGCAGTCACATAGCTGCTCACAAAGAGAGGTAACATGGAGCCTAAATAAATGAAGGAAAATGAAAGTAGAAAGTTTCGGAGGGAAGACGTGTGGCTCAGCTTTGATGCCCCTCTTTTCTCTACAGGCAGCAAGGAACTGTTTGGTCAGTTCTACCTGTGTCGTCAAGATCTCAGACTTCGGGATGACGAGGTATGTGACATTCTGTCTGTCTACTCTTCCTGCTTATGAGAAGGAGTCATACGTTTTAGAAAACATTTGTTTATTTACTTATATTATTATTACTTTTTGTCTGTGTATGTCTCAGGTATGCCATGCTGTGTACACGTGTAGAGGTCAGAGGACAATTTGTGAGAATCAGTTCTTTCCTTCTGCCTTATGAATTCTAGGGATCAAACTCGGGTAGTCAGGCTTCGTGGTAAATACCTTTGCCCACCAAGCCATCTTGCCAGCCAAACTTTCCGTTTTCAGTCTTGCACCCTGAAGTTGCTATTGCCTCTTTCCTTCTGCTCTGAGGGACATGTCCTTATGGGGAAGGTGTCTGCCTGGACAACTGTCTGAGCAGTTGCATGGCTCAGCCCACTTTGGATTTCAGGATGCAAGCCAGCTTTACCTGTGAGGTGAATGTTTACTGTGACTTGTTTTTATTACCCTCTTTCAGGCTGTTGTTGATACCTCTTTGGTAGGCCTTAAAATGAAAAGCGAGAATTTCTTAGTCCATTCAAGTGTGTGTGATTGAATAAATTTATTCTTTATGGCAAATGTGTATTTTTGAAAAAGAATGAAAGAAATGTATTTGATTAGCTCTATTTTCTGAGGTCACCATCAGACACTGCATAACCATGTTTAGAAGCTGATTTTAGGTCATCACTGGGAAACATTTAACCATGTGTTTGCACAAGTGAATATATGTAATTTTGAGCTCCCCTTTTTTTAGGTCCCTAAAAATTGGACCCTAATGAATTCAGGATTTCTTCCTGAATTCTTCAGCAGCTGAAGCCCAAGTTTATGGCTGGCCACCTGCACAGGTGGCTGTTGGATGTCTATCTAGAACATTCCTCCAGAAAACTCCATGGGGCCGACTAAAGTCTCATTTACCTAGACATGTTGAGATGTAAAGATCCATTTGTTTTCCAGGATCTTTCTGCCTTTCCTGGGGCTTTACTTAGGAAGTGGGTACTAGTTCAGATGCATTATGATTACACACCGTTATTTCCCTCCATTTTTTGTGTCACACAAAAAATATAAGCACATGAAAGAAAACGTGGCATTTAGTTTTGAACCCGTCTTTTATGATATGAGTGCTCTTTCACTTGTCACGTATTTCCTTTTTGTGATCTTCGTTGTTAGAGCATGTGGCACACTTCTTTGCAGAATTAAGACTGGACCCCAGTGAACATAATCCCCAGTTTTGGGATTATAGAAGTGTAGTTCTCAGAGATCCAATGAAAATGAAATTGCGGAGACATGTTTCTAGAGGAGGGAACTAAATAAAGGGCAATTTCATTGTTCGTCACCAAAAAAGACAAGGCGCACAAGCTCTTTCTAGGGTAAGACACTGTGTTTTAGCAGATTAGAGCTGACAAAAGTATTTGAAGTAACTAGGCCTTAGAGGCCGGTAATGCAGTGTGCTTGACTCCCCCAATGGCAGGTATGTTTTGGATGATGAATATATCAGTTCTTCTGGAGCTAAGTTCCCCGTCAAGTGGTCCCCGCCTGAAGTTTTCCACTTTAACAAGTACAGTAGCAAGTCCGATGTCTGGTCTTTTGGTGAGTGCCTTGGTTGTTGCTGGATTTAATACGGCAGTAGCCTTTTCTTTCCAGCTCTTGTTTGTTTGTATGTTTCTTGACATGATGTAGCATTCTTCAAATGTCTTCTTGGAACTGCCTTGGCACCTGGAGTCACAGGCCTCCTCACACAGCTCTGCTCTCTGGATCTTTTCCTTCCCCAGCAAGCACTTGCCATGAAACTATAACGAGGAGTCTGCTGACCCAAATGGCAGATGCGGCCAATGCTCCCGTATCTCAGGAGCTTGAAGGAAGTGGTCTGTGTCATCACTGAGTTCCCAGTGTTTAATTATGCAGCAGCTTGACTGTTTCCCAACTCGACAGTTGGAATTTAATGTTTGGATTAAAACAAAAACAAAAAAAGAGCCCACGCTAGGCAGTGGTGGCAGCTTTAATCCCAGCACTAGAGAGGCAGAGGCAGGTGGATCTCTGTGAGTTCAAGTCTAGCCTGGTCTACAGAGCAAGTTCTAGGACAGCCAGGGCTACACAGAGGAGCCTCGTATCAAAAAATACCAACCAAACAAACAAAAACCCAAACAAAACAAAATAACAACAACAACTAGACCATACCCTTCACTATTTAAGATTTATGGGATATTCATATTAATTGACATTTTCCACTGAGAAAGAGACACTGTACATCTATGACCAATGCTCTTCATTTCTTTGAGTTGATTTTTCAAACCCTGGCAACTGATTAGCAAAAATCTGTTACCTTTCATCCAGAACTTCCTGGGTGGATTTGAGGGTTAAAGAGACGCCCTTGTCCTCATAAGTGTGAGCCTCTCTCATGGATCTTGTTGGCCCTTTACTGGCTACATCTCAGCAGGTGAGGTTTTGAGTTTTGGTGGGGAGGGATTGTGCGAAAACATCTTAGTGATCTGGTGAACAGTAAGACAAGGACCCCTCAGGAGGCTGCAGAGCAATTGGAATTCTCTCAGGCTCACATTTTCCTTCTCCTGGATAGCAAACTAGCAAGCTTCTTCTGTGTGTGTGTGTGTACATGTTGATGCACACACTGTGGAGACCAGGGCACAATCTTGGGTATCATCTTCAACAATGCCATCCACCTCCTTTGAGATGGTCCCTCGTTGGCATGCAGCTCACCAATTAGACTAGATTGGTGGTCAATGAGCCCAGTTTTTACCTCCCCAAGGCTGGATTACAAGTGTATACCACTGTGCCAGCCATTTAAGAAAAGGTTTATTTTTGTTATTTTTAGTTATGTGCATGAGTGTGAGTCTGTGCACATAAGTGCATGTGCCCAGGGAGAGAGGCATTGGCCCCCCGTGGAGCTGGATTTCCTGGCAGCTGTGAACTGTCTGCCATGGGTGCTAGGAACCAAACTTGAGTTCTCTGCAAGAGAAGCATTAGTACTTTTAACCACTGAACCATCTCTCCAGGGATGCCATGCATTTTTGCATGGGTTCTGGGTATCAACCTCAGGTCCTAATGTGTGTAAGCAAAAACTTGAGCAACTGAGCTATCATCCCAGCCCTGCCTAAGACTCTGCAGGGTGCTTCCTATCAGTTTAGACTCTTCCTGGAAAGAGGCAGATGTCTGCCATCTTCTGGCAGGCAGGAAAGATTCACACAAATTTGTCATTATCTATGGGAGAGCATTAAGGTCTATTGAATTTAGGGGTGGTTTCAGGAGGAGGTGGGAAATGGAGCAGCATTTAGCAAATGCTGCAGCTGCCATAGGGAGACTGTCAAGACCAAAACCAAAGGAGAGGCATTGTTTTCATGGGGTTATTTCAAGGTAGAGACCTCTTAAAATCTCAGTGGTGCACAGTCTGCTTCCCACCTGGAATTGCTCTCTTTCTGGGCAATTATGACTCCAAGATTGGAGAAGATTAACATCTTGCAATTTGAATCAAAGCATTGTTTCTGTTCCAAGTGACTCTTGCTTTTTGTTTGTTTGTTTTGTTTTTTGTTTTTGTTTTTCTCATGTCTTGTTTGCAGGTGTTTTAATGTGGGAAGTTTTTACAGAAGGAAAAATGCCTTTTGAAAATAAGTCAAATCTGCACGTGGTAGAAGCCATTTCTAAAGGTTTCCGGCTGTATCGCCCTCACCTGGCCCCCGTGTCCATATATGGAATTATGTACAGTTGCTGGCATGAGGTAGGTGTCCCTTGTTACTGAGACTGTATCATGGCAGCCCAAACTGCCTGTTCCCTGGTAACAACCCTGAGATTAAGGGCATCATTTGTTATGAAACTCCCACCCCAGAGTCATGAGACCATTTTGTTTTTCACAATGGGTTTTCATTTGGGGGTTCAGTTTCCCAGCATTATCTGTCTGAGATTGGTTCTTGCAGAAACTGGATGTTTCTAAAGCCTCTTGATTAAATGATTTATCATCTTGAAGAACTGAGTGATGGAACCAAGCGCAGAATCTGGTTTGTTGATCTTCTCTCACCGAATAAGAGGAGTGCTGTGTGATTCACTGCACTTGGATTTGCCTTCGATTTCAAGGCTAACAGTAGTGGGTTTCATCTCTCCCTGGCACTTAAGATTCCTGATAGAGAGATTAAACCAGAATAGAGACTGAAAGCAGACTGTGCTGGGAACCGCCATGTGGGAAAGCATCGCTTGGGAGTTGTTCCCTTTGTTGAAATGCCAAGATTAAAGTCAAGCTGGAGAAGTGGCTTTCTGTCCCCCTTCCCCCTTTTTCTGGGCATCTGTTCGACACAGCCCTCCTGCTCTCATCAGACTGTGATTTTGAAAACTCTGCTCTGTAGTTAGCAGGCTCAGCCCAGAAAAATCACAGCTTGTAGGGATGTCTTTGCCACTACAATGTAAATAGCTTAGGAACACGCAGATGGTGGCTATGATGGTTTTGGCTTAGAATTTTCCAACTTTATATCACCATATTTTGAACATTGAACATTGATCTTTTCCTTGGTGAATATATAAAGTATGAGCCTCTGTTAGAATTCTGGGAAGGGGCACATCTCCCAGGCATCCATAGATCTCAGAAATGAACAAATGGCTACTGTAGACTGTTGCTAAGCAATGATTTCTGGTAGAGTACTTGTATAAAATGCATCTTTCGCTTATGACACTTTCAACTTAGAATGGTTTACGGGGAGGTGACTGAGTCCTAAGTCAAGGAACATTAATGAACGTGGACAGGTGCATAGAGTATTGCAAGTTTATATATTATGTGGGTATGAGTTAGAGAAGAGGAAGATTAAGCAGGATGATCACAGAGGGAACAGATGAATTCCTCTATCCATTTTATAACACCGTCCAGTGCTCTATGCTCTTCCACGACCGCCCATGTCACCCTCACATGCAAGCCACGCCACTGTGTATCAGCCAAGACACACTGTTCTCCAGTTTCCGCAGAGCCGACATGGGTAAGTTCCACAGCTGGTGTCTGAGTGAGAAGCAACCTGATCTGACCAGCTCTCTTCCTCTTTTCCAGAGCCCTAAAGGCCGCCCAACATTTGCCGAACTGCTTCAGGTTCTCACAGAGATTGCAGAAACCTGGTGACCCGAAATGGAACACCAGCCCACAGGGTCATCTTGCAAAACTGTCACAAGATGAAATCATGGGCGTCACTGATGGGGATTTATCTTCCATTAGGGCTCTTGTTGTCTTGGCAACAGAGCAATGATCATAGGCTCAGAACCCTCAAGTATACACAAAACCCTGGTTCTTCATAAGGCTAAGGCAACTTATTTCCTGAGGACTGACATTCCTCTCTTGAGTGGTCAGTACAGAGAGGAAAAAATATCAGATTCTGCCAACTAATGGAATAAAAAAGCCTCCCCACAGAGTTTCATGTTCAGGGCTATATAAATGTTTATAGAAAACATAGCTTTGGGAACTTATGTGAACAGTCTGGAAATATCTTTTATAATCTTGCCATATGTTATTTAATAAACTCTTTTGGTCTGATTATTGTGGGGCACAATTTCTTGCATTTTAGTTTTAAACATTGTTGAAAATCTGAACCAAATTCCCTTTGAACATGTCTTGGTAAAATTTCTGTTTCTAATGTCATCTAATGTTAGGAAAATCCAGGGCCCACCTTCAGTCCTGCTATCTCATTCTCTGTACATGTGAGATGGAACAACCTAAGGAGCCTTGTTTTGCCATAACAACTGTCTCTGGTCCTTTCTGTAAGATGACTCATTCTTTCCAAAAGAAGAGGCCACAACAAGGTGTCCAGATGTGACATCAAGCAAAGGAAATAATCAACTATCACAGCTAATCTTAGTTTATTGCTGGGTGTGGTGGCACATGCCTTTAATCCCAGTATTCAGAGGCAAAGGTAGAAGAATTTCTGAGAGTTCTAGGCCAGCCGAGTCTACATAGAGAGTTCTAGAACAGCTCTTAATTTACTGTACAGTCTTTATGGGAATTGACTGGAAATTGATTTTTATCATTTTGAGTACTTCAGAAACCCCATGAGAAGAAGGACATTGTACAAAGCACAGTCTGGTTATAAAGAACTCACAGGGCAGGAGCCCATTATTGATACACTGTCCCACCCTCCAGGGTGTCTGTAGAGGAACATACTTTATGATCTCCATTATACTCTATATTGCTAATGGCTTTTTTTCTCTTTATTTTTAATATATCCTGACTACAGTTTCTCCTCCCTCCACTCTGCCCAATTGTACTACTCCTTTTCTGTCTCTCATTAGAAAAGAACAGGCTTCTAAGATATAACAACCAATCATGACAAAATATAATAAGATAAAACAAAAACCCTCACATTGAAGTTGGACAAGGCAAACCAACAGAAGGAAAAGAGCCCCAAGAGAAGGCACAAGAATCAGAGACCCACTTGTACACACACTCAGCAGTTCCAATAAAAAAAATAACCACCAAAACTCAATATATACGCAGAGGACCTAGTGCAGACCCATGTCTACCCTGTGCTTGCTGCTTCAGTCTCTGTGAGTTCAGACGACCTTTGCTTCAGTTGATTTAGAGACCTTGTTCTCTTGATGTCCTCTATCCCCTCTGGCTCTTACACTTTTTCACCTCCTATTTCATGGTGTACCCTGTGCTCCGAGGGGAGAGATTTGATGGAAACATTTCATTTACAGCTGTGTGTTCCAAGATCGCACTCCTGGCATGTCTGGCTGAAGGTATCTGTATTTGTTCCCATCTGCTACAGGAGGAAGCTTCTCTGATGCTGGCTGAGCAAGGCACTGATCTATGAGTATTGCAGAAAATCATTAGGGTCTTTTTATTCTTACTTTTTTTTAACCTTAGGTCTCTGGGCTATCTAGTTTCTGGTTCTTGGTCACCCAAGCAGTATCTGGTATGGGTTTCATCTTCTGGAATTAGCATTAAGTCAAATCAGACATTGGTTGGTTACCCCTACAGGCTTTATGTTACCATTTCCCTAGCATATTTTTGAAGCAGGACAGATTATAGATCAAAGTGTTTGTGTCTGGGTTGGTGTTTATGCTTCTCTTTTGGTAGCCCATGGAGTACCTCCCTGTACCAAAGATGCTAGAACATAGAGGTGCTAGAACATAGAGGTGAAGGTTCTATGTAGGCACCAGCTTGTCCTCTCCATGTTCAATGAATTGTGTAGGTGGTGTCTCCAGCAATGGGATCTTGCTGTCAGTTTGTGGAGAACAACCTATTGTCTTTGCAACAGCTTGGGTTATTGTTATGGGATTTCCATGGGTTCCCTTTGGCCAACAACTCAATTGGGTATAACCCAGTCTGCAAGCTTCATTTCGTGACAAGAGATGGATAGTTGGGAGTCTGTCTCTCTCATTATTTAGAGACTTCACTGGGATCATCTCCATATATTTTATGAAGTTTCCACTGCACAGAGTTGCCATGTCACTCCTCAAATGCCTCTCAAGTCTAGCTGTCTGTCCCTATATTCCCTCCCTCAACCTCTTCTCTCTTCCTGCCTACCTGATCTTTCCATTCCTTCCCCATCCTCCCCTAGTTTATCCATAAAATCTCTTCTATTTCCCCTCCTAGGGAGATCCATGTATCACCCTCCCCCTTCCCTTCCTCTATTCCTAACCTCTCTGGGTCTAAAGATTGTAGACTGTAGCTTGGTTATCATTTATTTAACAGCTAATATCCACATATAACCAAATAAATGCCATATTTATCTTCCTGGGTCTGGATGATTTTTTTTTCTAATTCCATCCATTTGCCTGCAAATTTTATTGTGTCCTTTTTTTTTTTTTAAAGAGCTGAGTAACAGTCCATTATGTAGATGATGTATCTATTCTCTTGAAGGACATCTAGGTTGTTTCCAGTTTCTGGCTATTATGAATAAAGCTGCAGTGAACATGGTTGAACAAGTCTTCTTTTGGTAGGATGAAGCATCCTTTGGGTATATGCCTAGGTGTGGTATATCTGGATCTTGAGGTAGATTGATTCCCAACCTTCTGAGGAAGCATCACACTGATTTCCACAGTGGCTGTGCAAGCTCTCGCTCCCATTAGACCAACAAACAAACTGACAAGACACATTTAATCTAGCACCAGGTTTTGTTTTATAAAAGGATACATAGCAGAGGCTAGAGCATGAACAGTCTCTTGTCTCTATGAATGTTCACCCACTCTCCATGAAGTCAACCAACTCTCTTCCTCACCTGCCAAGAGAGCATGCATGATTGCTGAGGTTGGAAACCTGCCATGTGGGGTTCACATTGATGCTAGAACCCCCCCTTTCTTAGTTTCCCACTTGTCATGTAGGTTGACAATTCACCAGCCTCCAGTGCTCTTCTCACCTAACACTTCTTAGGATCCATGACGTACACAGGAGATGTGTGGCCTGGCACCCTAATATTTCAAATTTTATCTTCGCTTGGGTCACTTACAAAGAACTGGAGCTGGGAGGAAGTAAACTTAAAACCTCCCCAGGTAAGTTTTAGGTCTTAGAGGAAAAGTGTATGGGCTCGTGATGTTACCCTTGACTCCCACATACTTAAGCACACAGAGCTGGGATGTAGCTCACATATACAGCATACACTTATCATGCATGAAGTCCTCTGTTCAATTCCTAGCACCACAGAAGACTTACATTTTTCTTTGAAATTTCTTTTTATTAATTTTTTCATATCATACATTTTGATCATACTCTCTCGCCTCTCATGACTTCTCCCACAGGCTCCCCACATCTCCTTCAACCCCAACTCAACTTGACATTTCTTTCTCTCTAAAATAAATAAGAACAATAACAACAAAAATGAAAATCAAAACAAGCTAAAAACTAGAAATCAATAAGAGAAAAAAATAGTAAAACAAAACAAATTACACATAAAAAACAGGGAGTCCATTTTGTGTTGGCCAAATAGTCTCAGGCCTGGGGCCTGCCCTGGAGTGTGGTTGATATACCCATTGGTACTTCATTGGAGAAAATTAATTTCCCCTTTCCCATTGCAAAGAATCTATTGCAAATAGCTTGCTGGGTAGGGGTGAGACTTTGTGTCCATCGTCTCTTCTTGGTGCTGGTACCTCATCTGGCTTGAACCCGTGCAGGCCTTGTGTGTGCTGGCATGCTCTCTGTGAATGCACATGCGATCAGTCCTGCTGTGTCTGGAAACAGCTGCTTCCTTGTCATCATCCGCCATCCCTGGCTCTTACAATCTTTCCAGCTTCCCTTATGCATAGGTCCCTGAGCCTTGAGGGGAGGGGTTTGATAAAGACATCCCATTAGGGCTGAGCGCTCCAAGCTCTCTCACTGTCTGTATATTGTTCAGTTGTGGATCTGTGTTAATTTCCATAGACTGAAAGAAGCTTTTCTGAAGAGGACTGAGCAATGCTCTGGTCTGAGTCCTAGTGTGGCGGCTATGTCGACTAAAAACAAATTTAAAATTAAAAACGAGAGAGAGAGGAAAAAAGAAAAGCACACAATGTGTAGGTAGTGTTACTAATGTTCACAATGTGTAGCCATCTAGGTGCAGGCCAAGAAGTGGTATTTCCCAGAAATCCAAGAAATTTGCCCTTCCTATCTAAATCACTAATCCAAGAGTTTTTATTTACTTATTTATTTTTAATGGAGACGTGGTCTCTCTACAAAGTCTTGGCTGTCCTGGAACTCACTCTGTAGACCAGGCTGGCCTTAAACTCACAGAGATTCTCTTGTTTCTGCTTCCAGAATTCTGGGATTAAAGATGTGTACTACCCCAACAGGCAATAATAGTAGTTTTAGTATCATTATCTCTAACTCCAAGGATTAGTATGGACCATCTCGATGTTTATATGGATGGGATCCTATAGTAAGTACTCTTTGGGGCCTGGCTTCTGTTTATATTTCTGTGAAGCAGATCTTGGGTAAATGTCAGTGATATGTTCGCTACACTGACAATGGGCCAGGGGTTGTTTTGGCTAATTTAGCTAGATTTTGAGGGTAAAAAGAGCTTTTGCTAATATTTGGGATCTAGATACTTAACTTCCCAACAGCCTGGGTGGTTGAGAAAATCAAGGATGCCTTTGTGAGAAGATGCTAGGCCTGACTCCCCGAGGATACAGAACAATCATAAGATTTCTTGCTGCACCAACAACAGAGATTAATGTTGGGTAGCGAGAGCTCTCCCAGGACCCATGTGTTCTGTTATTCATTCTGTGTGCTCATTCGTGATCAGGTGTAGGTGTCTCCTGCATGCTGTTACTGTCAGGCATGTAGAGTCTCCTTGGAGGAAGCCTCCAAACTGACAGTGGGTTCAGTTAGGAAGCTAATTACTGTTCTCTGCAAAGCCAGCTTTTTCTTTTTCTTTCTTTCTTTTCTTTCTTTCTTTCTTGCTGTGAACTCTTTTTATCATGGGAATTCCCTTCCTTCCTCTCTCTAGCTCTTTCTTTTTTTCTTTTCTCATATAATACATCCCCAAACCCCTCCTCCCCTCCCTCCACTCCTCTCCTCTCAGCTCCCCTCATCTCCCCTCTCCCTAAGATATACCCCTTGCTCCCTATCCCCACCCCACTTCCACGTCTCCCCAGAAAAGAGCAGTCCTCCCAGGGTTACTGCTCAAGCAGGATACAACAAGATGGAAGAGGGCAGGCACTAATATCCACATCAAGGGTGGACTGGGCAACCCAGCAAGAAGAAAGGGTCCCAAGGGCAGGCAAAAGGGTCTGAGGCCCTTCCCCCCACTCCAGTCTGTAGGAATTCTGCAAGAACATCAATCCAGACAACCACAAGACGTTGGGGGGACCCTGAAGGTTCTATGCCAGGCTCTTCAGGCTCTGGGAGGCCCTAAGACGGCTGGTCTGTTGACTCCCTGAGACTTGTTCTCCTTGTGTCCTCCACATCTCTAGTCCCTGCAATCCCTCCTCCCCCTCTTCCAAGGGATTCCCTGAGCTCTGAAAGATGTTTGGCCCTGGGCCTCTGCGTCTGCTTCCATCAGCTGCCAGAGGAAGCCTCTCTGATGAAGACTGAGATAGGCACCGATCTATGAGCAGAGCATGACATCATTAGAAATCATCCCCTGGCTCTCTATCTCTACTAGTTCCTGGCCAGCTCTTCAGTGTCAGGCATTGGTTTACTTCTTTTGCACGGGGTTCTACCCTTTATTGTAGCAGTGAATCTTGTAGGGAGGATAGGTTATAGGTGGAAGATTTTGTGGCTGGGATGGTGTCTCAGTCCCACCACTAGAAGCTTTGCCTGGTCACAGGAGATGGCTTGTTCAGGCTCCCTGTTTCCCATTACTAGAGGTCCTCACCATGATCTCCCTTATAGATACAGTGAATTTCTACTGCTCTAGGTCTCCTGATTTGCAAAGTCATTTTCTTCAGTGTTCAAGCTCTCTGCATGGTCCGGGCTGCTAAGTCCAGCTTACTGGTTCAGACAGGTGCTGAATCAGGGGTAGACTGAAAAACCGGAACATGCGCACACTGTATCTTGAGTTCACAGGGGCCGAACTGGCCAAATAATTTATTCTCAGATTCTTATACCCTTCCCCACCAGAGGCATGTGTGCAGTTTCCAAGGCAACAATCACAAAGGGGCAAACCAGGCATGCTTGCAAGCATGAGGTTGATAATCACGAGATTGAAGGCATATGTGTAAGCACTAGGTTACAATCAACAAGGTAAATCAAAATAAATACAAAATAAATACAAAACATTGTTGTTCTGTAGTCAACCATAAAGCCATCATCCTGCTTTGTGAGATTAAGAAGGAAGGTCTCTTAAAGTAATCTTTGACTTCCCTGAAACGAGCTGCCTCTGGGCTTGTCCTTTTTACAATTTAGCCTTGCTCAACAGCTGTCCTAAATGAGATTTAGCTGAAGGCACACAGCAAAACTTGAGCTCAAGGTCAGGGAGTTCTCCATACCGGGCCATCTTCCCATTCTCAGAGCAGGAAAAATGTCTTGGCATTTGTTAGAATGGTTAGGAAGATTTTATTTAGAATGATTGCAACGAGGGTCAAGATTCCTGCAGTGGGGAGAAAGACTGAATGCAGATTTGAATACAGCAAAAATAGTTGGGGACTGATAGCAGAGAGAGGGGTTCAGCATACCATAGGTTCTGAGAGGGGAAACCAAGGGCAAAGCAAAGCTTGCTAGACTGATTAACCAGAGAGTAACCTTTTGGCTAGATAAGGGTTAGGATAGGAATTTGACATTCAGTGTTGTGATGAGGAATTTGATCAGATATCTAGGGTGGGGGAATTGTTGCTAAACGGACTTGTCAGGATTGGCTAGGTTTAGGAACAAGAGAGTCAGGCTACAACTGGGTCAAATGACAAACTTTGGTCACTACTCGTTACCTGCTCTCCTAAGTTAGCCAGGTGTTTACAGTTGTGTGCCCACCCATTACCCCCCCTCCATACCAGCAACAACCTCTACCTCTTGTGGCATTAAGATTAATTGCTCCAATTTGATTTAAATTTCATGGGCAATGTGGGTGTGACGTTAGGAGCCCAGTCCTAGAGGGTCATGGTCCTTTATTCCCATAGAAAGCAAAAGCAAAAAAAAAAAAAAGCTTCCTTTTCCCTTGATAACCAATCCTGCTCTGCCTGTCCTGTACTTGAATTCTTTTCTTGTGTCTGCCTTGAACTGAGTTTCCATGGAAACATCTTTCCAATAATAGCAATCTTTGAGGTGTGCTGGCAGTCTTCCGGGCTCTCCTAAGGATGACGATGATGGCAGTGGTGGTGATGCGGGGTGGAGGGAGATTTGGGTAAGAGGCAGATTTCCTAGTTGCTTTTGGAGAACTGACTTTATTCTGCATCTTGTTTCTCCACTCTTCCCACCCTGTATTCCGCCTCAGCGTGTTTCATCCTTCGGGCTGCACAGTGTGTTGAAAGAGGGGCAACCACAGTCTACAGCGCCCCTCCCTCAGGATTGGCAGCTAAGAGTGCTGCTGGACAGCCACGGAGGGGCTGGGAGGTTGCTCAGTCTTTGTCACGCCAACAAGAGGACCATCGTTCAATCCCAGAACCCGTGTGCGAACGCTGAGTGTGGTGGCCCAGTGCTGAGGAGGTAGGAAAGGGGGTCCTGTGGGCTCTCTGGCCTGCAACCTGCTAGTGAGGGGACATCAATTCAGAAACCAAGGTGGAAGGCACTGGGGAAATACACCCGGCGTTGTCCTCTGGCCTACACAGTCACAGGCACACGTACACACATGCACCTCAGAGTGCACACACACGGACAGGGTGGGGAAAACGTCCCCTGACAGAATGGGCAGTTACTACTCAAGGTTGAGAAGCACTGACTTAGCAACAGATCGGTCCTGAATAAATTCTACCCAAACTCTGGCGTTTCTCGCAACTTTGCACATAGTGGACATGCTGAAAACTAAAATCCTAGCACTGGTTCCATGACAGTCAAATGTAAAAGGATGATTATTTTCAAATCACATGGGAGTTATTCTGGCTCCCTTGAGATTTTATATTTATATAAATACTTTGTGTTTGTATTCATTGCTGTGCCTGCCACTAGGTTTTATTTGACACTGAAAAACATACACATCAATAAAACACACATTAGCTTTATGATATTTTGATGACTTTATTCCAGTGTTTTTTGTTGTCTTTCTAGCTCTGTGCATTTTTGCTTTATACTTTAAAAACATCATTCCAAGAAGGAGAATAAAAGCTTTATCAGATTCCTGAAGAATCTATAGCATTAGAAAAATAATAATAATAAGGAAGCTCTGAGCAGACTGGAATTTGGGAACCTAGGAACCTAGAAGGATGCTGGCTGGGTCACACAAAACTGATCAGCTGCATACAAGGATCTTACTATGGCGAGTGTGCAGATAACTCATTAATATGAATATCCAGCCAAGTCCTTTCACCACAACCTGTAAGGCCTTCACTTCTGGTGTAGGCACCTCCCGTTGCCCCTGGCTGGTGTCTTCCCTGTGGGATCCTAGGTGTTGATGAGAGGCACTCAGCAGCTCCTTTGTTTAACAGCAGAGAGAGAGGGGCTGGATGCCAACCGCATCTTGCAGCCAGCCTGGATCATCTCTAGACAGACCTGTCAGTTTCACCCACATCCAAGCCTTCCCACGTGCCTCTTGGCAAGGGAGAGAGAGCAGGGAAATCATATTTCTCTGGCAGCCAGGATGATTTCATGATTAATTAGAAAATTTCATGACTAGTTAGAAAAATGATTTATTTTTATCTTTGCATTATTTATTTTTCTAATTTGAAGGTGCAATTGTTTAAACTTTATTCTCATAAATGTATGGAAGAAATGATAACTGAACAAAGGGAAATAAATTGCTTTGCATTTCACTGGTCCTTAAAGGAAAGAAATGTATTGGACAGTGAATGTCTGAGGAATCCATCCTGCAGTCACCTTCTTACAGAATATTTAACATTATTCATTTTAAGTGTAACAGAGTTTCTTTCTGTAGTTAGGCTTATAAACCTATGCAAGGGAGAAACAAAGGAGACTGCAAATCTCTATGGTTGGCCAGACCTGTTGCAACAGAATGAAACATAGTGCTTAATCAGTTAATATATGCCTTTTTGGTAGCTGTAAGAAAAGAAATATTTTATTAAGGGGAAGATAGAGTGTGGCCTGGAGGTGTGTGATGCCTTCCGAGTTCTGGCTCTAAGAGAGCAAGTAATCAGAGAAAGGCTGAGGTGAGGTTTCCTAAGCCGTTTTTTAGTCACTAGCACATTGCTCTCCTCTCCCAAGCTCACACAGTGTAACCTATCCTGAGCATGCTCTCCTGGCTGCATGAAGCTTGCTGGCAATGAGCTGCTGCTCTTTCCCCTGTTGCTGCCCTTCTTATAATTACATCTGGAATCGTCCTACCCTGTTTTTGTTCCTCAATAACCCCTGAGATTTGTAGTCTCAAATATCTTTCAGGTGCATACAAGAGTAATGACAATTATCCTTTCTACTTTCCTGCTGAGTATGGGAATAAGGTGTGACAAGACTCTCCCTCTATATCCGTCAGGGAGGAGGCTTTGGATCAAGTATCCATTGTATCTCTCCACATTATTAACGTAAAATCTCCACTGTGTTCTTTTAAACAATACAAGAAAGCATACTTCTAAGAACAAACTATAAAAGGTAAGTCCCCCGAAAAGAACATGGCCATGGTTTTCCTGGCTCTGACCTTTTCTATGGTCATGTATTGGCGTAACCATGGCACTCGTACCTAAACCTTGCACTTGAATATTGTAAAACTTGTGTTTTCTAGAGTCAGTAATGATGTCAAACTAAACAATCCACGGAATGGAGATTCTAGCCAACTTTTACGATTTATTTTTATTTTATGTGTATGAATGTGGGTCTATATGTATATGCATGCGCACCACAGACGTGAAGTCCTTGCAGAGGTCAGAGGAGGGCATTGGAACCTCTAGCACTATGGTTACAGATGGTTGTGAGGTGCCTTGTGGGTGCTGGGAACTGAACTTGGTTCTTTGCAAGAGCAGTGGGTGATCTTAGCCATCTCTGCAGTGCCTCCCCCCCCCCCCCCCACCAACCCTGCTACAGAACAAAAAGTCCCATCAAACAGAAGAAAACAAAAGTGTAATTCAGACAGGCATTCTTGGTTATCACCCCCGGGAAGGAGGTGAGTGTAGCAGGTCTAGGAAGAGAGCAGTGATGCATTTGAACATGTGGCATAATGTGTGCACAGCTTCTCCACACACAACAAATAATTATATAGCTCAGAAAGTTAGTGATGCTGAGGTTGAGATGATACTAGACTCTGCCTGAGAAGTACAGGCTGGGAGGTGGTGTATTCTTGTTCCTCAAGTGCCTCATTCTCTACGTCTCCTAGAAGAAATGTGGACGTTATAGTCACCTATCTTGTGTCAGTACCTAACACCATCCTGGAGGAGAGAACATATTTTACCCAGCATCTCCATCAGTCCTCTGCTCCGCTGAGTGAACCAGATTCATCTGTCTACCTGGAACAAAGCGTCGTAACCAGGGTTCTGGAGAGCTTTGTCTGGCTACACATTCCCTTAAGAGTCAGCAATGGAGTCCACTCCTGTGAAAATCCATTTATCTTGAAAATAGGTTTTAGGATAGAAAATAGGATTTAAGAGCTGTTGAAAGGGCCAGAGAACCAGAGTAACAGATACGGGATCATCATCGGCACAGATCTGACACTCTGGTCAACCATAGCTCTCCCTTGACTTTACTCTTTAAAGTCTCAGCTCTACTTTGGACAGCCACTCTCGTCTTTTCTTGCACAGTATATAAACAGCTTCCATCTTTTCACTGGGAGGATGTATTTTATCTGTTACTCACTCTCTGTGCCTGCACCTGTAACTCTGGGAAGAGCAGGGATTTTGGTGACTCATTCTCCACCTTCCTCCCTGCATCTCAGAGCTGAACAGAGAAACAATCACAGGATAATCCAACGAAACAAGAATAACTGGCTCATTCAAAGCTCCATCTTACAGAAAGCAGAGCTGGGCTGGTAAACGTCTTTCCTCTGGGGATTCCAGGGTAACTCACTATTTTGTGCACAATAGCATACTACCTGGGCCCAGTGGATGACATTAGACAGTCAATGGTCCCTCTTCTGGACATATATCTTGCTTTTTCCAGAATAATTTCGTTTATATAGAATTTTCTAGATTCCACTTTCCCCTTTTAAGTGGAGAGCAATGTATTATTTTAGGAACTGAGGTCAGATTAATTGACTAAGGGCAACTGAATATATCCATGGGATTATGAATGCCTATTTTGTAAGTAGATAAGCACTTCTTAGCGGAAACGATTACCATACATGCCCAGTGGAGATGGAACTCTTCCTCTTTTCCTAGACGTGCACACAGCCTATCGTTTCTTTATTCTGTGTGTGACTGCTCTGATTTCTTTCATGTCCCCCTACTAGCTGACGGTCCTGGGAAATGTGATATATTTTAACTTGTAACTTAAGTACAATAAGAGTGTTCTCGTTAGGTGAAGTGGACAGTGTCCCAGATTTTCCTCCCCTTCCCTCTGTCCCTGCCCAACACATAATGTAGGTATTGAAGGAACAGGTATGGTGTTAACCCTGATGATAAGAAAATACTTAACAGCCGATTTGGCAGAGGCACAGGCTGGTTGGAATGAATGCTGTCTGCCCAGACTGACCCAACCTTTTCAGTGAAGATTGTTGCTATCAGCCCCAGCCAGGTCGGTGACCTTGCAATGGCGAGGAGAAGGAAAAGTTAGGTCTGTATGGGACCAGCGTCTCCTGGCACCTCTGGGTTCACAACAACATTATCGCCCTGATTGCGCTTGAGTAGTTGGTGACTGGTGTAGGCTGGTATCTTCTGACCTGGCCTGGTCATAAAAGTTCTTCCCGGATGGCAAAACCTCACCGCAGCTCTTGTTAAGCAAGGCTTTCTGGAGGCTGTAGGTCACCTTGCCCTTGAGCGGTGGGCACTCATTGTTCTCGATCAACCCTGGTGCTCAGGGGACCCATGCTAAGGACAGACAGGAAGGTCTGGGTTCTGTGGATGCCACTTGGGGACAGAAAATAGCTCAGAACACTGAAACAGGGAACTCACCATTGCAGCCCCTGCCGATTCATCCTCCTGCCTTATCAGCCTGTGCTCAGAGCTTAATTCCTTGTGGCCGCTTTTGGGATTCCAGCAGTGGCTGCGAGGTGACCCCACCCTCCCAGCACACACACAAGAATCCACACAAAAACCACAGCACAAGTCTCCTCTGCCCCTTTATGCCAGCTCTGCCCAACCCTTCTAACTCTGCAGGGTCCTCTACCCGGTGAAGATCAGTCTCTCGTCTACCCACAAACCACTGCGCCAGAGGATGTGAGCCTTTAGCTTTCTCTTCCCATTGTACTTTTCTCAGAAGACTCACCTCAGGGCTTCTCAAAAACATCGCCATAACTGTTGCATCTTCTCACCCACCTTCAAATCCTGATTTAACTTCTTGAAGTGGTTGCCACACATTGCTGCTTTAGGACCCCTATTCTCGTGGGCCCATCACTCACTGATGATTAGAATCATCCGGGGAAGCTTTGAAAACACCCTAATACTCAAGCCATACCGCAGCCCGAGCTAATCAAAATCCCTAGGGTAGGTATTTATATTTTCCAGGCTCCTCAGATTATTCTAATAGCATCCAAATGTGAAAGTTATGGTATTTTAGGCTATATCTTCTCAAACTTTAAAACACACACAGGCATCTGGGAGAGTAAGATGCAAAGTCTGACTCAGAAGTTTTGGAATGGGCTTGAGGTTCTGCATTTCTTACTTGCTCATGATTAATGGCAAAGATGCCGCTCTTGGGCCCTGCCTTCTTTCCCATTGCTACAGACTCGGCTAACATGCTGGGAGACGAAAACTGGCTTATAAATAAATTAAAGTTTCAAAAATAAACCCAGGGCTAGGGAGATGGCTCTGTGAATGAAGAATGATGTCCTGAGCCAGGAATCTCAGAGCTGGGGGTGGGGTAATAGGAGGGTCTGGGGACCATCTGGCCAGCTAGTCTAGCCAAAGAGGTGAGTTCCAGGTTCAATGAGAGACCTTGTTTCAACAGATAAGGTGGAGAAACAGTCGAGGAAGGCACTTAACATAAAAATCTACGTAATGACACACATGGAAGAGCCTGGGGAAGACATCTCAAATGGAAGCCCATGGGTCACTAAAATTAAAACTTTTTTTTTTTTTGTGGGCTCAGGGTGTGAGGGGTGTTTTTATGGGACATGGCTTTGAGGTACTTTTGAGGTCTAGTTCCCACTGAGAACTGAGAGGCGACTGATGAAGATAAAGTCCTACAAGTAAGGTTGCCAAATAAAATATGACGTGCTGAACAGATAAGGATTTCAAAAAACCAGGTACTTATGTCCCAGTACTTGGGAGGCAGAGGCAGGTAGATCTCAGTGAGTTCAGGGGCAGCCTGGTCTACACAGTGAGTTCAAGACAGTCAGAGCTAGAAAGTGAGACTCTGTTTTCAAACAAACAAACAAAAAACAACAAAAAACTCCCACTTTTTAAAGAAAATAAAAACATGCAATTTTAGTGTAAATACAGTGGTCACTCCCAAGGTTGTCACCTCCAAAAATGTATACACTTTTGCATTGGTCCTTTTCTGTTACTATAACAAAATAACAAGGTAGAATATTTTACAAAGGAAGAAGGTTCCTCTCCTTCATAGTTTTAGAAGGTGAAAGTCCAAGATTAGTATCCCCTTTGGTTCATCTTCTGGTGAGGCTCCTCTGGCTGTGTCGCACCATGGAGGGTGGCATTGTGGCAAATGGGAGAGAGGAGCCATTCATGTTTTTTAATAGTAACCCTTTGTGGGAACTAACTGGATTCCCTTGAGAACTATCCTAATTCCTTGCAAGGGTAGTGTCCCAAAGCTGTCTACCAGGTAGGGCCTCTTCAGGTTGCCACAGCTTCTTTCTACAGCATCATACTGGAGACCAAATTTCCCTCACACAAACCCTTGGAGGGAAAGCTAGATTCAAACCAGACACCCTCCTATCCCAAATACGGTTCAGATGTTGAAACCGTTGATACCATCTTCACAACAGGAGCTTATATCAGAAAAAGTCTGGGGGTCAACGATAGGGATTTCTGGGAGATCAGGTCTGAAAATAACTTGAGAAAGAAAAGAAAGGGGCTTCCTTGGGGTTTGATGAAGGGCTTGAGGTTTGTGGATTTGAAGTTCTTAACATGCTGTATGTACAGTGTGGGGCAGAAGAGAATGGGGATGTGACCGGACTCAGAAGCTGCTAGCAACCATAGAAACAAGAGTCAGCTTCCTTATTACCATAAATACAGGGGGTGACATACTGACCCTAAAACTTGTCTAGACATTGTGTGCTTTCCTTATATGCCAGATGACACTATTCATTGTGTGTGTCTTAGTCAGTGCTCTATTGCTCTGAAGCGACAACATGACCATGGGAACTTTTATAAGAGAAAACATTGAATTGGGGTGTGCTTACAGTTTCAGAGGTTTAGTCCATTATTGTCATGGCAGGGAGCTCGGTGGCATGGAGGCAGAAGTAGCTGAGAGTTCTACATCCAGATCCACAGGCAGCAGGAAGAGAGAGACATTGGGCTTGGCTTGAGCTTTTGAAATCTCAAATCCCACCTCTAGTGACACACTTCCTCCAACAAGGCCACACCTCCAAATCCCTTCAAATAGCGCCACTCCCTGGTGACCAAACATTCAAATCTATGAGCCTATGGGGGCCATTCTCATTCAAACTACCATAGTGTGGAAAAAGAGCTTGCGTTCCTCCAAGACATGGTGATCTACAGGGGATACATGGGCTCCTCACTCTTTAAGTCATTAGTCTCATGATTAATTACCCAGAGTTAATTCAACTCATAAATGATACATCTCTGTTGATCTTTTGCACGGTAGTTATTGTTTGGCACATGTCTGCCTAGACATTTTCATCAAACCCTTAGTTATATTGATGGTACTAATAGGATGACTGTCATCAAAGCTGAGGACTAGTAGTGTTCCAGCCCAGCTGGGTGGTTAATCTTGACTCTCAACTTGATGGGTTTTAGAATCACCTAGGGAACAAACCTCTGGATATGTGTTTGGGGGCATCTCCAGAGATGTTAAGCTGATGAGGAAAAATCACTCTGAATGTAGGTGGCCAACATCCCATGGGTTGGGGGCCCAGATAGAATAATAACAAGCAAGAGAACAAAGTACCAGCATCCACCACTCTGCTTCCCAACTTTGGAGAGAATGTGATCAGTCACCAAATGCTCAGGCCACCATGCTTTCCCCGTATCATGAAACCATATGCCAAAACAAACACTTCTTCCTGTAAGCTGCTTTTGTCAGGTATTTATCCCAGCAAGAAGGGACAAAGGTAGTACACTATGCTTGCTATTTGTTAACTTCCTGTGGTTTGGGGCCAAGTGAGTCTCCAACGCTGTAAAATGGAGACAGTAGCCCAGATCTCCCAGATATGTTATAGTTCAGTAAGGATGGTTGTCTAGACTAAGAGGAAGTGACTTTGTAGAGTTGGGAAGTTCAGGCTCAGGGTTCCAGCATGGTGGGGTCTGCCTCTTGCGATGTGCTACATAACAGAGGAAGACAGAACAAGACTCCTGGTGTCTCTTTTTACAAGACCACTGATTCATCATGAGGGCTCTTCCCTCAGGAACTCATTTAATCTCAATTCTCTCTAAATTTTCTGCCTCCAGAAAACATCACATCAGGGAGCAAGGGCTTCAATATATGAACTGGAGGAAAGAGGGGCCTGCGAACAGCCCGCAAAGAGCAATTTAACTGGTCAACTTTATAAAATATTAGATAAAACCTACTGTTTGTTTCCTATGACAGTGAGCTTTGACTCTCTCCTTAGACGCTCTGTTAATTGGTCTGTGCTGGTGCTCAGACGTGGAAAACAAAACAAAGCAACAAAATAAGAACAAGACCCATACTTCTTAGGGTGAAGGTAACGTGTCACCAGACCACAAATCATTGCAGTAGATAAGACACTGCAAACATAGATCTACTCTGCATTGAGGATTTCTGTGAAGTTTATATAAAGGCAGAACAAAAGGAGACAGATATTCCTTCAGTGCCTGGGAACTAAGAGACTCTACTTGGCTGTGCCTAGCTAAGTCATCATGTCCCTTAACTAGCTATCCTACTGTTTCACTGATGGACGAGGGCTAAGGCAGGTGTCAGAAGCCAGAATAGCTATAGGGTTAAAGCTGAGCAGTGCAGACAGAATGTAGTGAATGCAACCAAGAGCCCAAACCCAGACCAGTTTGTAGTCTCTGAAAGTATGCTGGCAAGATGCAGAAGCTGACAGAGTTCTCATCAGGAACCCACACTACATGCAGCATTTCACGGAACTGCAGGGACAAGACAGAAGTTCCAATACTTTTAAAGAGGTCTTGTTATTTTGTGGAGTCTGACAGTTGATTTGAGAAATGAAAATCAAGTGATTTTATTTTTAAGTAGTTACTCTAACTTTCTTGTTTTGTTTTTTTTTGTTTGTACATTTTTCTGTTTAACAACCCTCTTTGGTCTATTTAAATCGTCCCCTTTTGGAGGCAGTAGACACACATATGTGTTGAGTGGAAGAGGGGAACTGGGAATCGCTCAGATACTGTGACAGTTGGCCATGCATCCATCCACCTTGTGGGTATGTACCACGCCTTCTTGTCCCAGCTACTCTCTACTGCACCACAAAATAAATAGTGCAGCCCTTGATCTTGCTGGACCAGTTCCTCCACGATTTTGATTTCCCCTTTTTTTTCTGCAGGCTAATCTTCAACCAGCAGGTGCTACCTTGTAAGTTGAACTCTTGTATATAACTTGAATCATATCTAACTCCCTAAGTCCCAGCTGCTTCTAAGCCAGTTTGATTCCCACAGCGAGATAACATAATTATGTAGCTGATGCCAGCCTTGCCTTTGACTCAGGGAAGTTCTATGCTGTGGCCTGTCTTGGCTGAATGTCTATCTCAGTACTTGCTGAAGAGACAGAGTCACTGCATTGTTTATACTTACTATCCTATGATGCTGAGAAACAGATCCCCAAACATTAGGGATTTTTGCCCTTTTTCGTGTGCATGTGCATGCACAATTACTTGTAAGGAGTTGAATTCATTCTTGCTAACTATGGTAAAACAAATCCTTGTTTCATTGTGCCCAGAGGGATTTCTTTTGCCTGTTTTCTTCCCTTCTTGTTCATTATAATTGACTGTTACAGTTCTATGGTTAGGGGATAGGAAATTTCCTTTTAAAAAACATTTACTTTAATTTTTTTAAAAAAATTTAAACGTGTGTGTGTGTGTGTGTGTGTGTGTGTGTGTGTGTGCACGTGCGCGTGTGCAGATAACTCTCAGAGGTTAGAAGAAGATGTCAGAATCCCTGTAGTTGGAGTTACAGGTGGTTATGAGCCATCCAATGTGGATTCTGGGACCTGAACTTAATCTCTAATAAAGCAACAAGGGCTCTTAACCACTGAGCCATCTCTCCAGCCAGAGATGTCTCTTGTATTAAAATACCAATTCATTTAAAACTCTTAGGAATACGGTGAGATTTTAGTAGTGAAAGCAATTCCAAAAGCTAATTGAGAGTTACAGAGTCCTGAGCTGGAAGGCCACTCCACCTGTCTGTGATATCAACCTATTTTGTAAGGGTTAGGCTATAGGTCATGGGTGACTTTTCTTTTTGGATGAATGGCAGGAGCCATCAGCACAGGGAGGGGCCACCTTTCCAAACCCAGGGGCTACTTTGGAGGTGTTCTAGACTTTCTTCATAGACTAACTGACTGGGGGTTCTGTGTTGGTTTCTATGGAAACCTCCCTGGGAAGACATTCTGGGAGTCTACAGATTCCGGTGCCAGGTCCAGCTGTGTACAGCTAATCAGGTGTGAGAGTTTTGTCAACTAAACACAATGTAAAATCACTTGGAGAGAGATTCTTAATGCAGGATTTTCTAGATCAGGGTGCCTATAGCAAATCTTCAAGGGGTTTTCTGATCACCTTAATTAATGTGGGAAGACTTGGCCTCAAAGTAGTAGCACTGTTTCCTCGTTTGGGGTTCTGGACTGTATCAGAGTACTGAATACTAGCTGAGTACTAAGACATATGCATTCACCCCTTCCTGCTCTTGGATGTGGACCGGATGTCCCTGCTGTGATGAAATATGCCATGGGATTGAGCTAAAACAAAACCCTTTTTGGTTGCTTTTTGCTACAGTATTTTATCACAACAACAGAAATGAAACTGAGGTGTTGCTAAATGAAAGTTACTAACTTGATCTGAGGAAAGAGAATGTGGTAGGGAATTCTGGGTACACAGCAATCAGAATATGGCTCCCTTCCCTCCACTACCAACTCTGCTTGCCTAAGTCCCCCAGTCAGGCAGCTGCTAGGGCCTACAGACAATTGGAGTGAAAAGTAGATCTCTCTGTGGCCTCTTGCATCCCCAAGGATGAAGCTGACTTCAGACACGCTCTCCTCAGCCCAGAACTTACATCTGGGTCTGGTGGGAACTAGGACTCCTTGGGCAGATGGTGACATAGCTCCTGGGAATGGTTTTGCTCAGAGATCAGGGGTTGCCCTCACTCCTCCAGTGCCTCAGATCGTCTACCTACGAAGACTAAGATGCTGCTAGTTACATTGTCTTGGGTGTCAGCTGTCTGGAGATGCTAAGGTATACAGGAGGCTGTGTGTAGGTAAGAATTGTGCCATTTTACATAATGGACTTGAGTTCCCACTAGGGACATCCTGAAGCCCTCATAATACTGATGGACGGCTGCCCCTTTTCTCTTAAGTCATTCAGCCGAAAGATTTCATTATGCTAACTGAGTTGACCTTCCATTTTGTTTAATACATTACTGAAGGATAAGACAGTTTCTTTTGTTCAGGTGCCAAGTCTGCTTTACAGCAGATGGTTTGGGGAAGAGCCTTCCCAAAACAGATTCAATTTTAAAGAAAAGGCAATGTGAGTTCCTGTGCAGTGTTGCCCCCTACAGAACTTTCTTTTAAATCTCAAAACAAGAATAGGGATAATTCTCAATGCCTATACATTCAGCACCCAAAAAGCATAATAAAACATTATTTTATTGGAAATACACAGAAGCATTACAAATCTATAAACTATGTAAAATGAATAATACTTACAAGCATTTGAAAAATATAAACACTCATGAACAGTTTATCAAAAAATATTTGAGAACATTCAATGTATTCATATGGTCCCCCACACAAAGGTTTTGAAGTGAACGTGACATGGTTTGGCTTCCTGGTTTTATCATCTCCCCCACAGGTTGAGGATCAAACCCAATGCCTCCCGTGCATGCGGATGGAGGCCTGAGCCGCTGAGCTACTTCCCTCCCTCTCTCAGAAAAATACCTTTGTTGGAATGGTTCTCTGTGGTTGAGAGTGGATACTGACCAGTTGACCTTCACTTGCGTTGCCTAAAATGAATAATGTGACTGAAATTGAGGAGAGATGAGGGATTCACGAAAACTTGTGCTCAGTGGCCCTCCCTCTCTGGTGAGAAGAATGTGGGGTTAGAATGCTGATCCAGTGAGTGAGATTAGCTTCAGTGAAGTGCCTGCTATCTACTGGGCACGATATAAGCAGCTTTCTGTGTATATGATCAGTATCTTCTCTCCTTTAGAAATGAGTGTTAATTTAATCCAGTGTTGCTACATCTGAAGAGTTTTATAAATATCTTTTGCTCTGGACAAAAAAAAAACAGAATAAAAAATGATTTTCTTTACATAAGTGTTCATAGTCAGAAAATAAATCATAAGATGTCTACACATTCAAATGCACATGAGTGTGGCACGAGCAGTTTCGACGGGTGTGGAGTGGGTGTGGGGGCACAGCAGGTTACTCTCCCTCAAGCAGCATCTTCTTACGTGAGAAAGGTTCAGTTTTGGTGTTAGACTTATAGACATATTTCCAGAGAGCTCTGCCAATATTTCATTGTTTCTCCACATGTGATGACTCATTCAGCCTCTCAGTCTTCCTCCTGGGCATGTATGTCAGCACCAGTTCATTTTCCAACCCTGGACGCAACAGCTCTTGTTCTAGGAACCTTTGACCTGTGCACGATGTTCCCATGGCAAAACTTGACAGTTAAGGTGTCAATTAACAGCTGACAGTTAGTAAGCATCCGAAAGTTAAAATCACTAGATTGGAGAACCACAACCTGAGGAAAGATGTCAAGAGAGATGATTGATGTCCTCACCAAGAGCATACCTTGGAGGGACCAGCGGAGTTCTCAAAGCAAGAAAGAAAACTGGTAAAAAAAAAAAAAAAAAGCCAAACAAACCAAAAACCAAAAAGCCAAAAAAACTGTACAAGTTTCAAACACACTATCCTTGAAGAAGATAATTTTCCTATAAACTTGTGTTCACAGCTTATATATCTGATACACAAAGTGAACCAGTGACAGTAAACATGTATTTGACTTGAGGTATCAGCTCGTGGAACACGTATGGACCATGAGCTCCCACAAACATGCGGCAGTTAACTGCACCCAACAGTGACCCTTGCTGAAGATTCTAAGAGCACAGATCTGGAAAGAGTCAGAGAATTCAAGGCAAAATTTTAATGAGCAAATGATACTTCTCGTAGCACATTTGGGGTCTTAACATTTTGTTTTCTAGAAATTTCTCTCTCTCTACATACTTATCAATGAACTGAACTGGAAAGTGTGGCCAATTTGAATTCAATAGGAAAAAAAAAATGTGTCCATCATGAAAAACAACAGTAGTAGGCTGTGCCCATTTTGCAAAGTTAGAAACTGTTCATGATTTACCGAGTGTGAAAGTGGCAAACTTTAAAACAACATTAGCATTTCTCAAAGAATATGCTAGTTGCTTTCAGTATTGGAAGACCCACCTTTTAGGGATAAGACATTTGAAAAAAACTGAGGCACGATATAAATGTCACATTGTGTAGTGATTGTTTTCACAAAAACCTCTTTATCGACAAGAAGAAATCTATAGAATAATAATCTTTCAAAAAGAAGCTGGCATGGTGGTACACACCTGTAGCCCCAGCACTCAGGAGGTGGAGGCTGAAGGATTGGGATGAGTTCGAGTCTAGTCTGGGTAATACAGCAAGAGCTTGTGTGAAAAATAAAAAAGAAAACAAAACAAAGCATCCAAACTCCAAAACACCAAGAGAAGGAGGAGGAGGAGGAGGAGGAGGAGGAGGGGGAGGAGGAGGAAGGGAGGAGGAGGAGGAGGAAGGGGAGGAGGAGGAGGAGGAGAAGGAGGAGGAGGAGGAAGAGGAGGAGGAGGAGGAGGAAGGGGAGGAGGAGGGGAGGAGGAGAAGGAGGAGGAGGAGGAAGAGGAGGAGAGGAGGAGGAGGGGGAGGAGGAGAAGGAGGAGGAGGAGGAAGGGGAGGAGAAGGGGGAGGAGGAGGGGAGGAGGAAGAGGAGGAGGAGGAGAGGAGGAAGAGGAGGAGGAGGAGGAGGAGGGGGAGGAGGAGAAGGAGGAGGAGGAGGAAGAGGAGGGGGAGGAGCAAGAGGAGAGAGGAAGAGGAGGAGGAGGAGGAGGGAGGAAGAGGAGGAGGGGGAGGAGGAGAAGGAGGAGGAGGAGGAGGAGGAGGAGGAGGAGAGAGGAGGAGGAAGAGGAGGAGGAGGAAGAGGAAGAGGAGAAAAAGGAGGAGGAGGGGGAAGGAGGAGCAGGAGGAGAGGAGGAGGAGGAGGAAGAGGAAACAAAATGACTATTGTAAGTCACTGCAAAGCTAAATTCACTTGAGTCTTCCAGAAACCGTATTTTTGCTTACATTGTTCAGGTCTGTGTTAAGAGAATCTCTGACACAAGCATTTGTGTGTATTTGGGGAAATGGAAAAATAAACATATGTGTTGTGTATGTTTAGCCCACTGTGTTCTTTCATATTTTTTTGCCATCTGCTGTCTAGTGTAAGAAGGAAGCTGTAGATGAGAGGACAAAGCACCAGTCTTCCCATTTCTCAGTTTTAGTAGCTTGGGAGTTTGACTCAGAGAATGGTGCCCGAGAGGCCCAGTCAGAACACAGTTAACTTGACTCACCCTGAGTCTAAGACTAGGCAGAGAAGAAACGAAGTGGCACCTGGCAATGCCAAATCTACTGACCAGAATTATTCCGAGACAAATATAAATCTTTGACTTCTTTTGTGTTCAAGGACTGTTCCAATGGTTGCACAAACGTACTAGAAAGACTCGAATCTTCTAGAAGATCAAAGCTGATTTTCAAATTTGGTGGCCCAGAGCAAAGGCTTCTTTTCTTTTTCCTTGGCTTCCCATCCACAGTATTTGTACAGTGTTAAATATGCTAACATACAAATAGACCTTCCAGGAATAAGTATTGTTTTTTTTCCAGGTGTCTTGGTTGAAGTTCAAAGTTTATGGAGAGTTTGGTCATCAGTCCTGCTAAATAGGGTAACATCATCATCATACCCCAAGGCTGAACAGTCTGCATTCTCTAGCAAAACGTAACTGTTCTGACTGCCATTTGAAGAAAGGACTTCTTTCTTAGCAGTGGATGTGAGTTCGCTCCAGCTGATGTCAGTGTTTTTAAAAGCATGCAGAAGGAAGATACCATTGACAATGGTGAAGAACCCACTCAGGGTGCCAATGACATCCCCAGCTTTCATGCTATACCACTCCTTGAACAAGATGGCAGAACACGTCACCACCATGGATGTGAAGAACACATAATAAATGGGAGTCACCAGAGATGTGTTGAAAGTGTCCAGGGCTTTGTTGAGATAGTTAATCTGTGTTGATACTGAAAGCACTAGCACAGCCAGCAGGATGAAGACCAGGGGCTCCTTGTAAACAGGCTTCCATTCTAGAAGTTCCTTAAGGGCAATTCCCAAGCCCTTGACAGAAGAAACCGAAAATGCTCCAATCAAAGAACAGATTGCAATGTAGACCAGTATATTAGTCTGTCCTTTTTTGGGCGCCACAATCAAAATCAGCACCAAGGAGATCACAGAGACAATCACAGCAAAGGAAATGAACCCTGTTAGGAAGAGGAGAGAATCGGACTCAGGACTAACAGGACCACACCTTTCCGAGATTCTGTTAGTCATCAATTTAAAAGCTTGGGATTTCAGAACCACAAGCAAGAGTTAACAAGCACCATTCTGCTCCTTAGTGATTTCATAGAGCACTTCACACATTATTTGAATCTTGATAATATCACTATGAGGCCGGGTGGTGTAGTCTTATATTTTTCCTTGGGGAAGAAGGGGCAGGAATTTGAGTTCATTATAAATCTTTTGTCACCACTTTTTCATCTGTTACTGTGTAGCAAGGACACACAAACAAGAAAACAATTGCTACTTTTTCAAAAAAGTTACAAGGCACAAACCTCACTGTGGTTTACAACCCAGCGCTGGCTAGTAGGATCCTTTCGGTGTCACCAACTGCCTTTGGTGATGGACAGGGTAAAGCGTGCTGCTAATGTCAGCACTCAGGAGACTGACACAGAGAGCTGCAAGTTCAAGGCCACCCTGGGCTACATAGTGAGGTCCTGGTCTCAATAAAACAAATCAAACCAAAGCAAAACCAAGCAAGCATACATTACTTAATGAGGAAAAAACGGAAATAATGTCAGTGGATTTTTTTCTTGACACTGAATCACTGACCTGGATCTCTTAATTTCATTTCCATTTCGTGCAAAGAAGTGACTTCTTCCTCTTGGGGTGCATGGATAACCATTACAGTTGACCCCAATATGCTTAATATGCAGCCTATTTTCCCATGAATGTTCAAGTGTTCGTTTAGAAAATAGGAAGACAATATTGCACTGTTGAGAGAGAAAATAAAATCACCACAGTTCAGTTACTTTTCCGTTCCACAGCAGCTTCGAGGTCACGCCGTAGCACGTGTCCCTCTGTACCCCAAAGAGCTGACGAGAACATGAGGTGTGACTGAAAAGCCCTATGTAGTTCAGAAATGATGGTTAAGTATCCCCATTTTACTATTTTTATACCTGGGGAGATATCATAGATATGCTATACCCCTGACATCTCTTCGTTGCCCCTTAAAGCTTAATTAGCTTCCAATCACCTTGGTCTCCTGTAAAGTAACTGGAATGAAAGACACTCTCTAGCTCACTGGCAAAACTGCGTATCCCTTATGTGAAATGCGTGCTTCCTGAAATGTTTTGATTGTCAGTGTTTTCAGATGTGGCTGACTTGCACGTATGAGATCTCTTAGGGAGGAAACCTCAGCTCGGATAGAAGAGTCATCTGTGCTTCGTGTAGGCTTGATAAACTCGCATGAGGACAATTTCACACAATGTCTGAGTCCTCGTGTTGTGACTGAAGTCCGTCGCAGAAGGTCAGGTGAGGAGTTCTTCACTTATGGTATCCTATGCAGGCTCAAAATGTCTCGAATTTGGGAGCACTTTGGCTTTGTGAGTTTTGAATTAGGGATGGTCAACCCGCACATTTATAATAAACGTGACCACGAATGTGTCAAAGATATGTACCCTAGGCTGGGGAGATGGGCCATTCAGTAAAGGGACTGCTGCACAAGGATGATTACCTGAGTTTCATTGACTAAGGACCCTTAGCCAGTGTAGCGTGCATGGCTTTAGAACCCTGGGGCTGGGGAGATGGAGATCAAAGGACCCCAGGGGCTCACTGTCCACCCAGCTAACCTAGTTTATCTGTCAAGCTCCAGGTCCCTGTTTTAACATGAGAAGGTGTACAGTGTCTGCGAAATGACACCTGAAGCTGTTCTTTTACCTTCACCACACACATATGTGCATGTGTGCACGTGTACACACACACACACACACACACACACACACACAGAAGCAAAATATATACACCTCGATAGCAGGTACTCTGTCCAGAGTTGACCTGTAACTAACATATATTCATACAACTATATAGATGGTCAAAACAGTAAAACCCTTCCTCCTGTCCACTCCGGCCTGGATAACTCTGCCTATATAAAGTTCCCAATGCTTTGTTTGTCATGACTTGCTTTCAAATTGCTCATAGTTGGCACGACCATGGATACCAACGCAGGACGTCCTTCCATGCCGTTCTCCATGGATGATGGGTGTTGTCTGACCCCAAGACTGCCTGCATTTACCAGGAACTTTTTCCGGAGTTGCCATCTTGTGGTCACTTGTGGGACTACGGTGCCAAGGAAAACAACCGTCCATGTCAGTCTTCTGACTGCTTTTACACACATTACCTCATTTAATTCTCACAATTCTACAAAAGCAGAAAGGAGATGTAGGTAGGCCTCATCAGAATCTTGCTACAAGGCGTACTGATAATTTATAGACCTGAAAAAGACAGAGCAGCAAAATGGTAGCCTACGTAGATGAGCCACACGATTTAAGGCTCATCAGATTCACTGCACTGGACCCACTCAGAAGAGTCAGGCCCTCTGTGCTGGCTGGATTTTGCTAACGCAACACAAATGAGTCACATGGGAAGACGGAACCACAGATGAGGCGTTGCCATGGTCAGACCTGTCTGTGAGTAATTTACTTGATTAATGATTGATATGGGAAGGCCCAGGCCACTGGGAGTGGCGCCATCCAGGGCAGGTGTTCCTGGGTTGTATAGGAAAAGAAGCTGATCAAGGAAGCAAGGAAGGAGGGCCTCTCAGTTTCTGCTTCAGTTCCTGCCTTGAGCTCCCGCCCTGGCCTCCCTCAAGGACCAACTGTAGCCTATAAACTGAAACCCTTTCCTCCGTAGGTTCATTTAGGTAAAGCTGTTTATCATAGCAACAAAAATCAAATTAGGACATCCACATACTACAAAACAGGAAGTCTTACGACAGGATACCCACGGAGGTATCCAGTAGGCAACGGAGGGATCCAGTAGGCAACGGAGGGATTTTACTGAGAGTTGAGATGAAGCTTGAACACTAAGCCCTTTAAAGTCCTCTAATAACTGCTGTTATTAATCACTGTGGCAAAGAAAAATTCCAAGGGTTTCCACAGCTTACTCAGGTGAGAGGTATAAAACACACCAAAGACACCTGTGCTGTGCTTGGCTGAATCGTCACAATCACAATTTGCATAACAACATGACAATGTAGTTCCTATTTTTGTTGATATTTTTGTAGCTTTCTCAGATGATTATTATCATTAATAATAATAATATTGTTATCATTATTATTATTATTTGCTGGTGGTCAGACTCAAGGCCTTATGCATGTAAGTGATCCCTGGCCCAAGAAATGAGCTTTTACATCTATATTATAAATGGCTCGCCTCTAAACTTTCAGAAGTCCCAGAAACTATTTGGGGCAGTCTGTGCTTTGAGAGCTCAGATTGCACTGTTGTTTTTGTGCTGTGATTTCTTAGTAGAAATCTCACAGTTTAAGTGTGCTGGTGGTTATGAGCTGACTACAAAAGCCAAGTTCTCTGCTTTTTACCCACCTTATGAGAACACTCAGAGCCCCCAGGGGGGTAACCAAGGTGGCAGGTGCAAATGTATAAGCCACAAAGTTCGCAGCCTCTCCAGCTCCCACTGGAAAGCAAGCAGAAATATGAATAGATTCAATGATCCCTTCATTACAAGAGAAAAGCAAATGTTTCATGACAGCAGCGGTGTAGAAGAAAATATAATCCTTTAGTTTGCCAGCATGGCTGCTCTAGGGCAGAATGTTGGTGCGCACCTTTAATCCCAGTATTCGGAAAGCAGTGGTGGCCCACACCTTTAATCCCAGCACTTGGAAGCAGACAGGAAACAGAGCACAGGAGTCAATGTCAGATAAGAAGTTACACTGGAGATGAGTCAGAGTCAAGAGCAGGCAATCAGAGGAAGAGTTAGCAGAATGAGTCAGAGTATGGACACCTCTCAACTCTCATGATAAAAAAGCAGGCTCTTATCTTAGAGAGTTGGGATAAGACACAAAGAGGAGAGAAACAGAAGCAAGCAGTAGTCAGATACAGAGGCAGTCTGAGGAGTCTGAGGCAGACACAGAGGCAGCTCAGCAGAAGTCAGTATCAGACAGGAAGAGTGAGTCAGTTTGAAGCCTATCAGAGTAGCTCAGTTAGAGAATTGTGGAAGTCATCCACAGTCTGCCAGAGTCAGCAGTAATATCTTAGATTGCATGGAGGCTAAGGCTGAAGGCGTCTAAGTCCGGGCTAGCAGCTTGAAACTTTTAGATGGTACAAAGGCTGAAATGCTCCAGGGCTCCAGGACCAGGGATTGAATTAACCAAAGAATAAGCTGCCCTTTTGAACCTGAATCAACAGCTACATAGCAGACAAGTGATGGCATCCCAGGAGCTCAAGAAGATCCAACCAGCTCTTTGAAAGTCCTAAGGATGAATGTAATCTTATCTGAGAAACTTGAGATCTACACCAGGTAGTGTGTAGCAAAGAACATTGAGCGCGAGGGAAATTCCCCCCAGAAGCCAGATTATGGCCAGAGACTGCAGTGGGATATTTCTCCAGAGACTGTAGTATTTCATGCTGTCCAACTGTGCCGAGCAAACACGTAGTAGAGACAGAAACCAGCAGAGTATACTCCTTCTCCTTTTCTTTGTCTATTTTGCTATCACAGCCAAACTACAGGAGTACCCAGCATTAGAACAACATAAAAACATCTAAATTTACAGAGCAATTAGGAGACTACTCTCATAGAAACAGCGGTGGCAGCATTTTCAGACTATTCAGTTTCCTCTGATGTCGTTACATTGTTTATAGTTCCTGTTTTTGTAGCTATAGTTCCAGGCAAATCGTAACCTCATTCGCTAAGTGATAGGTAGCACCCCCAATGTATGTTCTCACCCGGAGTATCACAAGGTTTTTTGCTTGGTACACATGACATTGTAAAATTAGCCATAGAATTTTCTCCTTAAATTTTCATTTTAAGACTTACTTTTATCTCATGTATGCGAGTGTTGGCATTCCTGTAGATATTTTGTGGGTGCTTGGTGCCCATGGGGGTTAGAAGTGAGGGAACTAGAATTGAAGAGGGGTGTAAGCCTCCATGTGGGTGCTGGGAACTGAACCCAGGTCCTCTGCAAGAGCATCAAGTGATCTTACCCACTGAGGCATATCTCCAACCCCTATATTTTCATTTGAAAATGTGAGGGAAGGGTGAGGAGATGCAAACAGAGTAAGAGAATCACTCAGATAACATCACTAGAACCTTCCCAGGGCAGTCCAGTCAACTTGTATTCAGCAAATGGTTATGAAAACACCTTAAAAAATTGAAAGGGCTCTACAAATTTAAATAATTTTTGTTCATCATCCCTTTCAGACGCCATCATTTATTAGTGAAAAGATACTCAAGCTGTTTCTTTTTAAAAATTTTTAAAAAATGATTATTTTATGTGTATCATTAGTTTGCTCACACGTATGTCTGTGCGCCTGGTGCCTGTGGGCGTCAGAAGAGGACATCAGATCCCGTGGCACTGGAGTTGTGGGTGGTCGTGAGCTGAAATGGGAGTGCTGGCACTCAAAACCTGGGTCATCTGCCAAGACAGCGTATGATCTTAAACCCCGAGCCTTCTCTCTGGCCCCTAAGTTCTTTCTTATAATAGGATTTCTCTGACGTTGAAATAAGTTCTGTGGCTGTGGAAATCAGGGAAGCTTGAAGACTTCTGACTCCAGAGGGAGCTGAGCTGCAAGGACTGTGAAGATACTTTTATTCAGATGACTCTGACTTGGCCCTGAAGACAGTTCGTAGGAGGGAAGTCAGGGAGAGTGGCAAAACTGGATGTCCGCTCCCATGAGGACATCAAATTAGCATTTAGGAACTGCTTGGAGCCTACAAGGTCTGCTTCTATCCTGAAACCAAGTGTGGGGGAAAGACAGGGCTGACAACCTCACCCCTCCCCGACTCTCCCCCAGGACCAACAGCCAAAGAATCCTTTACTTTATCCATGTTTGGTCCTGATATGAAAGATGCACCCATTTCCAAGAGAAATGTGCAGACAGGATAGCCACAAAGTCAAATTAAGAACTCAGAAAAAGGACTGGAGTGATGGCTCAGCAGTTTAGGGCACTGGCTGCTCTTCCAGAGGATCCAGGTTTACTTCCAGCACCCACGTGGCGACTCAGAACTACCTGTAACTTCAGTTCTCCACATCTGATGCCCGATTCTGGCCTCCTCATGCACCACATGTACATGGTGCAGACAATGTGGGCAAAACACTCATACACATTATCTATCATCTATCTATCTATCTATCTATCTATCTATCATCTATTTATATATCTATTAAATATCTATCTATCTACCTTTCTTCTCTTTTCTCTCTCTTTCTCTTTCTTTCTTTCTTTCTTTCTTTCTTTCTTTCTTTCTTTCTTTCTTTCTTTCTATCATCCATCTTTTTAAAAAAAGAACTCAGAAGATACAGGAGGAAAGATGTTTCTCAATTCTCATGGGGAACAGAAGTTTGTGATAAAATATAATGCTTGAAACACTAACTTCTTCCTGTGCATTCCGTGAGAGCACAACCAGGTGGTGTCAGAAGAGTGAGAATACCCTACGTGTAGTTATATAGAAGCCATATGCTATGTCAATCACAGTCCGTTTTGGACATGGTTCTATCCTAGACAGGAAGGAAGAGTAACTGACTGAAAACTTGTGAATTTCATACTTACTTGACAGGAGTCCTGCCCACCACACCCATTCCTTGAGGTAAGAATGTCCACCTTGCCCTGGGAAAAACCAAAGAACAAAAATCAGGGTTCTCACCTCAGTAGATAAGGGCAGAAGAACAGACTCTTAGGCAAGGCGCTGAAAAGGGCGAGGTTCCTGGTGGACTCAGCGACTGTCTCTCAGGACGCTCACTCAGTCCTTCTCCAGGGTCTTCCCAAACTTTCTGTTACCTTTGGCTTCTGCAGGAAGTTCCTTGACTTCTATGACATTTTACTTAATCATCAGGTTCACAGACGACATCAGTGAGCAGCACTGGCGTGGGGCATTATAAACTCTGAATTCTTTGTTTCATCCAATGTTAAAATTAAAACCCAAACCACAGCTTGCAAGGGACAGTGGTCCTAGAGGGAAGAAGGTCTTTGATACGGGAGCTTTTGACACTTTGGATAAGTCAGGGAAAAAAACGGCAAGTGTCAGACAGGTAGACTGTGCTTGTCCTTCACCGTGGCATACCAGAGGACAAAAAGCTTTTCTGAAGCTGCCAGGAGTCATCTCGCCATGACCATAATCTGTGACTGGAGTCGCTGTTAACATGTTGGCTACAGAAAATGCAGTCTTCTCAGTTCTAACACATGTAGCTCCTTTGCTTTGACCTACATAATTCTGTTATAATGCAACTAAGCAGGATATATAATCGATAGAAATTATCTTGCAAAGTAGTTTATTATGCTTCATAAGTATTTTCTCCTTATAAAATCTGCAAATGACTAAACAGGAATCATATTAGCACACTGAACGCTTGTGCTCCTCATCTGTGCTTTATACCTGTGTGCTTTTGCCTATCTTGTTAGGGTATGTATTTTCTTAGTGTCTGCAATTTTTCTTTATATATTAGAAAATTTAATAACACTGGGTCATATTTTATAGCCCTCTCCCATATATCATCTGATTTTTTTTTTTTTTAGTTTCAAGTAAGTTATTTACAGAGAGGATGCCTCTGTGTGACCTATTTTATCCGTCCACTCAGATAGTCTCTAAAATTACATAGAATATATTCTGCATTTACACAGGATACATTTATGCTTAAGAAGGCTTTCTTTGGGGTTAAAAATTATTTCAAAGAATTTGGAATGTATTTTTCAGAATGGTAAAAGGTAGAACATTCACATTTTTTTCCTCTTCTATTTTCCAACTGTCTCAATATTTTTAATTGAATAATTCATTTTTCTTCACTGGTCTGAAATACAACTCCTTGTGTTTTTGTTTGTTTGTTTGTTTTTCGAGACAGAGTTTCTCTATCGTAACTCTGGCTGTCCTGGAACTTACTCTGTAGACCAGGCTGGCCTCAAATTCACAGAGATCCACTTGCCTCTGTCTCCCAAGTGCTGGGTTAAAGCTGTGTGCCAACACTGCCCAGCTTGAAATACTACTTTTAAAAATTATATATTAATGATTGTATGTAACCCATTCTAATTGTATATCTTCAACAATCTCTTATTATTAGTTTAATTCCAGTACCAAGTTCTTTTTATTAAGACAACAATAGAGTATATTTTCTGTTGGAGCAAATCTCCCCCTCACTACTTCAGAAGCTTGTTTGCATAATTTGTAGTTATTTAACTTTCCACATTGACCTAGGAAAAATATTTAACTTTCTTATGATATTATACTTTATGAAAATGAATATAAATGTGCGGCTAATGCAATCCGACAGGCTACTCGGCACCTGAAATGTCTCTATAAGTAATAGCATAATTCTACCACTATCCATTGACCCAACGATACTTCGTGGGCGCCAAACAGCGTGAGTGCATTGCTTATGAGTCTAAACCTGCTGACTGCAGGCGAGCAAATAATACATGCAGTATCTTAGAGGCGACGTGGGAAACTGTTGGTTCAATGATAGAAACTGATGGCAACTTGCCTACGGGATGGTGGGGGGCATTTTCTAGGGTGGTGAATTGTAGACAGTCAGAGGGGTGAGCCAGCTGAAGGAAGAGCCCGGGGAAGAGAGTTCTGAACAAAGGGAAAAGCTCTTGGGGTAGAAAGGAACTTGCTCTATTTCAAGAACTCGAGTGAAGACTGTGAGTGTGTTTCTTACCTGCTCTAGTAATGCCCTTGTTTGCCAGTTGCAAGAGACCCTTCTTTTTGAGTATGAAACTTGAGCCAATAAAAATGCTGGAGCTTATGGCCAACACCAAGCCCACATATAGATTGTATTTGTTTTCTACGTTTGCTGAGATGCTGAAGTTGGTTCTAGTGGAATTCACGTTCGTGTAGAGGACAGGATAAGTCAGCAGCTGTGACACGTTTGTGATCTCACAGGAAGCCTCGGAAGAGTTCGAACAGACCAGAGACAGCACGTAACCTGGTAAGAAAGAAGGAGGACGATGTCAAGAATGCAAAGGAGCTGTGTAAATGCTTCCATCTTTCTACAAAAGAGAGAGCTGAGTACATGGGAGCATTTTTATTGTAAGCAGGGAGCTCCCTAAGAGGTGGTCCACAGGGCTGTGGACAATTTCAATTTAGCTTGCACACATTCCTAAAATGTTTTAAAGATGGCTTAGTTGTTATTTGTTCAAAGAGGAGAGATTTCACACTAATGTCCAGGATCCTTTGATAAACTGAATGACTTGGCAGCAGGTGGTTCTTGCTTCCAGTGGGGAAGCAGCCTGTTGGAAATGTGCTTGTTTAGATGGGGCCTATGCTCTTCAGTTCACCCCAGTACTCCATCCATTTCACTCCTCATGATCAGCCTGCCACTCAGGGAGAAGGTTTGTGACGTAGGTGTTCAGGGAAGGCCATGACGATGCCACTGGCCTATAAACTACCCTATTACAGAATATTTAGCAGACCCATTTGTATGGGGTATGAACTTTAAATTCCAGAAAATTCATTAAACTTTAATTTTGCATACCACTTTGCCCAAAGAAAATCATTTTTCAGTTTAACTAATCGACTTCCTCCTGAATAAACAGAATTCTGTAGCAAAATGAATTAAACACAAGAAGGCTTTATAAAGAATAAGACTCAAGTAGTGTGCAAACCCACTGGAACAGATCCTGTGTTATAAGTGCATTGGGAATTTTAGGCTAAACCCTAAAACATGAAATGGAAACATTTTACACAATATGAGAAATTTCTAATACTAACAAGGTGATATCGTGACCCACTTTATTTCCTTTTTAAAAAGGCAAACCGCCCCAATATCATTTATTCTAAACCAAAAAGGACAAAAGTAAATCATGGAAATCAATGGAAAAAAAAAAACCCAAAAAACTCTACCCTGGTGAAGAGCCTCTTGGTAGGCTCCAGTCCCAAGCAATCAGCCCTAAACACATACTCAGATGAGCAACACTAAGTGAACTCAGCAAGTTGTATTTATAATATGTGTATAATAATTAAACAATACTATTTAAACAATAATAGTTAAAGAATAACAGGTCATGAGTTGGGAAGGAATGTGGAGACGCAAGAGAAGTTGGAGGCTGGAGGTTGGAGTGTCCGTATAGCACTCATATACGGAATTCCCAAAACTAAGAAAACAAACATGTAACTAAAACAAACAACGGCATTCTGGTTTAACGTCTCCCAATCTCAAGAAAAGTACACCAACACATTAAAGACAGCTTGTTAAACATCTAGCAAAAAGACTTCCCATAAGGGGATCTTGGAATCTTCCTGAAGCATTCTGAAGTCATCATAATTTTACAATGTGCAGTTAGGAGACCACCTTAAACAACATCCTTGAAATGATTGAGTCATTGATCTCAAATTTTTCCTGACTATCATTTCATTTATCCGGGTGATTTAAAGATGGATTAGCTTCACTTGAGAGATGTAGAATAGATTCTGAGTGAAAACATTAAAATATTCCAAGGAGAATTACACTACTTAAGGGGTTTCTAAAAAAAACAAAATAATATTGAGAAATATTCTAGAACAGTGGTTCTCAACCTGTGGGTCATAACCCCTTTGGGAGTAGAAGGGCCCCATCACAGGGCTTGCCTAAGACCATCTGCATATGAGATATTTACATCACAATTCATAACAGTAGCAAAACTGCAGTTATGAAGTAGCTAGGAAAATAATTTCATGGTTGGGGGTCACCACGACACGAGGGAACTGCATTAAAGGGTCACAGAATTAGGAAGGTCCAGAACCATTGTTCTAGAATATTGTTTAAAATAAGTATTGCAAATGTTCACAGTAGCTAGCTCTTAGTATTCTTACTCTTCCGGCTGGTATCTCATGGAAATCAAATGAGCCGGGTGTGGTGGCACTCACATGATATCCAGATACTTGGGATTTAAACTCACAATTATGAGGCCAGCCTGCACAGGAGGAAACATTGGAAGCACAACTGCCACGACAGCAAGCAAATGGGAAGTGAGCTGGGCAGCATTTTTTCTGGTTACAATTCTGATTACATTCATTCCTGAGAAAACACTGAACTTAACGTTCCAATGAATGCATTCCTATCCTTCACTATGCAGTTAACATAACCATTCCAGAACTTCATATCTGAAATCGGGGTGGGTGGATCTCATTCCAGAAAAACAATATGCCTTCTAAGCAGCTGGTGGAGCAAAAACATTTCCTACACTTTAGGGGGCGGAAGGACAGTGGTACACAGGGAACACAAATAATCCTGGTTACATTTTCCCAGTTCTCAATATAAGTGGTAGGCATGAAGGCTGGGAGCTTTATGGCAGGAGAAATAATAAAAATCTTGCTTGGTTACTGACCTTAGAACTTACATTGTTTTATGCTTGGGGAGCACTGAAGGAGGAAAGCCACAGCGGCTGTGACTGAAGGAGACAGAGATGAGGGTGTGGAGGGAGGGGCCCAGAGTACAGGGAAGAGATGGGAGGGGGAGGGTGTGTGGGCAGAGACCCTTGAGGGTTTTAGAGGATTCAAAGCTAATAAGCAGGCTTCTCAGGATCCCAGGAAGCAAAGTAATTATTCAAGGAATTGAATCTAGACTTTAATCAACATTGGAAATCTAGGATATTCATCTAGAAATTTCAGTACAACTGTCAGTCACTTTTAAAGTGTCCACAAATTTCTATTTCTGCCAGCAGAACTCTTGCTTAACTTCTTTGATGTTACTGTTTTTTTTTTAAAATAGTAAGTGAAAATTAGTTAGGAGATATGTGCCAATTTAAAAAAAAAACAAAAACTCAAACTATGTCAATGAATCAACCACTGAATTTAAGAAATAAAATATTACTCCTTGTAGGTGACACCTACCCTGGCTTCTCTTTAACATTTCTCTTCTTAGAAAAATGATCTCCTTGCTCTAGTGCCAAAGTTGTATAACTGCAACTGGCACAGCATAGAAGCTCTCCCCCTCCACCGGGGCAAGGTTTCCCTGCTGTAACTCTGGCTGTCCTGGAACTCACTCTGTAGACCAGGCTGGCCACAAACTCACAGTTTCTCCTGCCTCTGCCTCCTGAGTGCTGGGATTAAAGGCGTGCACCACCACTGCCCAGCCTCCCAGTCAGTCTTTTTATTTCAGAAAATTATAAACGTAACATATAAGTAAAGCTGGTAAAATATCAATGTTCATACAAAGGTGAAACGCTTTCATCTCTCAAAACTATATACGCCTATAGAGAATGGTTTAATCGTACAGTTTATGACAGGCTGATTTCTAGGAAGTCTTTGGTTGGCTAAAGCTACATTTTATGTGAGAAACAGCAATGCATTTCCAGGTTGAAGACAGCATTGTGTCACTCACTGTTTAGTCTTCTGTGACTGATTCACTCCCTGGCCTTCCCATGGTTGGCAGATGGTTCTTTGCCTGATGTAGTTTGGATGTTAAATGACTATGAAATGCTTAATTTCCCAGGTGGTTACTGGTGTGTGTGGGAGATAGTGGCACTGTCAAGAGGTGGGGTCCAGCAGGGGAGTCTTTGAGTCACTGGACGTGTGCCCTCAGTGAGGACTATAAAAGTCTTCTTCCACTTTTCCTCCCTCCTCCATGATGAGGTGGGCAGTTTATCTTGCTATATGCTCCTCCTGTGATGGTGCTGCCTCAGCACTGCCCCAAAGCAAGGAACCAAAATATATCTTTCCTCTGTATAAACCGATTCTCTCAGTTGATTATCTCTGCCACTGATAGAGAGGTCAGCAGAGGTGATATGAATTCAAGCTTCATCTTGTTTATACGGTTGGATATTCTCTTGCTGTCTCTGTCTCCTCCCTGAGAGATCTCACACAACCCAGGCTACCCTTGAACTTGTTTTGTAAACAAGAATGACCTTGAACTCTGGCTTCTCCTACATCTACCTTCCAAATGCTGGCATTCCATGGAGTGCGCCATCACACCTGGGTCACGTGGTGTTCGGATCAAGCCCAGGGCTGCATGTGTGCTCGGTCAGTACTCCAAATGAGCAACAACCCTAGCCCGAGTTGACTCTTGCACATCTGTAATTCTTAGAGCTGCTGCTGGCCCTTCAGCCTGAGCCCCATGCATGAAGAAAACACAGAAAAGACCTGGGTACACAGGAAGGAACCCGTCTCAGGCAGATTTGCCACCTGAAGCAGGAACCAGTCTAAACCACCCTCAGCCAACCTGAGGACGCATAGGCAGGGATAGAGAGTACAGCTACCCATCTCGTTGGCATTGGAAATCTGAATGAAATCTGTCCACTGCAACTCATCCTCCAGACTTCAGCCACTGTGATACAGGTTACACCTCACTTGGCCTCACCAACTCCATTGTAGTTTTCCGTCTCAATTAAAAAAAAACAAAAAAGCCTCAATTCCTATCAACTGTAAGCTTTATAACTTTTTAAGACCTGAAACTTGCTTACCTCTGACCTGGTACTGCATTCCTCTCCCTCATCCCTCAAATAGCATGTTATACTTTCATTCGTCTTTCAGCTGCCATGAATCTTTTAGAAGCTGAGGGTACAGCAGTGAGTGTGATACAATGGCCACTCTCCTGTCCTCTAGCTGGGGAGAGAGAGACGGGCAAATGACTGTGCATGTTTAAAACGCCAAGGAGAGCAGGAAAGCGTGCATATGTGTATTTTAAGAACAGGATTCGGTGGGAAACTTCTCTGTCCTGCGTGAAAGCAAGAACTCAAGGCAGAAGTGTGCTTGAGGGGACAGGGAGGGTGTCGTCAGCTGCGCGGAGTGATGGAAGGAAATGGAACGAGATGTGGTCACGGGGCATTGGGGCAAGACCAGGTGAACAGAGGCGGTAGGGAAAAGGTCCCATCCTGTGATTCTTTTTTCCTACATTTGCTTTCCTTTTCATTCAGAAAAAAGTAATTCCACGCCTCCCCCGACCCCCGACCCCGACCCCCGACATACACACACAGTCTACAGACCTGTGGTCCCCTTCTGTCTGTTAACCCTTACTCAGCCACTGTCTCCTCTGTAGCTGTCTTAGACTAGTTCCTCCTCACCTTATAGCTTCAGAGTGGCTGTTATTTAATCCATTACAGGGCGGGGCACATGCAGCCAGCAGTTTCCTGGCACTGAAATGCTTCCTGCTGGGTTTGCAGGTATAGTTCAGTGGCAGAGCACTTGCTCAACACACCCAGCCCCGACACAGGACACACTTCCCTAGACAGCCGTTCTCTGCAGTCCCAAATCAAAAGAAGCGTTCAACTCCCTCTCAGCAGAGGAGCCGACTTAATCTTCCCAGTCAGTCAAGCTTCTTTCCCACAGCTTATGCTTTTGTAACATGCATATCCATACAGTCAAGGATTTACTCAACAAGACAGCTGTTGAACCCATACCAAGCAAGGTGCCATGCCAGTCATTTATTTGTTCACATGTCGTCAAGTTTCCTCTGCAAACTGGTGAGGTACAGGTCAACAAGACAGGCAAACAGGCTGCTGCTCTCCAGAGAACACTATTTTAATGAAAGCACAAGCAAACAAGAGTAAAAGGAGAGGCGGGACAGGAAGGATCAATCACTTAGACTAATTCGGAACTGAATAAGGGTTAAACATAAATTAGAACAAATCTGGAACAAAATGAGAAATAACAGCACAGGTTATTACTGTGCATCTTCTCACAATGGACAGAGGTGTATCTAAGCGTACGGGCGTAGCTGTGAGGCACAGTGCTTGCCCGCTGTGGTGAGGCCTCAGGTATAGGCTCTTCAAAAAACAAATACATCGCAATGAGAAACTCCCACCAGAGCAGCAGAAGCAGCAGCAACAAAATGTCTCACGCTGCTGGTTTAAAACCTATCTTTACAGGAGGTCTTCTTGTGGCTGGTGGGAGGGCAGTGCAAAAGGGCTGCTGGCTCTGGGCCTTCCATAATGAGCTGCTGCTGTTTTCACATTTCACTGTCTATAAGAAAGGTTACTAAGTTGGTAAGGACTAAATCTTGAAGCAGATGTGGTGGTATAGACCTTTAATCCCAGCGCTGCAGGCAGAGGTAGATGAACTTCTTTAGATTCAAAGGCCAGCCTAGTCCCGATAGTGAGTTCCAAGTCAGCTGTGTAGTGAGACCCTATCTCAAAAACACTAAAAATAAATAATTTTAAATGAAAATGCAGGAAAGGATCTGAAGGAACATTCCAGGAACCTTGCATACGCATTAAAGGTTTAAACATCAGATAAGTCATTTATAGTTCACATTAAATATTAGACTCAACAATGGACATCACATTGTTGGCAGAGGTGGGGAGGGAGGGGGAGCTGGCATATGCTTTGAATCCCAGCACTTGGGAGGCAGAGGCAGGCGTATCTCTGTGAGTTCAAGGCCAGCCTGGTCTACAGAGTGAGTTCCAGGATAGCCAGAGTTACAACAGAGAAACCCTGTCTCAAAAAAAAACAAAAAAACAAAAACAAAAAACCCAAAACAATAACAACAACAAAAAAAAAGAAAGAAAGAAAAGAAAGAAAGAAAAGAAAACAATGGACTTCACAGTGTTTTCTGAACAACTTTTAGAGGAGACTTTCATATTTTTTAAGTAATGCTTAATGTTGCCAGTGAAGAAACCGTTTAGGACTTAGAAAAAAATACCTTGTCTTTTAGTTTTTTGAGACATGGAGATCTCTTTGTCTTAATAATAAAAACTGATCATCTGATGGATTTTGAGAAATGTCTATCAGAGTATTTTTTGAAAGAGTGATGTATCAAAATCCCCAAGTCGCATAATATCCCCGAGGCTATGGAATGGGTAGCACCTTGTGTTAGTCCTGCCTGGAATAACCAAGTAGCCCCTATGGGGAAGTCTACACAACAGTTATTTCCTACAGCTCTGGAGGCTGGACGTCTGAGATCAGCATGGCCTCAGGGCTGGGCTCCTGGTGACGGTCCCTCTTCCCTGTGTTTCCCTGGTGAGCTTTCAGGCACTATAGGATGGACATCCTTCATCCAAAAATCCCAAAGCTGCAGAACATGAAGCTTTTGAGCACTGAGGGGACATTAGTGAAAAAATCCCAAGTAAGGAAACTCAGTTTTAGCTTAAAAAAAAATTACTTTAAAAGATTCTATAAACTTACCTTCAGAAAACATGTATAATATTTATCTGAAATGTATATAAATTTATCATCTAGACTTGGGTCCCATTCCCAAGATATCTCATTATGTATATGTAAATAGTGCCCTAATCCCAACACATCTGAAATCTGAAATACTTCTTATCCTAAGCATTTTGGATGAAGCATGCCCAGGCTGTGATCTCCTGCACGAAGGTCTCTAACCTCATGACTCAGTCATCTCCCAAAGGTCCCATTCCTCAATCCTGCCAAGTTGGAACAAGGGCTGCGATGAGTTCAGGAAGGATGCACCACTGAATGCACTGTAGACACTTACAGGTGGAATACAGGCCCACATAATTCTATTTTAGCTTGAGCGCTAACTATGAAGCCGTATTAAACTCTGATTCAGTTTCTATGTCAGTGAGATGGAAGATAAGGCTACAGGATTTAATTATATATGAGTGTAGACGGATATGCTTTATATGAATGCTTTGAGTTTTTCAAGGTTACACAATATACGTCAATATGGAAGCAGAAGGGGAAGACACAGCCGGTTCTCAGAGTCACAAGTCCTCAATTGCCTCTTTGAAAAAGTTTTACAGTTACTTTTATCTCATGGGTATGAGTGTTTTGCCTCTATATATGTCCGCGCACCATATGCATGCCCGGTGTCCTCAGAGATCAGAAAAGGGTGTCAGATTCCCTAGAAGTGGATTTATACAGAGCATGAGTTGCCTTGTGGGTGCTGGTAATCAAACTCATGTCCTTTGGAAGAGCAGCCAGTGGGCTTAACCACTGAGCCATCTCTTTAGCTCTGATTCCTCCTCTTTTTTTGAGACAGTTTCTCTGTGTCGTTCTGACTGTCCTAGAACCTAGAGAGAACCTAGAGTTGAGGATGACTTTAAACTCAAGAGATCCGCCTGCCTCTGCCTCCATAGTGCTGGGACTAAAGGTGTGCGCCACCACTCCAGGCTTAAAAGCAAAGACATTCAGGCCAGGAAGACAGGAAGGATCAACTCTAAATACCACCACAGGCATTTTCTTCTGTAGTCTAGCCGTAGCCTGGCTAAGTGTCTCATTCCATGCAAGAAAACTTAAACAAAACAAAACAAAAGCAACAACCCTGTATTCCTCTCTGCCTGAAACGTGCTTTTCCAACTCTAAGTCAGCTAAGAGCTCCTCAGATATGAGAATTTATAAATGTCCTTTTGGTAGCTCAGTGTCTCTAGCCTTTAGTCCATCATAAAATCACCTCCATAATCTCTGACACAAAATGTTTATACAGTTGGAGTGTTCCAGGCAATGGCTATAGCTCATGCATTCTATTTTCATGGGGCCACATTTCTATGGCTATAAAGCTCTGTTGGCTGTTGAACTTGATTTGAGTTCTGTTAGAACATGAGCAAATAGTACTGAAAACCTAGTGAAAAAATATCCTTTATATGTATTTGTTTTTTATTTTGAGATAATTTGGGCTTTTATGGTCTTTTGAAGTATTCAGCCACGGTTTAAAAATTTGAAATCAAAGTACTACAGTAACTTTTTCTTTGTGGGTATCTAATTGGAACTACTTTATTGGCAGACTGCATGATTGGCTCATCATTTTGGTATCAGCTAGACTAACACTTTTTTCTAAAAGGTCCAGGCCACCCAATCTGCAGGCCACCCACACCTTCAGTACATTAGCTGTTAGACTTTACCACTGTAGGTACATTATCAGGTCATTTGCTTCTTGGCAACTACCTGTCATCAGGGTAGTAAACTGTGTGGGAGTTCTAGAGACAATCCTTTCCTAGGACCCAGGCCAGTACTTGGCTCACAGGACTCTTGTTCATCACCTCAAACAAATTTGTGAGAAGCAGACTCTGTTGAAGCCCTCTCAGGCTCTGCCCTGTGGATTTCCTGTGGTAGCCCACCTGCACCCACTCTCACAGATGTCAACAATAAAATAACTGGTGACTTTAGAGACGGAGAAGGAGAAAAAGAGCCAAGGGCACTCTGATACCGAAATGACACATTAACCTCTCCCATCTTTCCCGGAGACTTCCTTCACAGTTAATCATGGAGGTGAAACAGAGCTTCAGTATTTCTTCGTGTTACTAAATGCATGAGTAAAGCAGGAAAAACATCCAGAGGTCAAATGAGTGGGTGCAATCTACTCACAGATCCCTGAACAAACAAGGGCAGGGTGCATTAGTGATGATCTGACTTAGTGGCTCCAGAATGATTTAGAAAAGGGACTACAGCATGACCATCCAGGAAACAACCCTAGATCCAGCTGCCTTGGGACCACCAATCTCAATTTGGGAATAGTTTTACACGTCCCTTCCCCTTCTGAGTTTTAATGACTTCTTTCCCTTCCTCCCTTCTTTCTCCCCTTTCCTTCTCTTCCTCTATTAAGTTATAGGCTGGGGAGGAAAGGACTTCAGGACATTGCTAGGAGCTTCTAAGAGGTGCGGTTCTTACCAGACAGCTAGAAATGGCCTTTGCCCTGACACTGTGAAAAATAGTTAATTTCACTTGCAATGCACACTTCTTCCCAAGGCTGCCCCACTCCTTCCCCTACTTTCCCTCCAGTTCTCTCTGTCGTTCTGTAGTGAGACTGCAGGAAGCCAGTGGGTGTGAGGATCATTTGGCAAAGGGCAAGGGACCAGGCCCAGGGATTTTTACAGGCAAGGTAGGACTGTAAATCCCAGCCTGGCCGGCACTGAGAATTTACAAAAGGGCACTCCGGGTTCCCCGTATGAGTAGTCGCTCTACTCTAGAGCCCCCCCAGCAAATCTTACACCTGCCTGGGGGCTGAAGAAGTTTCATCCCGAAGGCCACGTGGGTGATGAGGACCAGCCAGGCGGGCGGTGGCCCAGGGTGCTGAGTGACCTCTCAGCGGGATCCAGGCGCAGTCAGCATAGGGCAACGCGGCGTGGGAGGCCCGTGGGAATCCCGGCACGCCCTCTGCCCTGTAAGTGACGTGGACCACGGACTTTGGAATTGAGTCTGAGTCAGAAAAAATCCTCCAGGAATCTGCTCTTAGCATCTCTAATTTCCCCATCCCACACTCCGCATGATGTAATTGGCACGGGCCCGCCCGGGGACCCAGTGGGCGTCACGTCCGCCCTGCTCCCACTTGGGTTTCCCGGGAGTGTGGGGAGCACGGCTAAGAATTTACCGCCCCGTTGGTGGGGCAGTCAACTAGATGGCTGTAAAGCTGAATGAAGAGAAGACCGAGTTAAGAATCGCACGTTTTCGCGGGTCTAGTACTATCTAGTAGTATCTGGGTGTCCCCACTCTCCCGAGCCGGGGCTGACGCTCACCTTCTCGGCAGGGCTCTCCGGGCGGCAGCCTCAGCTGTCCCCCCATGGCCGGGGGACCGGGCTTCCTCAGCGCTGGCGATAGTTTCTCACCCACCTGTACCCCGGGATCCACGTTCTTTGGTGCGGAGCCGCGGAGCCCGCAAAGGGTGTGTGCTGTCTCCGCCCCCGTGGCGGCCTTAGCCAATGAGAGTGGCCGGGTGGTTGCAGTCTGTTTCTCCGCCCTCTGGCCGCGGCTCTGGCTCCTGCCGGGTTCCCTAAGTTTGTGGGGTGGGCCACGGGCTGCGCCGGTGCAGTCCGGAAACACTTGCCGGGGAGACGAGGGGAACACCGCGTGGATGCTGTCAAAGCCAGTCGGGGGATTTAGTGGGGGAGAGGCTGTGGCGAGGCCCCCTCCTGGCTGTCCGGGAGCCGACCGTGAGCATCCGTGGGCGCTGCAGAGGAGGAAGGTGCTGTCTGCTGGAGTTCTGCACTATGTCCAAGCTAAAGTTTAGTCTGGGGACTTTCGAACAGGCTTAGCGCATTCGTGCCTTACCGGTGTACTCCAGTGTCCTTCCTGTCTTACAATACCCACTTCTACCTGTTTTTAACCAGCAGGCGTCTCCCTCTGCCTGCACCCAACTCCCTTATCCCCACCCCTCATCATGAAGGTGTGTGAAATAAACTTTTAAGGGGACAGCATTGCCCAGACTGGAAAGCGCTGTTTCCACACTGAGATCTATGGTATCCTAGCTGTACCTTACGTGGTGTACAGGCACATATAGGAATCAACTCACTACACCTCACGGCACAGTTCATTAACTCCAGTTGGCAGACGAAGGATCTAAGTTAAAGAGTGAAGTGAAATAACCTAGCCGGGAAATATTTATGCCGCGAGAAATGGGCACACTCCCACTGAAAGGGAGAGCCCGAATGTGCGTGCGTGCGTGCGTATGAGGTGCCTCTGCATGTTCACACGTAAACACTATCTGTTCACCTCTCCTTTACTCTAGGTATTAGCTTTATTGCCTAAGAGTTTCACTGCAGATATCCGTCTTGCCTTTCTTGTTTCTAGGCGTGTGAGACAAGACTTAAACCCAAATTAGCCAGCAGTCCAAGGTGCATACTTTTTACGTGGGCATGGCTTGTGGGAAAAGGATGAGGTGGGGACACAAACAGATGAAAGTGGCAGGATTGATTTAAGCCATTTTTGGAAAGGAAGCCTTGTGAATTAGACGTCTATTTAAATGTGTTCTTGGGACATCAGATTTGAAGTTTTGTCTCCATCACAGATTGGCAGTGATAATCAATCTGATCTCATGTACTTACTACTGCATAAGAAACATCAGTTGCTATGTGGCAAGCACTATTCTAAGCACTTTATAAAAATTTGTTTAATTCATATTAAAAATCTTTCAAGATTATTATTCTCTGCTTTGTGTTTCATATCTCCACTTGAAAAAAAAACTTGAAAATGTTTCTTTGAGATGGATTAGTTTTCTTTGTTTGCACATTTATACACACACATGTATGCAGCTGCACATTCCTGTGTGTCCACAGAAGCCAGAGGGAGACAAAGCCAGAGGGAGACATGGAGTATTTTGCTCTTTTATTCTTCACTTTATTCCCGTGAACTGGGGTCTGTCACTGAGCCTGGAGCTAGGCTAGTCAGCAAGGCCAGAGATCATCCTGTTTTTGTCCCCCAGAACGCTGTGGGTGCGAGTGTGAACCAGGTTGGTTTTGAACACAGGTCTGGTCCTCCTGCACGCCCAGCAAGCACTGTAACCTTCTGAGCCATCTCTCTGGCACTTTGAGATGAAGGTCTGCTTTTAGACAGAAGATTCCTTGTAATTCTTGTTTATTTCAGTTTTGAAACAACTCCGGAAAAAAAAAAAAAATCAAACTTGCTTAAGAGCACTGCTGTCCCAAGCCCTGTGTGGCCTAAGCAGAAACTGATCATGCATTTTCCTTCACCAACTATTTCTAGATGAACAGATATGTGAATACCACACAGTATGTCATTAGTTTATTAACTGGGGACGGGAATTATTTCCCACTAAGAATATGTTATTTAACTCAAGGAAGAACATTAAAAAATCTCCAGCAAGCCCACTCTTGACTTTAGGAAATCCTTTTATGACTTAAAACTTAGAATGTGATCATAAACAAGGCTTTCTAAAAGGTAGACTGACATTTACTGGTCTCTGTGCAAGGTCACTAGACCCAGTGATGATTATTAAATTCCAAAGATCTGCCGCAATACATCAGAGTCTGAGGAAGCAAAGTCACACTGTCTTGGAGCTTGAACATGTCTGGAAAGTGTGAATCTTTAACCTCTATGCTGCAACGTAGTTTGTGGTTTCCTGGGCAGGGGATAGTGATAAGGCTGAGGAGGGGTAATTTGTAGATGTGTTATGCACAGTGGTAAGCACTGGCATTACTGCTCTTGGTTTATTTACTCTAGTTAGCTATTGACTTCCTGGTGCTTGGAAGAGAGCCTGGTACTTCCTAAGTACTTGAATGGATAATTATGCATGGGAGTGAGCCATAGACTACATGTAAAATAACAGGCACAGCCTTCAACTCAGAGGGTATATAGGTCTTAGGGGAACCCTAATTATTTAGTTGTTAAGCAATTAATTACACAGTCCTTAACTGAGATCACAAAAATGGAGATATCATTGGCTGTGCTGGCTGAAGGTCTTGGTGTGGTGGGAGACGGATGATCAAATACCAAGAGCCAGAATTTCTCAGATCACATTTTTTTAAGCAGTGAAAATACTTAAACAATTGATTTCATGCAAATGAGCATCTATTGTCACAGGCACTTTAAATAGGATTATAAAGACTTAGAGGAAGCTGACAAAGCAGGTCAGAGAGCCCGGCTGAAAGCAGCCTACTAAGTAGATAATTCCTGTGGCTATGTTCTTTCTGCCAGTCAAGGTTACTGCAGGGCCCAGGAAAGGAGACTCAGCAATAGGTGGAGTGGGTCAAGCTAATCACACTGTGGAGGGGACATTAAAACAACACACAGTGTTCTTACCCATTTAGACTTGAGTCCCTTGGGAAAACTTCCTATTATATGTTTCATATCTACGGACAAAATTTCTACTTACTGGTAGTTTCAGCAAAAAAAAAAAAAAAAAAAATCCGTACCCAAATTCGTCTAGCTCACGTCCCTTCCTTTTTAAATATTTGTGTTCCTTGCGTGCGGTCCCTCAGGTCTCCATCACAATCTGTCTTAGTGGTGTCCCTCCTCTGCACAATCTCAGAAGACAGGACTTCCGTGCGCTTTTAGACTTCAGGACAGCTTCCATGTGTGTCACAGGTGCTCGCCAGGGACGGCTCTTACCATCTTACGGAGCTCATTACAATCGCTTTAAATCAGTTGTATTTACCTTACTAACATCTTCCAGTAGAAAAAACTGCTCCAAACTAATCCTAGAAATGTGTATTTTAAGGGAGAAATGTATTTTCTGCTTCTAAGAGGAACCAGACAAGTTTGAAAGAACTCAAGGAATTATTGCGAAATAAAAGTTTCCCCTTGCTACTTGTCTGTTCAAAATTATAGTAACAACCTGCCCAGCATTTAAGGACTTCCGCACATATCCACATTCTTGTGTCTCATTTTCACTTCTCATGATGAACTTGTATTACAGCCCTGAGGAAAATTGGCCAAGCAATCTTAACAAAATCTACTAGGCGGTATTTCTTCTGGTTTACTTTCACACATTTTAAGAGATACTGCTTTGAGAAAGGCGTCTGTATCAGCCACGCGCACGTTAACGAGCTCGGGTTCAAGCCGAGGATAATGATGACTTGGGTGCTGTTATTTTCATCTACGCACAAATCCGCAAATCCAGTACTGAGCCACGAACATCCTCCTCGCCAATGCCATGGAACCTTCTCTTCTGAGGAGTAATTAATAAAAACAAGCTGTCCGCGCTGCTTCAGGGGAGGAAACCATCGTATTTATTGCTGAAGAACACTTGCGTCTGGATTTTGAGAATGCGGAGGTTAGCCCTGTGCCTGCGTCTGCTCTGGAGACTCCGCTGACCGGCGCTGCGGAACACAGACGCCTATCACGCGCGGACAGGCGGGTGAGCACCTGGTGGCAGCCGCAGTGGGTACTCTTTTATTTGTGCTGACGTGTGTGTTTTATTTACAGATGTCTCAGTTTTTGTGTTGGTTCCCAGGATACAGACTTTTTGAAAACAGCTGGTAATTGAATCTCTACTGAGTCTCTGCATTTTTGATTCAGTCTTGTGAATTAACGTGTCAGTTTAGGGAAAAATAGCAACAAAGGTCTCACACCACGACTTTGCTAATCTGAATATTATAGCCTAGGAAATAACCACTGGGTTTTTGTGAGTTTAAAATTTGTCTTCAGAAGTCAAAACTAATAACTGTGATGGGTGTGTGTTTTCCCTAAAGAAAGTCTTAAATATTAACTTCTCTCTTTACGATATTTGAAGACTGGGCATCAAAGCCACATGAATGGTAACAAAAGATTAACTGTGAAAACATAAACTCCAACTTGTTACTTGTTAGATACTTCCGAGTGTTTGGTGGTACTTTCATGACAACCTGACTCTCTCCATCCAGAGATAAAGGCGTGGTCTGCGGGAAGGGACTCACCAGGGCAGCTCTTTGCGCTTAGGTGAGGGTCGGAATTTCACCATGCCATCATCTTCTTTTCTTTTTCTGAACCTGTGTGTGTGTGTGTGTGTGTGCCTGTGTGGGTGTGCATGTATGTATGTGTGTGTGATGTGCATGTTATGTGTATGCATGTGTGAGTGTATGTGTGTATGTGTGTGGTGTGCATGTGTGTATTGTGGGTGTATATGTGTATATTGTATGGCGTGCATGTGTGTATGTGTGTGTGGTGTGTATGTATGTGGTGTACATGTGTCTGTATGTGTGTGTGGTATGCATATGTGTATATGTGTTTGCATGCGTGTGTGGTATGCATGTGTGTATGTGTGTGTAGTACTCATGTGTCTGTATGTGTATGAGTGTGGAGGTGCATATGTGTGTGGTGTACATATGTGTTGTATGTGTGTGGTGTGCATGTATGTATATGTGAATGCGTGTACGTGTGGCATGTGTGTGTGTGTGTAAGTGTGCATATGAAGGACTGAGGTTGAAGTCAGGAATCATCTGTTATTGCTCTTCTACTTTAGTCATGAGGCAGAGTCTCTTGGTCAAGCTCAGAGGTCACCAATATGGCTACCCTTGCTAGCAGCTCCCTGACTATGCCTTTTTATGGGATTACAGAGACATTTGTGCCCTCAGGCATTTGCATGGGTTTCTGGTTTCCTGGACTCAGGTCATTGCATTGTAAGCATCTCTTCAACTGCTGATCTATCTCCAGGTCTCACCATGCCTTTTAACTCCCCACCATAAGCATGGGTATTTTAATTAGGTCCTAAATAAATGACTCTTATCAACTACTACAACATTTAATTTTTGTATATTTAAAAACTGCTATTTATCATTTTTATTATTTTTGTTATGGTTTCTTGTTTTCAGATACCAGTAGTTTTATTCTGTAGTAGAAAGTTAAATACTATGAAACAAAGCTTTAAATCAGCCAGGGTGGTGACACACCTTTAATCCCAGCTCTTGGGAGGCAGAGGCAGGCAGATCTCTGTGAGTCTGAGGCCAGCCTGGTCTACAGAGTGAGAGAGAGCCAGGAGAGCCAGACAGCCAGTTACAAGAGAGAAAACTTGTCTTGGAAAAAAAAAAAAAAGAAATGCTTGTATCAATATATGCCTAATTACTAGTTAGGCATAATTATATATTTATATAATTTATATATGACTTTTTTACATTTTGGCATTTTCTTTATACGTCCACTAAGCTACCTGTTCTGTTATCAACTAATGTGTGAGGTCACTTGTCACTCAAAAGTGTCATTGTTGGATCAGCTACTGGACAGAAGAAGGTGAGTGTGAAGCATCATCACTTAAATGTGCTTTAAAGACCCAATCTTTATCTACTGCACCTTATATCCATTAGAGAATGCTCCCTTTTCTCTCCCTGGGAACATTTACAGATATTGATCATAAAGTAATTCCAGTAAAGCAAAAAGATCGCAGAGGCTGGAGAAAAGGCTCAGTGGTTAAGAGCACTTGTTGCTCTTGCAGAGGACCTAGGTTGGATTTCCAGTACCCACACGGTGGTTCACAGCCATCCATAACTTCAGAGCTCTCTTCTGACCTCTGAGGACACCAAGCACACATGTGATACACAGACACACATGTAGGCAGAACACTCACATGTAAGATAAAGTGAATAAATCTACTGTAAAAAACTCAAAGTTAAAAATTAAGAAGAAATGTATAGATTAATGAGCCTAACCCTTGGAATGACAACAGCAAAATAATTCTTGCAGATTTTTTTTTTTTGGAAGAATTTTTAAAAATCCAAGTGAATTTTTTTGGGAGGGGTGAAAGAAACAGCTTATAAATTTAGAGTAAGAATCAAAAGTTAAGCTGGCTAACCATTACAATGGAAAAACTGAAAACAAATGTCCAAGAACTAGCTCCAAAAAGTTATTGTAGACCTATATATGTAATTTTTACTTGTTAATTTTTTAAAAATTTACTTTTTTTTTTTTTGAGACAGAGTTTCTCTGTGTAGCCCTAGCTGTCCTGTAACTTGCTTCGCAGATCAGGGTGACGTTGAACTCACAGAGATCTGCCTGCCTCTGCCTCTCTAGTGCTGGGATTAAAGGCGTGCACCACCACCACCGGGCTTCTTAACCTATTCTACAAATATTTATTTAGTACTTTTACAGTGCGAGACATTTTCCTGAACAGAAACTTTATGTTGCTCCTGACTGTATGGTGCAGGTCAAAGGAATGGTCCGTATTGTCTCAAAGCTCTTTATTTCCTTTGAGTCTGTGACAAATGGGCCATGGTCACTTAGGTTTGGCTGTGGCCCTAACACTGCTTTCTCAACTGGCCCCTAGAGGAAAAATACCTTGTATCTGCTCACAACCTCAGCCATGACTTTGAATGATGATAACTTGGGAATTTTATGCTTTGGGGTAAAATGCTCATTGCTGTACCTGACAGTTTCTGAAGGTTGAAATGTGGGTCAGCTTGAGCTTTGGCAGTGTCTGTGCATGTGATAAGAAAGTAGTTGACAAAAGGCAACATTCATTCTTGATAGAATGTTACACTAGTGAGGAAAGAAACGTACTCAATCCAATAGGAAAATGTGTTCAGAATTAATGCACAATTAATAGGAAATATTATAGATATTGAAAGAGTTCCAGATATAATATTTATTGTATAAAATTATTCTATTCAATACCAAAAAAAAACAAAACAAAACCAAGAAAAAGATTAAAGAGTAAGATTCTTAGATTCTTTCTTTGTAATTTTTGAGACAGAGTCTTACTATGTAGTCCTGGCTGGCCTAGAACTCGCTGTGTTACTGTATAGACCAGGGTAGACTCTGACTCACAGAGGTCTGGCTGCCTCTGTCTTCTGAGTGCTGGGATCAAAAATTTGTGCCACCATACCTGAGTGAAAGATTAATTTTTGGAGATCTTTACCTATGGATAATATGATTATTGGTCCTTAATTCTCAAGTGGGTTAATTTAAAAAACCATAAAAGGTGATCAGATTAGTAAATTCATAGATTGAAAAATAATGTATAATTAGTAACTTTCCTTTAGACTCATTAGATAATGTGGTATCAGAGCATGTCAAAAATGAAAAATTTATTATATGAAGTACATTTAGTGAAAAATCACCCAATACCACAAAGTAGGTTTTTACAAACAAGATATCTCTTGTTGGTGATAAGAACTGCTATGTTAACATGTTGATTTTTCTAAAAATCAACTTATAAATTTAATAAATCTCTTTTTAAAGTACACAGAATTTTCTCAGGATCAATGTACCCTAAGGACAGCAGTGAACAGTAAGCACATGTGTTTACACTCAGTTGAGATAGTAAACAGCCAATGACTGTTGAGAAGCAAAAAATGTTAAGGAGGTACAAGTTGGATTGTATGCTATTCATAGATTATTTACAGCCAAAAATACAAATATCATTAGTGTGATCATTTGGGGAAAAGATGTAGTCTTACAAAACAGTGTGACACTAAGTGCTGACTACTTACCATGACTAATAAACTCTGTGCAATTAGTGTCCAGGGGACTTCCTGTGTTGACTCACCTTTATTAGCACTATAAAATGTGAGAATAATATGTAAGCTCCTCAGAAGCTTACAGCATATTGAGACAATGGGCCATTTGCCTGTGAGCATAGAGAAATAAAACAGGAAGTGGGTGCTTAGGGCCTAACTCTGTTTTTCTGCTGCTGCAATAACACAACAGACTGGGTTGTTTATAAGCAGTAGAAGAATGATCTCATGACTGTTGAGGCCAAGGGTCAAATATTCACGGTTCTGAATTCTCTTACTTACGGAGGTGGAGAAGAGAGGTGGTCTCCAGGCTTTGTGTAGTCTGCATTTACCCAAGATTGGAAAAACATACTGATTTTGAAGAAAATGGTTTTGGTGATGAAGATCTTGTGAAGCGCCAGGTCATAATTTATATGTTACAGTCTGGATCTTAAATGCTCCTAAAGGTCCGTGAGTTAAAGGACTGGAACCTTGGGTGATACTGTTGGGAGATGGTGGAACCTTTAGGAGATGGGACCTAGGGGGAGGTTTTAGGTCACCGGAGTGTGCATGAAAGAGACTGTCAATACTGAGCTCTTCCTTTCCTTCTATTTTGATACTTGGCCTGAAGTAAGTAATTTTGCTCTGCCATAGCTCCCTGATTTTATCATCTGCTGCTTTCATGAGATCTAAGAACAAAGGCTCAACCTGGTCATGAACTGGAGCCATGAGCCAAAGTCAACTTTTCTCCTATAAGATGATTATCTCAGATATTATTTGTTATAGTAAAAGGGGGATGACTAACATGTATTCGTATAATAGATACACTAAACTAAAATATTAAAACATATTATCATTCCTTTCTCTGATACTTACTAGTTATGTAAAATTGTGTTTTATATATGCTGGCTTAAAAAGAGCATAGGGAAACAGGTTATTTGGTGCTTTTGTTAATCTCACTCTTGAGGCTTTGTTTTGTGATGGATACTTGATACATTATATGCAGACTGTAGAGATTGTGAAAATGATCATGATAATAACAATCTCCTTGGGTTCTTCCTACAGTGATAACAATTGATTTAGCGAGCTTGACAGTACATCTGCTGTCAAGAGGCACATAAGCCAACAGTGTTGTGTCGGCTCTGTAGTAATTTTTCTTGGGAATTACAGTTTGCCTCTGATCCTGTGGTTATAAGTATTATTTTCTTAATAGTTTCCTTGACAATTTTGACTTCTCAGAGGGATGATTCAGGGGGGAAATTAGAAGATTACTTTCATCATGCTAGTATTTCATTTTGAGATAGGATTTCACTTTGTAGCCCAAGCTGGTTTCTAACCCTGACTTAGTGCTTGGAATATAGGTGTGAGCCACCACATCCGGGTTAGCATCTCTGTCTATCTCATCTCTGAACTTGGATTACATAATCATATTATCAACTTGGTACCTGTGTAACTCTTCAGGCTTTCAGCGTATCTCTAAGTAATTTTCATTAGCTTTCCACAGACAGTCATTACAATAGGCACGGAGGCATCACCCCCTATTTTACAGAAAAGGAGGCGCCCAAAGCTCAGAAAGATCTCAGCTGAGGCTTCATAGCGATTTTCTGAAGTCCGTGGGTAGCAACCCCATCCTTGATAAGCAGGTGATTGCTGTTTTCCGTACTGGATTCCTCCCTGTTGTGGAGCAGGCAAAGCCTGTTCTCGGTCCAGATGGTTAACAACTCCCTGGTAACTGCTGCACAGTAAGACACAAATTTAACCCTGTAATTAAATACTGAGATGGGGAAAGACTAGAAAACATGACTCAATGATTGTCGTGTTGTTTAGCCTGTCAGATACATGCCAAAACATACATCTGTTCTGAGCGAAACTTCACTCTCCTTGGCCAATGAAAATCTTTTGCACCTATGAATAAAACATTAGTTTTAAAGTGAAAATGCTGGGCTGGAAGGATGATTCAGTGGTTAAGAACACTGACTACTCTTCCCAGAAGAACCAGATTTGGTTGCCAGCACCTATGTAGTGGCTCACAACATCTGTAACTCCAGTTCCTGGGAATCTAATGCCCCCTTCTGGCCTCCACAGGCATTGCATGCATGTGGTGCCCTGACATACAAGCTGGCAAAACATTCGTGCACATAAAAATAAATTAAAAAATAAAGGTGCTTCTGCAAATCCTTTTGCTACTAAACAGGAAATATTCTTTTCCACATCAGACAAAAATATAATAGGATAAAATATGAATGAACATAAAGAACAAAGGAAAAATATCCAGGACTCCACAACTAAAAAGTTAACACTTTCCATGTGCGTGTAAATAATTTTTAAACAAATACTATTACTATAAATAATTGCTTCAAAATCTGCTTTTCTACTTAACAAATCTTTTATTCATACTGTTAAAAATACTCCTTGAATACATGTTTTCTTGTACTCTAAAATCGATATGTGCTCAAGTATAACATTCAAGCAATTCAGAGCCATTTAGTTTTAGAATCTTCAGAGCTATCACCTTACAATAATCTTTATCTTTTTTTAAAAGGCAGCCTAAATTTCGCTTGTTGCCTTGATAACTTTGACCTGTTGGACCCCAAGGGGCCCAAACCGGAACGCCGCACCCCTACAGAGACTCACAGACGGGATATTGATGCAAATAGCAAGAGGATTTTATTCCAGTATACTGGGGCCGTTCTAACACGCAGGATAGAACCGACCCCGACCAGCAGAAAGCAAGCCTTTTTATTATTTACAGTTGAAACAGTTGCTAGGGGGGCTGCATAGTTGCTAAGCACAGACCATGTTGGTGCAAGTTGATTGGTCCCTAAATTGTTTTCCCGTTTTGATAGATAGGGGCCAGTTAACCTCTAAACTGGTTGGTGCTAGCATATAGCAAGGTCGTGGGCAACTGGGAGGAGGGAACTCCTCAGCCCAAGGCCGTGGGACCCAGATTATGGACCATCTGCAGGAAGGGGGGCACATTCTCTAGCCCAAGGCTGTCTAGCTGCCTTGTTTGTCTTAGAAAATGTTTTTCTTACAGAAATTGTTTTTGCTTTAACTCTGGGAAACTCTGGAACTGTTCTGGGTCACACTGCCCCTGGCTTGGGCCTATACGATTTTGGTGTTCTTAGAAGCCTGACTAAAGTTGGCTGCTTTGGTCTTTTTCTATACTAGGGACCTGAATCTTAAGGTGGGACCCCCACAGACCCTTCTCCTTTCAGGTCCCGGGTGCTGGGGTTCCAGATGTGAGACATCTGTGCACAGTACAGGCAAATCCTATACCACTTGAGCTACATTCCCAGTCTGTATGAGTGTATGTCACATGTGCACAGGTGCCTGAGGAGGAGAGAGTGTAGGATTCCCCGCAGCTGGAGTTATGCGTGGTTGTGAGCCACTGAGTATGGGTGCCATGATACACACTCTAGTGCCCTGGAAGAGTAGTACATGCTCTTAATTGCTGAACCACATCTCCAGCCCTACAAATGATATATTTTTATATGCCTGTGAGCAGTCATTGAGATCAGATTAATTGAAGTGGGAAAAGCTGCCTTAACTGTGGATCACATCTTCCCTGAACTTAGACCCTGGACTAAATGAAAACAAGAGAGTGACACTATTGCTTCTACTTTGGAAGTAATCAACACATATCTAATTGAACGCATGACCTATCAAATAGGGAGGAATCCATGCCCAATATTGCAAACCTAGCCAACTACCCGGGGCTGGTCCCTAGAGGGGAACCTACTCCTGCTACTTTTCTAAACCAGTGTAATTTCTCCTCTCTTTTTTTTTCTTCCTTCCTTCCTTCCTTCCTTCCTTCCTTCCTTCCTTCCTTCCTTCCTTCCTTCCTTCCTTCCCCCCCCCTCTCTCTCTCTCTCTCTCCTCTCTCTCTCTGGTTTTTTCAAGGCATGGCTTCTTTGTGTAATAGTCCTGGCTGTCCTGGAACTCACTCTATAGACCAGGCTGGCCTTGAACTACAGAGATCCACCTGCTCTGCCTCCCAAGTGCTGGGATTATACGCATGTACCACCACGCCCGGCCTAAATGTAAATTCTAACTGTATTCTAAATACTTATCCTTATGTCCACAGATAATTATAGCTTTCAAACTTCAGATAAATCTCATAGAATTCCCGAACTCTTAGTCATTATTTGATAAACATTTCTTTCCTTATTTTCTCTGTCCCTCAACTTTAAAGTACAGAGGTGCGAGGCAACTTCTAGTTCTTTCTCACCTGTTAGTTCTCACACTGTCCATCCCTGTAACACCAGGGTGTAAAAGCTCTAATGATTCCCACAGGTATTTTCCCTGAAGCAATTACCAATGTTTTGTCTCAAGTCTGAAGAACTGATGATTCCCAGGCTTAAGGTACTAATGGAGCTACTTAGAAAGGTCCGCGCTTTCCTGCCTCTGACCGCTTGCCATATCTCAACCCACTACAACACGATCCCGACCACCCCCTTGTCTTCTCCCACAGGGATCTGACCGTCTACTGTTCCTTGTCCTCAAGTTCACTGAGCTCCTTGGTGCTGCTCTAAGCTCATCAAATTAGACACGGGACACAGTTGTCCCCTTCTCGGTGAATGTCCCTGCTATTCTAGGTCGTCCCAACAGCTGTGAACCGTGACGAATCGGAGGTTATTGTTTTTCTCCACTGCAGTGACCTCTCTTCATTTCCGCCATGGTCACCCCGGCCCTTGACTCAAGGATGCTTCACAGTCACACACGCACTAAGAATCCTCCATTCCTGGCTTCCCTCTGAGCTCTTTCTGTTGTCCTCACTAGTTTTGTCCTTCAAACTTGCTGATGGATTTGTCCCCTTGACTTTTACTTCTCTATTGTGTTTTTATTTTCTAGTGTCTCCTTCTCAAAGCCTAGAACATGCCGTTTTCCATTTAAGTGTTTTACAATCTCCTCATCCCCTTTGCATGCTTGTACTTCTGAAATGGCCCCCAAAAGAAAATACAGGACCAAGCTAAGGCCAGAAGAGAGCTCAGACACCCAGGGTCAAGCTAATCCCTCCTTTATTGTGTGCCTTCCTGATAAGGTGGTATAACTCTGACACAGGATGTTTTCTGTGAATTGATAGACTGTGATTGATTTTTATGTCCCAGCCTCAGGATGTTCTTTGTGAATGGTGGACTAAAAATATGACCAACTTCTTCTTTTATTGGCACAGATGGTTGTGAGTTTTAGCTTAACCCCCTCCCCCCCCCCCCCGGCTAAAATTCTAACCCAGTGTCACAGTTCTGAACTTAGTTCTGAGACTGTGTCCCTGGCTCTCTCCAGCCACCTCTCGCTCTTGCTTGGGCTAGTGTACTGTACACCTACTGTGGTAGCTCAGCAAACAGGACAACAAGGAGGCACATTTGTTGGTGCAAACCTTTCCAGACCTCAGCAGAGAAAACCACCATCATGGTCAGAGCTATACTCAACAGTGGAACCTTGAGTGTCTGAGTGCAGGTGTTTTTATTGATAGGGAACTCCTCAGGTGTTCTACTGATAGCATGTGCAGATCATTAGCAATCAACATCTTCCACATAAATCCGACACCTTCGGATAATACAAAATGCCAAGATCTATACACCCAACAGTGTATAAAACAATTATTTTATATATAACTAAAAAACTTCTACAACAGGCTAGCCAATCTTTTTCTTTTTTCCCTTTTTCTTCATTTTAACTCAAGTAGAATTTTTCCCTATTGACGAGTTTTGTGTGCCGTAATTGGGTTACCTGGAATGTATAACACCTCTACTCCAGGTACCCAACCTTCCCTCAATCTCAGGATTGATGCACAACCTAGGATTTCCCCCAAACCTGCTTTTCACCCCTCTCTCTCACTGGAACCACTGAGTGCTGTGAGACAGAGGCCATTACATCACAGCACTGCCTGCTCTTCCGCTGCATCATTTGTAACCCTTCCATCACTTACTGCTCTGGCTGTTTCCTGCTGCCCATGGAGGAAGCTTTCATTACATTGTAAAATGGGCAGTGTCTAGGAACCTCTAACCTGCATCTTCTTTCAGAAAATAGGTTACTCAATAAATACATCAATGACTCCCCCCCCCCTCTTATTTTCTCCCACACACTATTCTGTGTGCACCTGTTGTGGTTACTTGAATGCACCTTGTTTTATTTTTTATATAGTTTTTTTTTTTTTTTTTTTTTTTTTTTTTTTTTTTTTTTTTTTCTTCCAAGGCTCATACCCTGTCTGGATCAGTGTTCAGGATTTTGTCCAAGATTGCTCTAGACTTCTTCCCCTCCTCCTCCTCCTCCTCCTCCTCCTCCTCCTCCTCCTCCTCCTCCTCCTCCTCTTCTTCTCCTTCTCCTTCTTCTTCTTCTTTTTGGTCTTTTTAGGGAATTTTACTGCAAGTTCCTGGAAGAGGAGTGGATGCATCTTTTCTGGGTTCCTATAAAACCTCTGGGCTGACCCACCTCCATATGGGGTGTAATGCCCATAATGCTGTTGCTCCTCTGTGTTGCTTGCACCCATTTTCAACTGCACTCTCTAGAGATGAATGCTGCCTTCATCAGTGCCTACATGGCATCTGGGTCAGAATTCCAGCAGGAGCTCAGAGTGTGGCGCAAGAGGCAGGTGGCGACTCAGGGTAATCAATGCCCTGGATGAGCCTTTCCTGTGAGCTGGCCTTGTGTTATCTGTGTGCTTCAAATTAAGTCACTGCTCCTGCGTCACTGTGCTGGTTGGTTTTTGTCGACTTAATGCAAATCTAAACACATCTGGGAAGAGGGAATCTCAACCAAGGAATTGCTTGTGTTGGACTGCCGTCACCATGTCTGTGGATATTTTCTTGATTGCTGATTGATGTGGAAGGGAACAGCTCACTGTGGGTAGTGCCACGGCTGGGCCAGTGGTCCCGGGTGCTATAAGAAAGCAGACTGAGCAAGCCATGAGAGCAAGCCAGTGAGCAGCACCCATCTACGTGCCTTGAGTTCTAGGCCTGACTTCCTGAGATGATGGGACTAAAGCTGTAAAATGAAATAAACCCTTCCCTCCCCAAGCTGCTTTTGTTTGTGTTGATTTACCCCAGCAATAAAGAGCAAACCAATACCATTTCCTAATAATATCTTATTCTCTACATGTCAGGCCCATGACCATTTTTGTATACAAACCACAGCACTAGGCTTTGTGGGGTTCTGGCCAGTTACTAAGACCTGGCTTAATCTTCTAGAATATTCTGTCAGTGAAGGGACCAATATGGTTGAAGATCTCTTAGGAATGGAGAAAGAAGTGGAGTCTGGGATGAATGTAGAAGGTTTGAAATAACTTCCACACATGTAGGAAGAGGGTTGATGACCAATATAAAAAATCATGTCAAGACTCTATATCAAGAATTAATGATGCATTAATCTACTTTATCTGGTACCCAACTACCGGATTGACATTGTCAAAGTTCATTCTCTTTCCTTAAAATATTCAAAGATTCCTTCCTCATTTCCTTCCGGAAGAAAAATGAACCTATCTTAATAAAGTGTCTCTACTTTCACAGGTCTTTCTTCTGTACCTCTCTGGGGGTGAAATTAAATCAGATTAATTTCTATGTTCCTGGTGGGCTGTCTCTTCACATCTGTGCTCTTATTCCTGAGTGCTTATTCTTACTTGATAAACCTTACCTACCGTGCTCCTCATTTTCCGTCTACCTGCACTGCTTCCTCTGTTGACCCCATTGCCAATCAGTGAATGGAGGAGGTTCGAAACACCTTGATGTTTACATCGCTCAGGTGAGATGTACACTTTTAACTTTTTAGTACACAGACTAGAACTTACTTTTTACACTGACCTTTTAATCTTGCAAACTGGATACATTTATTTATTCGTTCTAATTTTGGAGATTCCTTAGGCTTCTCTCTGTATACTGTTGTGTCATTTGCGAAGAGAGTTTTATTTCTTCTTCTATAATTGGAAGGTCTTTTCTTTCTTTTCTTCATTATTACAAGGTGTAGAACCTCTAATAAAGAACAAAGTAATGCTAGATACTGCTGCTTTGGTTTCGATATCGGGGGAAATGCTCAGTCTTCCATCACGCTCTTTAGCAGGCCGAGCCTTCAGCTCTTTTCCAACATTTCTAACTGTTGGCTAATCCCGCCTTTGTTACGTCAGCATACCTTGTTTTTGTTTTAAAAATTATTAGTAATATACTAATTGTACAGAATACCGTATTTCATTATGACATCTTCATACAGGCATACACATATATTTTGATCATATTCACCTACCTGTACATTCCTTTTATGTCTAATTTGTTCAAAAGTTTTTATCAATGATGTTGAACTTAACTAAAGGGCTTCTGTGCATCTACTGAGATCATATGGCTTTTGTCCTTGAGACTACTGGTGTGGTATACATGTTTATTGGCTTGAGAATATTGAACCACCTCTGCATTCTGGGAAACTCTCCACATGGCTGGTCATGGTGAATGGACCTCCTGATGTGCTATGAATTCAGGATGCTGTTGTTTTGTTTAGGGCTGCTGCGCTGTTGATCAACAGTGCCCATTGTGCTCTTTATGTGTTCTCATCTGGTTTGGGAATCAGGATAATGTAAACCTTCTAGAAAATATTTTGAAGAATTCCCTCCCCTTCTGTGTTTGGATAACTTAAAGAGGACCGACCTTAATTCTTTAAGTGCTTGGTCTTATTCCCCAGGGAAACCATTTGATTCTAGACTGTTCTTGATGGGAGTCTTTTTTTATTATCGATTACATATCAGTACTTGAAATTGATCTGTTTAGCTTTTCTATCTCTTCATTACTGAATCTTGATAAAATGTGTGTGTCTGTGGATTTTCCCGTCACTTCAGGTTACCAGGTTTGCATTTCGGTAGCATCGGTTACAATGTCCCCCTTTCCTCTTTAATTTTAGTTGTTGGTCTTCCATAAGTTTCCGTCTCTATTTCACTTATTTTGGCTTTGATCTTTGCTATTTCTTTCCTTTTATTAGTCTTGGATTTGTCTTGCACTTGCTTGTCTAGTTCCTCTAGACGCAGTGAGAGGAGACCTTCCCGTTCTGAATGCACGTTGCTGCATAAGCTCCCTCGCAGCTCCCTCTTTGCTGTGTCTGAGCTTTGACTTGTTTAAGGAAAAAACAAAATTTCCTACTCAGATTTTCCTCCCAGCTGCCGGTTGTCTAGAAGTAGGTTGTTCAATTTCTACATAGTTTTATTGCTTCCAATGTGATTTTCCAACTGATTTCTACTTTTATTGCACTGTGGTCAGAAAAGACACTCCATATAGTTTGAATTTTCAGAGATTTGCCAACATTGGTTTTGCGGCCTACACGCAACCTTTCTTGGCGAACGTTTGATACGCTGAGGAGGAAAATGTGTACTCAGCAGTACTGAGCTGCTCAGTACCACTGAACAGAACGCTCCGTGGAAGTCTGTGTGGTCCTTTTGGTCTGAGGCATGCTTTCTTTGATTTATTTTTTTTTATTTTATGAGTGTTCTGCTTTAAAGTTTAATTTAGTTTTTGACGGTTTTAAATACGTTTAGAATACACTCTGGCCACACTCATCCTCACACCCTCTCTTACTCCTTTCTCAGCCCCAGCTGCCCCCTCTCTCAAGTCACTCTCTCACTATCAGACCTTTTGTTTTTCTTTGTGGTCCACTGTGCCTAACCAAGGTGGTCTACATGGGGCATGGAGATGGGGCTGCCCATTTGGAGCTTGAGCAGTTCAGCAGTGGCTATACCACTAGAGACAAGGGCTCCTCATCTTATAACAGCAGTTAATTACCAATAGCTGCTTGGCAGGCTGTGGGCCCCATGAGTCCCTCTTTATCGATAAGCAAAGGTTGACTAGTCTAGTTGTATGCAGGCTGTCTGCACCTACTACGCACTTACGAGTGTAGCAACCACATCATGCCCAGAAGACAATATCGTATGGCTGTCTTCTCTACTGTCCACCTATTACCTTCTTCCTGCCCCGTCTTCTGTGATGTTCCCTGATCCAGTTTAGGGCTGGGCACTTAACAGTCTCTTCTCAGCACCTTAATCAGCCACGAGTCCTTGTATTAGTCACTGTTCACTGAGAGGAGAAGCTTCTCTGACAGTGGCTGAGTGTGGCACTATTCTACAATTTTAGGTGGCAGTTTAACAGTATATCCATTTAGCAGAGCAGAAGCAGCAGGTTTACCCCTAGGATCTATGATCTCCCCAGCTTTGGGCCAGATCCACAGTACCAGGTATGAACTCTCTCCCATAGAGTGGACTTTATATCCAATCAGAATGAAGTTGGTTACCACAGTAACAATCATTTGTACCAGCGGCCACATCATGCCTGGTAAGTTGGTGCTGTAGCATGTAAGGCCCATAGCTGGGAAAGGCCACTATGACTTTTCTCCCTCAGTGGTGGCTTGCCTAGCAACTTCTACCACTGTGAAAGCTGGGGGGAGGAGAGGGAGAACTCCCAGCTCAGCTTCAGCATGACTCTTCTATGTTCTACATCTAAAGTATTGTTACCTCCACCTAAAAGGTTTTGCCTTCTTGTGCTTGTGGGCAACAAAGAGCAATGGCAATAAACTGTATTGTTTGGGGTCCTCCTTGACTAGTAGCTCACAGGGAAGTATTCTGCACCTGGACTACTGCTTTCAGTAAACAACACCGGCTTCTAGGAGGAGCATTATTCACTCATGCGGGGTGGATTGCATGTTCTGTTCAAACTCTTTTTAAAATTATAATTTTAATTATAAAGTAATACGTTCCCTTATAACTTCTTCATATGTTTTTGATTTGGCTTACTTTTCCCTCTATTTTTTTTTTCTTGCTCTGGCAGTTATAGTTTTTTTTTAATAAAATAATTCTTTTCTTCTCTCATACAACTTATACAATGCATCCTGACCCCCCCCTCCTCTCCCACCACTCCCAGTTCCTCTCTCCCCCAGATCTACTAGCCCATCACCACCCACAAACATCCTCACCTTTACTGGAGAAAAGAACCATCCCCCCAGGGTTACCTCACAATCGAGGCGTGGTATTTACAATGGAACAAGGCCAGGCACCAACCCCTACATCAAGGGTGGGCTAGGCAAATAGGCAGGAGAAAAAGGGTCTCAAGGACAGGAAAAAAGGTCGGAGACACCCCGACTCAAGCCTGTAGGAGTTTTGCAAGAACACCAATCCAGAGAGCCCTAAGATGTATGTAGGGGACCCTGCAGGTTCCGTGTCTGTGGCTTCAGTTTCTGTGGGCCCCTTAGAGTGCTAGTCATTTGACACTGTGGGGCTTGTTCTCCTGGTGTCCTCAACCCCTCTGGTCTCTGCTGTCCTTTCTCTTCTTCTTCCGTGGGGTTTCGATCTCTGCACGATGTTTGGCCCTGGGCCTCTCTCTATATGTTCCTCTCAGCTGCTGGAGGCGGCCTCTCTGGCGAGAACTGAGCTAGGTATGGATCTAATCATTAGAAATCATCTCCGGGTTATCCAGTCTCTAGTTCCTGGCCTGCCCTGCAGTTTCAGGCAAGGGTTCCCTCCTTTGGCATGGGGTTCTGCCCTTCCATTGTCAAAGAGGAACTTGCAGGGAGGATAGGCCATAAGTCAGAAGTTTTGTGGCTGGGATGGTATCCCAGTCTCACCACTGGATTCCTTGTCTGGCCACCGGAGATTCTTTCCTTTAGCCCATCCTCCTACCCCGCATCCCTGTTTTAGCTTAGCCACCATTGGTATTCCTTCCTTCCTTTCATATTAGAAGTGTTCTATTCTCCTCGCCTCTCTGAAAACTTCCCCACTCCACCATGGCCTCTTTCCAGAGTCCAGGTCTCTACAGGCATTCCAAGATAAACGTAGAGATTAAATATTCAAAGTTTTGATCTGCAAGTGAGAGAGTATGTGTGACATTTGACTTTCTGCTTTCCTCAGCGTGTTTTCCAGTTCCATCAATTTTCTTACATAGTTCATTCTAATGAGATAGATGTACTAATTTATACTACATTCAGAATTAGAATCTTAACTGAATATTTGATACTTCAGGTTGCACAACGTGTTTTTCAGAATTAATTAATATTTTGATTGTATAATCGTCAATGTTGAGAATATCACTTTCTATAAATATTTAGCACAAAATGGCACAGGTGTGTTTTGGGTTATTTGAGAAATTGTGGGAAATCCTGTCTTAATTCTGAGCCAAAAGCCATTTAATAATTTTTTTTAATAAAATGAAACTCAAGTCAGTAACATAAGCAAGAATTTGAAAAACAAAAAAACTGACAAACAAAAAACCAAACAAGTGTTCTGATGTGATGCAAGCTAAAGATATACTAAGTTGATGCACGCTAAGGAATGACTGTGGAAATATATATATTTTCCCTGTGTCTAAGCCATTATGTTCTGTGAAAGGAGAGAACTCCGTGCATGGTCAAAACACTGCGATTCAGAGCAAACAGTCGCCTCGACTCTGAGCTGGGGTGTTCTGGGCACTGTTCACCGGCCTGACCAGGTGGTGTGATGGCTGGTGCCATGGAGACCACACATGCTGAGAGCCAAGGCTGCAGTGAGGCCTCCCAAATCAACCGCACTACCAGACACACCCCACAGTCATTGTGCTTTGGGTTTTGAACGAGTTTTGGTCTCACGCTGAGAATCTTTTCAGTGCTGTCAAAAGTTTTGTAGCTCCAGCTTTCAGTTGTATTACCCTCTAGTGGGGTTGGAACCTACAGTTTCAGATGCTTCTTTGACGAGGGAAGAATGTTACACTTATCTGTGTAAAGAGATGCATTTAGAATATAGTCAGAAATTATATTGGTTTGAGAAGATGGCAGCAGTAGGTTGCCTAGGTATGACTTGTTCTCTAGCTTTGCTCTTCTGTATACAACTGTTACGGTTATGTCGTGTGCAGTAGTTACTGTATTGCACAAAACCGTTAACGCACTGGAGTCTCTTACTCTAGGCATATTGCTACCTGCTCCATATCTGCCTTATCTCTTAGTGCCATGAGAATTTCATTCTAGTCTTTCCTGGCCTATAGAGTTCTTGTTGAGAAGTCTGCTGTCAGCTAATCTGAGACAGCCCTGCATGTAGTTTTGTATTTTCCTTTGCAGACCTGAGATTCATCATTTTATCTTTCACCTGGAAGAGCATGATTATAGTATATCCTGGCATAGACTTGGTTGGCAGTTCTGAGCTGCCTGTAGGTATAAGAAGGTTTCGGCTAGTATTTCTTTAGATAAGCTTTCTACCCCTTTACCATTCTCAAGTCCTTGAACCTTTAAAGTCTGTCTTTGAGGTCACTAACCCTTTCTTCAGTTCAACCTAGCCTCTCTCATCATTAACATAAATGGGATTTAGAATCACCATGGAGACACAGGTCCGGGTATGTCTATGAGACTTTTCAGCCAGTCTTAACAGAGTAGGGAAGACCTACTACAGATATGAGCAGCACCACCCCGTGGACTGGAGTCCCAGGCTGAGGAAAGGAGAGAGCGAGCTGTGCACTAGCATTTGTCTTGCTCTGTGTCCTGAGCAAGACCAGCCTGTCTCCCACCATGAGCCAAACTAATCCCTTTCTCCTTAAGTTGCTTCATTTCAGGTATTTGATCACAACAATGAGTAAAGTAGCTAGTTTACTTCCTATGGGTACTTTTCATCACATTTTTTATTCTATCCAATATATTTTGGGGCTCAAAAATTTGACGATTTTCTTTTTGGATTTTTGAGACAGGGTTTCTCTGTTATAACTCTGGCTGTCTTAGAGCTCACTCTGTAGATCAAGCTGGCCTCAAACTCACAGAGATCCATCTGCCTCTGTATCCTGAGTGCTGGGATTAAAGGCATGAGCCACTGCCACCTAGCAAGAATTTGATTTTTAAAAATGGTTTCCATGTCTTAATTTTCTCAGAATATTGGAATACTTCAATGTTTGCTTCAAACTCATCAGGTTTCCTTCAAACTGTTACTTTGAATTTTCTTTCTGAGAGTTCCCTGAGCTGATTATTTATCTGGTAAGTTTCTGGCCCCTTAGTAAGTGAGGTCATGGTTCTTGCTTACATGTGACTTTGTCTGAGCTTGAAGGATTTGGTACCCTAGGCTCCCTATCTTAGATTTGTGCCAGACTTGGCTTTGTTTACCAGTATGTTCAGAAAAAAAAAAAAAAAGGAATATCTAGAAAGAGCAGCCTGTTTCCATAGCCACCCTCTGGGGCCAGGTGGGCCCAGATACTGTGTTCATAGTTACCTGTCTGTGATCTGACACTAAAAGATCTGCCTTGCTCTGGGAACAGTTTCTATGGGTGGAGCCACCTCAGATTTCTGCAAAACATACATCAATGCCATCAGTGATAGCAATCTGTACCACATCCTGTACCTACAGTGTCAGGACCAGCCTGACAAGTCAGAAAGTACCTGAATGAGGGGTGGAACTGAAGGGCCTTATGAGGAGAGGGGAAAAGAGACGAAAAAGGAAGGGGATAGACCAGGCACACACAGTATCATTGAGCTCAGATGGAATGGAGCTGAAGTTTAATTTTTGTCTCCGTTTTTATACACTTTTTTTCCTCAAGAGTCTACATGCAGCTACAGCAGTTACAACATTAATGATCACAAGGAATTCAACAGGTATTCAATGAGGATATCAATCGCCTTAAGACATCCTGTGTTGCTGGAGCAGGATGTTTATCCTGGGAGATAAACTTTCTCTGGGAAGCTGAATGATTACCCAGGGAAATAGCTTCTCTAGGTGGAGTTAAATGCTTCTCAAGGACAAAAGCCTCACTTGATGGTGCTAAATGCTTACTTAGGGCAATAGCTTCTCTCCATGGAGCTGAATGTTTAGCCAGAGAAGGAATGTTCCTTTAGGTAATCTTTGACTTCCTCGAAACTAGCCGCTCCCGGCAGTTATTGTTTTAGTGACTCAGTTTTGCTCAGAGAATCTCCCAATAAAGGAATAGGCAATATAGCCAGAGGCTCACAACAGAATCTAGGCCCAGAGTCTGGGGGCTCACCACACTACAGCACATCAGGAACATGTGGGTAGTGCCACACCACCATAGATTGCCCAATGCCACAGTAGGTTAGTGGGCTAAGAACACTAGAACAGCCATGGGAGCTGCCAGCTAGAACAGAAATCTGTTAGACACAGACCAGGTAGGTTTTTATTTTCATTTTTTGCTTATTAGTATTATTATTTTTTAATTCAAAGATGTTCCAGAGATCCCTTTTAAAGGTGGGCCCAGGTATGGGCCTCTTGAGATCTGCTGGGGGTTAAATTTCACCATTCCAACACTAGATTCCATGGCAAAGTCTTTATTGATGACACAAAATTTCTCCCCTATGTTTGTAGTTTTGTAAAAGCAATCCAGATAATTCTGCCATAGCAAATGATGTCATTTCTGTAATAAAAATAAATATAGAGATTGGAGGAATGACTCAGTGGCTAAGAGCACTTGCTGCTCTTGCAGAGGACCCAGGCTTGGTTGCCATGGCTCACAGCTTACTGTGGCTCCTATTCCAAGCAACTGGATAACCTCTGGCTTCTGCAGGTACCTGTATGTACATGATGCACACAAAATCACACAGGCACACATACATAGGCATACTTTTTTCACATTTTAAAAATCTTTAAATGTTTTTAATTGAAATAGAATTACATCATTTTCTCCTTACTACCCCTCCCAGTTCCCTTCCCTTGAACCCCTCTTTATCTTTGGTGATATTTGGTGTGTGTGTGTGTGTGTGTGTGTGTGCATAAATATATATAGAAAGAACCTACTGTGTCTGTTTTGGTTGTTTGTGTGTACATGGTTCCAAGGCTGTCCATTCTTCATTGGACAACCGATCAGGTGACTCATTCCCAAGAGAGGGCTGAGAATCCCTCCTTTCTGTGTTAACATTTCCACTCATATTGTTATTGTTCAGTCTTGTTTATGCAGCCCTTTCTAGGAGAAACTACCTCATAGCAGACTGACTGGTATGCTGGCTCTTGAAATCGTCCCACCTCCTCTTCTGGGATGTCCCCGAGCCGTAGATGCTGGAGCTGTGAGTTATATGTAGCCACTGGGGTTGGGCTCCTTAGGATCCATTGATCTCTGCATTATATCCCAGTTGCATACACATAAAAATTTTAAAAACCTTAAAAAATAAATATAACTCGTAGCTCTTGTTTCATAACTTATGTTTTCACTAAAATTAAAATAATTAAAATGATGAATTATGTTTTAGGTACATAGAACTTGGTGCAGGATTGACATATTTAAATTTTTTAAAGCTCTAGTGTATGTTAAATATCATACATGGCAGTTTTGGATAAACTATCTCAAAGAACTCACACAGCCAAGGGGCCAGACACCTCAGTACCTGTGTTTTAAGAGGTAGACACAGAGAATTATGGGAACAAAAATGAGTGTGGTGAATTCTTCTCCCAAGAAATTATTGAAGTCTTCACAGAGGAGATAGAGGAACTGGTTTTTGATTGGTAAATAGGACTCTTTTTCGGGAAAATAGAGAATGAAGACTTCCTGCTACAGGGGATGGAGAGGTGGCTCAGGAGTTAATAGTACTTGCTGTTCTTGCAGAGGACTGGGTTCAGGTCCCAGCATCTAAATGGCAATCATCAGCAATTGTCTGTCCTTCCAGTTCCAGGGAATCCAATGCACACTTCTGACTTCTGCATGCTCCTACATGCATACATAGACTCAGGCACCCCCCCCCCCACTACACTAAATAAATCAATATTAAAAAATTCACGTAATGAGAGTAGCATGATCATAAATGTAAACTTGCCCATCAGGTACACTGTCAGATGTACAATATACAGGAATGACCAAAGCTGGTCAAAGTTCCTAGATTTTAGAAATCTCAATAGAATTTCTGTCCAGTGAAATCAGTTCTATACTGACAGAACACTCCTGAGATGGAGTAAGGGCACTTTTGCATCACTGTTATCTTCATTGTGCGTGTGTGTGTGTGTGTGTGTGTGTGTGTGTGTTTTTGCTTGCTTAGTGTGCATGTGTGTGCATGCATGTGCATGGGAGGTGCAAGTGCACAAAGTGAGGAGGCCAGAGGTTGACACTGGGTGTCTTCCTCAATTACTCTCCACTTATTTTTGAATCTGGACCTTGTTGGTTCAGCTAGTCTGAACGACCAGAGAACCCCAGGAATCCTCCTGTTTCTCCCTTGCAGCGCTGGGATTGTAGGCATGCATCATCACACAGAACTTTGTGGGTTCTGAGGATCAAACCCAGGTCCTCATGGTCACATGGAAAGCACATTACAACTGAGCCATCTGCTGGCCCAACTTCACCTTTCTTTGCATTTATTCTCACGCTTATGGCCTTGTGACATACTCTGTAGTGATTTCTGGTCCTTCAGTAAATGACACAATATTCTCATCTTGAAAGGTTAGACTAGTAGAAAATTTTGCAGTAAATTCTGTAAGTTATTATGCACATCTTCCAACTGCAGCAGAAAAGTTTTGCCCATTAACATCCCATTTTACTGTGTTTGTATATGTGGTGTACATGTTTGCCTGTGTATGTTATGTATATCAATATGTATGTGTACATGCATGTGGAGTCCAAAGGTTGAAGCCAGGTTTCTTCCTCTACCTTATATATTGAGGCAGAATCTCTCTCCTGAATTCAGAACTCATTTATTTGGCCAGTCTAGCTAGTCAGTTGCCAAGAGGATCCTGTCTCTGTCTCCCTGTCCTGGGATTGTAGACAGATTGCCAAGCCTGCCTGGCATTTACATTGGTTCCAGGAGTCTAATTCCTCATGATATCATAGTAAGTACTTTACCTATTTACCGAGCCTTCTACCCAGATCCGAATAACTTTCTTGTATTTTCTCCAAATAATAAAATCTGGATAATGCCTCAGATTTTCTTTTCCTCTCCAATATCTCTACCTTCATTCTTGTTTTCATTTTATATTCTCCTCTCTGTCTAATCTCCTCTCTTACTCTCATTTTGATGGTGTTTTACAGCACTCTGAATTCTGATAGTCAATAAAAGATTTGTTCATTTTCAAAAACTGGACGACACACTAATTCTTTCCTGGCTTCATTTCCTCCTCCTCCTCCTCCTCCTCCTCCTCCTCCTCCTTTTCTTCTTCCTCCTCCCTCCTCATCTTCTCAGCTATAACTTGGGGGAGTGAGACCTAATAGTCATTGCAAGGCTTGGGGTGACAGCTCCAGACTGAGTCTGAAGCATGGGTCCAAAACAGCACCCCACACCTGGCTCACAGAGCATCTTCCTCTCTCATCTAGAAGGCTAGTGAGAAAACTGCCAATGGAATGGATATGCAGGCACGTGCCACTTAAATGGTGAGCCAGAACTCAAGGAGCCAGACTGGAGACGCTCCCCACTCTTGCTATATTCGCCCCAGTATAAACCGAATGCCCCCTTTTTTAGAACCCAGGGAACTGGTGACTATCCAGGGATTTCTGCCTTAGAAAGCCCAGTGGTCTCTTTGCCTATTCTTGCTGGCTGTCATAGTGAAGTGGGAAATCATTGTCTTTATCTCAGCTCTACCTTCTAAGTATCATAGAAAAATATATGACTGTCTAATCCTCAGGGACACCCAGAATCTGAACTGCACAAGAATCTGGGAAATGCATCTATTTTTAGTTCTGTCTTTGTGGGTCACAAAAGCACACCATAGAGAAGATTGGGTGCTGTGGGCCGTCTACCATATTTAGCACTCTAACAAACATTTCAAAAATCATTGTCAATTCACCAAATTTTCATTACTTCTGGTGAAAAGTTATGGGAGTGCATTTTTTGTTTAATGTAAGAACAAGATTTGGGGCTGGGAATAGAACTGAATAGTAGAGAACATGTTTAACATGTGTGAGGCCCTAGGTTCTGTTCTGAACATCAAAGAAACAACAATAACATGTCCCCGCCACAGAAAACATAGCAGGATCTGTTCGAAGAGTAACTGTTTCTTGAATGCCTGTTATATGCCAAACTCTCTGCCATCGTGACAAAGGTCTCTACAAAGGTTCTAGTATAGCTGTGAAGATAAAATTCATAGTGATTTAGCATAAGAGGGGATTATTCAAATTGTGTGCACATTGCTGTAGCAGAGAAGGGTAGATGTGATTAGTTTTCTTAAGGATTAGGAGTCTTTGGATTGGATTCTTGGGTGGGTGGGTGGGTGGGGGCACTGACCTAAGCTCAGTCCCAGGAGTGCATGTGCAAAGGCACAGAGATGTGGAGCAGCCCGGCTCAGTTGAAGATTTGCAATGTGCACATCTTTTCCTCTTCAGAAGACCCGTGTTGTCACAGCACCGCCCCTGCAGCGTGAAATGTGATCAGACATGTAAGCATTAAAAAGTCTTCCCTCACTAGTAAGATTCGTTTCTTCTCAGATATTAAACTAACCATGAAGACAAACATTATTAATACGTGGCACTCCTTTGTAAACATTCCCAATGCGATTGTACCAGCTATTGAGAAGGAAATCCGAAGGATGGAAAATGGAGCATGCAGGTGAGATTTTGCACCTTCTCTTGCATTTTAATTTTGTTTTTTAAACTTATCTAGGGTTGATTTCAATTTAGCCTTGTACTTTGTAAGCTTTAGAATTTATAGCCTAAATTAATTTAGTGAGTTTATTTATACTTGGAACAGTATAACTTGTCAATCACATGAAGGGTATTATGTTGGGTAGTTTTTGGAAGCACCTGGAAAGTGTCAATGACAAATGTTCTTTACTCATAAATAGGGCCTTTCTGAGTGTGACATATAAAATCTAAATAGATGACATTGCTATACATAAAATGTGGAAAAGCATATAGAATATGAAATCTAATAATATAGTAGTATAATTTAAGATAGTCACCCATAAATAAGTAGAATATGCATGTGATAGAATTTTCTTTTAATGGAAGGAAATACCCAGAAGTAAGAGTTCATTCCCATGCATAATATTACCTAAAATTAGATACTACACTTTCTATTGGATAAGTGGTGACATCAGCCAGTGCATCAAGCATTAGTGATGTGGAAGATCTAAAATGTGTATTCCTAACCATCACTGGGCATACATTCCGTAGAAGACTATGCTTCCCGTACAGTGTCTTCCTCACTCTGCTTAAACATGCATTGTGGGCTAGCCTAAAGGGGGATGGGAAGTGATGGGGTAAGGGCTCACTTTGATGAGCAGTGATGCTCTTCTGAGATGGTTAAAGCATGAATCCTATTCCCCTCTGCTTCCCTTTGGATGGCAGCTCCTTTTCTGACAATGACAATGCCTCTCCATCTGAAGAATCAGAGAACGAGGACTTTTTCTTTAGAAACATCTCACATACAAGGGGAGGACCACCACAGAGGTGAGCAGGGTGATCTACCCACCAGAATGTGTCTTTGAAACTATAACTTCAATGCAAAGCCTTCTATCCCTTCTACAGAGTGGGCTTGACCAATGTTCTTGTCAACAAGTTACTGCGCAAGATTCCATAAGTATCTCACTACTTCTGTTTCTTACCTTTACCCATTCTTGGAAAACTGCAGATATCTAATTATTTACAACTTCAGGTTTCCAGCCATAAATATGCTCCATCTTGTTCCCTGAAACTTGTGTCTGTTCCTTAGAAACTCTTTGCCTGAATACCTCCCTTGCAGGGATAAGGGTCCTGCACAGAGAGGTGTTGAGGAGAAGGACTAGGGGTGGGGAATAAAGAGGATGAGAAATAAAGATGACAAAAGCATTAGCTGGGACCAGGAGCTCATTGCATAAGCTGATGACTTATGCCTAGCCAATTTATTAAGAAGTACGGCCATACTGTTTGCAGGAGGAAAATGGCCAAGGTCAGCAGAGAGCTAAATCAGACATTGTTGGCAAAGAGAACACGAGATACCTCAGGACTGATAACCACAGCCCTGAGTGAAGAGTCGAATTTTCAGAAACCACATCCTCTACTCCATCCAGGCACTGGCTCCAGTCTCAGACTGGCCTTGTCAAGTCTGTTCCTGGACAAGGACACAGAACTAAAGTTCCCTTTGTCTTTTCATCAGGGCCTCTTAGAAAGTCTTGGGTTGAGGTGGCTCCCCTACACTCCCTTGATTTCCTGCTTTTTTTTAATTCAACCTTTAGGGTCCTGAAGGGTGCAACTACATGAGAGGGTGGGCCATCACCCTCTAAACTGCTATATCCAGTAGAGCCTACTTCCAGTAAATACATATAGCATGGGGTTTTAAGAAGAGAAAAGTATAACATCAAAAGGGTGAAGTAAAACAGCCATGTTCAAATACAGACCCCGAAGGGCATTGAAGGAGTGTGGTACAGGGGTTCTGATCCCATACAATGTATTTTACTTTTTGTTATCTCTTTCCCTATTTTTATTTTTTTCCATTGACTAACTATAGCTTTCCACTATATTTTTATAAAACCTTTTTTTCTCTCTCTCTGCTATGGGGGTCTTTTGATGGATGCCAGTGTCATCCATTTTGGTTCACTCACGGTCAAGACGATGCTAATTTTTACCATGAACCTTGACCAATAGGCATTTGCTAACCACTTTGGTTCAGTGCACTGGTTTCTGGCAAGCTGTGTTCTGTGTTTTCAAAGTCATTTGGGCAGTATTTTGTAGTGAGCAGAAAACTGTAAGTCATTTGTTTGTTTTGTTTTTTGTGTTTTTTGAGACAGGGTTTCTCTGTTGTAATTCTGGCTGTCCTGGAACTCACTCTGTAGACCAGGCTGGCCTCAAACTCACAGTGACCTGGCTGCTGGGATTAAAGGCGGGCCCCCCCTCCCCCCACCGCCCCAACCTGGCTAGTCATTTGTTTTTTAAAGCAGTTTGCTGGATTGGAGCATGATGGCCACTGTGACCTCACTGTGTGTTTTCTCTTTTCCAGGGAACAGTATTTACCAGGTACTATGGCTCTTTTCAATGTTAACAACAGCAGCAACAAAGACCAGTAAGTACATCTATAGAAGAAAATGAAAGCTTTTTTTTCTTTAGTAAAAAGCTAGCAGCGTCTAATTTTGAGATATAGCTAGCTATAGATATTTAGTCCGTGAGCGAATTTAATAGAGATGACATTCTATTTTGCTGTTTGCTAATTTATAACTGTTTGCTAATTTATATCTACCTCTGTTAAAAGTAATATGCATATATTTTCTTCATTTAATTGAATATGTTTGGAAAAGGTCTATGTTAGGGTTAGGTCTATGTTATATATGTAACTGCCCTTCCTTAGGACAGAATAGACAACAAAAATCATAAAACACAGAACCAATGTACCTTGGGCCACATTCTTCAGGAGGCAGTCTCTGAGATAGAGGTCTGCGTGCAGAGATTTATTGGATGTGCCCTTTGGAGTGATAGTTGGAAGGGAGTTAGGGGTGGGAGAATTGGGCAGAGGGAGATGCCAGATTTCAGAGAGTAGGATTGAACCCATGGGGAATTTTGGAGCATGGGTGTGCTTTAAATTTCCTGTCATACTCAGGTAATAGAACTGGGCCTTCGCAGCCAACCATGGTAATTCAGTAAGAGCAGCCCTAGGAAGCTAGGAAATAAACTTGAAAAATGGTGGTTTCCTTTATCCAGGCCTTCCTTCCAAGGGATAGAGGGAACCAAACTGTCAGCAACCAAGTCTTGGTATATGGAGAATGAATGCCTGAAGCTAGGTGTAATCGAAGTCTTCCAGCCCATCTGTTCCCTGCTCACATCCACTCTTTTAGTTAGAAAATTATAGAGCTTCCCCTCTCAGGGTTATGGATGCTCTTTTGTCCTGGGGATGCTTGTAAGAGGAAGGTCAATGGGATATATAAAGATCTCTGACAACTTTAGCTGTTTTTGAGGTCCGAACAAAACTCCTTATCTACTTTTGTTCATTCTAGAGCCCTCTCATCATTGTCCAGAATGTCTTCTGGTCAAGGAGAATGCAGACATTTAATTGGTCATCATGCCTTCCTTGGGGAATTGCTGCTAGACTTCTCCATTGACTATCAAAGATGGGGTGGGGAGTTCTGAAAGATACCATAATGGGTCATGTATCTGTCAGAACAGCTTTCTACCATTTCATTGCCTAACAGCAGCACTATCTACTTTTGATGATCGGGATCATAAAAATTTTCCAGTCTGGTGATTCTTCCCCGCCAATTGGTTTCTTGGAATGAGGAATACAAGGTGGCTGGGAAATAGTCATAGATTAATGTTTAATGGGGCTGTAAGTATGCCCTTTGGCAGAAGTGTAGACCTTCTTTCAAGAAATAAGGACCCCTAGAACTACAAAACCTAGACCTGCAGGGATGAGAAGTGTACTTCCCTATGTAAAGTACCCCTAATTAGATACCTTTGGTCCTAGACCTATGCCTTCTATTAATGTATAGGAATAGAGCACCACCGAATGACCATTCTTTTCTCTTGTGTACAATATTCCAGAGCGTAGTAACTTATTGTCAAGAACTCTGAACTCAATGGCAACATTGCAGTTGTGCTTCTGAAGCTCACACCATACCTGTAACATGACAGAAACTTCTGAGCGGAGCAGCATATGATATGACCATTGGATTCTAAACTCAGTATTAAATGCTACATTTCTTTTGCTATAAAGTAGGCCCAAAGTGATGTTGTGTGGTATTCTGTATAGGTGGATCATACTTTAAAAACCCCTAAACAGTGATACTGGTGTTGTGGAAGTTTATTTTTAGTTGTGTTTAAAATAATTGCTTTTGTGCACTGTTGGAAAAAGGCCTTGGCATTTTGTATTGTCTGCAGTTGTTGGATTTCTGTGGGGGAACGTTCTACTGCTTTGATATGCACCTGAGGCGTTCTGAATGAGTAAAAATACCTGAGCTCAGATGCTCCGGGTTCTACTGTCGAGTATGGTGTTGGCCATGATGGTGGTTCCCTCTGCTAAGGTCTGGCAGGGCTTCCAGTTATGAAAAATGGCTCCTTGTCATCATCCTTGGTGAGCCACCATAGCAACATACTACAACATACTGGTCAAGGTTTTGTGCCAAAAAAGCAACATATATCTCAATATAAATCAGCTAGTGTCAAAATATTTGATGTCCTTTCTCTGCTGGCAAAGAGCCGATAAAGTTAATTTGCCACCAAATGATGGGGGGAAAGCTCTGGAGTCATGTCATAGCGGCAGTGCCACCTACCTGACCCAAATGCTCTGTAACTGGAAGGCTGAATGCTCAACGCTAGCCCAGTGTATAGGAAGCCATGTGTTGGGCCCAAACAAGGCCTTTTTTTTTTTTGCTTCCATGGGGGCTTCATTCAGATCCACATTGTGCCAGCACTGGGGATACCACAACGGGGGCTGGATTTATTCACTAGCTGAATCCTTCAGTCTACTTGGTTGTTTACTGATATGGGACACAAAAAGTTTTAAACTTTGTGCTAGTGCCCATGAGTCCATTAGTCCACCTTTTCTCTAGAACTACTTTGCCTGATTGTTCCATTTAGGTCCTCAGCCAACCAGTTAAAACCTTTGTGAAACCTCATGTATTCATAAGTTAGCCATATCATTTCCAAAGCAAGTGAATGACTTTGGGGAAGTTGAAGCTGTGTCACTGGGGAGACTAACCTTACCACTGTGTTTCAAGGCTGCCTGTAAATAGCCTCATGGTATAGACATGTCTATTTATCGTTGTCTGTCTGACCTATTCATGGTCTGTGCTCCAACAGCTGCTCCTAAAAAACTCCATATATAGATAGGTAGGCCATGAGGGTTGGGTGCTGATGAAACAGTGGCATGTAATATGGGGTGGGGTGATGTGTTTATCCACCTTCTGAGCAGTTTACTTGTTCCCTGTGGCTCATGATGCCTCTCAGATACACTACATTGATCATATGCTGGATTACCATCCAACCTCATGACCTGGATTAATGACACAGAGCATTTTACTACTCCTGGAAAAAAAATGCTCTCATTAAGATTCTTTCCTTGAAAGAGAATTCATGATATTTTTTTGAAATTCTTGATGTTTTAATTTAAGATTATAGGTGAGTGATATCAAAAGCTTGAAGTAAAAAAAGAAAAAAAACCTTTACTTCTATATATTAGAATTCTGGAAGTATACTAATTTGGAGAATGTTGCTTCTAAAGTTATTGAATTTCTTTGTATAATTTACTTACTCTTTTTTTTTTCAACTTTTGTTTCCTGTTAACCCTGGGCACATTTTGTTTATTTGTCTGGATATCTGTTTGATTTTTGGCCACCCTTTTGGTTTCTGAACCTGGAGGCAGGACTTTGAATGTGAGGCTGAGAGTCCTTGCTCAGTGGAGAGGAAAGTAAAATGAGACTGTATTTAAAGTAATGTAATTATGTGACAGATACTGTTTTTCTTTAGAGACCCAAAAGAAAAAAAGAAAAAGAAAAAGGAAAAGAAGAGGTAAGCCAGACTTTGCATGAATGCCCCTTTATGTTTTTCTGACCGTGTTATTTGCGTATGGTGACAATACATCCTCAACTTTTCCAGCAAGGCAGATGATAAAAATGAAAGTAAGAAGGACCCAGAGAAGAAAAAGAAGAAGGAAAAGGAAAAAGAGAAGAAAAAGAAGGAGGAGAAAAGCAAAGATAAGAAAGAAGAGTAAATATTTTTACTGGCACTGTTGATCTTGTTTTAGATGTAGATAAAATTTCCCAAAGTATAGAAAAAACTTTATAGCAAAGAGCCCCGTGTAAAGCAAATGTGCTTAAATATTTAAGAACAAAAATTTTGTATACATTGCTATCAAATGAGATTTAAATTTTTTCCAGGCTTCCTAAAATTACAAAGTATGAATTTTCCAATTAAGTGTTTGTTTTTTTTTTTTTTTCCTTGTATTGGCTAATTCTCTCACACTAGCGTTGATGAAGAAAAACTTCCCACTGGGAATAATTTAGGTTAAGGATCACTGGGTACGTAGGAGCTCATCAGTCTGTAAAGGCCAAAATAAAAGCTTGGTAATTTCATTAGCATTTTGGAGCAGAGAAAACTGTCTGACAAATACCCAAAAGCCATGATGCTCTGGACTACAGTGCAAAGGCCAGCTCTTGAGGAACGCCTTTTCCAACAGACATCTGAAATCCAGACTTTCACAAGGGTAGGAACAGGTCATATTTGCAAAGCTTTTAAAGAAAAAAAATTAATCAAAGACAACTAGTTCTCTGAACTTATTTATACAAAACAACCCATAAAACAGCAATTCAACTATTTCTGCCTGTTTATAAAGTTGTTGAAGCTTATATAAGGAGAACATTTAAAAAATATTTGATCACATATTTTATTCCTTTATTCTTTTTGTTTGTTTTGGTTTGGTTTTTCGAGACAGGGCTCCTCTGTTGTAACTCTGGCTGACCTGGAGCTCACTCTGTAGACCAGGTTGGCCTCGAACTCAGAGATCTTCCTGCCTCTGCCTCCTGGGTGCTGGGATTAAAGGCGTGCACCACCACTGCCCTGCTTATTCTTTATTCTTAATGCCCTCTATTTTCACTCTTCCTGCAAACATGTGAGCAAGTACTACATTGTGCTGCACTGCCCTTCTCTCTCTACAGATGAGTCACTGAATCCCACTCCCCTAACAGTGCAGTCCATGGTCATTTTGCTTCCAGATAGGGGAAGGGAATTGGTAGCAAAGTCACTGTTCTATCACCCATAACCTTACAGAGGAGTTTGCAAATCTGCATTTATGTCATTACGTGCACTCCACAGTTGGAGTACAGAACTGATTGCATCACTGTAGTAAATCCGGGGCTTTAATAAGAGCCTAACATATGGTTCAATATGAGACTGGTGATTTAACTATCCACTCACCCCTCACTCATGTTTCTAATGATGAATATAATTATAGAGCTAATCTTTCTAAGTCAAAGGGATCCATCTTCAATTACATTAATCATGAGTGGTGGATATAACCATATTTGATATGGTAAATACAAATATTCTTGTTTCCTAATAACTTTCCTCTTCGTTTCTAATTGCTGCTAGGGAGAAGAGAGAAGTTGTGGTTATTGACCCTTCAGGAAACACATACTACAACTGGCTGTTCTGTATCACTTTGCCTGTGATGTACAACTGGACAATGATTATTGCAAGGTTTGTAAATGCATTTTCTGTGGGTATAAAAACACTTAGAAGTTTTCTACCAGCACAGTTTGACCTAGGGCTCTTCAGGGCAAACTCCTTTTGTTTGCCACAGGTTGGAAAGAGTGGCTGAATCATTCTCAGGGTGTTTTCCTGAGGTCAGGAGGTCTTGTATGCTTAGTGTACAGTCCTGGAGTGGGATAGGGTTGAGAGAAGAACTGTTCTTTCAAAGTTCTGGTTGTTCAATCATGGAGTTCAGATATTGGGAGAAACTATAATTCTTGGCTTATCAGAAAAAAAAAAATATTGCCCATAGTGGGAAAAAATGAAGGATCTAGTATCTTTTAGAAACATCTCAGCTGGTCAAGAGTCAGAACATTTTCCCTGAAACTTTTTGGGTATAGATAGGGAATACAAACTTTGTGATCCGTTTGTGATTAAATCTCACCCAATGAAATTTGACTTTAGCTTTAAGCAATTTATGCTTTTATGCATATGTGTGTGGGTGGATGTGAGAGGGTGCACATGCACATGTATGCACATGTGTGGGGAGGTAAGAGGCCAGCCTTGTGTGTCCTCAGGATGCTAGTTACCTTGTATTTTGAGATAGGCTCTCACTGACCTGGAACTTGCCAATACTCCTAGGCTGGCTGGACAGTGAAACACAGGGATCTGCTCCTCTCGGCTTCTCCAGCAGTGGGATGACAAGCATCTGCTACCATGGCTCTTTTGTTGTTGATGTTGCTATTGTTGTTGTTAATGTGGGTTCTCAGGCTTGAACTCAGATCCTCATGCCTGCACAGCAAGCACTTTACCAATGGAAATATCTCCCAGCTGAACCACTTTATTCTTTGTTGTTTTGAGACAGAGGTTCCCTGTGTAGCCCTGGCTGTCCTAGAACTCTCCCTGTATATCAGGCTGGCCTCAAACTCGGAGGTCCTACTGCTCTGCCTCCCATTGTCAGGATTAAAGGTGTGTACCACACTACTCCTGGCTAATTCTTATCTGATATCGCTACAAACCCAGCAGTATTGATGGAAACTATGTTAGAATTAAGATATGTGGGGAAACGATCATAACCAACAAAGGAAGGATTTGGGGAAAGTGCGATTGTCTAAGTGTGTGCTAAAGAACCTTAGCATGTAGTATGATAAAAATTATACAAAGGGGACTTTTATTTCAATTAATCTCCATGTCATTTTATTTATACATTTTTTTCTTTCATAGAGCGTGTTTTGATGAACTCCAGTCTGATTACCTAGAATACTGGCTCATTTTTGATTATGTATCAGACGTAGTCTATCTTGTTGATATGTTTGTACGAACAAGGACAGGTAGGTATGATCTGTTCTGGATCGTCTGAAATTTCTTGCTTTTATCTCTACCACATAATGAAATTTCTGAATCCAACTTTTCTTCAAGATAAGCTCACAACCTCAGTTGAAAGCACAAGTAACAAGTTCCCACTTGTTGGTTAGGTCACTCAAGCTGACCCAGAAAGATGTTACTAGGACACCTTACATTTTTTAACCTTTATTTTATTTTATGTGTATGGGTGCTTTTTTCTGCATGTATGTCTGGGCACCATCTGCATGCAGTGCCCAAGGAGGCCAGAAGAGGGTATCAGATCCCCTGGGACTGGAGTTACACAGTTTGAGGAGTCATGTGGGTGATGGGAATTGAACACAGGTCCTCTGGAAGAGCAGTCAGTGCTCTTAACTTCAGAGCCATCTCTCCCACTCCCTAAGTATCCTTTCTGAGTTCTGGATTGGTGGTTCCCTCCATTATTCTGTTCATTGAGTTTATGCCAGGCAGAAGATGAGAAAGCAGAAATATTTAGTCAATGTCTGTGGGTAAAGGGCAATTGCTATCATACATGGAGATGCTTTAAAAGGTCACAAAGAAAAATGTCATTGTTTTCCAGGAGAGCCTTAATACAGATTTTATAGGAAACATAAACTTTGTAATTTATGGGAGTAATTTAAGTACGGAGTATCATCCAATAGCTCTTTACGGGAAGTATGTTTAGTAAGCAGGTGTAATCTCATTGTTTCTATGCTCCCCACTGTAACAACTATACACAGTACAGAAGCCTCTAAGAATCACTAAAAAGATGCTCTCTAAATATAAGTGCAGTGCTCAGTTGCTGGAGCAATATAGGAGAGGAAATGAACTCTCTTCCTACTGCTGAAATTCTGGGTTCAACATACAAGGCCCACAGTAACAGCACAGAAGACCCTAGGTGATTAAGGACAGCCTGGAGGACAGGATTAAGAAGTGAAAATGCAGTCTCAAGACACATTTATATTTCACATATAAGGTGAAAAGCAGAACCATGCAAAACCATGCAAAAGAGCAGGGCAGGTAGCCTATATGTATGTATCTGTATATTACTTTTACATTAAGGAGTATTATTTTTCTATGCCTACAACATACTTTTCTATAACCACATGTAGATTTGATCTTATGGATTACTGTATCCCTAAAGACATATTTGTTGAAAAGTACTCTTATTTTGACCTAAACAAAGCTGATTGTGTTACTATAGAAAAAAACCATAGTGGCATAATAAGCAGTAAATAAAACACTCTGTCTTCTCTTTTAGGTTATCTGGAACAAGGGTTGCTAGTGAAAGACAAAATGAAACTCATAGAAAAGTATAAAGCAAACATTCAGTTTAAACTTGATGTTCTGTCAGTAGTACCGACTGATCTGCTGTATTTCAAGATGGGGTGGAACTATCCAGAAATTAGGCTAAACCGGCTATTAAGGATCTCTCGAATGTTTGAGTTCTTCCAGCGGACAGAAACGAGGACCAATTATCCAAACATCTTTCGGATTTCAAACCTTGTAATGTACATTGTCATCATCATCCACTGGAATGCTTGTGTGTACTACTCCATCTCGAAAGCCATTGGATTTGGGAATGACACATGGGTCTATCCTGATGTGAATGATCCTGAATTTGGCCGTTTGGCTAGAAAATATGTCTACAGCCTTTATTGGTCTACACTGACTTTGACAACCATCGGTGAAACTCCACCTCCTGTGCTGGATTCTGAGTATGTCTTTGTGGTGGTTGACTTCTTAATTGGAGTTTTAATTTTTGCCACTATTGTTGGTAACATAGGTTCTATGATTTCCAATATGAATGCAGCCAGGGCAGAATTTCAAGCAAGAGTTGATGCCATCAAACAATACATGAACTTTCGAAATGTGAGCAAAGATATGGAAAAGAGGGTTATTAAATGGTTTGACTACCTATGGACCAACAAAAAAACAGTTGATGAGAGAGAAGTCTTGAGATATCTTCCTGACAAACTAAGGGCAGAAATTGCCATCAATGTCCACTTAGACACATTAAAAAAGGTTCGAATCTTTGCTGACTGTGAAGCTGGTCTGTTGGTGGAGTTGGTGTTGAAACTCCAACCCCAAGTGTACAGTCCTGGAGATTACATATGCAAGAAAGGGGACATCGGGCGAGAGATGTACATCATCAAAGAAGGCAAGCTTGCTGTGGTGGCAGATGATGGAATCACACAGTTTGTGGTGTTGAGTGATGGCAGCTATTTTGGTGAGATCAGCATTCTTAACATCAAAGGCAGCAAGGCTGGCAATCGAAGAACAGCCAATATTAAAAGCATTGGCTACTCAGACCTATTCTGCCTCTCAAAAGATGACCTCATGGAAGCTCTTACAGAGTACCCAGATGCCAAAACTATGTTGGAGGAGAAAGGGAGGCAGATCTTAATGAAAGATGGGCTACTGGATGTAAACATTGCAAGTATGGGCAGTGACCCTAAAGATCTGGAAGAGAAGGTCACTCGAATGGAGGGGTCAGTCGACCTCCTGCAAACAAGGTTTGCCCGAATCTTGGCCGAATATGAGTCTATGCAGCAGAAACTCAAGCAAAGATTAAGCAAGGTTGAGAAATTTCTGAAACCACTTATTGAAACAGAGTTTTCCGCTCTTGAGGAACCTAGAGGAGAAAGTGAGCCCACAGAGTCTCCAGGGGACTGAAAAGCTGGTCGTCAGCAAAAACGTCTGCGTTTCCTGGTCCTTTTGAGCCCTTGAGCAGAGACAACTGAAAATTGGAAGGAAAAGACTCATCTGAGAAAGTTTTTATGAGGAAAATGTGTGTGTGTGTGGATGGCACACGCCTGTCGTGTGGACTGCAATTAAAGAATCATCGGGATTTTTCACAATGCGTAGTGTGTGAGGGCATGTGCTTAATCAGACACACTGATTAATGTGTCTGCATCAGGATCTGTTCCCCGCCCCCGAGATGCTCCTTTTATGTAATAATCTTTGTAAAGGTGAGTCAGTATCTCTCACTTACAAGTCACTTACGTTGTTGAGGAGTCAAATGTATTCAGTGTAACTGTGTACACTGTGTTTGAGATACAGTTTCAAGATGAATTAGAATACAATAAAGTGAAACTGATTACAAAACCAGAGTAGATATGATTTATTTGATGAGTAAGTAGGAATGAGTAGCATCTTGCAGAGCTTCAGGTCATTTAAAGCATACTAGCCTTTGTGGTAGTAGAGGTCTGGAAGGGTGATTGAGGTGATTGGGTGATTATGATAGATACATAATAAATCAGATTTTATGGTAAGAATATATGTGTGCATGAGTATTGCTATCACAAAATGATGTAGGACTCTTTTAATGTTACAAGCAGTTCTCAGAGTATTAAGGCCTGTGTTGTCTTCATTTCCTGCCTAATAGTGAGACAAATGGACAAATGCAATAATGTTGGATGATTGACTAGGGCAAGTGTCATGTCAGAAAAGGAGACATGAACGTTTTATGGGCCAGCATGAAGCTTCTTGGACACAAAGAATACCAAGGTCCAGTGGCAGAGTGCTTGTTTAGTGAGCATAAAGCCCTGTGTTCTAGTTGTAGCATTAGAGGAGGAAGGTGAGAAGAGGAGAAGGAGGAAGAGGAGGGAGTGGAGGAAGAAGAGGAGGAAAGGAAGAAGGAGGAGGAGGAGAAGGAGGAGGAGGACGAGGAGGAAAGATGAGTTAATTCTTTAACTATGTGGCTTTCAACCTTCCTAATGCTGCGATCCCTTGCTACAGTTCATGTTGTGGTGACTCCCAACCATAAAATTATTTTTGTTGTTACTTTACAACTGTAATTTTGGTACTATTATGAATCATAATGTAAGCATCTGATATGTAGATGGTCTTAGGCAACTCCCGTGAAAGGGTCATTCGACCTCTAAAGGGGTTGTGACCCACAGGTTGAGAACCAACCACGGTTTTAACTTATACATTATAGCTTTGCAGTCTGATATTTTCCTTCTACAGTTTGCTTACCCCTTCAGTGTCAGTCAACATAAGTTTCTTCACAATAGAGGAAATGCTCTGGTCTTCAAGTAGGTATATCATATGTAATATGTGTAACCTTGTTTCTGCCTGAAACAGGTCACTTCCACCACCATTCTCTCCTCCTCCTCCTGCTCCTTCTCCTCTTCTTCTTCCTCCTCCTCCTTCTTTATGTGGTAGGATAGGACTGAGTGCTACATTCCTTGCTTAGGTCTGGCTCCTGAGAAGCATGGTCAACATCAGAGGGAAAGGATGCTTTGAGTGTTATCTGGGCTAGTGATAATGCCAAAAGTTCTTATTTGGATATCTCCAATCTCAAGCTGATACTTGCCTTGGACTGCTAATGGATGTTTGGTCAAAATCTTAAGGTAAGGAAGGTGTGTACTTCCTCTCTCATAACTCTTCTAGGTAGAAGACTCTAATCGGTGAGATGCTGGTGATGGTTCAGGTTAGACAAATGAAAGGATGTCAAGGCAGAGGTTTGAGATAGAGTTCCAGCTTCATTTGGGAATTAAAAAAAAAATAGACAGGATATATGCAGCTTAGGGGAAACTGATGTTAAGAATGGGTGCATATAGGGGCTACCAAAGGAACTCACCTCTTAGCTAAGCAGAAGTCAATTGTGTCTAGACATCAGCTGGTTATCCACTGCGAACATCTTAACATATTAGGACAGACATGGCACAAAGATGAAGGAGTTTGGGACTAGAGAGAGGGGAGCCAAGCAGAAGCTGGCAGGTAAATTCTGTGAGTTGAGGATGACAGGTCAGTGAAGAGGCTGAAAGCCAGTGAGTGAGTGTTTACCATGCTGCAACTCTTTTATGATGTTCACAGGAAGACACAGCCTTGCATACATAAAATAACCCAAAGCCTGAAGCTACACAGTCTTCTTTTTAGAAATTATCTAGAGTATAATTCATCCCTGTTGTGATGGCTAGTTTTAGGTCAACTTGACATAAGCTAGAGTCATTTGGGCAGAGGGAACTTCAATTGAGAAAATGTCCCATCAGATTTGTCTTTGGGCAAGCTTATGGAGCATTTTCTTGGCTGACTGATGTGAGAGGGTCCAGATAACCATGGTTGGTACCACTCCTGGGCTGGTGGTCCCAGAGTATCTAAGAAAGCAGACTGAGCAAGCCAGGAGAAGCATGTCAATAAGCAGCACTCCTCTGTGGCTTCTGCTCTAGTTTTTGCCTCCAGGTACCTGCCCTGAGTTCTTGTCCTGGCTTCCCTCAGTGATGGACTTGCAAGCTGTAAGGTGAAATAAACCCTTTCTTCCCCACAAGTTGTTTTTGATCATGGTGTTTTATCATAGCAATAGAAAACCCTATGATACTTTGTTGACTCGTAGAACTGGGATAAAACACTGTCTGTGGGGAATGAAGAAAGCCCTGAGTGAGTGTGTAAGAAGTCCTAAGGGAATGTGTGTTGCTGACATAAACAAAGCCATGTCAAAGATCCCAATACCTCAGACCCATTGAAATGGCAAAGCCTTCCCTGGGTCAGGCTCAGGGAAATGGCAAGGTCTTCCCCTGGTCCATGTGTAGATGTTGACAGTATGAATAGAAAATGTAACCAGAGCTTCCTCCTTTGAGATGTTTACAGTCAGAGATTGCTCCCCTACCCAGATTCCCTACAGAGACTAGCTAAGCTTGCCTCCTTGTTCAGTTATACACAGTAAATCCCACCTCCTTCAGCTGTACACAATAAACCCACCTGTCGATTCAGATATATAGAACAAATGCACTAAGTTTTTGGGTTGCTGGTGCATCTCCACTGTGGAGGGATCCAGCCTTTTCCACAAATGGGTTCACAAAAACTCTACTCAGGAGGGAGTATGAGTGCTGGAAAAATGAGGAATGACAAACAGAGTAGTTCCTTTAAGGAAATGGCACTTTAAAATGACATGTAGAACGCTTTAGAAGTAAAACGCAGGAGCGTTTTTAATAGGGGAATTAACAGAAAAGAGAGGGGCAAGAGAGAGACTGATAATGCGCCTTGCCAGTGGAAAAACCCACACCAAGAAGAGAAGGAAGGAGAGACTGACAATGTACATCACGGAGGGAAGCAGCCCTGCCCCCCAACCCCGCCAGAAAGAAAAGAGAGAGAGAGAACTGCGGAAAGAAGTTTAAAAAGCCAAATGCAGCTGTTTTTGGTATGTAGATGTTGACCCAGCCTCCAGAGGAACTGGTTTGATGTGCAGATGTAGTTGCTCTTCGCACCCAGGGAGGAGCCAGGTGTCCTTCCTCCTGCGACATACAAACTTCTAGGTTATCTTGTTTACTATGAAAGAACATTTGACTCAATAACCCATAATTGGTTGAATGTTATTGTTAGCTAAATAATATCTCCATCTGCCTCAGAGCAGAGCAGGGTGCTATGTAGGCAGCAAAGAAGGTTTTTTTTGTTTTTGTTTTTTTTAGCTCCTTGGTGCATATTTATTTTTTCTTTGTTTTTGTATTTTTTAGCTCCTTGGTGCATATTTATTTTTTCTCTATCTAGGCTCTTTTTGCTTCTATCTGTTAAAAGCTTTTCTCTTCCTGGGAGGACCAACGCCCACTCCAGGAATAGCCTTACAATGTACTGTCTGTATGCATAGATAGCTCTACACATGCCAGGACTTAGGAGCCAGGAAGGTATTTTACAATAGCAATTACTTTTGAGTAAAAATGGCTACCTCTCCTTCCCAGTCAACAGCAGCCAGCTCAGATATTACTAGGCCATTCAGACATTCGCCATTACAGCAAAGGGGAGAAAGGGGCAAAATGGCTGGCAAGCTGAAATTCCCCTGCCAGAGAATCTGGAACCTTGTCACACAGACTTCATCCATGTTACCAGAGTATTGGGGCTCCCAGCACTCCACCACAGGGAACGGCCTACCCAGTCCCCGCTTTTCTGTCTGTCTGTCTTTTCTTCATTCCCCACTGTTAGGTCAGTCCTGAAGTCATACAAGTCATAGAAGTGACCTGGCAACTTTTAAAAAGAAGGGTTTAGGTGGGCTTTAGTTCCAGAGGTATAAGAGTCTCTCAGCATCACAACAGGGGAGCATTGCAGCAGGGAGGCATGGCAGCAGAACCAGCTAAAAGCTCAAATCACAAACAAGAAGCAGAGAGAGCAAAAGAAGAATGGTGTCAGACTTTTGAAACCTCAAAGCCTGCCTCCAGTAACACATTTCTTCCAGCAAGGCTATACTTCCCTAAGCCTACCCAAACAGTACCACCAACTGGGAACCAAGTATTCAAATGCCCAAGACTATGGGGAACATCTCATTCAAACACCAAAATCCTCAACTCTTGATCCACTGATGTCAAACAACAACTCATATTTCCACAAGTCACTTCATATTTAAAAAAAAAAAAAACATTGAAAGTTTATATAAAATAAGTGCAAATTTATCATCAAATATCTAGGTTCCTATTAATGCATGCAAATCATGTTTATACAAAAGCCAGGAATCACTACTGAAGCCATTCCTTCCACCATAGGTAGGGACCGGAAGTGTCAGTACTTAACCATGTTAGTCTGCCTTCTCTCGACAGATCTAGATTTTGTTCAAAACACCAATTACAAGATCCTGCCCTACTTGCCAACACCTCTTAGTTTTGCTTGGTAAGCCAATAAAAGCTTTTATGGCCACTCGGAGTCTTAGGGAACTTGTTTTGTGCCTTTCTCCGTCATCATAGCACATGGATTTAAGTTCTGTTACATCAGCATTACCACACCAAACTACAGGGATCAGCAAACAAAAATTAAATAATTGAATGCAAATTAAAAAAAATAAGGAAAGAAAGAAAGGCTAAACACACACACACACACACACACACACACACACACACACACACACATTTGAATCAGCTTTACTGATGAGATCTTTGCTTAGAAATAATGTAATCTGTGCCATTCAGAAAACAGTAAAAAAAAAAAATTTAAAAAGACAAAATAATCATTACAGAAATGTATTGAGAAGCCCTGAAATTACTCAACCACTGCCTTTATACACACATACTATACAGATTTTCCTCTAAAAACTTGGCAGCAATAGGGCTGAAGAGATAGATGGGTCAGTGGGTAAGAGCACTTGCTGCCCTTGCAGAGGACTCAGGTTGAGTTCCCAGCATCCATACTGTGAAGCCAATGAAAGTTAACGCTGTAATTTTGGCAAAGCTAGGTACAGATCTGTGGTGATCACTCTAATTATTAGTGTATTTGAATTACTTTGAAAGAAGAGGAAAGAGAAAAAGTATGGGAGAACTATTTATAAACCCACCCAGGTAGTGGGGGGCCAAGCCTGGACTTTTGACACAGGTTCAGTGTTAGCATCTCTTTGTAGCTGTACTTGATTGCTTCCTCCACAGGCTTTGAGTATTTTATGGCTTCTGCTCAGTGATAACATGGCTGTAAACTGCATGTTTTGACTTTCGGCTTATCAAGAGTGAATGTTGACTGAATTTGCAATGACGTCTTCTAGAATCAAATTTATGTATGTATGGCTTCAAGAGGTGAAAGAATGCATTTTTCACCAGCATATTCCTTTGGACTTTGGAAAATATCAATTTATCACAAAATTACTCACCAGCCTGAAAATGCTTGCTCTTCAAAAGCATTGGCATTGGATAGCTTGTCAAAGTGCCAATTTCTCCTCCTTCCAATTAGACCCATTTTTGCTTTATCTGGGTTGAGCTTCTTTCACTGGACTTGGTCCAAGAAGTTACTTTGGTAAGTTCTTTAGAGAGTAGGAAGCCTAGTTCTTGGGTTTGTCACAAATATTCCTGATGCTGAGGAGCACAGGTGGTATGAAAACCCGTGATGTACCATGGTCTTCATGGCCTTCACGGCTTCACGTCTAAAGAAAAATGGACAGATGAGTCCTCATGGCACGTAGGGTGTGAACATTTGGCCGAAAGTGCCAATAGCTCTCTAAGATGTGAATACAACTTTCACCGTCTATTTTAAATGCAATAGGGCACTGTTAGCTCTTTAGTTTGCAAAGATATTAATATTAGTAGACCAACATTGCATTCTTTTGTTCCATTCAGATGTAATTTCACAATGCCCAAAGAACATAAATTATGTAAAATAAGCAAAGACATGGACCACAATAAAGTCATGTGAAATTTGCTGCTATTGCATTTATTTTTATCAGATCAACTGACCAGCAAGCCGTATAGACCTGTTGGACTTCAGAGATCCAAACTGGGACCCCCAGGGCCCAAACTGGAACACCGAACCCCCACAGAGACTCACAGACGGGATATCGATGCAAATAGCAAGAGGATTTATTCCAGTGCACTGGGACCGTTCTAACATGCAGGATAGAATTGGCCCCAAGGAGCAAATGGTGAAGCTTTTTATACAGTTGTTGGGCACAAACCGAATTGGTACAAGTTGATTGGTTCCCAAATTGTTTTCTCATTTTGATAGGTAGGGGCCAGTTAACCTTTAAATTGATTATAGCAAGGTCACGGGCACCAGGAAATGTACACTTAGGGTAAAGTCCCTTGCCCAAGGCTATTAGGCGGCCGTAGCTGCTGCTCATTTTAGGAATTTGGGCTGGGTCACAGTGCTCTTGAATTAAGCCTGACAATAATTGATTTATGGTTTCTGGGGTAGGCTAGTTCTTGGAACAGGGAGCTCTGGAAAGTACTCAATAATTATTGTATTGAGTAGAGAAAGCCAGGGCCGAGGGTCTCCGGCCTCACAGACCCACTTTTCTCTCCCTCCCAGAGAGGGATTACATGCATGAACTCCTTTAACTTTTTAAATGTGGATGCTGGAGATTAAACTCGGTTCCTCTTGCTTGCATGGCAAGCACTTTATCCCCCAAGCCATTGCCCTAGCCCGTCCTTCTCTTTTAATAAAATATGATTAAAAGTCTGTATTAAAAATGCTGAAATTGAACTATCAACTTTATTTCTACCTCAAAACTAGATTCTTTGGACATCATATTACTCTAGCATTAGGTTCAACTGCCAACCCAAGACAACAATGGCTTAGTAAATCCAGGAACTTGTATTTTACACCAGATAGATTTTATACTTATTTTTCATACTGAAATTCAGAGAGAGGCAAAACGTGTTTCCTAAAGTTACATGATTTTTTTAAATTTTTTTTTCTGAGACAGGGTTTCTCTGTTGTAATTCTGGGGCTGTCCTGGAACTCACTCTGTAGACCAGGCTGGCCTCAAATTCACAGAGATCTGCCTGCCTCTGCCTCCAAAGTACTGGGATTAAAGGTGTAGGCCACCACTGCCTGAATTTTAACCTGGTCAGAAAAATCAACCTAGTTACTTAGTGTTTCTAATTCTTCTCTGTCCCATCTTTAGATGAACAGTTTTCAATTTTTTTCTTGGCTGGTAAACTTGCATTGCATATTGTGGTGGTTTGAATGAGAATGACCCCCAAAGGCTCATATTGGAATGCTTAGTCACCAGAGAGTAGAATTCTTTGGAAGGATTAGAAGCATTAGGAGGTGTGGTCTTGTTAGAGTAGATGTGCCTTCCTTGAAGGGAATGTGTCATGGAGGGGGGTTGGCTTTGTGACCCAGTCTCTCTCTTTTCGCCTCTCTCCTATGGATCAGGATGTAGCTCTCAGCTCCTGCTCTAGTGTGCCACCATGCTCCCCACCATGATGATAATGGATTAAACTCCTGAAATTGTAAGCAAGCCCCCAGTTAAATGCTTTCTCTTTTAAGAGTTGCTGTGGTCATGGTGTCTCTTTACATCAGTGAAACAGTGACTAAGACACATATTTATCTTTAATTTCTTTCATAACACTTCTCCCCTGTCCCTAGTTTCAATGCACTGTACTGGAATTTGAAGGAATACTTATATCATGTATATAGTGTGTTTATCAGTGTGGGCCCAAATGGGACTAGAAAATACATGATAAATTAAGTTTAATATAAAGAATTTTAAAATTCTGGTGAAAATGATCATAAAGAAGTTGCTTTATTTTACTTTCTGATTTCATTGTGGTGCTGGTGTTTTATCAGTGAGAGGTTGTCTGCAAACTAGGGAAGTCCTCTACCACTGAGTTATAATATCTCTCCAGATGCTGTATATTATATTTGAAGGCTAAAGGAGATTGCCAATGGAAACACAAAGTGCCCTTTTCCATCACTGGAATTCAGATCTTATCAGAAAGGATATAGTTCTGCACACTGGATTGCAGAGGAGCTGGCTAGTCTATTCTGTACAGATCTGTTTTACAAGGGAAGCATGAAATAACCCTTTGGAGTAACCCAACACGGGCAGGTGATAGCAAGCAGTGGTGTGGGAGTACTGAGTGCAGGAGCTTAGAACGAGGTGGACTGTGCCTAATCTGCAGTGGATACAGCAGCAAGCACAGAGTCAGGAGAAACATCAGTAGTGAAGTGAGTGGTGGATCAAGGTATAAACACAAACAGGACTTCAGCTGGTTTCTATGGTAAAGGAAAGTTATTATCAGGCTAGGTGGAGCGGCAAGGTGACTGATCTACTGCTGTGCAGCGCCCATAAATAACACCACAAACTCACTTCACTCCTGAGATGTCTCTCTAGTGCCCTCTATTGAGAAAACCTAATCAGTACTCAGGATGCTCAAAGCAGTCAGGATCATAGACTATATCTATTGACCTGTGAAGAGAGAGGTAATAAATTCATATCTGGTGGTGTTTAGGTAAAGATGTGTATACAAAAGATAAATACATCTGACAAAACCAATCCAAATAAGTATAATATATCAGTAATATAATTAAATTGCATTGTCAAGTGGCTGGACAACAGGCACATTCAGACATCTTATTTCTCTACACTTATTTTAGAAGTTTTTAAGAAATAGAGGAGTAATGCACATACAGTGAATGGTTAAAGCCACAAATACATATTTCGATGGGTTGTTATGTCTATACATGCCCTTGAGACTGCTCCTCCTATCAGGGCATAACTTTTCTGCACTCGGGATAACTAATCTTCACAGCTGAAGTCTTCCTCATTCCACCACATGATCACCAATCTACCTTCTAACACTTTTAACAATATCATAAAAAAAGGAACTACTAAAAACGATTACTGCTGTAACCAACTTTACTATATGCTTTTGAATACACCCTTGTGGCTCATTTACATGCATTCCGACACTATGCTGTGTCATCTGAATGTGTAATGGTTTACTCTTCAAGTATCTGACGACATCAGGGTTGTGCTATATTTTCAGTGTGCTCCCCAACTCCATATGTAAACTGAATATCTGGATTAACAGTTTGATGGTATTTGGAGATGGAACCTTTGGGATATAATTACGGTTGGATGCAGTCATCATGGTGAAGCCCCATAATGTGATTAATGGTTCCAGAAGAAGAGAGGACAGAGTTCGCCTTTCTTGTTGTCTAGCAATGCAATGTCTTCTGCCATGTGCAGCCATTTAATAACTCTGACGATATATTAATTAAGACACATGAGACATGTTTAAAGGTACAAGCCAGACAGACCTGAGCAGAGACCACAGCACACCATCTTCCTGCTCCAACTCCTCCCTTCCTGTCCAGGCAGTTTATTCTTATCTTAAAAGCCCCTTCTAGCTCTCTCTTAGAAGTATATTTGCATGATCAAAGTGATACAATGGTTTACACCTCCCAAACCTTTGGCCTTCAGAGTGTGTCCATGTTTATAGTGGGGTGCCACCAACACAAAAGGTGCAAGGTCACACCCATCTAAGCTAATTTTATAGTGGGGTAACTACAGAAAAATAGGAGAGACCAGGCCAGGCCTAAGGTCGCCCAGTAGAGCATCCAAATGACTTCTTTCTCAGAAACTGTATTTACATTGAGCTGAGAGAGTAGCTCTGACTTACATTAAAAAGCAGGCTGTTTCACCTATAGAAATCACATTCTGCCAGGCTTCAGGCAGTCAGTGCAATGGTAATTAATTAATTAATATCAATTAATTGATAATTAATTCAGTGAATATAATATCTAGTCAAATACACAACCACAATAACGTGATGTTATGACACAGCAGGAAATCCCTCATCAGGCCCTGGCATTTTCCCAAACTCCCAAGAATAAATCTCTGTTAAGATTTACAGTTGCCCATAACATTCAAAGGTGGTCTCATGAACTGTCGTAGCTATAAAAAACAGACAGAGGCCAACTGTTCCTAGTTTGGGCCTATTTTGAATGTACTTCCAAACAAACAAAATTATGTGCATGCATGTCTGTGTATGTGCTTGTGTAGTTATGTACTCTAATTTTTGGCTATATATCTAGACAGATGTAGAACTTCTGAGTTATAGTATTCTAGTAGTACATCCTGTCCAATTTCAGTAGATACTGCCAAACACTTTTAAAGTTTGAAACAGTTTTCACTTCCAACTGAAACTATGAGCACCCCAGACACTTGGGACTTTCATTTTCTTAATTTTTAAAAGTTGTTTTGTGGGTACAGTTTTGTTTTTTTTTTTAATTAAAGTCAATCACAAGTTCACAATTATATTTCTCAGGCTCTAAACTCATAGCCCATTGATAAACACTGAAGAACCCTTATTTCTGTTACTATCTGAAATTTCAAAGTGAAAAACAGCAGCATGACAATTTTGAAAACGTACTCAACACTTACATACACTCCTGCATTGTGATAACAGCCTCGCTGCTTGGGGCTTGTGGTTGGATACTTTATTACTTCAGACATGATAGGCTTTTTATTAACTGGTCGGGATCAAGCCAGAGAGTTCTCTAGGAAAGGCCCGGCTATTGTTAATCCAAGGATTATATAGGCAAAACCACAAGTTATAATACTGGGGAGACGAATTAACTCATATCCTGTCTGGGTGTGAGTAAGGCTCGATTTTGTAACAGACGTCCAGCAGACGCCTTAGCATCCAAGCAAGCAAGCTTTGTATACAAAATCAAGACGTAGCACTTAGCTGGTTTAATCTTGTGACCCCATTATATTGTGAGAATAGCTGAGGCAGTGAAATAATTTCTAACAATCAGCAATCTTTTAAGAATAGCCCAACTGCACAAAAAGTTGTCCATTTCGGGTTAGTTCAAGGTAGGAGCAACTTCCTCATGGCTTATACAAGCTAAAACCCATTTCGTATTTACAAGCCTAGCACAGTAAATTATCCTCTGAACATAATGTTCACCATCAGTCTGAAGATCAGTTCTTGGCTCTCAGATATTTTCCTTAATGAGATCTACTTGAGGGAGCAGTCTTGAAGGTGAAAAATAAGCCATCTTCAGGGGAACGCTCGTTTTAAACTATACAAAAGACTATGGTGATCACAGGGGTTGGATTTCACTGGGACTTCAGAAGAGCGCTTCCTCACCTCAAGCCACTTTCTTACAATGCTCCTGCAGCTTTCCTGACCTTGCCCCTCACGGCAGACCTCCTGCTCTGCCTCCTGCAAGCGGGAAGACTGCGGGAAAGGAAGCTTTAAGTCAACCGAGCCGTTTGGGCAGAAGTCTGACACACCGCTGACTTCCGGGGAGCAGCTGCTAAAAGATGGAATAAGAGCATGCTCCCGGCGCGCCCACCAGTGAGGGCGTCCCATCGTTCACGAGGCCCAGTGCACGCTGGGAAATGTAGTTCCCAAAGGCTGGGAAGAACCCCGTGGGCGCATGCGCAATTCAGCCTCTTCCGCAGAAGGATGCCTCCGCGCTGCCACGCATTCTGCGGTCCGCGGGCAGAGGCTTCTGGGAGTTGTAGTTACTGGCGGTGGGCGCCGTCGGTAAGGAGACGTAGCTTTCCGTGCGGTCCACTCCAGCAGTTGGTTCCCGGCCGCGGCCGCAGGGTCAGTCAGCGGTCCCCTTCCCACCGCACCTGTCCTGAGGCTGAGGAGGATTTCGCTTGGCTCGGAGCTTCCTGTCCCGGGTGGGGTCCTCGGGGCTCCGCGGTCCATGTCTGCCCCTCGTTCTCTCCTTCCTCGCCCGTCGCTCGAGCCTGGGCTTGGAGGGGACGCGCCCTCCGGGGACGCAGGGCCGCGACCTCCTCAGAGCCGGTCTTGGCGTCGCGGGGCGGCCCTCACCCAGCCCCGACCCCACGACCCCTCGGCAGCCGCCGGCAGCCTCGGACGCCCGCTCACTGTCCTCCTCTACCGCTCTCTCTCCACTGCAGGGATGGACGCTTCCTGGCGCCAGGTGGCCGCTGGCCGAGGCCGAGCCCGAGGCCGAGCCGCCGCGGTCCCCTCCTCAGGAAATGGAGTCCCTCTCGGCGGCGCGGGAGGAGGGCGAGTGAAGGGGTCCGGCAGCGCGGGGCACCCGGGCCCCAGCCCCGGCGGAGCGGCGACCCCGGCGGCTGCAGGTCGCAGGCAGCGGCAGGCGGGAGGCGAAGCCCCGGCGACCCTGGGGGCCAGCGGTGAGGAGGCTCCGGTCCCGGCCCCGCCGAGCTCACCAGGCACTTTCCTGCTCGTGGCTGGCTGCCAGCGCCCTCGAAGTCTCGTTCACTCTTTAGCTGCCCTATCGGGGACCTTCCTTGACTGGGGCAGATTTCCTTCTCATCTCTTTCATCTTCATTTTAATTGGTATTGCCTGGCCAGGACTCTTCTTTCTTTCTTTCTTTCTTTCTTTCTTTCTTTCTTTCTTTCTTTCTTTCTTTCTTTCTTTTCTTTCTCTCTCTCTCTTTCTCTTTCTCTCTCCTTTCTCTCTCTCTCTCTCTCTTTCTCTTTCTTTTCTTTTCTTTCTTTCTTTCTTTCTTTTTCTCTCTCTCTCTCTCTTTCTCTCTTTCTCTCTCTCTTTCTCTCTCTCTCTCTTTCTCTCTCTCTTTCTCTCTCTCTTTCTCTCTCTCTTTCCTTTCTTTCTTTTCTTTCTTTCTTTCTTTCTTTCCTTTCCTCTCCTTTCCTTTCTTTCTTTCAAACCTACCTGGATCCCTAGATCTTAGCTTTGCCTTGTGTCCGTTTGTCTGATGTCTGGTTTGTTCCCATAACTCTCTGCTTGAAGTGTTTGTGTATTTATTTATTTAAAACCTACCTAGATCCCTAGATCTTAGCTTTGCCTTGTGTCCGTTGGTGTCTGGTTTGTTCCGTTAACTCACGGCTTGAAATGTTTGCCAGAAAATTGATCGCCACCATTTGCTTGCTTTTAAGATCTTAAAATGTTCAACTCTTGTTTTTGTTAAATAAGATCCTGTGCTTTCGTATCTTTGTGAATGGTAACAGCCAGCTAGGTTAAGGTCTCAGAATCCCATTTGCACACGGATTGGGAACTCCATCTATCCTGTGTTCACTCTACTTTAAACACTGGTTGTTGACAGCCATCATTACCAGGCCAGCTGACTTCTTTTTTGACTACTTGCTTTTACCCATATCCGCGTTTTAGTTGGTAGTGGTGTTTTCCATTGATTCCTGTCCATACATTTCGTGTCTTTCCTTGGGTGTATCTGGTGTTGCCACCCAGGATTTGCCAAAAGCCTTGAGCCAAGGTCTTGTTTTTGTGGGGTATTGACAGCACTTACACATAACTGTGCACGGAGAAAAGAGAATGATCCCTGAAATCATTTTGTGTTTGGGATGTGTTTTTCAGAACTTTAAAAAAAATATTTTTGAGGCTATAATATAGTTGCAACATCTCTTCCTTCCCTTTCTCCCCTCCAAACCCCCCATACACAAACCCTCCCACTCTCCTTTAAATTCTTGGACTTCCCCCCCCCCCCCACACTATATTCGCCCCACCCCACCCTCCTCTTTCTGAGCGAGGAGAAGCAAAATTGAACCTCTGGGTTTTCTCTTAGGCTAACTTGAAAGTTAGTTAGCATTGATTTTTGCATGCAGTTGGTCAGGTTTTCATAGAGCTGAAATGTGCCGTTTGGAGACCTACAAACACATTGGTAAGCTTGCTTGGATTGTGTGGGTAGCAGGAAAACAAGCATTCTCTATCTGAATAGTTGAGATTTGGAAGGAATAATGCGTGAGAAGTCTGCTTGCTCACTCTGGGACTTTACTCTAGGTGATGTCAGGTACTTACACTTAAGAAGAGTGTGTTTCTGTTTTGTCCTCCCAATTCAGCTTTCTAAAATTTACTTTTTATTTTTATAACACACTCCTTGGGGACTCATTCCTGGAGATTAAGGACAGCTTTCTTATTTTGAAACATGTTTTACAGCAGTTACTGCCCTTCTTTCTGATAGTTCTCAAAGATTTCTAAAGTAAGCATCATATACATTTTATTTTGTTCTTACTTGAAACAGTCTGTTTTGGTTAATCACCAATATAATTAACTGCAATAAGAAAAGGAAAACATTTCTTGAGGGAAATAAAAGATAAAATATCACTAAGTACAAATATACTACCTAAAATGAGGTTTATTTTGATAGTAGATCATCAGTCCTGGTGTATGAAGTAAGTTTTTAATTTGTGATTTAGAATAATAAATTTAAAATAATCTTAATATGAACATCAATTCAGATAATTCAACAAGCTTGTGAGTCTTTTCTTAACATACCATTGCTGTCTATAGAGATTATTTTTCTGGATTCTTAACTCTCAAGAAGTTCAAAGTCTCATTGGGAACATGTGCTGGATAGTTATCTGGTTCTGTTTTGCATTAGTCAATTAAGTAACAATGAGACGTACATAGAGTGCTCTAGAAATGAGAAGATCTAGCTCAAACTTATTTATCTTTTTTTTGATAATAGTAGAAGAACAGTGCAATCCTATTTAACACTTTTTGGAGTGAAATTGGTAGAGGCATGTTTTTCATGTTAACATTTGTGTGACTACAAAAATATCAAGTTCACCTTGAAGGCTGGAAGGTTTTGAGCTTTCTAAGCAGCAGCTAATAAACATAGGAGATAAACAGTAGATATTGTATGTGCAAAGTCTGTGGTCTTTTGGCCTGTCTTGACACAGTGTTGTGAAGAAGCACCATCTCCTATCATTCCGATGTGCTTCCACTGAATATGTCCCCCCATTTCTTAAAAATCATGATGTGTAATGTATTTTAGTGACTTTTATTATTTGTTTTTGAGACAGTATCTTACTATGTAGTTAATCCTGGCTGGGCTTGAACTCAGAGATCCACCTTCTTCTGTCCCCTAAGTGACAGAATAAAACATGTGTGTTACCATACCTGGCCCGCCCCTTCCTTCCTTCCTTCCTTCCTTCCTTCCTTCCTTCCTTCCTTCCTTCCTTCCTTCCTTCCTTCCTTCCTTCCTCCCTCCCCCTTCCTTCTCTCTTTTTCTCCCTCCCCTCCCTCTTCCTTTCTCCCTCCTTCTTTCTTTCCCTCCTTCTTTCTCTCTCTCTCTCTTTTCTACAGGGCCTTTCTATGTAGCCCTAGCTGTCTTGGAGCTCGCTATGTAAACCAGGCTGGCCTTGAACTCAGAGATTGGCTTGCCTCTACCTCCTGAGTTCTGGGATTAGAGGCATGTACCACCACCCCTGGCTTGTACAATTAACATCCCATTTCCATTTAAATTTTTTGTTGGCATTTTTATTTTTAGACTGCTCATGAGATTTTTTTTTTTTGGACACTGTTACTGTACTTTTAGAATTTGTAATTAGTTAGTGTCTGCTTCTATTGCACTTTATTGCTTTTGGTCGGATACTTCTTAAAGTTAGTGTGTATTGTTCTGTTTTCTTTGGGCCTGTTTTAAGGAATTAGATATTTTTTTACCCACAGATTTTAATGAGATAGGATGTTTGAAAGCAACTTTCAAATGTTTGTTTAAAACTGATATAGTAGTCAGATCAACTGGAGGGTCATTGACCTGGAAAACACGAGATGTGACTCTACATCATGCCGTGCTTTTTGAGGACACTAATTTGCAGAAATGAGACTTTTCTTTTTTTCAAACAGAGCTGATATCTCAGAGGAAATTTGAGGAAATCAAGAAGGCTAATCAAGCTGCAGCCAAAAAACTGGTGGAAGAACACTTCAGCTCTTCTGAAGAAGAAGGAGATGAAGATTTTGAAGGAAAACAGGGAAAAATTGTTGCTAATACATTCATAACGTACACTACTCACACAGGTATTAGCTTACCAATTTTGACCTTTTCACTAAAAGTAGAAGTATATTTCTGACATTGTTTAGCTATAGTTTAAAATAGCATACAGAATAGCTATTTTCATTTTCAGTTTAGACATCTTGTGGTTGAGTACATTTTGCTATTTCTAAATTATATGTTGTTAATACTAATCTTTGTATGAAGTAGATTGTATAGAGATTGCTCTTTATAGCCCTAACTCCCAGAGAAATACGTAGGGTAGATTGTTGCTGTTTGTGATTTTCTTGGGCCAGAGGACTTTGGGATGGATATCCTTTTCAATATAGTCTTCATTTTTTCCTTTTTACCATATTAAAAGTGCCTTAAGTTCATTTCACTTCTTGACTTTATTATGGAAATTTTATATCTTACATTTGATTTTCGTACTATTTTTTTTAAAATGAACTCTATAAAGATCTAACGTGCATTACTGTGCTCATTATATTTTCTGTGTAAAAGGGTGATTCTGAGGTAGATGAGACTGCTGTTCTTGTACTTGTTTCTGGGAGGAAATGAGTATATTGGTTAAAAGGACCACTCACGAGCCGAACAGCTAAGATTTGGAATTCCGTGTTGCTTGTATCTGACTAGCATTTGGCATATTCACATTGGCTCAGGGTCTCTTCTTTTACATGAAATGAGGCTAGTGTTAGTAAATACCTTGGAGCGGTTAGAATGAAATAGCACTGTTTTGCAGATAGTATGTACTGTCTACTGAATTGTCTGATGCATTTTGTAAGCTTGACTATTAGAGATTTTCTACCATAGCTGATTTTCTTTCCTTGCCTTTTAATAAGATTTCTTCTCTTAAAAAAGTCCTTTCGGATGTGTAGGCCTTATATCATAATTCCACATCAACTCTCTTCTTTTGGTTACTGATATTTTCCTTAATTATTACATAATGCTTTACTGAGAACAGGATTGCTAGTACAACAGGGTCAAGCATGGCAGTTTGCATATTAGCTGGAAAAAAGGTAATTTAAGAACACCTAACCTAACCCTGACTGCGAGAGTTAGTCAAGTCTTCAGGCTTGCTCATGTAATGTGTCCCTGCCCACCCCATTCCACCTTACTTTTGGTGCTTTGGAGTTACCTGCATATACTGATGAAATTGCAAAGGTTGGTATGCATTCTCTAAGAAATTCACACTATCTCCTTCAGCTGAAATGTCAAACCTAGCAAAATAAAAGCTGATGAGAGCAACTTGAAGGTTAGAGAATTTCTTGCTTCTGGATGACTTCCTAAATATTAATCTTAAATTTCATGGTAAAGCGGTCCTCACTTCAACATTCTGAGTAGAGGCAGGTTTTACCTTTAACTGTGGCATATGGTAACGCAGCCCAGCTGTCTTCTAGTGTACATAGTAGACTTGCATGCCCCATGCATTTTTAGCACAGTTTTCCTCTCATAGTAATTTTTAATCAAATACATTAATACTGTGATTTTTGTTCCTGTGTGTTCTGTACTATGCATGTGATAAATTGAGGAAACTGGAACAATATGATACCAAGAAGCTCTCTCATTTTCTGGTCTCAGCCTTGCACTGTTGTGATACTCTTCTCTCGACTTCAAATATGCACGGCTCTGTTCTAGAGACTGTGTCATCTTGACCCATGGATCCCTCAATTTAGAAAAGATGACTTCTCTTGTCTTCCTACCTAGTAGCACTCCCGTCTCCCTAACCCAGAAACACAGAAGCAGAGATAGTGACACATGGGACGGATTAAACATGATCTAATTGTCACCAAAGCCTCCTAGATTTTGCTTTGTAAATTTAAAAATTTTTATTTATTTTTGAAACCTGGTCTCATCATGTGGCTATCTGGCTTAGAACTTACTGTTTACCTCATGCTTACTTTAAACTTATATCCTCTTCACTCAACCTCCCGACTGCTTGATTTCTTAAATATACCCTTAAATATACCATGCATACTGGCTTTACCTATTGCAGGCCATTATGGTTAATGTTACCATTTGACAGAAGAGAAAACTAAGAAACAGTAGATAACTTGTCCACAGTCCCAGTAGTTTTGTCTGCTATAACTGTCTTTAACTGGTGCTTTTTGTTCATTCCAGTTTTGACCTCCTCAGACTTGTTTCCTTGGTTGCCAGTCTGGCCATTGTAGAATATGTAACTTCCAGTGCTATGCTGTGTCCATTGTGGCCTGCTGGTGTTGCCCTTTGTTGCTGTAGCCAAATGTGCTACAGCTTTCAAAGAAATGTTTCTTGAAATTCATAGAAATAAACTTAGACTTACTTTGTAAGACTATACCATCAGATTCTTAGATTTAAGTTTTATGAATTAGCTGTTAAATTGTGTGAATAAGCCGATGAATTTAAAATGTTACATATTGTTTAAAGAATATAATTATTCTGTTTAAGGATATTTTAGAAACTTAAATCCAATTTAAAAGAAAACATTTGTCTTCAGTAATTTTGTAATGTAGGGAGCTTTGCATTTGTTCTTTAAGCATCCTAAATTACAATTATGTTTATGTTTTAATAGGGCAAGCTTTTGTTGAGTTTTCTGTTTAATTTAATGATTTTAGAAAATGAACTAATTAGGATTTTTATTTAGTGTTTTTTTTTTTTTTTTTCCTGGCAACAAATTTTGGTTTGAACTAGATTACTGCCATGGTAAATTCTGTCCTTATGTAAATTTATATTATTGACCTATTTTCTTGGATATTCAGTCTTTATTCAATCAGTTTAGTTTTACTGAAGGCGTATAAGCTTATTTTTCTTATACTAACAAGACTTTGGTATCATTTGTACTTTAGAGTGCTGTTCTGTCGTTCTATTATTAACTCTTTTTCTTGGACCTTTTTCTCCATAGCCTCTCACTAAAGCACAGGGTAGGGATTGAAGACTCACTTAGTCAAACTGAGATCACTGAATTGTCTGTGTCTCAGATTTCTCATGCATAGCACTGAGGTAATAATAGTTCATCCTATTGCTATATTTTCAGTGCTTGGTAATAAATACTTAATATTTGCTGGAAGGAAATACAGTCTGGTAATTTTGTTTCCTAAGAAACTTATATTACTATTTAAAGCAGAAGTAGTGACATAATTTAATGAAACACAGTTGTACTGTAGTAACCTTGACATTTTTTCATTCACAGAATTTTAATATGAATGTGTTATGTGCTGACCCCTCCCTTCAGTGGTTAACTTCTCATTTTTCTTCATACTTCAGCTCTTTGATACTTTATTACTTGCTATATTGGTAGTTTGGCCAGTGGTTCTACCTTCACCAATTTTTAGGGTTCTTTAAACAAAGAGCCAGCCAGCGAGAGAGCTGAAATATTGTTAATTCACAGACTTTGTGAATTCTTGTCAGTTCATTGAATATTTATTTTCCTTTGTTAAGCTTTGAGGTTTTAAGTTATATTTTCAGCAGTTAAATTGCTTAGTATTTGTAATGACTGTTGCAGAAGATGTGCTGTTCTCAGATGTTTACTGTGATGTTTTCAATTTTTTAATTTTCAGATGGAGATATACATGAACTAGAGAGAACAAAACAGTATCTGAATGAAGCTTTTCAAGCAGGTGCTATGACATGCCTCATTTGTATTGCTTCAGTGAAGAGAAACCAAGCAGTAAGTTTTTCTCTTTTATGATATATTTCTCCCCAAGTACCACATCTCACGTTTGCAATACTTAGCCATTTATTGTACTTTCACTTATGTTTGTTTAAAAATTCTTCATTTGACAATCTTATATGTGAATTATTCTTCATTATCTCTAAATAGTTTAGCACTACTGATATCTGAAACAAGTGTTTTGATTCTAATGAACATACTGCTTTAGTAAAAATTTTTAGCATCTGTTTAGAGATTCCTACAAATACAAACTGTTAATACGCGGTGCTGTGATCTCACCAGAGCCTAGTGCATGCCAGGCAAATGACCTACTACTGAGCTACATATTTTCACTGGGTTTGAAATAAAGATAGTCATGCTTTCAAGGAACTAGAACTTGATAGAGGCACTTAAGGTTTATTAGCTTCTGCTAACAGTGTTGAAAGCATTGTGGAAAGCAGCCAGGGTACCTGGGAGGGAAGAGTCAGATAACTGATTCTGTTATAAGAGCTCATGCTTGATTGTGAAGCTATTGTAAATTTAAAAGGGCATTAGTGAAGTAATTAAAGAGAAGTGACAACTGAGCATGATAGACTCGAATTTAAGACCTCATATTAATCCTTTACTGTTACGGTGGCATTCGCTCAGAGAAAGAATATCAGGTACAATAAAATGTTTTGGTCATGTAGAGTGAAGCACAAGTTTAATACGCTCAGGGTGGCTAGGATCGTGTAGCAGAGGTAGGTGTCCACATACTCAGAGTCACAGCCCTTTAGCTTACTGTGATTTCAGCTCCAGTGGATGAGTAGTGTACCTGCATGAATGCTTGGTCTCCTCTGACCCCTATCTTTTCAAAGTCATTTGTCCACATTGGGAACTGATTCAGCCAGTATACGGGTAAAATGCAGCACTGAGTAGTTATGTCCCCTGGAACAGCATTCCCCCCGAGAATTGGTGAATATCCCAGTCATGTTAGGGTATTCGTTAGAGTTAGAACAAAGTGAGTGTTATAGTTTCTTAAGGGTTTCCTGCAGTATTGAACTGGTGTGGCCCTAGAAGTAATGAAACTACAATTTACTGTTACTAGCATTTCTTCTTCCTTATCTTGTCCATTCACTCCTCTAGGTTCTCATTTCATGCATGCTTTTGGGGAATCAAAATGAAGAAATTAGCTCTTTGTTTTTATTTAATACTGCTGTCTACTTTATGGTATATGTCTGATTATTGTTACTCTTTTTTGAAAATACTTGTAGTGAAACTAGAACTAAATTTTCTGTTATATCAAAATGTTGGTAGGCTTTAAAATTAATTTAGTATTACTTCTTAAGACTTACAGACTTGTTATGTGTGTGAATGCATGTGTGCCACAGTGAACCTGTGGATGTCAGGGGGCAGCTTTGTGGATTTGTTCTCCATTATCTTTTTGTGGGTTCTGAGGATCAAACACAGGTCTCTATACTCGCATAGTAAGTACCTATAGCTAGCTCTTTATTAAGCTTTTATATTGTATGTATTCTCACTTTTTTCCCAGCTTTTGAATTTTGGTGTTAAGTGCTAGACTTAAAGGTTTTTATGTAACAAAAATGGTTATATATACACACTCAAATTTATGATTAGGGATTCCTTTGTAGTATTGTTTATAATTAGGAGTAATAAGTGTCTAGCAATACGAAATTAATGAAATTATGATATATAGATCTATATGATAAGATATATAGCTATATTTGGCAAGAGTAAATGTTTATATCGTGTTTTAAATAGATTATTTTTTTGCCAGTCAGCACCAGTATGCATATGTGAATATATGTATATATATATACACACACACACACACATATTTATATACACTTGGCTGTGAGTATGTATAGAATTAGAGATCATTCAGATTGTTAACTATAGTTTTTTCTTGCTAATTGAATCTGGGTAATTAATATTTTCATTTAAATGCTATAAACCTAAATACATTTCATAAATATCATCATCTTTGATATTAGATGATACTAGAAGAAATTTGATTTGTTTTTTAGTCCTCAGGTAACTCTTGAAAATAATTCAGTGTGTAACACTCATTTTAAAGTATTGTATAATTAACAGTGAAAAATCACGTGTAATTAATTTTGACACCTTTGTTTTAGGTTTGGAGCTGTTCAGGATGTTTCTGTATATTCCATATGCCCTGTATTCAGAAATGGGCAAAAGACAGCCAGTTTCTTGTATCTTCTGTGACAGATGATGATTTTGGAAAGAAAGATTATCCCTGGCCTTGGTAATTTTTTTCTGGTTCATTGATTTTGTTGTGGAATAAATGAACATTATAGATCAGAAGTTGTGTTGTTGGATGTTGCTGTCTGTTTTCCTTTCTGTTGCTTGTCTGGTTTGTGAAGATAGGAGGCCTTGGTAATGTTCTTTCCTTTCAGCTTTATGTAAATACTTTCAGTAACTAACAAATCATCACACTATATTTTCCTGTGAAACAATGCTTCAACTGTGCTTCTAAAGGACTTGTCTGTGAGGGTGAATGAGAATCATTCAGAGTTTGTTACCTCCCTCTCTCCTTGAATTCCTGTTAGTAATCCTAGTCATACTGTGCATGTTTATCATTTAATATATTTTGATTATGTGATTTCCAATTGTATCTTCAACAATCCCCAAACTACATTTGTATGTTAGATGATATCATTATCTACACTTATTTTACCAGTTTTGTTTATTATTGGTGATTATTAGACCTTGGCCTTCTATTATGTTTTGAGAAAAAGTGAAGAAGTAAAATCATTTGTCTCCGCCAATCTAGGATGGTATATTCATTGTGAAGGTAGTTAAATGTCAGCTCAGGGGCACCGTATGCTTGTATTTCATAAATTCTGTAACTGATTATTTAAAATTTAGTGTTCTTTTTTTGACACAGACCTTCCGAATTGTATAGCTTAAGCCTACTAAAATCTGATTTGAGTCACATCTTTCATGATTATTAGAAATACTGAGGTATTGTAAAATTGTAGTGGTATAATTTTTAATAATTTATTTAATTTTTATTTTATATGCATTGTTATGAGGGTGTCAGATCTTCCAGAACTGGAGTTATAGACAGTTATGAGCTGCCATTTGGGTACTGGGAATCGAATCTGGGTCCTCTGGAAGAGCAGCTGATACTCTTAACCACTAAGCCATCTCCGCAGCCCAGTAGTGGTGCAATTTTTAAAAACGTTTAAGACAATTTCTTTGTAAAAAGTAATTCTTGGCAATCTTGAGAGATTTTGCCCATTATCCATAAGGATACTGATGTTAGCTGAGAGCAGCAATGAGTTCACGTTCCTCTCACTTTTAAGAGGCAGAGCTGGAATTTGAAACCTAGGATTTATTCTGTTAAATGTAGAGTTTTGTATTTACCAGCTGAGTTCAGTATGGTAGACTGCTTTCTCTTCATTGAACCCATGCTGCTTTGAAAAGGTTTAAATTTGAAGCCTTTACTTGTTTTTTACTTCTTAGTGTTTAGTTGGTGCAGAATGATGCCAGATATTTCAAATTGTTTGTTTTAGAGATTTAAGCTTCATGTGTACTTTCGCTCTTGTTCACTTCTGTTTCAAGTAGTAATCTGTCCATATAGGAGCAAAGTGTCAGTTACCAGAATAATAAACTGCTACTTTTCTTCCAGACCTGAAAGGACAAAATGTAATCTCTTGTGTAGTATTTCTTACTTTCGCAACCTTAATGTGGCTATTCTGAATATAATAAAAGAAAGCAAGGAGTTAATAAGTTAAGAAAATATTGTGTTTACTTCTTGTCACGATGTTACCAGAACCTGGTAAAAATTATAATAAGGTAGTTACTTTATGGAAATGAACTTACAGGTGTTTCTAAGATAAGTACTTATTGATTAACAGGTTGTTGGCACTTCATCATTGTAAGTGAAACTCATGCTTTTGTAAACCTCATCCCTCCCAAATGTAGTTCTTTGAATGTAAACAAAGAACTTCCTGATTTTTTTCCTTTTTTTTTAAGGATGTATTTATTTTTTATTTTATGAATATTTTGCCTGGATGTATGTTATGTACAGTGCAGGTGGGCAGTGTAGCACATAGTCAACTGCCTGTTAACAGCCTAAAACACATCTTTTTTCATAGAAGCTATAAGAAAGACATTTTTCTTAGTAGAAGGAAACTTAACTCTTTCAGCAAAATGTTAGTTATTTGTAAACGTGAGGTGTGGTATTTGTTTCTTTTACTTTAAAAACATTCTTTTTAATTGTGTGTGTGTGTGTGTGTATTTGTGTATGTGTATGTGTGTTTGTCTCTATGGGTTATGTGCACATGAGTACTGGTGCCTCTGAGGAGGTCAGAGACATTGGAATCCCCCTGGAGCTGAAGTTACAGGCAATTGTGAACCTCCTGATATGGATCTGGAAACTGAACTCAGGTTCTCTGCAGAAGCAGCAATTACTCTTTAAGTACAGAGCCATCTCTCCATACCTTGATTTTTATATTTAATAATGAGAACAAATATGTTTTGGTTATTCTGAACATTTGTGTGGTTTTTATTTGGAAGTACAGCATGTTCTCATAAGAATAAAGATATGCTGATTTTTTTTTTTATACAGATCAAATTTGAATGGTGATGTGTGGATTTTCTGGTGTAGTACACTGACTGTACTCAGTTGTTTGAGTAGAAAAAAGTATGTTTCACGGTGACCCCGCCCCAACCGTAACATTATTTCTATTGCTACTTTATAACATACTTTTGCTATTTTTAAAAATTTTAATGTCTTAGGTCACCCCTGTGAAAGAGTCATTTGACCCTCTCCAAAGAGGTTGTGCCCCACAGCTTGAGAACCACTGGCTTAGAGCCTCTTAGGAATGACCTATGATGATGATCAGTGAATTTTTGGTAGCGGTGAAGGTTGACATTCCTAGTACCAAATTTACTCTGATGTTGTAGTGTATAACTCATTCCGCTTCAACAAAGAATATAAAATCGTACTTAAACTGTTCCTTGATTTAAGCAAATTTGAAATATGTATATTTTGTATTAGATACTGAAAATTAGGAAGTTCTCAGATCTAGAGAGATGGTTAAGGTAGTGTTTAACAAATACTGCTCTTGCAGAAGACTCCGATTCAGTTCCCAGAACCCATAGGAGGCTCACAACTGTCTGTGTCTCCAGTTCTAGGAGCTTTAACACCTTCTTCAGGCCTTTGTAGGCAGACACTAGGCATGTGTGGGGTACATATACAAACATGGAGGCAAAATACTCATAAAATAAAAAATACATCTTTAAGAAAAAGAAAAGTTAGGGAATCTTTTGTTTACCTTCAAGTTCTTTTTCCTCTTAATTCTAGCTTTTTGTTATGTTTCTTACTGCAATATTTAGCTTATGTATAACCTGATTGCTTTTTTTATATTTCTTTTGCTGATATATTTATTTATAGACTACACACCCAAACGTAAGAAAACTGAATCTCATAAATATGGATGAATACTGCAATAGTTCATAGAAATTTTGGTTAAAAGAATCTTGGTTAGTAGAAAGCTAATGTGGCTTTCTCTTTGTACTTGTGCTTTGCATATCTGTGTTTAACACATAGCAACTAATCACATGTGACTATGCCAGTTTTATTTTTAATTTTTTTTGTTTTTGTTTGTTTTTTGTGTTTTGAGAAGGGGTTTCTCTCTTATTGTAACTCTGGCTGTCCTGGAACTCACTAAGTAGACCAGGCTGGCCTCAAACTCATAGAGACCTGTCTGTCTGCCTCCCAAGTGCTGGAATTAAAGGTGTACACCACCACCACCTGGCCTATGTCAGTTTTTAAAAGTATAAATATAATAAAAACATAATCTTTGCCAAGTTTTATGTATGGCCTCATCTCATGTGTCATATAGTGCTGCTAGCTTCTTTCTATATTGGACAATGTAAATATAAAATAGTTTCATATTTCAGAAAGTTATATTATGCAGGGATTTTAGTAAGAATTTATTTTTTTACTTAACAAAAATTATAGTCTTTTTAATATGTGTAATTTGTCTCTCGTGTTGCTTTTAATAATGAAATTAATATATATGTATTTTTTTGTAGTCCAAAATGTAGGTTTGAATACAAAAGATCAGAAACACCTAGTAGGTACTATTGCTACTGTGGAAAAGTAGAAGATCCACCTTTAGATCCGTGGCTTGTACCTCATTCATGTGGCCAAGTATGTGAGAGAGAATTTAAACCTCCTTGTGGCCATAAATGTTTACTACTCTGCCATCCAGGTGAGTTTCATATTGCATGTATAGTTGTTTTAGCTGGCTGTTTCTTCTTGTGAAGCAAACAAAATTATCCACGTTGAATTGAAGTTTGCTGAAGAAAATTGAAGAAGGGTTTAAGCTTTAAAGTAGCAATGAAGAAAATGGTTGATTTCTGGAAAATGTAAAACTTAAACGTTTGGTCACTGACATTTTAATTACTCCCTTTCCCTTTTGTTTCATTCTAGGTCCCTGTCCTCCTTGTCCAAAGATGGTCACAACGACTTGTTACTGTAAAAAAGCAAGGCCAATTCCTCGTAGGTGCAGTGCCAAGCAGTGGTCCTGCCAGCTGCCATGTGGGCAGAAGCTGCTATGTGGGCATCATAAGTGTGAAAATCCTTGTCATGCAGGTAAACGGCCGTGTGTGAGAAACTGAGTTTAAACAGAGTCAAAGCTGTCTTTTACTAATTTATGATTGTAATTTCAGGAAACTGCCAGCCTTGTCCAAGAGTGAGTAGACAAAAATGCGTGTGTGGCAAAAAAGTAACAGAAAGAAGTTGTGCGAGTCCAGTGTGGCACTGTGATCAAGTGAGTGTTGGTGCCCCTTGAGGGGCGGGTGTTAGAGAGTGTAGAAAATAGATGACTGGAACGTGCAGGGATTGTTAGGTTAGTTGGATAAAAAGTGAGGAAGAACAATAGATACAGCTGGTTTTCAACTTGATATCATCTTAATTACTGAATTTAGTTGCTGAATTTTTAATTCACTGTGTTGTTTTGCTTCTTGCCTTTCTCTTTCTCGCTTTAGCTACTACCATTCCCTTCTTGAGATAATGCCATTGAGAAAGTAGAATTGTTTTCTGTGGGTTGCTTTTCCTAGGGTTGGAAGGGGTTTAGTACTGGTTGGAAGTCTGGTGGATGGTCATACAAAACTGAGGATACATCTGTTCTTTCTTATATTTTTGTCATACACTCTTTGGTACATAGGAAATAAGTATGTGTAAGTATATGTATACACATACATATGTATTTCACCTGTGTTAGACATAAAGCATAATGTGAAGTGAGTGCAAAATGAAACTGTTTGTGAATGCTAGTGAGTTGTTTTAGACAGCCTTTTTGTAGGTTTAATCCCTTGATGAGTGTTTTTTATTTTAGGTATGTGGGAAGATACTGCCATGTGGTAATCATACATGTGAGAAAGTTTGTCATGTTGGTACATGTGGAGAGTGTCCCCGCTCTGGGAAGAGGTCCTGTCCATGTCAGAAATCAAGTAAGACTTGTTTGAAAGAAATGCTCTGTTGAGCTATGAGAAGACATGGAGGAACGTTAATTTATATTACTAAACAAAACAAGCTAATTTGAAAAAGATATAGCCTGTAGGAATTGAACTATATGACTTCCTGGAAAAGTGAAACAGTGACAGAAATCAGGGGTTAGGGAGAAGGAGGGATGATGTGCTGCGGCATAGAGAACAGGTGGTAAAACTCCTCTGCGAGGTGTGTCACATACCAGTCCCTGTTCTTCTGTCCTTACCCGTACAATAACCACACTTGGAGTAAGCCCTCTTATCAACTGTGAGTTTTGGGTTACTATAATGTATCATTGTAAGGTAATTCGTTGTAGCATTCCATCTCTTGGATATATTGGTTCTGAAATAGGCTGTGCTATACTGTCGCTAGCTATGATCTGTTAGACTATGTGAACTTATTTGTGGTTGTTTTTAATGGAGCAGCGTGGTAGTTTGAGTCAGCTTTCTTGACTCTCCTCCAGTAGGAGTCATTTATAAGATTGTTTCTACTACTTGTCACTATGTGATTGTTAAAGGTGAGTTTATAGTGTTTTAAAGTTTATTATTTTTTTCCATCCTGTGAGATTGAACAAATATATAAAGAAAATTCTGCATATTGTGGAAATCCCTTAGAGTTTTATACCCTCATGTCTCTAGAAACAATTTCTAAAGAGGTTTGCTCATAAAAATGTTTGTTGGTGGTAACTTATATGTCAAATTTCTTTTTAAGAAACATAAGCTTGCCAGGAGTGGTGGCACACGCCTTTAATCCCAGCACCTGAGAGCTACATGATAGAGAGACCCTGTCTCAAAAAAAAAAAAAAGAAAGCATAAGCTTGGCAGTGTTGGTAGTGGTTGGAAGGTATAAACAGGAAAATTGTTAATTTGTGTTTAGCCTTTCACAAATATTAGGGCTTGCTTTGATGAAAGTTAAATTTTTACCTAATAATTATGTGGTTATAAAAGTTTTATGGTTCAAAAGGGCTTTCATCAGGAGCTAAGGACCGGGGAACTTTGTTAGTGATTCATAATGATGCATCTTATTTAACACTGACATTTTGTCTGCTTTCAGAGTTTTCTTTACCTTGTACAGAAGATGTACCAAATTGTGGAGACAGCTGTGACAAAGTGCTTGAGTGTGGAATCCACAGGTGTTCACAGCGTTGCCACCGAGGTCCTTGTGAAACATGCAGACAAGTTAGTTGTGTCCCATATACTTTCTTTCCAGAGCTATGCATCATAATATGTCAGAAGAGACTTTGTTGTGTGTGTTTTTTAATTATTATTACTTTCATACACATCTATATGATGGTCTATGTCTGTTAGCTAATATTTATACTTTTAAAATAGAATTTTGCATTATCTTTTATTGTTTTGTTTGGTACAAATTATAATATCCTCATTTGCATAATTCAATGTGGGGTTGTTTTCTACCAAAAGCTATTTAGAGCTCCCTTGAATTCAGCCTAGATACAATGGAAACAGACACATCTATATTTGAAACTTTAAACTTAAATACATTGTTTGGTTTCAACCATACAATTTGGTTATCAAACTAGGTTACTAAGCACTCCACTTTTGTGGTACTAAGACTAGATGTATAGAAGTTATGTTTGGAACTACCGTTGAATTGTTTTAATTTGATTTCTACTAAATTTCATATTTCATATGAGGTCCTATTTGGAATAAAGTAAAACAAGTATTTTAGGAGATTCAGTTTTAGTTTAGTTAGTTTTTAATACAAATTTGCTACTAAGATTTTTGTCCTTTTAGCAATTACAGAATTGCAGTATGAAGAAAAATATTTAGCATTAATCAGTTTAACACTGCTTCTTGGTGTTTGGCCTAGGAAGTGGAAAAGCAGTGCCGCTGTGGAAAGCATACAAAGCGAATGCCATGCCACAAACCTTACCTCTGTGAAACTAAGTGTGTTAAAGTGCGGGACTGTCAGAAGCATCAATGTAGGAGAAAGGTATGTGTGATAAACTTGGGGAACTGATTTAAAGGGTTATTTAATAAGTACTGTCTTGACTTGTTTCTCAAGTATTCAGGCATATTTTTTTTTCTGTATCATATACTAGTAAAATTTCTAGATTAACATTAGTTGTTTGTATTAGTGGGAAATCGTGCCAGGTTTTGAAAGTGGTGCATATGTGGTAGCTTCAGCACTCAGGAGTCTAAGACAGAAGGATCTTAGTTTGAGGACAGCCTAGGCTAATATAAGGTGACTTTGTCTCATCAAAACAAAACAAAATAAAATAAACAAAACACCAAAGAGTCTTTGTCTCACACACTAATTCTCAGCTCAGTTTTTGAGCTTCTTCTGTTTTCTAACTGAAGATGTCAGTGGCGGTGATAGAACGATAGTGTTTTATAGGTGGCTGACGCCTAACAAAGGTCAGATGGTAATAGAAATTATTATTAGCGCTTGGCCTGGAATGAGTCTGACTGTAGTGTTTTGTTGAATCTGTAGAATTTTAGCTCGTACATTTTTTTTCTTTCTTTATAAAATATACTTTGTTTCTTGGCAAGATTTCTGCTTCTTACATTCATTGAAATGTGATAATTTTCAGTTTTTTTGTTTACTGTTAATGTATATCTTTTCTCCTTCTTTTAGGCTTTAAACCTATTCATGTCTTTATATTTAAATTGCATTTCTTACAGACAACATTTAGATTTCATTTAATCCATGGTGGCAATATTTGTCATTTAATTTAGCCATATATCACTTACATTTAATGTGATTATTTAAGTCTGTTAACCTCCTTTTCTGTTTGTTTGTTTTGAGACAGGGTCTCACTATGTAGCTCTGGCTATCCTGGAACTCACTATGTAGACTAGGCTGGCCTCTGACTTACACAGAGATCTGTCTGCTTCTGCCTCCTGAGTCTTGAGAGTAAAGCATGCACACTATTCTTGCCTTATCTGTTAACCATCTTGTGAATAGTTTTCTATTTATTTATTTGTTCCTTTCTCCTTATGTCTTCTCCTTGACCTGTTTCTCAGTGATTTCATTTTATCTACTTTATTTGCTTATTAGCTGTGATTCATTTCGGTCTCTTTCTTTTGTCCACTATCCTCCCTTCCTTCTTTTGAGTGGTTACTGTGGGCTTCACATTCTTTAGAAATTATTACAGTATATTTATATTATTTCTTTTGACCTACTTTATGACACTGCTATGTTTTATACCTATGTGTTTCAAGAACCCCCAAATTTGTTACTTTTATTATTGTTTTAATAGTTACAGTTTTAAAAGTTTATTTTTATTTATGTACATGTGTTTCTGTCTGCTCTGTGAGTGAAGGAACCTTTGGAGGCCAGAAGAGAGCATTAGATCCTTGGAGCTAGTTACATGAATTATTAATCCACTGACACGGGTGCTAAGAGCCAAACTGAGGTCCCCTGAAGAGCAGCAAGTGCTTACAACTGTGAGCCAGCTGCCCAGCTCAGCAGTTATGTTTTTGGAAGTGTTTGAAAGGATACAAAGGAGTTCTTTGCCATCATATGTATTATTACTTTTCACTTTTTATTTAGATACCAATTTTCTATCTTTAATTTCTTTCTATCTCATAGACCCTCTTTAATGTTTCTTGTGTTGGTCAAATTTTTTTTTCATCTTCATATACGGGAAAATATTTTTCTTTCGCCTTTTTGAAAAATAATTTTTTACTGTAGAACTCGAGTTTTACAGTTTTGTCCCCTGTATTTAAGAAGCTTGCCCTGTTGCCTCTTAGCTTGCTGTTTCCTAACAGGTGGGTGTGGCTGACCTTTCATCTTAGGTTTGTGAAGAATCTCTCTCACGTTCTCTCTCTCACTTGCTGGTTGGTTTCAGACTTTTCTTTACCTTATCAGTTTTTAGTAATTGTTTTCCAGTGTTCCTTAGCATAGGGTTTTTCATGTTTCTTTAGTTTGGTTTTCATTGAACTAGCTTCTGGGATTGAAGGTTTGGAGTTCTCATCAAATGTATAGAATTTTTAAATTTTGATTGTTTGTTTTTAAAGTCTGTTGTCACATCTTCTCCAGAGCTCTTCATGACAGGTCTGCTCCTTGAAGTCCCTCAGCTCAACGATGCTCTCTTGTGTTTCTCTATAGTATACTGGATACTTTACATAGTTTTGTGTTCAGCTTTCCCAGTTGCGTTTGCATTTTCTAATCTTCCTCTCATCCTATGTGTTTTTGTTTTAGATGAGTATTTTCATTTTTAGGAGTTGGTGGGACTTTGGTATAGCTTTCATGTTTCTGCTTTACAGGCTCCCTCTTTGCTGTATGAGGTGCCTACTTTAATGTACTCGTCTACTAATTATGTCAGTTCTCATTTCTGGGTCTTTTGATAGGTTTTTCGTTTTCTCTCTTTTAAAAAAGTTATATGTTTCTGCTTCTTGTTCTGTTAAGGAAAATATCTATTGCTTTTTAGATATTCTAGACATTTTTACATGCTTTTTCCCCCTTTAAATATCTTTCTTTTTTCTTTTCATTTTCTTTAAATACTTTTAAAGGATTGTTTGGAACGAATAAGTTACTTAGAAACCATTGGTTTCTTTATAGGCCTCATACTGTTAGATATGGCCAGAGTACCTCTTTGTCTGGGGCTGATATGGTCTCACTATTAAGGTAATAGCTCTTAGTATTCTGATTGATGCCTGTGTATCAGTAAGTTCTTCTCCACTGACTGTAAGGAGCACAAACTATTCCTAGCCCTGTAAACTCTAGAAATTGCCCTTCCTTCCTTCCTTCCTTCCTTCCTTCCTTCCTTCCTTCCTTCCTTTCCTCTTTCTCTTTCTCTCTCCCTCCTTCCTTCCCTCCCTCCCTCCCTTCCTTCCTTCATGCCTTTTCAGGTTTTGAAGTTACTTCTCACACATGTTCAAGCAAAGGTTGAAAGGGAGATGTTCTGGGGTTTTCCAGCAGTTTCTCTGTGGTATTACTTTCTCAGTATAAGTTGCATTATATTGACCTCCATGCATTTACCTGCTCAACTCAGGTCACCAGATTCTGCTTGTGATCTTCTTACTATAGTACAGCCTAGAAGTTTCCAGGTCTAGGCTAATGCCCTTGCGGGTCATACCTTTTGTGCTTCCCATTTTAGGGATTGTTGTCTTGTGCTGCCTGATCAATCTCTAAAATCTATAACTTCCAGTCTATTGTCAAATTGTCTAGATGTTTGGACAGGAGGGTAAATCTGATCATTATTGCTTTATCGTGCATAGAAATGCCAGTTAACTTATTCAATTCATGGGCCATATAACTATTTTCTCTACTACTACTAAGTGATAGACAGTGTTAGTCAGCAAATATTTGTCTAATTGAGTGAGAAGTTTTGGCTAACTGATTAATTGCTTTTCAGTGATATGTATTTTTGAGTACTGGAACTTGTTCTTAAATTTACAGCCCTAAGTTTTTTAAAAGACAATCACAGCCTGTTGTTTCCTATAAAACAAAATAAATCAAAACAAAACAAAACTGGGTGTGTGGAAAGTCATGGAAAGAGTTAAATTGACATTATAGAGTATGAGTAGCTGCCTGAAATTCATGAAATGAAAAATTCAGATAGGTGGTATTTGTATTTCTCAGGAATTAGAAGTGAAGGAAGTGACAGATTGAGGAGCTCACCTTTGCTTTTTTCTTAGCTGTTCTCTCATCCTCTGTTTTGAAAATAGCTGGTAGACTACACATTCAGCCACTTTTTAAATTTTAATTTGAAATTTAATTAGACTCATTGTCTGAAATGAAATCCTTGGGTTAATGCAATTTTCTGCATAGATAAGTAAGTGAAATTTTGTGATGGAAATATTATAAATCATAAAATAATTGAGAGGTGAGGAAATTTAGCCTGGGTTTATTAAATTAAGTCATTATCTACTTAAGCTAGTAAGTTCTTAATATAGCACATTATTATTTACTACAATAATGTTGATACTCTTGAAAAATTTCATCCTTTGAGCGAAAAGAAACTTTCTGCTTTCTAAAAATTCTGTAAATGACTAGGACTGATGTGCAATTGTGGGTTTTCAAATTACTCTTCTTTTCTCTTTAGTGTTGCCCTGGGAACTGTCCACCTTGTGATCAAAATTGTGGGCGAACCTTAGGATGTAGAAACCATAAGTGTCCATCTGTCTGCCACAGAGGTAAAATTTCACAGTAGATGTCATTTTATGTTTGTGTTTCCTTAGTGCTTTAGAGTCAATAGAAAGCTTTCAGTTCATTATCTTATTCAGGCCTCCTGACACTCTGGAGAAGATAGGATAGTGTATTCCTGTTTTGAACAAGGCAATTAAAGTTGAGTGATTTAGGGAAATGCTCAGGGAGCAGTGTGGCAAAGTCTGAATGTGAGTTGTTTCCTTTTGTAAATCATGATGGTAGGGACTGCCTACTTTTTTTTTTTTTTAAACCATACCCATGGAGACTTTTTAAAAAAAATATTCATAGATTTAGTTGTAGTATGAATTTTACATTCTTTTATGGAATTAGATGTTGTAAGGGTTATCCTATCCCAGTAGTTGTGGGAGATTTTAGATTCAGGAGACCTTACAGTTTTTGAGACCCTAAAAGTTTTTGTTAATGTGTGACTTATCCATTTTCATTTGTTGTATTTGACGTTAAAATCCATTTTAAGTCATTTATTTAAAATTATTTTATGTAAACTATGTCCACTATTCTTTGATACAAATAACATAGCTTTTTATTTTTGATAAAGACTAAGTTTTCTTCAGAAATGCTAATGAGGGTATTATTGTTTTATCTTCTTATAAATATCTGTAATGTCTAGCTTGTTAAAATGTAGCTGATTCACAAATCTGCTTTTATATTCAGTTTATTTTAATACTATTTGTCTCTAGCTTCTAGAAAATTTAAACCTGTGAGACTTTGCAGACTGCCCCCACAAATGGGTCTTAGGAACACCAGGGTTTCCGGATTACCTATTAAAAATTGTGTTACACTGACATGCTTGAGTGTCTAAGTATTAAAAGTGCTGGTGTTACATGAGTGAACAAAGTTGACAAAGTCCTTCCTCTTACGAGGCTAACTTCTACTTCCCCTCCTCAGTAGAATGTAGATAAATTAATGTAGATATTAAGTAGTGGCAAACATTAGAACAATGGTTTTCAACCTTCCTAATGCTGTGACCCTTAAATATAGTTCCTCATGTTGTGGTGACCCCAACTATAAAATTAGTTTCATTGCCACTTCATAACTGTAATTTTCCTGCTGTTTCGAATTGTAATGTAAACATCTGATATAGAGAAGGTCCCAGATGACCTTGAAAGGGTCATTCTACTCGCAAAGTGGTCATGACACATAGGTTGAGAACTGCTGCATTAGAAGAAAATGAGAGTAAAACTAAAATTATGATAGTTGAGATGTTGTGTACTATTTTAGAAACTTAGGGAGAAGGCCTCTGAAAAGGTGACATTTGAGAGTAAACCTGAAAAAAAGTAAGGATTCATGACACCTGGAAATGAGAATAGTTTGGTGTTCTAGGTAAAAATGCGGTGATTGCAAAGTACCAGAGGAACATAATGGGAGAGATGAGGCCAGAGAGATGGTGGGTTGAAGAATTACTGGGGAAGAGGTGGGGCTAGAGAGGTGGCTCAACAATTATGAGCACCAGTTGCTCTTCCAGAGCCCTGGGTTTGATTCTCAGCACCCACTTGGTGGCTTATAACCATTTAACTATGGTCTCTGGGGGATCTGACACCCTCTTGTGGCCTCTCCAGACAACAGGTATGCACATGATTCACAGACATGCCTGTAGGCAAAACACCCACCCACATAAATAAATACAAAGAACTTCCTGGAGAAAGGGAGTGTGGATAGGGCCCTGTAGGTTACGGTTCAAATGATGGCCTTTTTGTGAGCAGCCTGACTACTCTGACAAAGAAGGGGAGTTAGTAGTGTAGAGTTTTCTTAACAGAAGGATAACTAGGTTACTTGTTTTTTATATGTGATTTTTGACATGGCATCTATAAATCAGTCTGTATTGAATGCCCACTTCGTTCCATCTGATAAAATAAGAACAAATTACAGATGAGTCTAAGTCATGAGTATGCCTGTAAAAGTATTAAAGTTTTAGGTGCTCCTGTCATCCACTCCTATAGTATTAGCTGTCCACATCACAGTGTCATAATGAGTTGAGTTTATTTCAACATGAGTAATCTAATAAGATTGTTATCCAGAAGAATTTATGTAGAAAAGAAGGGAGCATCCTTCATGTAGTAAAGGGTATGTAAAAAGACTGTAGCAAGTATTAGTACTCTTAGTGGAGAAGTATTAGATGTATTTCTCCTATCATTTGAAGCAGATCTATAAATGTTTCATTATTCATATTTGAAAACGGAATCTTAACCTAAAGTTAACTTATTTCTTTTTATGTCCAACATATTTAGTGTTGAAATTCTTATTTAAAACATTTTTTATTTTGTGACTCACAAACCAAGTAAGAATGACATGGCAATTGAATGATAGTCTTTAAATCTACCGTTTCCCTCATTCCTGTGTTTTTAATGGCTTGTGGTTTATTTGAAGGAATGAGGTAGCTATTTTAGTTCCCAGTCAGGATTTTGCAGATTGCCTCTCTGATTTTTTTCATATTTTTTTTTTATTATTATTCTCTGCATTTTCCTATAAAATTTGCAGTCTAGAGATTTGATCAGATTCAAGTTTTGTATTTTTGTGACTTTTGTTATTGTTGTTATGAAGGTCCTTATTAACTACCACAGACTCTTCCTAGCACCTAAAATGATTATTTAGAAGATGGTTGTATCACTCTGGACATTGTTTTAACTCAGTTTCATATGTGGAATCATTATTTCACACTGTTTTCGTCAGAATTAGAACTGAACTGAAATTCATAGGGAGAGGGGTTCCTCACTGCACATTGGCCTGGTGAAGATACGAAAATCTGATGCATAGCTCATTTAAATGCAAGGTCATCTGTGTGTGGTTCTGTGGATATTGGAAGCCTGCTCATTTGGCTGTTAGCTCACTGGACACTGTTTGTTCTTTGCATGCTGTTTTTTGAAATGATTATTGCTGGGACTAATTTGGCCTGTATACCAGTCTATGCAACAAATTCTTTTGCTCAGTAGGAAGACTGTTTAGGTAAATTATTTCTTACTGTTTTTAAATTTTAATTTAAAAAAAAAGTGTTGCTGTAATTTTGTTATGACAAAATGGTGGTTGTTGATAAGTTCCTTTCTGACCTGTTGAATATGGATGAGAAATTGTTGTTAAGTACAGATATTGGTATGATATGCTAAATGAGAGTGACTTAAATGTCCCTAATAACTTGAAACGTATAATGTTTTTTTTGGAAAGATCAGAATAAAATCTGGTCATGTAGATCAGGATAACTTAAATTGTTTTATTGTCAAAATTGAAATTTCACTGGATTATACTTAACAGAAAACTGAAGTATAAAATTAATAATTTTATAATAAAACAATTTTCCCTGTGATGCATTTTTTTCTTTCATTTTCTTATTATTTGAATCAAATTGTTAATTTATTTGTTTTGAGTAGTTCTTTCTTTTTTAAGTTCTAGAATCATTACACCAGGCTATTTTCTATTACTTGATTCTTTTTTTTTTTAACCCAGTTAATTGCTTGGTAGTATTTCATCTGATCATGACAACTAAGAAACAATTTCGTTAACATTTTCACTATTTAGTTGAAGACTTTTTCCTTCCTTATTATTTCATTTCTGATGGAGGTCCTTACTGGGAAAGCAAAAGTAGGAAGAAAGTCTTGTAGATGACATCAGAACCCTTAGGAAAGAACTGCATAGACTGTGTGTGGAAAGGTTTCTTTCAGGTTGGGCATGTTGGTATACACGGCTGTAATCCTCCACCAATGGAGCGGAGGCCAATTTGAAGCCAGCCTGAGGCATCTAATAAGGCTATCCCAAGTCCTGCCAAAATGAAGTTTTCTTTTGTTTTATTTTTATGTATTTTCTGACAATTCAACAAGAGAAAATGAAAAGTAAAACCTAAAAGCTTTTTTTTTTTTTTTGGGAGGGGAGGGGTGTTTAGAAGCGAAACATTTTGGAATCATGTCCTAAGATGAGTCTTTAGAATTTAGTGTTTGATAAAGCACAGATAGTGAAAAATTGACTGTACTTACTCATTAATAACCAGCCATAGATCATGAGAGAAAAGTTGCTCTTGGGGGATTTATCTAAATATATTTTGGATATATCCTTGGATAGATGTATGTATGAAAATAGGCCCAAAGATTATTGTTAGTGTTAGATTCTGTAAGAACTTAACTACTTGTTTGCTTGTTGTAGTTTGAACAGGTAACATGTTAAATTTGTTATTTAGAACAGAACTTTTAGAAATAAGGACATTTCTAAAAGCTTACTGAGGTACTGGGTCATAAGTGTGTAGTATAATGAACTTGTGATCATGTACTGAATCATTAAACAAAATTCTACCAATATTTCTTAAAGTTTGTATCCCCTGAACTACTTTCCTGATTTTGAATAGTAAAAATTAGTTTTTTTTCTATTTCCTGTGTATATGTGGAATCACACACTGAAGCACACAGCTTTTGTGTACAGCTTCTTTTGCTTAATGTGTTAAGAATTATGCAAATTACTGCTGCTTTCTAATGGCAGGCTATCCTGTTGTACATTGTGCAGATGCACTAAGTTTATTGATTAAGCATTGATGGGCATTTTGCTAAGTTAGTCAATGTCTTATTAAGTCTTGATTTTTTTCCTCAGGCAGTTGCTATCCATGCCCAGAAACTGTAGATGTGAAGTGCAACTGTGGTAGTGCAAAGGTGACAGTACCTTGTGGCCGAGAGCGGACCACAAGGCCACCCAAGTGCAAAGAGCTGTGCAGGTTGGTGTGAGGCTTTCCACAACCCAGCATCTAATGTTTTAACATTTAAATTCATACTGATCTTTGATAGTATTTTAATTTTATTTTTGTGTTAGTGTTTTTAAGCAGTATTCATGGTATGCTCCTTTTCTATGATTTCAGAAGGTACATAAATACACTTTAGATGTTGTCAAAAGTAACTTAAAAACTTTCTGATTTAGTCGACCACCAACATGTCATCATACAAGTCAAGAAAAACACCGTTGTCACTTTGGCCCATGTCCACCATGTCATCAACAATGCCAAAAAGTTTTGAAGAAATGTGGGCACCTGTGTCCTGTTTCATGTCATGATCAAGCATTAGTAAAGCAGACTGGCAGGGTAAGAACAATGTTGTTAAAGAGCTAGTACTTTGCTGTGGGTTTTATGTTTTTGGGTGATTATTTAACAGGCAATGATAATGCTTGGATCTGCTTGGATCTGGGGTGTGAGGAAAACAAGATTGGTCTTTTGTCTTAAACTCATGAAGGCTGGGAGTATTGCTCAATGAAAGAGACTTCCCCATAGCCTTGGGTTCATCCTCCAGTACTGGAAGGAAGAAGTGGGTAGGGTAGGGTGGGGGAAGAAACCAATAAACACATTTAGTAAATACAGTATGATAGTCAGGTATTTAGATTAATTTGCCAGTTTTCCTTCAAATATGGCTAGGGATATAGATATTTCTTCATTTACTTATCATTCATTTATTCAGTGTTTATTGAGCCCTGGCTATGTGTCAGGTTCTAGGTAATAAGAAACATATGGGAGATTAGATTCAGTTGGTAGATACTGGAGTTTAAGTGCTTCTCATTTTGCTTTTGGCTTACAAGAGGTTTAGGATGATATGCTGCCTTATCTCTATCTTAAAAACTGGCATCTGCCTCATACAGAGTGTTGTGTGGAGTAATCTTTACAATGTAGACGGAGTAAAATATTTCAGTAAATGCATTCTGTTGAGCACTTGCATGAAGTCCAGCCTGTGTGAGCAAAAGATCCTTAGTTTCTTAGGAAGGCTACATGGCATAGCCCTTCTGACTTTTACATTTTCCTCTTAGCATCAGCCTGCAGGCCCTTGGGAACAGCCAGCTGAGCCAGCATTTATTCAGACTGCATTACCTTGCCCTCCATGTCAAGTTCCTGTTCCTGTGTAAGAACTGGAGTTTTAATCTTTAAAAAAAAAAAAAATGTTTTGACATAGTATGAGCTTCACCTCCGCTTTTTAAGTTTCATCATTATTTCAGCCTGACCTGCAAATTAGTCCTTGTGTTCTAGTTCATTCATTCTTAAATGTGTTTGTTGTGATGCTTAAACTTCTGTGCATGTCTGTTTTTATATGTTCTCTTTTAGCTAGAGTGTACTATCCTTAGCTTTCCATAGCAACAGGTGCTGACAGTTACAAAAACATTTCCAAGGGGCTTGTTATTTGTTACTTTGCCTAGTGATTCCCATGCTAAATAAAGTATGATATTTCTGAGGACAGCTAGGTTTAGATGGCAAACTTGAAGGTGAGTGTGTGAAGGAAGCATTGGAAATAAAAGGAAAGTTTCCTCGATGGATCAGGGAATGGTAGAGATTCAGTTTTAAGGAGTTTAACCTGGAAGAATGGAGAATCCTTTAATGTTTCATACTTTCAGCAGAGGCCGTGGATTAGAGGGGGAAAGGAAACAGTTCTGGGCAGCAGCATATATGAGAAAAGGGAACGTTATCTGCAGCTACCGTTCCAAATCAATGGTTGGCACATCTGAGACAGAATTCTGGTTTTCTTTATTTCTAAAAGACTCATTTTTCTTCTGTAGCTTCCCTCCTACTGTGTCATGTACAGAATTCCTTTTACATGGTGCTGGATTCAGGGTAGTAGTAGGTTGATTTTTTGAACAGGTTGGAGGGATAGCTCAGTGATTAAGAGCAGTTGTGTTCTTCCAGAGGACTCAGGTTTGATTCCCTGCACCTACATGATTGCTTGCAACTATAACCATCTCTCACTCTGATCTGATGCTCTCTCTGGCCCCAGTGGGCACCAGGCACACACATGGTACACATGTATGTCTGTTCAGAATACCCATATATATATATATAAATTGAATAAGTATTTTTTTAAATAAAAGACTTTTTAACACGCCTGCAATCCTAGCATGTAAGAGGCGGAAGCAGGAAGGTTATCACAAGTTTAAGGCCAGCCTCGGTCAGCTACATAGTGAGTTGAGTTCTAGGATAGCCTGGGTGACATGGTGCTGACAAAGTGAGGCCCTGTTTAAAAAAAAAGAAAGCTTCTCATCCTGGCTTTGCCGCGTCTGGTTTTTTTTGTCCCAGAGCATCGCACACAGCACTGCAGTCATGCAGTGTGAAGCCTTTCATACTGCCCCCTCACTTAGGGTATGCATGTAAGTCCCACCCAGCTTCTCATGTTGGACACTTCGGTTCTTTTTATCAGTGAATAGCATAACATCCCATAGTTGACTTGTTTTTATTTTAGTATAATATTTTATTTAATTCTTTGAGAATTTTATGCACTGTATTTTGTTATCTTCCCCTCCACCCCTCTCCAGTTCTTACCAGATCCATCCCTGCCTTTCCAACAGCTCTCAACTTTGTGCCTCCTTTTCCTTTACTACCTCACTGAGCCCGTGGCCATGTACTCAGGGTGATCCCACTTAATTCACCTGTTAGAGACATTTTGGTTGTATTAGGAATATAGCTGCAATAAATGTTTGTGGAAATTTTTGTGTATGTACAACTTTTGGCTCACTTGGATAAAAACGTAGGGGTGTAACTGCTGGATCATGAGGTGAGCTGATGTTTAGCTATTTAAAATGCTGTCAGATTGTCTGCCAGAATGGTATACCGGTTTGCATTCTCATCAGCGTTGGTGGTGGTGGTCTTGCTCTGCATCTTGACAGCATAGGGCACTGTTAGCATGTTAGCCATTTTGTTAGGTGCATGGAGGTATTGCCTGTTAATTTATACCTTCATACTGACCTGATGCTGGGCGTTTTTTCACATGCTTATTTGACATGTCAGTCTTTTTTGATAAGATTTAGCTTCTGCTCAGGTTTTGTTGCCTAGCTTCTAATTGGGTGGTTTGCTTTTTTGTCTGTTGTTAATTGTAAGAGTTCTTTGTATGTTTACCAGATATGTTTTCCAAATGTAGTCTGTTCATCTTTGTGTTGCCTTCCTTCTGTAAAGTATTCTTTGCAGAACAGACATTTTTAGATTATTGGCATTTGTCTAAAAAGTCATCATGAAACCCAAGATTATTTAGATCTTATCCTGTGTTTTATACTTTCATATTTTGTATTTAGGTCTGTGATCCATTTTGAGTTAATTGTGAAAGGCATAAAGTCTGTCTTTCTTTAAATGGATATATATTTATTCTAGCACTACCATTTACTGAAAAGAATATTCTTCTTCCTGTAATTTGCCTTTGCCTTTTGTCAAAGATCAGCTGATATTTGTATGGATTTAATTCTGTGCTCTTTGTTGTAGTTCATTTATTATCTTTCTGTTCTTTCATCAGCACCACATAGTGTGATCACAGTAGCTTTGTAGTCTTGACGTCAGCTGATGTTGGTCCTTCAGCTTTGTTCTTCTTCTGTTTTGTGTTGGCTGTTTCTTGTCTGTTGGTTTCTTTTATATAGATTTTAGGTTAGATATTAGGGTTTTGGCTTCTGAGCTAGGGTAATCCATGCTGGTCTTGACCTTCTTTGTAGGAACTCACTATAGAGATCAGGCTAGCCTTGAACTCTTCCAGTTGAGTCTTTGCATCTGAATGCTGGAGTTACAGTGGTGTGCCACCATGCTTAGCTTTGGGTGAGATCTTGGAATTGTGTTGAATAGAGATGAAATTGGAAAGAATGGGTTACCTTAGTATTTTTAAACCTGGGATCTTTAAACCCTGAAGTTTTTCTCCTCAGCATTCTGTTTTTTCTTGTTTTTGTTTTTATCATGTAGGTCAGCTATACAGTTGGATTTATACCCATTTTATTTTTATGTGTGCCAGTATAAATGAGTTTTATGTCCCAATTACTCACTGCTAGCCTTTTGGAAAGAATTGGCCTGTGTATATCAACTTTTTATATCCTGTAGCTACTATGACGGCTTATTTCCATGTGTTTCTTTTGTACTTAATAAAAGCTAGTATAGTTAGCATATGTGTTTCAGATGCCCTCCTTAAAGAATCTATAATGTTTTCTTTTTATTTTTTTCTTACAGGGAATGTCTGGGGAAACATGAGGTGAGTTATAGGTGTAATCTTTAAGCTTAGCTTGTAATCTCTATCACTTTTGTCCTTGAGTTATTAGAAATAACTTACTGCCTATCAGTGTTATAAAGATTGCACAGATTTAGTAACTTAAAAATACACAAATGCTTTTATGTGACAGCCAGCCTCTGTGTGTTCACTGTAGAGTCGTTATATCAAATTTCTCCCTCAGTAATAGGGATGTTTTGATACATACTTTTAGTTTTTATATAAATATTATTAATGGAAACATGTTAGAACATTGTGAATGCTGGTCTCAGACTAGTCATTTTGGAAATACAAGTTCAGAAAGTTTTATATATACATGTGTGTTGTGTTATTTGCCTGTTTTTATCTTAAGGTGAGCCCACTACCATGTCATGCTGTTGGACCCTATTCTTGCAAGAGACTTTGTGGAAGGATGTTGAACTGTCAGAACCATACATGTATGAAAGAATGCCACAAAGTGACTGAAGTTGATGATGGTACTGGCAAAAATAAGGTAACACCCTAAGGTGGAAGATATATAATGACTGTATCTTTGAAACACTTTTTAAAATGTACCCACATTTTTTTTTTTTTTTTTTTTTGAGACACCATTCTCACTAGAGAATGGTGGCCTAGAACTTACCAAGTAAGCTAGACTGGCTCTCTGGAGGCTGCCCAGGGATCTGCGTGACTCTGCTTTCCCAACAGTGGGATTCCAGGCATGGATCACCATGCCCAGCTTTTTATGTGGGTTCTGGGGATTAAATTCAAGGCCAGCCCAGTCAATATAGTAAGTTCCAGGCTAGAGCTACATAATGAGACCTTAAAAATAACCCCCCTCAAAAAAGAAACTATTATTAATAGAAGAATATTTTTATAATTTGAAATGTTAAATTTTAAATCCTAAATACCAAAAATGCTTAGATTTTTTTTTGAATTTATTTTTCTTAATTATGCATGTGTATATGTTTCTGTATGGATATGTGCACAAGTGCCCAACCGAATCAAAAAGAAAGTATTGGATCCCCTAGAGCTGGAGTTACACATGATTGTGAGCTACCTAAATGTGGGTGCTGGAAACTGAACCGGTTCTCTGGAAGAGCAGGAGGGTCTCTTACTCACTGATCAGTTTTTCTAGCCTCTGATCACATAAAATTCATTGATATATTGTAATCATAACTTCACTTAGGATGTCATTAAAAATTCTTAGCCCTTATGTCTTAGTGTCTATAGCTGTAGCTGCTTTATACACTTTATTTCAAATATAATGTTTGAAAATAATATACTGCAGTTAAGATCTTTAACCTTTGATAGACTCTAACCCTAGTTATATAATGAAATCAGGAGAGCAGAGGCAGGTCATTGTGTACTAATGAGTATAACCTAACTTTATATGTTAATAGTGTGTTGTTTTTGTAGTTCAACAATGATCGTGTTTGTTGGGTTATAGAATGTATTGATAATGTTTTGTTTGATGTTTTTTCTGTTAATGGTTATTTCTAGGTCTGTTAATGGTTATTTCTAGGAAGTAATTTACAGTTTTAGTAGGGATACTTTGTGTAGTCAGATGCATTGTAAAGGTGAAGTGAATTGACTCGGAGTCCACAGGCATAAGAATCTGAATGACACTGGTCCTCTTGACAGTTCTGTTATATTTAAGATTCAGAACACGTACCATTTTATTAATGGAATTTCTCTTTTTTTGTTGCACCTCCATGTGCATATGTGTCTGCAGAAGCAAGAGGTAAACATTTTGTGAAACAGGGTATCTCACTGAACCTGGAACCTGGCTAGACCAGCTAATCACCAAACTCTAGGGCTCCTCTCATGTCTGCCTCCCCAGTGCTGTTATTACAGGTGCATGCCTCCACACCTGGTTTTACATGTGTGCTGGGGATTAAACTTGGGTCTCTGTGCTTGTGCAGCCTCTCCAGCCCTCTCCAGCCTATTAATTGTACTTCTGAGGCTTGCAGAAGTACTTGACTTTAGTGAAGTATCTACCTTTTGTAACCTTAATATGTGTAATGTTAGATATTTTGGTGATTTATTTCCTTATTATTTTTTTAGGCTGGCCCAGAATGCCTTCAGTGTGAAGAAGAGTGCTCTAAGCCACGGCCTCTGGGTTGTCCTCACCCGTGTGTTTTGCCGTGTCACCCTGGAAAATGTCCTCCGTGTGTTCACATGCTTAGAATAAAGTGTCACTGTAAGATCACAAGCCTATATGTGGAATGTAGGTAAGCTTACTGAAGAAGTGCTCTTGTTCTACTAAGATTATTAAGCACTATCTCTGGAAGAATCCTTTGTAATATTTAGAAAACATCCTGTGTTGCTGAGACTCTGGGGGCTGAGGTTTTCATCAGGGACTTAAAAAGAGGAGATGCAGACTTTCCAGTGCCTCACTCTGGTGTCAGCCATCCAGATTCTGCTTCATTTTATTTGAGGATATTTGTAGAAGGTTTGGCTAGGAAAAAAGTTGTATCACTGCTTTCAGAAGTTTAGAACTCCTATGACAGAGCATTTAAATGGTGGTGTGAACCTAGAAATCTTTTGGATAGAAATTTGACTTGGCAATAGCTACTTAGAAATGCCTTTGAGTTGTATTTTTAGAGGTAGATATTTGCCATTAGTGTTTGCTTTGTCTATTTTCCTCATCTAAAACATGCACATTATATAGAAGGAAAAATTGCCATTGTCTTCTGCTTGATAGAGCTGACTTAATTTGCCATTTATAACTGTCACTTTTAGTTTAGTCTTCTGAAAATCAGAGACATGCAGTAGTGTCTTCAAACTAGTTTCTGTCTCCCTTGGACATGTTTTTATCTGTCTTTCAGCATTTTCCAATTTTTTGGTATAATAAAAACTTGTCATTAATTTTGGAAATACATATTTTGCTTGGAAATTACTTGCTTGATGTATTTTTCAAGTTTATTTTTGTAATAGTTTTTCAAAGTGGTTGTATCCTTGCTTTTGCATGCCACGGCACATATATTGAGGTCAGAGGACAACTTTGTGGAGCATTCTCTACCACTTTTAAGTGGATTCTGGGGGTTGAACTAATGTCGTCAGGCTTGTGCAGCTAACGCCTTTACCTGCTTATCCATATCTCCATGGTACCTTGAGCAGAGGATAATTGCTATAGAGACGTGACTTAAATGTTCTGAGGAAAAATGAATTAAGATACTTTTTATGAGTATGCTTGAAATTGTGAACACTTAGAAAACATATAAAAAAAAATGGATTTTGTTTTGAATGTCATCAAAACTTTCCTATTTTTAGAAAAATAACCAGAGCTGATGTAAATGAGAAGAACCTCCTCAGTTGTTGTAAAAACCAGTGCCCCAAAGAGGTAAGCTGTTACTGGCCCTTTATACTGGGTTCCTCGGATATTGCTCCCTCTGGGGTTTTCTCTTTGTTGTTGGCTGCCTTAGTTCTGGTCCTTTCTGGGCCCACTAGAAAGGTGCTCTCTGAAATGCGTAGGGTGGATGCACATCTCTGTTGACTCAGGGACTTAAGGACTAGAAATGATCATTTGGAAGGGAACCTTTGTTTTGTTTTTTGTTTGTTTGTTTTTAGAGAGAACAGTTTTAAAGCTAGCTTATGAATTTTATTGTATAAAGTATTGACTCAGTGCATGCTGTCTAAAATAGGATCCAAAATATAGATTAAAAACGGTGTGAGTTACAGGAAGTTAGTAGATTATTAAAAACAGAAAGGTGTGTGTGTACACATGGATATGTTTGATTTTTAAGAGTGAAATATCACATAAAGGTTCAGTATAGTATAAAAAGAGAATGAGAAATGCTAAATATGAAGGGGCATGGAAGGACTGAGTGTAGGTGCTAGACATAGATTGTGAGTGGGGGTATGAAGCTGCTTGTTTTCTAGCTCTAATTCTGTCTTGCATTCTTTGTGTTTTTGTGTTTGTTTTGGTGGTAGATAAGTCCATAAAATATATTTGATACTGAAAATGTAAAATTTAATGTGAAGCTTCACAGCTTCCATTTTGAATGATGATTCTGTTTATTAGTCCATTAAATTGTATAGACTTCAGGTATGATTTGTTTGGGTGTATGATGTCTTACTTATTTTCAGGTTTTAAAAATGTTTAAAAAAATGAAATGTCACATGTTTACATAGCGTATATGTATTATTTAACACAGGAAGTCAGTATTCTATAACTCCATTTTGCTAAAAAAGAAACAGAAAAAAACAAAAAAGCAAAAACAAGAAAGCATTGCTGATATCTCAGAAGTCTGTCAAAGTCCTGGCCCGAATGCATTTCTTTCTATTCTAAATGTTACCACCACTTACCTAAAATTTTTTTGAAAGTTTTATTGGGAAGCAGGGGGCACTCGTGTGCCATGCTGTGTGTGCTAGAGTCAGAGAACAGCTCTGGCATTGGTCTCCTCCACTTTTGTATAGGTTCTGGAGCTGGAACTCAGGTTGCCAGGCTTGGTCAGTAAGCCTGAGCAGTTTGACCTGCTGAGCCATGTCATTGCTATCACTAGCCTGTTATTTATACCTCTTGCTGCAGGTATGTGTAGCTATGGAAACACTGCCTACTATTTTAAAAGCACGTACTTTTGTGATTTGCTTGTTTTATTTGTCCATTTTTTCTGTTGTATGGGTACTCTGTAGTTTGTGGATAAATATTTGGGTTATTTCCAGTTTGGGTTGTTAACCAAAAAACACTATGAACACTTTTGCTGCTTTGTGTGTGCACAGATTCCTGTAGGCACATAGAAGTAGTACAATTCTTTACCCACAGGGAATCATTCAACTTTAATAAATCATATCAAAATGGTTGTACTAATTTTTAGCTAGTGAATTTCCCAATTATGAAATACTATCAGAATATTATTCCATTCTTGTTAATACTTTGTATTGGCAATTTTTTAAAAATTTGCTTTTTTAAAAAAAATCTTATGATTTTACTCCTGATCAGTAGTGAGTATCTCTTCAGGATTGTGGCATCACTTTTGCCTTTGGGTATTTGTTAGGTATAATAGTACAGTGTATTAGTGAACAGATTTCACTTCTAGTTGCAAGTTATAGTAAAAAAAAAAAAAGTATCTCTGGGAGGACATTGGGCATTGGTATACAGAATCTGCAAATCTGGCTTATAGTCAAGCGTGGTGTTCAGAAGGGTAGGATCTGTGTAGCCTGAAGGAATTGGCTGCAGAACCTCTAGGTTTCTATAATGAGATGATTATCCTGCCTCCTGTCCCTGACTAGTTTACCTTGGGCCTAGTGACTTGTTTTGGCATAGGCAGCTACAGAAAAAAAGCAGGAAGCTGGAGTAGCTAACTTAGCCATGGCTATGGCATCAACCCTTGAAGTGGAGAGTGGAGATTGAGAATATTAAAATTTTCTAGTAAAAATAATTTGAAAAAAATAAAGGGAAACTGGGTAGGCCTCTAGTTTATGACTCCTATTAATACTAGAGGAAGGCAAGAGCATTGTAGATTGATTATTAGATGCGATGACAAGGTCAAATGAAGGATTTGAGGAAGCATGTATAAGTTAGAGTCAGAAGACCCAGCCAGAGAAAGAGACTTGTAGGCTGTCAGTGGAGTTCTGAAAAGTGTGAGGACTTTTCATAACAGGAAAGTGACAGAAGGAAGTGAATTAAGGCCAATCCTTTCATTAACCTCCAGTGTGTTGGAAGAATTAAGTAGTGATGGGTGAAGGGCCACACTGTAGTCAGGATTCCTTTGTTGGTTTCTTTATGCCTTTATTCCCTATCCCCTTTAGAATTGATGATTTCAAATTGAAGTATAGGATTCAAATAGAAGAGAATGTTTCATATGAAGAATGTCAGGATAGAAAGATAGTAAATAATTAAAGATAAGGAGCGCTTAAACATCGTGGCAGTTACTGAGATGTCTTGATTACCTACACAATATGTATGAATGTAGTGTCAAGGACAGATGTTTAGAATGAAAGGCTAAGCAGTTATGACAGTGACAAGAAAACTTTCTTTCTCATATAATAACAGTACAAGGAAGAGGTAGTGTTCCTGTGCTTCCTGTGTTCATCCAGTGACCCAGCTTAGCCAGGCATCTGCCTTCTCTCACACATGGTTTCTGTTATTGTTCCAGGTTTCATCATTGTCAGGACTGGGAAGGGAAAAACAGAAATACAGTCCTGAATGCTTTAAGGCACGCATCACTTACACTTGCTTACCCTCTCCACTGACTTAGTCACTTGGCTGTGGGGTGACAGTGACATCTATTCTTGAAGTGGAGCTGAAGAATATTAAAATTTTCTAATATAAATAATTTGTATAAATAATTATAATAATCTGTCTAAAAGAAAAAAAATTGAAGGATCAATTCATTCATTATTCAGGATTAATTAGCACTGTGTGTCCTGGATGCTGTTACAACAGCCATTAGGGAGAAAGAAAAGTTAGAGTATGACCAAAATGTAAATGACCAATTGCTTTTATTTTTTCATTTTAGCTTCCTTGTGGCCATAGATGCAAAGAGGTGTGTCATCCTGGTGAATGCCCCTTTAACTGCAACCAGAAGGTAAAACTTAGATGCCCTTGTAAAAGAATAAAACGGGTGAGTATTTTAAATGATAGAATTCCTGTTTGCCTTGGTTTGTGCTTTGGTAGTTTTTTGGCTTTAATTTTAAGGTTTTATTTTTAGAATCTTTTTATTATACTTAAAGTAAGCCTAGTTATTTCATGTAAATGCTCATTTAAAGAATCAGCATTGTCAGTCCAGTTTTCTATAATTTAACAGTAGAAGAAAGATGGTTTTCTGTTGACTCAGGCTCAGTGCCTTTTGCTGGGATAGTTTCTGTTCTTTAAATTGAAGTCTTTGAGCCAGGGCTCATGTGAGTGATAAAGTGGATTTCATGGATTAAGAAATGTTCTGGAAAACCAGGTGATGGTGGCCCATGCCTTTAATCCAGCACTCAGGAGACAGAGGCAGGCGGATCTCTTGTAAGTTCAAGGCCAGCTTGGTCTACAGAGTGAGTTCCAGGACAGCTAGAGTTACAACAGAGAACCCCCTCCCCCCCAAAAAAAAAAACAGAAGAAATGGTCTGGAATTAGGCTTGTTGTCCTTATTATATTAAGGTTTTATTTGCTATTAGTATTCTCTTTTGAAAATAATTCCTTAAAAAGACTTTATACTCACAGCCTCATAAATACTCAAACCTGGAAAAAATAATTGTAACATAAAAACAGTTAATGGGAGAATAAACAGGCAAAATCTTAATGACCAGAAAGATCATTCAGCAAGAGTTAAGAAGAAATAGGGGATTTTTTTACTCAGTTCTCATTTTCCTTGACTTCAAACAGGCAGTGTGGACGCTTTGGAAGCTTTCTTTTATTTTGACTTGATTCACTGTGCTGCAGTTGTGGTTATAACTCTTCCATGTTCTGTGTCGTTTCCTAAGCTAATTGATTTCTCTGTGCAATTATTCTTTATTCTTCTATGCAACACACTTTTGTTGAAGTTCGTTTATATGGCTTTTGCATTTCCTTTATTTCTATGGTTTTCACTATATTTTCCTATCTAGTAGGTGAGGTCACTATTTACATTGTTTGTATTTAGTTTGTATTTAAATTGACCACATTTACATGAAAATATTTGCCAAGTCATTTTTAATCTGTATATCTGTTTAGTTTTCTGAGATCTCATTCATGTCTTGTCCAAGTGTAGTTTCCCATTCATTATACTTAATTGGTGAAGGATTTTTATAGGAACTTAAAAAAAAAGAAGAAAAAGAAAAAAAATGTCAATAGTTGAAAGAAGTATATGTAACTCCCGAGGAAAACTCCAGAGTGGCTGCTGGGACGGCAGCGCCAAGTATGTGTTGAGTGAGGTAGCATGAGGTACCGCTGAAGACTTGGCTCCTTGTTGCAGTACTCACACTTCAGTGCACAGTCAGGGCAGGTGGTTAATGCTGCTCTACTAGACAGCTGGCAGACAGAGCATTTCCTTTATCCCAGAAAGCTCTGTTGGATGACACTATTCTAGAACATTCCTGGAAACTTTGGAAGAATAACAAGAAGCAATATATAAATATAGAGGATAAAACCAAAATTCAGCTGAGTTGATAGTAATATATATAATATATATTAAATTATTAAGTTGGCTATTTTAACTTTATGATATTTTTATTTTAATTAAATAAGCTAAAGGGACCCCTTTATTTCAGCTCAGTGGTTAAGGGAGCATACTGCTCTTGTAGAGGACCCCAAGTCAGACCCCTCACAGCATCCTGTAACTCTAACTCCGGGGGATTCTGTACCCTCTTCTGGCCTCTGCGAGCACTACAGTCACATGTACTTAATACCCAAGCAGAAAAAATACATAAAATATATTTTTTTTAAGAAAGAGAAGATAAAGGGTAGTCATTTGAACCAAGATACATAATGTTTAGTGAATGTAACATATTTATAACCTTCAGCTGTTATGTAAACTTTGATTTTACATGGCATACAGTTATGATCTGAAAGAAAACTGACTAAATTTTTCAATTTCTGTTATTTGTAGGAATTACCATGCAATAAAATACGTGAAAATCAGGTTTCAGTGGAATGTGATGCAACCTGCAAAGAAATGAAGCGGAAGGCGTCTGAGGTGAGGTCTCATTAGATGCTATTACTCATGTTCTAGTGGCCTTTTCTCTATCATTTATTCCGTCTCTATATGCTTGTTAAAACCATTTGTGCGTCTGTTACCAAAGCCGCTTGTATAGTCTTAGTTTTGAACCCAGGGTGGTTCTGTTGCTTTCTGTGTAACTAAGCCTTTGTCTTTTATACCAGTTAGTGCATTTGCTCTGCCACATAGCCATTTGTTTTAATGATAGTGTTAGCCGCCTGAAAATTAGGCTAAAATGTAGACATAAGATTTGGGCATGCTTTGTAGTTTGAGATGTTGATTCTGCCTGCCAAACCAATCAGTCCACAAATAAATTGGTTTTGTTTTCAAAGTCTTGTCTTCCAGACAGGGCACTTGAAAGAAATGATCAGTTTCTACTCTGGGAAATGTGGTATTAATAATTGGTTTTAGACTTTTAATATGGGAAGTTAAGAGGAAAAAGTTAAAAGTGTTAGTTATGGATTTTAATGTCTTGAATTGTGACCTAATCTCATATAGCTGGTAAGAGGAAATGTTATTTAAATTGTAACAATTAAGGCACTAATATAAATTATATGCACCACCTTGACTATTAGATGGAACCCTGATATAACTTCTCCAGATCATATTTGTACTTCTTCATAGGCTTTTCAATGTAAGGCTACCGAAAGGTGCTGTGGGTTAGCAGAGCCTGGGTGGGAAGATGCCAAATGTCCACATACAGTTTGAGAACCAGTTGTTAATTTATCTTTAAAAATAGATTAAAGAAGCAGAAGCCAACGCTGCTCTGGAAGAAGAAAAAAGAAGACAGCAGGTACCTCAATGATGGGCAGCTTATCTCTTCCATAGTTATTGTCCAGCCTGCAGCTTGGGTAGCCTGGGGTAACCAGATGCAGCCCCGTGTGGACTGGGCTGCATAGCAAAATCCTTTTGAAATATTCTGATTTTTCCTGTTGACAAATGCCATTTTCTATTAAATTAAATCAACTGATAGATGGTCTTTAAATGTGACTTACGAGTACAGTAATGGGTATGTTAATGAAAATTTACATTTTCTTCAATTAAACTCTTTTGTGTAGGTATTACATATTTATTTAATGTCCATCATTCTTTAGTCATTTACCATGCACTGTGGTGCATTATTATATTATTATCTTGTAGGTCCTTAGTCGAATGCTCACCAGGAGGGTAAAGCTGACATTTGACAATGACTGTCACTCCATGTTAGCCTCTCCTACAGTTTTTAACCCTTTCTAAAGTAATCGTCTGCATTAGAGCATGAAGCCTTTTTCCCCCTTTATGAAATTTTACTGTATCTTTAAAAAAAGTGGGGGGGCCAATTTGTTAAATAAAAGAATCTAATTGAGGCAACTTTTCTCTATTTTCTCAGTTGGATTATGTGCTCTCAGCCACTCATTCTTATGTCCCGTGTTATAAAAAGGCTAAAATTATACTTGGAGCATATTTGCAGGAAGGAGCTCTTGAAGTATAATGGTATTATACTTCAATATCAAAGACAGGCTTGTAGCCTGAGAGATTCACTTTATTGGTTCTCAGTTCTGTTTGCTTACTGACTAAATCTAAAATTTGTTGACTGTTGTCAGTAGCAAAGAGGTTTTTTGTTGTTGTTTAAATCAAACTAATATATTTATTATACTGCTGCTATCAAAACATTTCTCAAACTGTTTTATTTTCATTCAGATAGAAAGTTGCAACTGTCAGTGTGTCCTTTGAATTTAATACAATTGAAATCTTTTTGCTTTAGGCTGAACTGGAGGCTTTTGAAAACAGACTGAAGGGTCGCCGGAAGAAGAACAGGAAGAGGGACGAAGTGGCCGTGGAGCCATCACTTTGGCAGAAGTCTAAGTTTTACCTCCTTTCGGTGTGTGGGGTTGCGGTGGCAGTGCTTGTATGGTACATGGCCCATGGTGTGGGCTAATAATTCTTTCATCTTTTAAATACCTCAGACTGGAGTTAGGTAAATGTTCAGTTGAAGACTTCAGAAAACGTGTATTGTAGAACACCATATATGTTCCCATTCCTCTCTGTGTCCTTGTCTGGCTATAGTTAGGACAGAGTGTTTAGCTTTGTCTGAATCAGTCTAGTTTCCAGGGGCAGGGAGATACTGTCTAAAGTCAAAGCATGACTGTAGTTGCAGAACAAGTCAGAAGGCTTAGCTGGTGGCATCATGCTTCCTTGTATTAAGTTAGTCTTTTCATCTGATGTTTCCATGTTCAACACTTCATCCATTTTGTAAATTCAGATAAAACTGAGCCATATGTGCAGCAAGGGGGGTATTTCTCTGGTCACTTACTGGATACTTTTCTTGATCATGTAATTTTGTACTTTTGTAAAGAAGTGATTCTGTAAAGGAGTCTTAAATTCTAACATGAGGCTTTATAATTAAATTCAGATTAGTTTATCAGAGAAGTGTTTTTGTTGGTTATTGAAGCAAATTCTGTTGTGTATTTCTCAGAAAATATAAACAAATGTCAGACTAGTTCCCTATAAAGGAGGCTGTTTTTTTGTGCAAGAAGCTTTACTGAAGTTGGCATGTTTTGTAAAACTTGTGTGTATCTTTTTATGATAGTAATAAAGGAAAAGTAATAAACTGCTCATCATAGTTATGAGCAGTGTGTGCCAAACACAAGGCTTGTGGGCTTTATGTACTCGATATCATTTCCACTTACCACAGTTCTTGATACATAACAGCTGGGACTAATCAATTTTATGAAATCAGACTGATAAAGAAATAGCAATAAGCCAAATTACATAGATTCGTAAGTCATTTAAAGTCATTTTACTATTTAATTTTTATATGATTTTTATTTTAAAAATTTATACCAAATTTATAATAATAATAATAATAATAATAATAATTATTATTATTATTTAAAACTCCCAGGAATTCATAATTTTAGGCCAGACATTTTTTATTGATAGGTAAAACTTTATAGAGATGATGTAGAATACAGTAACATTAGGAGTGGGAGATGTGCATTTTAAATTCCAAAGGAAGATTGTAAAATCTGCATAAGATAAAAAGTAAAGAGTAGACTCACAGATTTCACGTAAGTGGTGTTTAAAAATAAATAAGAAATGGGGCTGGAGAGATAGCTCAAAGTTAAGAACACTGTTCATCAGAGGACTTGGGTTTGATTCCTAGCACCCACATGGCAGCTCACAACCAGCTGGATTCTCCAGTCCCAGGGGAATTGATGCCCTCTTTCAGCCTCCACAGGCACCAGTATGCATATAAAACACATATATACATAAAACAAAAATAAATAAATCTTTATAAAAACAAGCAATAGTATAGAAAATGGTAGAAGGTTGGGAGGGCATTATTAGCACATTTAGGTGAGAAAGTCCCTCAGAGAGAAGGATGCTTGAATTGAGGGACTTTTAGGTGAACACCGAGGGAAAAGTGAAAAGAGAAAGCAGTAAATACAAAATCACTAGATTTGGGATTTAATGCATTTGTTATGGCTGAAGCTCAGAAAGAAGGGACAAGAAAAGAGAATTTAAGTTAAATTTAAATTGAGAGGGGTGATATGTTAGGCTAGTTCTTCTGGTGGGTAAAGACCATGCAAAGGATTTGGTTTTATTCTAGTTGGAGTAGACAGCATTGAACAGCTTTAAGCAAAGAAGACACTTTTGGTTTTTGTAGTTGCTGGCTGCTGTGAGGACCAAAGACTTGCAAGGGGTGGTTCAGGGGTGGTTCGGGGGTGGCTTGGGGGTGGGGTGGGACAGAGAAGAGACGGTCAGGAAGCAGTCCAGGCTGCAAGCACTGGGGACTGTGATTCAGTTATATGGGACTTCAGTGATTGGCATGAAGATGCTGCAGAAGTTTCTGAGAAGAAATACAAGGAGGAAGTGAATACCTTCTTCAAGGTCAAGGTCAAGTTACCTTTGGTCTAAATTTACTGAGGTAGAAAGCTGTCCTTTAGATCAGTCTTGAGACAGCAAAGGAGGAAGGAGAAAGTTAGCTAGTAGTCACCAGGAATTGCATAGGTAAAATTGTTACTTTCTTACTTTTACCTTGTGACATTAATACAATGTAAAAATGGCTTTATTTATTTATTTATCATTTAAATTTGTGGAACATTTATATTGAAGTTTTCGAGATTTCTTTTTTTCCAATTTAAACACCTCCCATTTCCAACACATTTTATTTCCATTGCTTTCACTGTTCACACAGAAATGAAGCTTAATCTCAATAGGTGCCATTGTTACTAAAATTGGCAAAGGAGCTTTACTGAAGCACAACGTTGACTATGTTTGCTTTTTGTAAAGAAGTTTTTAGTTCTTGAATTTCATGGCTGTTAACGTTAAAGATTTTAAACACAGGTAAGTCTTCTGTGGGAGTGTTTAGAATTTTAACACCAAATGTTTAGAGCTTTATTTAGTTTCCTTTAAAGAAATGCATCTTTGATCCAGCTTTCCGTCTTAACTCTACTGTTTTTTATTGACACCTTAGAGGATCCTTTGTTCTTCTGAGTCCCTGGTACGGTGTTTAGTGTTCCCCACCCCAGCTGTGTACATAATTTGTTGTGGCTTCCTCCACCTAAGCAGACAAAAGGAATGATGAGCCAGGGTAAGCCATATAAGCCAGTATGAGCCATACTGTAGGGAAAAGGCCCCCTTTGAGAGATAGGCTCAGTGCTGAGGATGACTTTCTCAGCTTCAGGCCGTTTATAATCAAAATTACTAAAACTCTGGAAAACACTTCAGCTTCCAGGACAAGGTAAATGGGCGTGGTGGCACATGAGAATTATACCAGCACCCAGGAGGCTACGCTAAGAGGGTTGTGTGTTAGAGATCAGTCTGGGCTACAAAGCAAGACCCTGTCTCAAAAACTAGAGGTGCAGCAGGAGCCAACATCTGGGGCTAGATAAGGGAACTAAAGTGACTTCTGTTTGTTATAAGAATGGGAAGTAAGGCAGATGGCTCTGGAGCCCAACTGGCATAAGAGTGTGGGGGAATGTTTACTTTTTCAGTACAGTCAGCCTTAGGAACACAGCCATAGAAGAGGGAGGGAGACTAAGCCAGATCTACTTAGCTACTTCGGTTTCATAGTTCCCACAACACCTCCACCAGGGGGCAGAACATGGAAAAGAAAGAAACTCATCGGAGACTTCAGGAGACTTCATACAGTGCTCAATTCACCTACTGAGAGACTCTGACTCTCAAGCTGGATGGCAGATGTGTCTCCTGGGCTCTTGGTTCTAAGATTGGTGCCCTGTGGGTGGTGGTGGGATGAGACAGTGTCTCAGTAAGAACCCAGTTACACAATGTTACCACCTCTGGGGTATGCCAGGGCAGCTGCCTCCTTGCGGATACCCTTGGGCTGGTTCCTCAAGCCTCTCACAGTTGCCACTCATCTCGAGTTATAGAGGGTGTGTGTGGAGTGCTTAGCGCAGAGTCTGCTGCTGGAACACCTTGGGAGTGTGAGTTATGAGACGTTTGCTAGATACTGCATCCCTCTTGATGTTAGAATCACCTGAAGTCAGTGTTCCACCTCTTTTAACTACACACACGTGGTATTTCCCACTTCCTGCATGTCTCTTTGGAAGCAGAGTGCACATGGCAGCTCCGTTCTAATTGTACAAATGTGCCTTTGTCTAAACAATGACATTCAAGGGACAGGTCACATAGGCTGTTGACTGCATGTGGCCTCTAATGGACATGGACGAATTCAGTGTAACCTCAGGTAATATTTGAAAATTTAAACATTTTGATTGAAATTGGATTAAAAAGTCACGTCTAAGAAAAAACTTACGTCTTTGGCTTCTTTATCCTTTTTCTTTCTTTCTTTTTTTTTGCCACACATTTAACAATTGTCTTGGGCTTCAAGTAGAAATGCAACCTTTGCAGTGGGTTATCTTGAGTGCCCTCCTTGCTGCCTTAGGAATGTAGCTCCTGGTGAATGACAGTCTCCTGACTGTCAACCTGTGGATGTTCTTGGCAGGCTGTCCCAGTCTGGAGCTCTCCCTACCTGTGAAGTCTGAGCAGCGACTCAGACAGTCCTGCAAAAGCAGTTCCTTCCCTAAACTTGTAACAGAAGACTGATTTGCAATTTGCACAATGTAAATAATGCCTGTCTTCAAAACCTTTCCTCTTTATACTTGTCGTTAAATTGCCAATGCCTGCGGGCAGTCATTTTGGTACTTGCTTAGGTAGATTAAGACTTGGGGGAATGGGATGTCCTGAGATGTGACAAGGAGAGTTTGGAGGAAAACAGTCAGACTGTCACTGGGCTAACAAAGTTCCGGCCTTTGCTGCTCCTGTCCTGTAGTTTAAGTTTTTTGTTTTCCTCGTGTGAGGATAGGGGCAGCAGACTCTTGGCTTCCCATCTGCCTTAAAAGAATAATTTGGAAGGCAGGGGTGGGTATAGAGGAACTGTCATTAAGGGTTATGGGTAGGACCGACCCAGGGACGTGAGTGAAGGGAGGGAGTGGTCTGCGGGTGGGGTCTGCCCAACAGACAAAATATGGGGCTCCCATCCCGAGTACAACTTCACTCCGAGTGAGGAGAAAGGCATCCGTAGTGCCTCTCCCAGGGACCCATAGAGCAGAGCCCGAGATAAGAGTGGACAGAGGACTAAGATATGTTCACCAAACGGCCCCCCGCCCTGGCTCCGGAGGAGCGCAGTCGCCGAGCTGGCGCCCCAAAGAGGGTAAGACACACTCCGCACTCCTCCCGCACACAGGTCGCGGGTCCTGAGCCCTACTGACTTCAGGGTCAACCCTTTTCGCCCTGTCCCTTCCTCCCTCCATCGGGCGCCACCTCCTTCCTGTCCGTGGGTCAGTCAGCACGGACTTCCCAGTGGCGCGCTCGGTGCCCGGCAGCCAAGGTCCAGGCAGATGTTCGTCCGCTCCTGTGGCTTGGCGTCAGGGACCCTGGCAAACATGGGCAGGGTTTCCTTCAGCGTTCGGGTCAGCTCGGTGCGGAGAACCCACTGTTCTTGTTCCGGGCGATGCTACCTCTCCTGCAGAGTCCCGGGAACGCCACCGAGTGGGCTTGGCTGCGCGCTGGTGCCGGGGGAGGCTGCAGGTGGAGCCGTCGGACCCGGCCCCTCGGGGACCGGCGGCTTCCTCTCCGGGCCCACGTTCCAGGCTCCCGGCAGCTGGAAGGATTGCGCTGGAGCCCCGCCTGCCCCATACGTAAGCCTGCGTTCCTACTGCGCGCGACCCCGTTGCGAGCGCGATATATAAGTCCCGTTTGCAGTAGGGTTTCCCTTTAGGGGGTCAGTCAGTGCCCCGGGATGGCTCTATGCGTTGGCATGGCAGAACTGAGTTCTGGGAACGCCCGGATCCCCTGTTTGCAAACTTTCTTTGGGGCCGGGACTGCCAGGGGCGCACTGGGCGCCGCGCGCGGGTTGCGGCACCGGCTTTGAGTCGCTAGGGTTTGTGGGGGTGGGGTGGGGTCCACGCAGTCCTGGAAGGGGTGGCCTTGCTGCCACGCTCTCCAGAGAAAGGGAAGGGACCTGCGGAGTATCCCAATGTCCCGAGCCTCGGGAAATCCAGTCTAGGTTGCAAGCACCCTTGGCTGAAGCGTTATTAGTGTTCTGGAATCTGCTGATTACCGCCGGGGTCCCAGCTGCGCGGAGGCGGCACAGGGCCACTCAGCACCAGCGAGGACCGGGCTCTGGAGACCGCAGGATGGCAGATTTGGAGCTCTTTTCTTTGCGCGGCTTCCCATTCTGGGGACCAAGTTGGGGCCTCAGTTTCCCGCTTGGCAGGAATCCCCGCCCACTGAAACTCCCCCATAGAACAACACGCTGCGAAGGCTTACTGTACAAGGCACGTCTGTACTTTACAATTATTCCGTTTTTAAGATTTGAAGGAATCTACTGATGGACGTCAACATCTGCCAAAGAACACGAGAGTGCCACCAGAAAGGGAGCCAAGCCAGGGCTTACTGCTGATTGTTGTTCAAGGATGCATTTTGGCAGAATTTTGAAGTTATAAGGGCTGCAAACATTAATTTTGGGAAGTGCCCCAAACAAATAACACAAACTAGGCTTTTGGGGGTGTGTATGTGTCAGTCACAATAACTGTCAACATTCGCTGGCTTCCTGGTACCCAGGATTCTTATATGAGATTGCACTTAAAAATCTGTCCTTAAAACCAGGGTTCTGGGGTTGATAGATGTCTGCCTACGTGCGCAGTGGAGCAGCTGGGACCTGCTGATTCCTCTTTAGGACACCAGCGTTTTTAATGATTGAAGTTTCTTTAGAGTGTGGGGAACAAGCCTCAGGACATTGTGAAGCTTTTGTAGGGGACAAGGCCCATTCCAGAGTTTCTTGTGGGATAGGGTTACAATAAGAAAATAAAAGCCCAAGTTATCCTTCCAGGGGGTTAAAGAGACAAGTGAAGAAATGTGTTATTAATCTCTTCCAGTAGATTTCCAAGAATGAGGTTTTTTTTTTTGTTTGTTTGTTTGCTTGTTTTTAAGACACAGAATTGATTCCACCATAAGCTTTCCCCTAATGTTGCAGAAATTCTGGCGACAGTAGATTAGGCACCGGGGCTCTGTGTCTACCACATTGGAAAGACAAAAGAAGACTCTGTGGAGGTACTGAATAACTTCAGGGTTCAACAGGGGAAGGACCCGGTATGGGCAGAAGGTACATACAAACACAGTTAGGCTCACTGAGGCCTGGGTGATTATCATCTGGGTGGGGCTCGAGGGGAGTCACTGAGGGGTAGCCTCAGTTCCCATAATGTGGTGACTGCTCCTGTGTAGGGGTGAGTCTCACTGTGGGTGGATCTCCCTGTAAGGTTCACTGTTCCAGGGTTTCAGTGGAACCACTGGGGATTTTGAGGTGCCACTCTGGGGGATTTGGAGCAAGGTGTCCTAAAAGCTGGTGGAAGACAGTGTCGTCATGTGCCTACAAAGCTGGTGGTGTGCTTCAGGCTTGAAAGGGAATAATAGAGGTAGGTTTATTTACAGCTGATCACCTGGGTGTGACCGTTTTCAGATAGACATTCTTTAAATAAGAGCCTCTGTGTGTGCAGAACTCAGCAGGAAGCAAAGAGAGATGCAAAATTAAGGTAAAAACTTAGTTTTTTTTTTTTTTTTTTGTTATCTGTTAGATATTCTCAGTCCTCAATGAGGAGTGTGAGCATTTAACAAAAGCGGCCTAAGAAAAACAGGCCTCTAAGGCCTGTTCCAGGGTTTCCTCCAGAGGTTCAGCCCTTGCTGGCTCTTTGCCTTGCCGGGCCCCTCCACCATCAGGGAAGATGGGAGAGCAGGATCTCCAGAGAGGGAGCAGAGGTGCTCTCCTCTCTCTAGCCCTTCTTATGCAACTTTCACACTGGGAATGATGCTTTGTCACTTTAGTCCTCCTTAGCCAAGTGACCTTCAGAACAAAGACATGTCTCTCCCAGGGCTGTCATGGGAGCTCCCCGGGTACTAGGAGGCCTGCAACATCAAGTGTTTGCTGAAAATGTCTAATGCAGTCGATGATTAGCTATCCTGCCATCCCTGCCTCAATAAGATTATCAACAAGTATGCGTTCTTGCCCCATTTGCCCCACCCATTTTGCCCAGCTAAATGGAAAACAATACTGCTTGGCTCAAGGATTGCTGACCAAAGTTCTAGGTTCCCATTGAGAACTCAGGTAAACCCAGGCTTGCTTTACTTGTTCCTCAAAATAAACCCCGCCCCTTTCTCTCCCCTACAGATGGAGGAACTATTGAGTGAAAGGTGTCGTAGGGAGCACTGCCTCTGCTTAGGAGGGAGATCATGAGCCTTGGTGTAAGGTCTCCAGCTCTAGTTTTTAAAAGCAGCGAGACTGTGGCCATGTCAAGTCATCTCGCCAAGTCTCTTTCCTCCATTAGGAGGCGGGTTTGGTGCTGTTTCCACCTGCAAGGGCACCGTGAAGGAAATATGTATTGCGAGGAACTATATGTAATAGTTGGTACACCCTCATTGAGTATTTAAGAAAACCCTTCACTGAGGTCTTGATGTTATTTAATACATACAATTAGACTTTGAGGTAGCATTGTGACCCTGAAACCCTCACCACAATTAATTCCATAAATGTGTCTAACACCGCTTTGGCTCTCTTTGTTATTGCTCTCATCATTTTGCTAAGAATAGTTAGCATGAGAGCCATTCTTCTGTGGCAAAATTTTAAACGTATAATACAGTATTGTTACTCTAAGGATAGACCTCCAGGCCTTCGCCATGGTACAACACTTTAATTTTACGCCTTTTCTGAATGCCTCCCCACGTCTCTGCTCCCACCCACCTTGATCCGTTCTTCCCTTTGTGAGTTTAACATTTAGGTTCCTCCTGTATGTGGGATCCTGTAGGATTTAGGCTTCTTTGTCTTGCTAATTTTGTTCAGCATAACTCCGCCCCCCAGATTCATTCATCTTGTTACAAATAGGAAGGTTTCCTTCTTTTCAGGGTTGACTAATATTTCATCATGTGTACACACACTTTCCGTTATCCATTCACCCACCATTAGACCTGTGGGCCCTTCCACAACCCGGACATGGGAATAATACTGCAATGAACAACTTTTTCTCAAGAGCCTGTTTTCAGCTCCTTTGGGAGTATTTAGAGTATTTATGTGTTTATTTTGTATTTAGAGTAGGATTGATTGGTGGGTCATATAGTATCTCTCTTTTTAATTTTATAAGGCACTTTCTTACTGCTGTCTATAATGGCCATGTCAGTTTATGCTCTTGGCGCTTGTGCCTCCCTACATCTAACCCCCTTGACCTTCTGTGATAGTGCACAGTGTAGCCAGTATGAGATCTCTCACCGTGGTTTTGATTTGCCTCTTATTAGAAAAATTGAACAATTTTCCTATATCCAACGGCCTTTTGTATGATTTCACTGGGAAAATGTCTGGATGAATCTTTTACTTATTTTTAACATTGTGTTATTATTTATTTATTCATGCTTGCCATTGAGTTATAGGAGCTCCTTATAAAGACGGCAAAGATTCATAAGATATTTGAGTTGTGAATATGTCCTCCATCACATGGTTGGCATTTTCATTTCCCGATTATTTCCTTTTCGGTGCAGAAGCCTCTCGTTTTGTTGTAATCCCAACGATTCAACATTGCTTTGTTCCCTATACTTTTGGCGTCACAGACAAGAAATTATCCAAGCATCCTCTGAGGAGAAATGTCTCTCATTTCCTCCGGGTGTTTTATGGTTTGAGGCTTATCCTTACGTCTTTAGTCTGTTTTTATATATTTTCTGTATGGTGTGAGATAAAGGTCCAGATTTAGATCTTCTGTATGCGGGTGACCGGTTTCCCCAACACTGTATTGGAGAGACTGTCTTTCTCTCATCGTGTATTCTTGGTACCTTTGTCGAAGATGAGACGCCCGTGTGCGCATGGGTTTACTTCCTGGTGCTGTTCTTTTTTCATTGGCCCATAGGTAGTTTAATAGTAGAACTAGGTTGCTTTGATTGCTGTAGGTTTATAATGTTACAACAGCTGCTTAAATTATTTCAATGTAAATTAACCCATTAAAGGGACCCAGGTTTTCATTCCCACTGGCGTGCATTCTGTGCTCAGTAACCATGTGTGGCTCTGACTATTGTTTGAACAGTGATGCTGAAGGCTCTCTTTGTTACAGAATGGACTTTCTTTCTTCTTTTTGTCTCTGGGTATGAAACGTTCCGCTCGGCACCTCCTGCTGCTTCCTTTCCTGTATGATTTTGTGCAGTAGAATCACTTCTGGGGTTTTAAAGCCTTTTTTATGGCTTCAGCATTTGTTGACAGCCATCAATAAGGCAACACGTGCATCCTCATCACCAGCTCCTTTGGGACTCTCCCCTTTGGTCTCCGTCTTTGCTTGTAGATCACTTTTTCCACTGATGGTGACAGTTGACATTGAGGCACTCTTGGCTTTGGAACAGGCTCTGCTTCAACAGAGAGGCTTTTTCTCACCCTATTTCCCTTTACTTGATGTACCAGTTTTTGTTTTTTTAAACATATGAGTCAAGGCACTAGAATATTGAGTTTGATGTGTGGCACAAAATTCATGGAGGTGCTTTGTTTGTATAGGTTGAAATGGCTACCCCCCTCACTCTGTTGAACCCTTCCAGAGCTTATCATTATTTGACAAACTGCATTTTACTTCTTTTTGGGGGGCCTAGGGGAGTTTGCTTTCTCCTTCTATATTAGATTGTAAGCCTTCAAGGGCAGAGATGTTTCAGTGTCTTTGCTTATTTTTAGATGAATGCATGGTATTCAGTGGGTGCCTAATAGTTGTGTGTGACTAGCTGAGATAAATTTGGACCCAGTGAAAATAGAGAGATGCAATGTTAGTTTCTGATGCCTGCTATGATAGAATGGAAAGAGCAGAAAAGTATGTGCTCATAGTTTTAGGGGCCACACTGTTGAAATCAAGGTGGTGTTAGGGTCTTGATCCCTTTGAAGAGATTATGGGAGCATCCTTCTCCCAGTCCTAGCTTACGATGAGCATTTCTCTGTGTTCCTTGGCCTATAGGTTCTCTGCTTACATTGTCGTATGTCCTTTCCTGCATGTCTCTCCTTATTGTCTTCAGGACACGTGTCACATTGGATTGTCAGCTTACACTAATCCAGTGTGATCTTAACTCCAACATGCTTCCATTTCTTACCTCCTGAAAGTTTGTTCTCCTTCTGCTTTGGCAAGCCTGCCTTAGAGTAAGCAACGAACCCAGTGTGCATTATTCTTGCAGACATGCAGTCACTGTGCACTTGGAAGATGATACCCTGCTAACGAGAGCTTTCTGCCTAGGTGGGGAGCTCTGGGCATCAAGTTGCAGGGCTGACAGGCTTTCTCAAGTTGTTACCATCCCATGGTTTCCTCTAGTCCTTACGAAAAGAGGACCAGGAAGCCTTGGCACAGAGGCTGCTCTGTCTGTCTCACTCCTAGCCTTTGCTGGGCTCTGCTGAAGGATGTCCAGTGCCTGAGAATTGTGTCTTTCTTTCATCCTGAAGGCAGCTACCCCATCAGCTCTCCTGTGCGACATTTCCTTGTGTCTAGCCCCTCAGAGCTGGCGGTGACAAATGTATGCCCATCCTTACTAGGCTGGTCTACAGAGATCCTGCAGGTGACCCATGTCACCACTCAGCAGAGCTGCTGGTGCTGTAAAAAGCTCAAAGGGATGAGTATGGAGAAGGCAGGATGGTGAGCCACGAGGCTGACTTAGCAGGATCGCAGAACGTAAAGGGGTTGTATAGGCCATTTAGTCGACACCCACACACTTGCTTAGCTCCTGGGCCCTTTAGGTTAATGGCATTTGAGGGGTTCTTTCTTTTTCCAGTAGCTGAGGAAATTTTAAGACTTCTTTGCTTTCTGCAACTGTGGAACACAAACCTTTCTAAGCCACAGGCTGTCATTTAGTTAAAGTTCCTCCTCAGCTACAGGAGGGTAACATCAGGGGGGTTCTGTTTTTGCTTTTGATTTTCTGAAACACGCTGGACTCAAACTCCACATGTAGCTGAGTCTGGCCTTGAATTCCTCATCTTCCTTGACTCTACCTCCGAGGTGTGGGTACAGGCATGTACCACTATGCCCAGTGTGACAATGCCAGAAACTTTTACTTGGGGCTCCATGGCATCCTGAATGGTAAAAGATCTCTTTGTGAGTACTTTGGTGTGACTTTCTCCATCTAGGGCAACACAGCTCCCAGGGAGCAGAAGCCAGGTGCTAGGTCTTCAAAGAATTCAGGGGCCCAGATTTGTCTGGTTAGGAGTAAATTCTCCTATCCAACCGACAAATGCTTATGTGCCCGGCCAGGAGTTAGACACCTGAGAATGTATTGATAAACAGAATGAAGTTACACGCACATGGGAAACTCAACTTCTAACTAAGCGTCCAACCGTGCAACAGGAGTTCAGGTGAGGGAGACCTGGGTGAAGAGCCTTTGTCATCCTGCCTGAGTGTCTCCCAGTGACCCAAGCCAGCACAGGCTGGCAGAGAACAATTTGCTCTAGGCTTTGTAACCCTGATACCTTTTGTGCACTGGTCTTACAGTATGATCTTGTGTTAGTGATCTGTGTCCTTTGAGCTGGAGCCAATGAACTAATTAGGGGTTCCACCTAGGAGCCCTTAGCCAGCCACCTCTGGAGAAGCTGAACATGTGGATTCCAGTGATAGAAATTATATTATCCTCCAGTGCTGTACTTTGCTGAGGATTTTCAAGGCTTATTTCAACGGTACATGAATTTCACCTTTGTTTATTTCAGAGCCTCGTTCTGCCAGCAGGCAGAATGAGCCCTAGCCTCTGGGGTGTGGCTTGGAAGTCAACATGACTTTAGTTTATTTAATATTTCTCTGATTTTTAAGACAATTTTGACATTTTAAGACAATTTAAGACATTTTGTCCAAGTCAAGTGAGATCAGAAATGGGAGTTCATCAGACTTCTCAGGAACTCAGGTTAACTTCTCAGTTAACCTTCTTCATCCTGATTTCTCACATGTAAGCTGGGTCCCATTTTCTGTACTTTAAAGGTGCTGGTGGAAAATGAGCAGGGCACCACCCGTTTACTCCCTTCTCCTGCTCTGCCATTGTGACAGGTGATGAGCTGGTGAGCTCTTTCCTCCTGACACCAGATGCCTGGGCTTTTTATAATGCCACTTCTCCAACTCCCTGACACCAGCTTGGCGCCAGCAAGTCAACTCAATTCTGACAGTTTACCTGGAGTTGAAGGACTTGTCCCTCAATGCTGCCTTTAGTTGCCAGTAGCTGGTGCCCAGCCACCTTGCTTCTGACTGATGAGCTATAAGCCAGGGGGACCCTGCACCCACTCTTCAGATGTGATGATTTCATAGAATGGCTCACAGAGCTCAGGAAGACATTTTCCTTAAGCTTACTGATTTATGATGAAGGGCACAAATGAACAGCCAGCAGAAGACGTACAGTAGCTTTGGGTGTACCCCTTATAATACGTGGATGCATTGTTCAAACAAGCTGGAATCTCTCTAAATCCCAGCATCCAGGAGCCTTTTACAGAGGTTTTATCAAACAGGCACAATTGATTGTTAATTGAATTTCCAGGACCCCTTTGGAGACAGGGACTGAAACCCATCAACTTCTAATCAAGGTCTGGACTTTCTGGCAACTGGCCCCATCCTAGAGCTATTTGGGATTCACCAGGAATTCAGAATCATCTCATTGGAACAAGAGCTGTCCTTATCCCTGCTGTCACTCAAGAAATTCCAAGGGAGGATTCAGGAAGTCTGTGGGGAGGGGGCATGGGAAGTGTCACAGGGCTGCCTGGACGAGAGGTGCCCACACAGACCTTCAGATGGCTTTCCCTCTCAGTAAGTGTTTTCTAGTTCTTATTACCCTGAACCTTTAGCCAAAGGCAAAATTTCCTGTTCAGCACCCAGAGAAACCCAATCGGAGCAAACTGGGCAGGCAGTTTAGATAACCGCAGCCCTGGTTTGTCTGAGGGTCGCTGCATTGGCCACAGGTTAGAAATGAAACTCTCCCTGGACGTGCAGCTTGGGGTGGTGAGACAAAGGGAGAGGGGGCAATTACAGAACAGAGTCTCCCACCACGTGGCTCAGAATCAGCTCGGGAGACCTGTGTGCTCCTGGGTACCACTGAGGAAGAATTTGACACTGGAGAAAATTCTCCTCCTTAAACAGCTGTGCACTTAAAGTTAAGAAATAGGAAAGAACGAATAAAATGTGTCCAGCATAGCAAAAGAGTCAAATGATCAGGTAACACAGGAGAATTCTGGGGTCCTTGAAATTTAGGGAGGTCGGGTACTAAACAATTCATAAAGTATTGGGAGCTCAGTTAATTATATCATTCAGCTTGGGAGGGAACCATAGAAAGCTGCTCAAGTTCCCCTCCCTCTCCTCCCTCTCCCCTCTCCTCCCTCTCCCTCTCCTCCCTCTCCCTCTCCTCCCTTTCTCTCTCACCCTCTCTCTCCCTCTCCCCCTTCTCTCACTTTGCCAGCTGGCTCAGAACTCTCTAAAAATTCTCTTTCCTGAGAAACAATACTTCTCTCATAGACTTGTGGAATGAGAGCTTCTTGAGAGTTGCTGGGTAGACTTGGCTTTCCCTGCTGTTACTGTTATCAGGTGGCAGACTTAGTGGTGTGTGTCCCTAAAACAATATTCTTCTTGATAGGAATGGGTTCTGGGGAGTCAGTTGTTCTTCTAGAGAAGATTAAAAGAAGAACTGTTGCTTTTCAAGGTCAAGTCTCTCCCACAAGTAAGACAAAAGCAAAACCATGCAGAAGTCAGTGTCAGTTCTGTCCTATAGAGACACAGTCGCTGCAGATCCTGTCTACTGTTGCAGGGCCACATGGATCTAATTTTAGTAATTATTTTCTATGGCTCAAAATATCCAACATTATATAGTTTTAATGTGTAGCAAGTATAATTATTAAATATTTTACCTTGTTTTTCTTGTAACAAATCCTTACGTTTCATAACTCTTCTAGCCTGTGTAAATTTAAACAAGCATCACTACAAGTTCTCGGTTCTAGTGACTAGCATGTATCTCATTGAGTAAT